>CM070684.1:21357950-22011388 GCA_036346265.1 Melocanna baccifera
TAGCAGAGAAGGCCTCAAAAATTGCAGAATTAACTAAAAATACATTTTCTAGCATGAAAGGGCCTCAGCAATTCAAATTTTGTGTTGTTTTTTTACATGTGAAGCTTGTTTAGCACTATTGTTATTATTTTCTGTGCTTTTCTGTATTTACTTATAGTTTTCGATTAATCATAATTATTTAAATTACATTTAATCACAGAAATTAACAGTAAAATTATTTTTAAAAAATACACATAAAATTCTAAAATATCACGAGAATATTTTGTATCATTATCCAATTCATTTCATGTATATTTACCTGTAGTAAATTTATATATTTTTTATGCACATGTAGATGATAGGCATCACAAATCGGGAGTTCGGTGGGCTAGCCCAGTATGACCAAAACTATTTGATATGTGCTTCTGATGCTAAGGTCGTACTTGGAGCTAAGAAGCTCCGCGCTGTCATTGTGATTGGTGTACCGCAGAATGCCAAACCGACACCTGAGGAAAATGATCAGGCACTTAACTTCCTTTGGCACCACCTCTGTCTCACTCTCAAGAATGAGTACATAGCAGAGAAGAACGTGCTAGCATTATGAATTGCACTCAAGAAGTGGTTCGAGAAGATAAAGTACAGTAGTACACCATTCTTCATTAGGTAGAACAGGAACGGATTCGACTCAGATTTACTGATTTTAAGATGGTTGGGGAGTACAACTCTGCTCTACATAGAATTTGTACTAATCTTTAACTTTGTGGCAGGTAGATCATAGATAAGTACAAATTTGAGAAGATCATCTCCACCTTCCATCCTAGGGCAGTGCAGTCTGCAACAACTATCATTAAGACGGCTACAAGGAGTATGCTAAATTGATTGATATCATGCAGGTTATAGAGGCTCAAGATAAAGTTCTCCGCAAGAACTTTGTCGCATAACCACCTTGGAGCTCCCCTGACCGTAAGACCAATGCTGGGAGTTACAAGGTACGGAAGTCTATAATGAATAAAAGGGGATAGAAGGGCAAAGCTGCTGCCTAGAAAGGCAAGTCAAATGCTCTACCAAAGAACAAGACTGGTAGACCAAAGTGCGACGACAAGTCCTATGGTCATCAAGACCAAACCTGCTACAAGCGTGGCAAGTGGGGACACTGATCGCGGATCTACAAAGAGCCGTAACACGTCGTCGATGCCTTGTAGGCCAAAAGAAGAATACTGGCAAAGAGCAGCATGAAACCCACTTTGCATTCGTCGAGGGGGAGAATTCTGAGCAGCAACCTGCACTAATGGAAATGAATTCTACTCATGCAGCCACACCCCCTCTTGACATTGCAGCTACTGCTGCCATAATTTCTCAGGAAAAGCATCTCACCCCTGACAAGATAGCAGCCAAAGTCTTAGATTTCTTAGCAGATTCAGTCTAATGCATAAAATACATCTAGACTGTAATTGTCATGCATCTCATGTGTGAAAACAATAGGTTAGACTTGCAATAATTATACCCAAATAATTCATTTTTATGATAGTTGGATAATATTAATTTATTCATTTATTCCATCAATTATAGCATGATAAGTTCTGATATTTGAAGTATTTTATTTTATGTGTTGATTGTCGCCTACTACAATTAATAAAGCACTCTACATTAGAACGTGTGTGGCACCTATGGAGGAAGTATGCTTAGTTGATAGTGGCACAACGAATACAATCTTGAGAGCGATAAAATTCTTTCAGTTGATTAGCAAAAATGCTGGCAACCTTACAAATAATCGTCGATAGTGATGCTTGTATAATAGGCTCAGAAAGAGCTAATAGGCTCAGAAAAGGCCATAATTATACTCACCATGGACACAATTTTGGTAATTAAAGAAGCCTTATTATACCCAGAATCGACTAGAACTCTCCTAGATTTTAAAGACATTTGCACTAACAGTTTCTACGTTGAGACTGAAGAAAAGTATGGTAAGGAATACCTACTCATTATAAAGCGTGAAGCAAGTGGAAAAAGGGTATGATAAAGACTTTCTTCATTTGTATCTAGGCTATATTACACTAATATTAAGGCACCCGCAGCCTATACTGCCCTGAAAATTATATTTAGAAGTTCTGAACTTTTCTGTCTCTGGTATGATAGATTAGGCCATCCAGATCTTAGGATGATGAGAAATATAATTAACAATTGACAGGAATATAATATCGATGTAAAGAATTTTCTAAATTAGGAAGATTTTGTGTGCCCCGCATGTGTTACTGAAAAATTAATTACTAAGCATTCTGCTCTGAAAGTGAATGATGAAGTCCCTACATTCCTGAAATGTATCCAAGGAGATATTGTGGTTTCATACAACATCTGTCGGGGCTATTTAAATATTTTATGATGCTTATCGATCTTTTCTCAAAATGGTCACCCATATGTTTATTATCTACAAGAAATCATGCCTTTGCCAAACTGATTTCGCAGATAATTTAAATTAGAAATAATTTTTTTGATCATCATATAATGTCCATCAGAATGGACAACGTTAGAGAATTTACTTCAAAATTCTGGTATATACGTTGGTTATGAAACAACATCCATAATCAGGTATTTGGACCCGATGATAGGAGATTTGCATACCGTTCATTTTACTGATAGTATATTTGATTAAAATAGTTTCTCGATATTAGGGGGAAATTCAACCCCTTGATGCTGGAAAATTATGTGGCAAGCCACATGACCCATGCACTAGTGAAAAATAAAGAAGTCTAGAAGATCATTCATTTGCAGGCATTAGCAAATTAATTGCCTGACCACTTTAGTGACTTAAAAAAAGCATGACCAAATTGTATGTGCCTGGACGCAATGCATCGGAGAGGGTTGAAATACTGAAGAAAGTAGAATGTATCCTTAATCTCGTCCAGAGCCTCAGAATAAAAGGACGAGAACTTCGGCCCCTCGAATCCCAAGTAGCCGGGGACGCTTGGTGAAAAAAGATAAGAAAGACATGACACAACCAATCACTAAAGTTCCTCAGAACCAGCAAGGGAGCCAATGAGACCTGGCACCAGTATAGCACCTTCAGAAAAGGATATACCGGATCTGAACATTCCTATGGAGAGAGAAACCAATATAGATGGCACACATCAGCGCTGACAAATTAAAAGGACTTGCCTCTGCAACTAGAATGAGCGGTGAGCAAGCAGAAGAATTACAAGGATCATCCTATAATGAAATATCTATAAACTATATACACATGGAAGAATCCATAAATAAGACAACAACTAATGTTGATATTTATTTTGCAAAAAAAATTACCATAATCATCGATCTTAATCTGGAGCATGGATCACTCGCTGAATGTAAGAAAAGATCAGATTGGGAGGATTGGAAAAGGTAATATAAACTGAACTATTATCTCTGAATAAAAGAGAGGAATTTAGGCCTGTAAGCCGTACCCCTCCCCATGATTACCCTATAAGGCATAAGTATGTATTTGTTCGAAAGAAAAATGAAAACAAATTGTAAGATATAAAATATAACTTGTTGCACAAGATTTCACTCAATGTCCAAGAGTTGATTATGAAGAAACCTCTTTCCCAGTCATGGGTGGTATTACCTTTAGATATTTAATCTCGATGGCAGTAAATCTGAATTTAGAAATGAAATTGTTGGATATGTTAACGTCATACTTTTATGAAAACTTAGATTCGGATATTTATATGAAGGTACCTAAAGGTATCCTGTTCTGAACCAAGACAGATCAAATAGAAACATGTACAATGTAAAACTCAGAAAATTACTATATGGACTTAAGCAATCAGACAGGATGTGGTATAATCTCTTAAGTGACTTTCTATGTGACAAATGCTACACGAATAATGAGGATTATCCCTGAGAATTTATATGATGATCCCAGAATTGGTTTTGTATATCTTAATGTATGTAGATAATCTGAATATCATCGGAACCCTAAAAGATACAAAGAAAGCAAGTTCTTACCTAGAATCAGAGTTCAAAATGAAAGATTTGGATAAAACTAAATATTACTTAGATTTGCAGCTCGAGCATGTCTTAGAAGAAATATTAGTACATCAGTCGGCCTATACTTAGAAGATGTTAGAAAGGTTTAGCTTTGAAAAAGCATACCTTTCAAAAATACCAATAGTCAGGAGATCTTTGCAGTAAGACAAGAATCCGTACAAACCTAGAGAAGAGGGGGAGGAAGTCCTGGAACCGGAATTCTCATACTTAAGTGCAATATGAGCACTATGTATTAGCAAACTGTACTAGACCGGATATCGTATTTGCCGTAAACCTATTAGCATGGTATAGTACAGAACCTACCAAAATGCATTGATAGAGAATAAAAGATACCTTCTGATACCTCCAAAGAAGTAAAGACCTTAGACTGTTCTACAGAAATAACTAAAATCTGAATATGACTAGTTATGTAGATACCGGGTACTTGTCAGATACGCATACCGCCAGATCACAAACAAGCTATGTATTACTGTGTGGTGAGACTGCCACATCACGGAAATCGTTTAAGTCTTACATCGATTTCGATGAATCACTTGAAAATCATAGCACTGTATAAAGCTGCACAAGAATGTACTTTGTTTCGATAGATGATTTACCATATCTAGTAGTCATGTGGACTGAACATCGTGCAAGCTCCCCACAATTATCTATGAAGATAATGCATTTTGTATTGCACAAGTGCAAACAAGTTATGTGAAGAATCATCTCATAAAACATATCAACATCAAATTCTTCTATGCTCATGAATTGTAAAAAGATGGATGAAATTAAGATACTGCATATAAGTCGTGTGAAATCTTGCAGATTTATTCACTAAGTCATTTTTAGCATATAATTTTCAAATATATGTACATAGAATTGGAATAATGAGACTTCGAAGAGTGCAAAACTTAGGGGAGATTCTTCTCGTGCTCAGCATTAAATTTGATCACGAAGATCGAGCATACACAGAATAAATCCTGTAGATTAAATAAAATTGTGTAGATTATACTTTTTTTTCTTTGATGAGTTTTTCTAAAGTTTTTCGACTAAGATTTTTAATGAGACAATTTATGCAACACAACATAACATTTATGTCTCATTTATGCAACACAACATAACATGTATCATGTACTCTTTCTCTAAATTTTTTTCATTGGGTTTTTATAGAATTTTGATTAGGCATGAACGTGTCAAATGAGTGCCTAAGGAGGAGTGTTGGGAAATTTAGGCCTGAGTCTGCAATCTTGGCTCATAGTGGGCACTCTCCACTTAGTCTATAAATATAGATCCCAATCATTGTAAATTTGTATGTGAATAAAGAAAAGAATAAAGAAAGAAGTTCTTCTCTCATCTCTCTGTGTTTAATTTATTGTTTATAATATTTTATGTTTGATTAATTTTTTTTTCATAAGAAAAATTGATCGGACTGAATTCACGTTCCTCAACATTCTTAATTGTGCTCTTGTTTGTGGTGGATCGGTGCTGGCCCAATCGGATCGGCGCCCATCATGCGCCGGAAAAGTAGGGGTTGACAAGGAGAGGCGAGTTCTACTAAATCTTTGCACTGATGGAGACATAGAACTAGTCATTATCCAAGGAATTTGTTTGGATCAAAGATGATCCATTCATTTGTTTGGACGCATGCACTCAGTGATCTTGTCTAGCTCAATTATTATATTTTGCATCTCATTTAGTTGAGAAATACATGGTACTTCTTGAATCCAAATATTCAGAACTGTGAGTGATTGCAAGCTCTCTGAAGTCTGAAGAGTATGTAAGCTCAAACCAGTAGGCACAAATATTGGAAGAGAACAAGACATAATTAATATAACGATAGGGTTATAAGGATTACAAGGCCAGCACAGCTCACTTCACAGGTAAAGATAGGTGGGAGCAGACACAACTTATTTCTTTACAGAATGAAAGCTCCCAAAGCCTGGAAGAGAAGGTTAAGAAAAAAAAACACACCAAGAGGGGTTACCTATACTAGTCAGTTCATCTTAATTAGATAGCAAACAGCACAAACTTGAAACGACGCCAAATCTTCGATCTGGTTCACTTCACAATTCGCCCTGAAAAAGAGGCTCTCTATATGTTAAAACATTAGGGCAGACATTCCTGGGGTCTGTGGCAGCCATGGCGAACTATACAACAGCGACTGCAGGTGTTAGCACAACCTCCATGGCAGGCGGTGGTTCAGGCCAGGAAAACTCGAAGGGGGCTTCGATTGCTGGGAATGGAGCAGGCAGGGTCATCTCTTTGGGGCATGATTCGGTGTAATGGAACTCGATCTGGAGGCGGTGGTGCAGTGGCGTCGATGCGATGATACCCTTTTTGATGTCAGCCTGCAGCTCACGGATTGGGATGGCAGCCAAGAAGCTCTTGATGTACTCCTTGCACGAGTCCTTACCCTTCAACACGAGCTCACTCTGTTCAGTATCAGTTGCACTGTCCTGCTCGGTTGAGGAGCTCTCTGAGGAATCCTTCAGATGTTCACTGGAATCAGGGTTGGATTCTTTCTTTTCAGCAGGTATTTTGTGAATTGTAGTGTTGTCATCAAACTTCAAAATGTAGGCCTGGTTACAACCTTCATATAGCCTCTCACCAAGTGTATCGATAATGTAATATGCATCAGCCTCAACCTTGAGGACGAAGAAGTGGTCATTCCAGCTGACAATATATAGAGTAGGTTTTTCAGTAGAACACACTGCTGCTCGGCTAATCTCATCCCAGATATTGTCGAATGACATCGCACCATCAAGGAAGTCAAATCCACTGACATCCTCAGCACTTTCAGGCTGGAAGAACCCAATGAATGACTTGTTAGGAGCAACTGTGAGTGGGCGGATCTTGGCATGAAGGACTGTTTCAAGATCAAAGTGCTTGTCGGGAAAGCGGTCTCTATAGGTCTCATTCTCACAAAGTTTCCTCCACTCTAGAGACCCTTCTCGGATGAGGTTGTCAAACTGTGAGCGGATTGGCATCAGATCCTGGCTTGCTTGGAACCAGTCCGCAATAACAGCCACAAGTGCTGTGCAGGCGCTCTCCCCTGCAGCTCGTTCACTCCTCTGGTCTATTGATGCAAAAAACACCTGGGTGGAAAGCTTCAAATGGCCATCACGATTAAGTACTTCCTTTGACTCCCAGTTCCCTACAACAAAATTGTCATCACCAAATACCGACACGATGCTATTGACAGAGCCATTTGATCCCTGGAAATGAGAAAGATCACATGCTATCAATAAACCTCCACAACAATGCCAGTACAAACAAAAATTGAAATTCAAGATGTTTTTCCAAGATATCAAGGAAATAAGTACCTCTGAAACAGATTCATCGAAAGAGGTCAATAGCCGCCGATCATAGTCAATATCATCACCTCCCTCTTCTCCATTCCTGTTCTTCAATAAAGGTTCCCCTTTCTTCAATGGTTTCTCCTTTCTCCATCGAACTGATCGAAGTATGCTCTTTTTTCGCCAAACAGCTATAGAAGTATGCTCCTCGGCAGTGGATGATGGCTCTTGCTCTACATGATAACTGGCATCAGATTTTCGGTGGCTGTAATATATCCAGTCCTCATGCTCTCCATCAATCCTTGCATGTGCATAAAATAGGCCACCAGCGAAATTCACAGACTGCAGTGAACCATAGCTGAAGGACTTCCTGACAGTTGAACACCCTAAGACATCACCCCGCTCTATATCATCTAGATCATTATCAGAGTCAGAATCGCAAGAGTATTCAGCACCACCATCACTATGAACATAGCGATTCTCCTCACTGCCATCATCATCTCTGTTAGTCTTTTTGAACCTACGTTTTGACACTAGACCTGTTAAGTTTTTCACCTTTTTCAGCCCTGCTTTAATGACAGAAAGCTCATCTTTTCCAGAAGGAACAGAGTCACCAGAGGAAGGTGACAACAGGGCAGTAACAACAGAACGCTGTGAAGCATCAGGTGATTGGTGAGGAAGTCTTAGCTCCACCAGGCTCAAAGTGAGCTGAAAAAAATATGACACCAAAGTCACACAATGATTTACTATCTGAGAATCAGAAACCAAAACTAATCTTTGTATCCCAATGGATATAACAAGACATTCGACAGGAAAGTGTCACTGGTTTATAGCATCACATGACCGACATACATGAAGTGATGGGGCAGACTCGAGTGGACCGTTGGGCATCGACAATGGGAGGATTATCTCAATCTCCTCTATAGCAGCAGAAGTGTAATCTGCTAGGTTCAGTGAAGCAGTTCCCAGAGTAGTTTCACCCTTTGGCCCTTTATTTGAATACTGCACCAACGAAAACAAAACCAAGGAGGTCAGACTAAAGTGCAGGAATTCATTCGAACAAGTAAACCAAAAGAAGACACCAAAAGATCAATACATTCCTTGTTATGCTTGTTTAACTCAGCAAAACTGGTTATCTGCCTTATAAGAATTTAAATGTGTCTGTAAGAAGTACACTAAAGGATATAATGACCCCAAATTTAGCACTCCATTTCTTTTCCATGATAAGTGGGTGACAAACTCCGCTACCAATCAGTCCCACAATGTCCTCAAAGCAATTAGCCAACATAATGGTGAATAACTAATGGCGAAGTACCCAAAGCAAACAACGCGGCAAAATGGCAATTCCGCCAATCACAAACTAGTCAAAACAAATACGACAACATGGTAATGGCATCACCATAAAAAAATTTAATATATCTGCGTTTGTCTTAAGGCTCACAAAGCAACACTTGGCAAGACAAGGACCATAAACCTGAGCAATTCATGATTTTGGACAATTTCTCCTGAGTTTCCGGAAGGACAAGAGAGTATAATCGTGCACACTTCCTGATTTGCCTATCTCTCCTTCTAAAGAGATAAAACTGTACATTGAACTATACGGCTTTCTGATTACATTGAACCTAGTTTATGCCAGCCAAGCTACTAATATGAACATCAGAATTATTTGTTAATTTGACAGCCAGCCAACCATATTCAAAGAACCCGGTTCTTTAAACCAACATAATTTAACTAAAGAATGCTTCATCGTTATAAGTAAATTAATCAAATAAAGCAAAAGCGATTAGCAAACTTCAAATAACCCCATCGGCTGACCACAACACCCGATCATCACAACAACAACAAAAAAAAAAGGAAATACGAGGCTAGGGACTAGGCTAATCATCATATCATTGCAAAAAAAAAAAACTGAAACAAAGACTAAAGAAAATGAAACAACACCAACCACCAGTATAAGACGATGACAGCCACACTTTTGTTAAGGCCCCATAAATCTTAGATTTTACATAGAAGATTTCTATTTTTTAAAAAGGAAAAAATCAATTAAAAATTTGTTCTTCTGTTGAAGTTTCAGTCTGTTGCCTTGGGGTTTTTTTTGTAAAGACAAGATCCAAACGAATTTAAAGAAGTTATCATTTTCTTCGATACCAACAAATAACCAATGAGACTGACCTTTTCAATGCAAAAGTCAAAACTTTCACCATCAATATGACCGGAATGAAATGCTAAAAAAAATTCCAAACAAGAATTACTCAAACACCCAAGGCAAAAGACTCAATCCAATGACCCAATCAAATCAAATTCAACAGAAAGAGCGCACAGAAACTAATAAAAAATCCATCGAAACAATCAAATCAACAACACACAAAACCATATCAAAACTACTTTTTTTCACCCGAACAACGGAACAGACAAATTAATCTAGCTCGAATGCAACAAGGAGACTACAGCAGAAATAAGGGAGAGATACTCACATTGAAGACGCGAAAGCAGAGGTCCCAGGGGTGGAACGCGACGGCCTTGCGCTGCGACGCCGGCGTGAGCAGCACCACGTCCTCGAACTCCTCCTCCCAAGCAAACGCCGCCGATACAGCGGTGGCGCCCTCCTCGGAGTCGGACACCGCGGCCTCAAACCGCGTCTGGTTGCGGCACACCCTGGGGCCCTTCCACCTCGCCTTGGGGCCCTTCCACGCCACCTCCACCGCCACCTTCGCCTCCGCGTCCGGCAAGGGGGCCATCTGAGCCGGCAGCCCCTCCGCCCGCCGCACTACCAGCCGGACGCCGAACTTCCGCGCCGGCGGCGGCCACGGCCACACCATCAGCAGGCGTCAAAAGTACCCCGCTCCTCTGGCGCAAAAGTCCGGCCAAGAAACCTCCGCAGTATCAAATTTCCACACAAACTCAAACCAAAAATCCAAACTTCACAAAAAAAACTGAATTTAATCCCAACCGGGACCAAGAATCCCACAAAGACCGGACTCTCGGGGCCGAATTGGCGCGGCGAGCCTCGAATCAGGGGGGGAGAGGACTGCGCAAGGTTGGATTTTGATGGCTGAATCGGGATTAGGGGCGCGGATTTGTGTCGGGTTGGGTTGGGATTTGGGGAGGGAGTTGGAGATTGGGACGGGAAGAAAATGAATATACGAGGAGAGATGCAGGGGACGAGAGCGAGGAGGAGAGAGAAGAGGGAGAAATAATAAATAGGGGGAAGAAAAAAAGTTTAGGAGGCTATTTTTGTAATTTCGCTCCTTTCCTCTCTATTGTTTTATTGTTTTCTGCGTGCGGGATGTCGCGGAGGCGGGGCCCACCGGCCGGCCTCGCTTTGCTGTCTTTTTTTATTTCGTTTTACCGATAATCTTTTTTATCTAGTTTCTGGATAATTATGTGTTCGTTGGCTACAGTCTGTTAATCGCCTCGTTGTTTTCGTAATTTTTGGATCAGATTTTTAATTATCTGTTCGTTCTTGTGTTCCGTGATGTTTCTTGGGTGACCGGAGCCGTTGGATCTTGTTCCGAGGGAGGGCATGCGTGGACCGATGCATGTATAGGAGGGTAAAGGAATTTTAAAAGTCCTACTTATTTCGATTTCTTCTTAGATTTTTGGCTTTAAGTTTTTTAATTATATTTTTTGGATTTTTTTTATTCTTTTGTATTGTCATGATGTGTTAATCTATGTTTTATCTTTAATTTTGTTAATTTAATTATGCTATAAAACCATCAACAACTAAAGTAGAAAATAAGCTATAAGTCACAAAAAAAACTAAATGAGCAGGATTTGTATAATCGATTAGTGTAATTGCTGTTTTTTCGGTGGATTTGTTAGGACTGCATGTAAACGAGGGTTGAAAACTTGAAATCTGCATTTTCCTTGTGTTAGATTCCTTATCAATAGTTATCGAGGGAAGATAATAAACAATTAATAGCACTAACTCGTGGCTTAACTCTCGTGTGAGTTTGTATGACAAGTTTTAACATAGATAGTTGATGCTATTCTCGTCCATATCATATGCTGGGCTGTATTTTAAGGGGACGTTCGGAATAGCAATGGTTTTTGATTTTTGCTGAAATTTTACTGTAGCTGGCTGATTTTTTACTGTAGCTGATTTGGCTTATTAGGCATAATTAAATGTAAAAACATGTAAAAATAAAAATGTCACGCTAATCTAAAGCGAACAATGCAAAGGAATACGAGAAAAAAAATAAAACTCAAAAATTCGAAAAAAAAAACAAAAAATGACAAAACACTACAGTACCGAAAAACGCCCAATGCGACGCCAGCGTCCATCACACGCGAAAATGAGCGCGGCCTAAGTCATGTTTAAAAGTACTGTTACATTTGGTTGTGCTTTTTAACTGATTACGAGAGATATTGAAGAAGTAAGGGGTACTCGCATTGAGAAATCATTCTGTTTGAAGTTGCTCCTACAATAACTTCTGCAAACAACTTGTAGAAATCATCTTAAAAGATTGCTCTGTTCAAAAACCAACTTCTAAAAACCAAAAACAAAATAAAATGTGCCGTAATTCTCTAACAGCTAGTTCATTTGTTTGTTGTAACAACCAAGTGTGTTAAGCTCAGCTATCCCCTACAACGAGGAAGAATTGACAAATTATAAACTCTTTTTTCTTGTTCTTTTCATGTTAATTTAATGCCTGTGAAAACAAAACGAACAATGCTCTCTATGATTGGTGCCGAAAATGACACGCTAGAAAGGAGCTAACTTTCGAATGCAAATGAATGTGGACAGCTCCATACATCCTTCGATCGATGAGGAGATCGAAGAGAGCACATCTATCTGTAATGTTCGTTCTTGTATTTTTGGTTGGAATAATGCCTGCCAGCCTTTGTTTACCTACCTTGCAATGCACTGCATGCATGATGCTCCACCACACCAAAGCTTATCTTTCACCTAGCTTGACAGACAGCATCCACATATATTCCATGATCGATTCCATCGCAGGGCTTAATTTACAAGGAACAACCAGCTAATTAATTTCTTTTGGAAACAAGCTAGGTTAATTACAGGTCACCATATATGTTTTGATACAAGGTTGATGTGGTAATGTAAGGCAAAGCCCCATTTTGGCTCGACATATATAGTACTGCTCAATTTGATTTTTGATTTCTGCTTTTTTTCACTATTCATTAATACAAGGTTGATGTGGTAATGTAAGGCTTTTTTCTTTTTCTTTTTTCCCGTATTTCTTTACATTGTTTGTGATGGGTTAACATATTTTTTCTATTTTTAAATTTAATTATGCCAAATAAGCTAACTCAGTTACAGTAAGAAATAAGCCAGTTACAATAAAAAAAGACATAATCCAACGCCATTCTGAACACCCCATAAGATGCTAGTTACTAAAGAGTAATGTTTCAATCCTTTCGCAAAAACTAGTATAGTACCGCCTTGGTTTACAGATTAATTTTAACCATTAAAAACAATACATAGCAATTTTTTTTAAAAAAAGCAAGCTTGAGATTGACATCGAGCTTTAAGCTGGGCTCGAGCTCGGCTCAGACAAAACTCGAGCTCACTCAAGCTCGGCTCGTGTAAACTCGGTGCCGAGGGAGTACCTGCTGGCGGTTGGGGGAGCTGGGCGAGTAGCGGGAGGAGGTGGCGCCGAAAGGCCGAGCTGGCTGGAGGCACAAGGGAGCCGTGGTCGAGCTGCAGGGGGCGGCCCGGCCATGGATCTGGCCAGATCCGGGTTGAGGTGGCTGGGGGTGGCGCTAGAAGGTCGAGAAGGGGCGGTGGCAGCGGAGGAGAGCCGGAGAGGAGGGGCGTCGAGGGGGAGGAGGAGAGCGGAGATGAGGCGCCAGCAGGAGAGGAGGTGTCGGGGGGAGGAGGCGGCGGCGGGGAGAGCGAGAGGAGGGCGGCGGGCGAGCCGAGAGAGGAGGCGGCGGGCGAGGAGGGGACGGGGCGCGGTGGCGAGGAGAGGGGACGAGGGGCGAGGAGGACGGGGAGAAGGGGACCGGGCGTCGGGACTCGGGGAAGGCGTCGCGGGGGGGCGGGGGGGGGGGACGTCGAGACTCTGGGCGGGTAAAATAGTGGGACACTGGGACTGTGGGTTGTGGGAGTAGGGGATAAAAAATCTCAAGCTCGCGAGCTATTTGAGTTCGGTTCGTTGAAGCTCGCGAGTTTGAGATCAAGCTCAAATTCAGTTCATTTGGAGTTCGAGCCAAGCTTAAATCAAGTCTAAAATGAGCCAAGCTTGAGCAGCTCATAAGTCTCGAGCTTTTTTTACAGCCCTAATCGCCACTCGACTACTCGAGGGTATAGCCTCTGCATTAAGGAACATAAGAGTTTGGAAGAAGACAAAAAGTAGCCTTCATACAATAAGTTATACTCCCATCGTTTTTTATAAGGCCTATAGTTTTTCTCGTCTTCTTTCAGACATGCATGTAAATTTATTGATATTTTTTTCTTTTATATATATATATATATATATATATATATATATCCTTATTTATCACATTTCTCTCTTCTTCATTTATAAGTAACACCTCACTGATTATTCTCTCTTATTTCTAATATATTTATAGAATGGTAGCATGGTCGATTCTTCTTGTATTTCTAACACCATACTTTGAAATGGAGGGAGTACTATGTGCAGTTATGAATTCAGTTTTTTGTCCAGGCTCTAAAAGGTAGGGATACAAGAGCCAAAAGTCCAGCCATTATTTAAAGCTAGAGAAAATTCAGGAAATACCACACCACTTCAAAGATCGATTTTCATCGTATACCACTTTAAAAAAGTTTAATTCAGAATATAGTATTACCTCTCATTCCCCCGAATTAGTTATTTTTTTTTCACCTTTTTAGCTATGTGAAAGGACCGTTCAAATTCTAACCCTTGTGCCCTCCGCATGCCAATTTCAGGAAGTACTACTCCCCACTGCTGCTGTAAATTCCGTCCCACTAAATTCATACGATGCACTTCTTGTTCATGACTGATGAGGTTCATCTAGGAGCCGCTGGCCAGTCTGAAATCATGTATTTGTGTCTAATTCGTAGATGAGTAACTAACACAATAGAACAAAGGAACTTGTGCGAGAATAATTAGCTTTGCTAGCTTCTAATTTATGTCCTAATAATTATTCCAGATTGGACCAATCAGGGGCGGAGCCAAGATTGATCAGAACCTCGGGCACAAAACTAAGGAAGACAGAAGTCTATAACTAATATCAAATACTATCAGTGCTGAGGTATAACAAAAGTACAATATAAATACATAATCAAAATAAATTTTGAATTCCATGTTGAATGATACGACAAAATAGATAAAACATAGCAAAAAGAATAATGTAACATACCACTAGTATGAGGTAATTTTTGCATAATTAACAAAGATTTGATTCATTTGAGCCTGTCATATCTTCATCAACAATAGTCCGAGAACCTAAACCTGCAAAGATAAAATTGTATATGTAAATCAGGGAAACAAAACCATAACATTATTTTTAATGTAAATTATGAAATAAGAATGTAGCATACCACTAACACGAGGTGTTTTCATGGTTGTAATTTGTGTAGCCAAATTAAAACTGATATACAGAATCAAGCCTAGCAAATATACAACAATTGTGCAAACTTGTCATAGAAAAAAGAAGCTATGCCCTTTCTTGCTCAGACAAGTTCCCTTTTCCTTCCAAATCTCTCCAAACACAAAGAAGCAATCTGCTTCTATTAACTTAAATGAGGCTTGGTTTATCCAACCAAGCATGCTAATCCAGTTTCGAACTTCCTCCTCGATCAAAACAGATTTCAGCTACGCTGAGACTCAGCTGCAACAACAAGTTATTCTTAATGATTGAGAAATTCCTGCAGATAAGAAAACAAAAAATAACAGGAAAGGAAAGCGAGGTACACGATACAGATATGTGAATCCTGTATAAGTGATTTAGGACCAGAGGATGCAACACCTGCATCCTCCCATATGCACAGATTGCCATAGTAAAATTCGGCGCCTCCTCTCCGCTCGCCCGCTCGGCCCCTCCCCCTCCCTCCGCTATTCGCTCTGAGCGCCGCTGGCGCTCTCCTCCGCCCCTCCGCTCCGCCTCCTCCTCCGCGGCTCGATCTCCTCCGGCCTCCGCTCCGCCCGCCCCTCCTCCTCCGCTCGCTCCCGACTCGGCGACTCCCCTCGGCCCCCCGGCCTCGCTCCGCCCCGCCGGCTCGGCCCCCCAGATCCGGCCTCTTCGGCGCGTGGGCGGAGATCGGCAGAGTCGACGGAGATGGCGGGGGGCGGTGCATCGCCGCCGCGGGCCGAGGCGGAGAGTAGGCGCCGAGGCGGGGGGAGGCGACGCGGCGTCACGGGCTCACGAGCGGCGGTGGGGGCCTGGGGCTGGGGGCGGCGGCGCGGCGCGTCGCGCATGGTGGGAGCCTGGATTAGGGTTGGCCTCCTCTCGAGATGGCGATTGGCGAAGTGGCGAGACGGTGCTCCTCTCACGATTACCTCGGGCAGTCCGCGTTCGGGAGCCTCGGGCCGATCGGGTGCTTGCACTATTATTTTGCTGGGCCTCGGACCGTTGCCCAACCGGCCCGAGGCCCATCTCCGCCCCTGGGACCAATGATCAAGAGTCAAGACTAAACTACGTACTTGTATCTAAATTACAGACAACGTAGACTGTTTTGCTCAAAAACAAATAGCCGAAACATATAACATAAAAAAAAAGGAAATACTAGGCAAATGAGTGACTGCAGTAGAGAAAAAAATATGCAAAATGGAGTGGTCCAATCTGAAGCTCAAATCTTGATGTGCGCACAACGGGAAAATTCTGAAACATATCCTATCATACAAAAAGACATTATTTTTGGGGGTTTTGTGTGCACAGTGTGGAGTGGTATATCCTGAAATTGACTAGCAGAGGTAGAGTGACAGAACGGTCCATTCACGTCGTTAGAAAGGCAAAAAAAAAAAAAAAATCATTAATTCGGGGGAAATGGGAGGTAATTTTATATACTGAATTTTCTTTAGAGTAACATGTGATGGAAGTCAATCTTTAGAGCAGTGTTTTGAGCCAAGATAATATTCGAAATGGTATTTGCTGAATTTTCTCTTAAAACTAAGCGTGCGTTTGCGCTTGTGTACTCTTGATGGTGATCTACCCAAGCTATTAAACTAAGCTTAGGAGTTTTGGACACATCGATTGACCTACGGAATGATTACGCACTCCGCCCGGGACCAGGAGAGCATAGACAACTAACTACTCGCGCTAACCATCTTTCAAAGAAAAGCAAAGGTGAAGAGTCTTTTTAAACATGATTAATTTGTCTTCAAAAGCATCCCATTCATAAACCTATGAAGTTTTCTCATTGGTAAATGTAAATTATTTCATTGCATTCTCTCCATTTCGCTGTATTAGCCCATCATATGCATATCAACTAAGAAAACACTAAATCTAATAATTACTTAATGAAAAAATAATTATACATACCTTATTAAATGATACACCATAACCATTTAACCTCTTCTAAAACTTTTAAGTAGGAGTAGAAAGAGAAAAAAAATCAAAATAACTGCACTCTAAATTTTCTCAATGAATAAATATATTGAAACGGATACTTCCAAAGCTACGAATAAATATAGCGAAACCGTGGGAGTAGTAAATTATATACAAAGTAGTTTATGCTGTAGAAAAAAAATTATAGGTATAAGGTTTCTTTCTCCATGCATCAACCGGTCCACTCCAGGATGGCAGCCATGTGCATTTTGCAGAAGAACGTCTCCCACTGGGTTGCCCAGCTAGCTAGACAGAATATGCCTGCGTACAAAGACTACAAGCAATTCCATGGTAGGGTTTCGTTTCTAATAGAGATACACTGCACATGTGCCATGCTCCATTCTAATCTTGTTGTTTGCAATATGTGAAAATTCTTCATAAATGAATAATACGCCATCAGCTTTCTTTCTTTCTAGAGACGATACGTTAGGTTAATAAGCCACAATTAAAAATCATAAGCTGCAGTATAAAAGAATAGATCCATATAGTTCTACTGTTCTATAGGCTACAACTTTGCATTACTTGTTACATTAGTCTCTATAGAGTCTCTATGTTCTCCTATATATATATATATATATATATATATATATATATATATATATATATATATATATATATATATATATATATCTTATATATGTTGCCTTAACAAATAATCAATGGTTTTCAATACTGTAGACAATTAATGACAAATGATGTCGTCAGTTTTTATGACGCCACAATGATAGAAAAGCTCAATAATGATGTGAACGGAGATTGAGAAATACAAATCACTGACAAATTTACACGCATGCCACTTAACTAAATCCTTCCCTAACGAACTGAAATGCTGGCTCCCATGTTTCTTTTTTGCATGTTTCATGCAATAATAACATATAAATGGTTCATTGTCATATTAAAATTTGAAGAATAAGAATATTAAATTTTGAGGATAATTCTTATATTTTCATTCCTTCTCACTTCTATTTAGCTTTATTTTTTCGTGCTCAGAAACGATCAAAGAGACATACGTAGGCAACCACCGCACCCATATTCCTTGGTGGTGTGTTGAAATCTCTAAGTACTCAAGGCGTGTACCCCACCCATTTTCCTCATGTGGAGATGCCAACCAACGCAAGTGTGACGGTAGTGTACACACCATTGTGACCTACACAATACAAACTAAACACACGTAGAAGAGGCACTTACGGCAGCTACGACTAATCAGGATTAAATTACTTTAAAAAATTATACCTATAAACCACTTCGAACAATAATAATAAAAATTATTTTATTTATTTATTTAAAAAATTTAAATTATAAATTATAAGTAAAAAAAGAACCGGCCAACGCTCACGGGCTGCTCCGTGCCAGCCACGGCCGGCGTTGGCACCTGGAGGCGACACGCGCCCACACCAACCAAATCCTATCCTAACGCGCGATGCCATATATTAAAGACCAGCCAGGCCAAAAGTGCAGCTTTTTACAAGGAGGAGAGAGATAAGGCAAGCCATGTGTCTGTGCGTACCTTAATTTGTTCGTCTCTCCAGGTAAGATTTGTGTACGCAATCAAGAACAATCTAGCTACAGGCCGGTGATCAGAGGCCACTTGATTTAATCTGGCCGGCCGACGAGGATATCTCATATATAAGCCGCGCGATGCACATCCATCTGTGATCTGTCTCTTTCTCCGCGCGATGAACATCCATCTGTCTCTTTCTACCTGCCATTCATGTTATGTGTAATGTATATGCGCATGTCCTCACCTCAAGGCTGAAGACGGTAACGAAGCTAATGTATTAGGCCTTGATCGTTTCGGCTTTTTTCGGCTTTAGCTTCTAGCTTTAGCTTTTTTTTCACTATTCACTACACTATCCACTAACTCATTCTGATGTTTTTCACCAACTACGATGTTTTTCATTAAAGCCAAAAGCTATCGCTATTCCGATCACCCCCTTAGACGAAGAGGAGGAGCACTGCAACCACAAGCAAATCGAATATATACGTCGGAAGACAAAAACTCATCTCAAGGTGTGCACGCGTAGGAAGCGTAAGGCTCGCGAGAGGGAGCGCGAGAAAAAGAGAAAAATGACGATCAAGGCCAAAGAGGTCGTCAAGAAATTCAACGTTGAGCTCGTAAGGAAAAGAAAATGGCTCCAGTCCACGCAGTAGGTTGGTCCATTCCGCACTAGTTCCCCGAAGGTCGAATTTATTTTCATTTCAAAAAGGTACATATGTATTGTAGGAGTATTTTGGTTTGTTACTTCGTGCATGATGTTGTTTCTCACGCACGTAAGCAGACCCTGTGCACCGTGTTATTGTCAGCTTTATTATGAAGTCTATTTTAATTCGCAACATCACATCTCGTCATCTTTTCGTATTCAATTCTTCGTATACGAAGGCATCCAACAACATGATAAAATAAGTTATCCACGTATGAATTCCCGGTTGCATCATAATATCACTTACCTTCGTACATACAAATCGTTGTTATGTGAATCGCCCTCAAAATTTTTTAAAAAAATTTCTTACATTACAACAACATACAACAATCACAAAAGGTTATTGCGAATCTAACGAATTTTAGACTATTCATAATCTATAAAAACCATAAACGAATCAATCGACATTGTCTACAGTTTTTTTCAAAACAAAAAACTACTTACAAATAGAATTTGATAAATATTACCTACATATAATAATTGTTATTTAGCCCCATACGTGGCGGGGGCCAATTGCGCACAAATTGGATTGACGTGGCAGTCGCCTTCCTATTGGGCGATTGGACTGTAGTCGCCTAACTATTCGGCGATAGGATCTAGTCGCTCTACCGTTAAGCGATTGGAGCCTGTCGTCCAACAGCCCACTGATTGGCTTCGTATAAATACTTTTTGCATGGATATATTTCTGTATTTTTGAATAAAAAATAAATTATTTTAAAAAATGATAAGATATGGCCTGTAGTCGCCTTGTTAAATTTATGCAAACCGACCGACCCCTTCCAATTTGCGCACACACACACACTCCAAACTAGATCGATATACTCCTAGCTAATGCACATCACATCCCTATCAAGTGCTCCCTTCCTAAGGTATCGCGGAAAAATGTCTGATTGCAAATTTGCGCTGTCTCCAGAGAAATTCATGTGAAAACAAGCAAGCTAGCCTCATAATGTTTAGCTGCGTATCAATCTTTTCTTATATTACAATAGAGGATACACACTCATACATACACGTATGCATCCTACTGAGACGTACGCTAAATCTAGAGCAGAGATTGTTGAATAAATTTAGGATTTGTTCAGTACTTTATAAGTATGAATATGTGATTTTTTTACTAAATGTACATACGTTTGTGAAGTAAGATGCACAGATCTGAGCTGCGTACCAAACTACCAATCTTTGTTGGTATAGCAAAGCAAACGAGTCAGCTAGCCATTTGATCGGGGCAAATCGAACTAGTGGCCCAGATCAAGAGACGGGGAGAAAGAGAAAAAGATGATGCACTAGGTACCAAGCTGTAGACAGGAGAGAGGAAAGAAAAGTGCATCATCGACAGGACAAGACAGCATATGGGTGTCGTTGAGACAAGACGGCGTATGGGTCTTTCTTTAGGCTGTGCTTATGTGTTTTGAATGCGGTTTATTAGTCAAATGAGTTGTAATTATTAAGAAAAGCCAAAAGAAAAAAACTGTTGAAAAACAAAAAAAAGCCGAGCCCATAGCTATATAGTCCCTACCTACTGCCCAATCGATGATCATCACTTGCATTGGGGGGAGAGAGACAGAGCCACACAGCCACAGGCTAGTTGATTTCGTGTACAAGTCAAAACCCAAATAATTAAGTGGTATAAATAAGAAGAGCCCAAACAATTACTAAAACTTTGCTATACATAATGGTGCTTATGCATATACGTGATCGATATCGATGGACCTTAATTATATCTTGTTCAAGTCAAAATGACAAAATTAGAGTGCATCTAGCTAGTGATCTGACGACAATATGAGATGTACATTATTGCTAGCTTGCGTATATAAAGGGTGTTCACTTTGTCGAGTTTTATTGCTAGGGCTTTCTTTCGTACGTCACAGCCGTGCTGATGTGTATATAGCTACTCCACTTTGGAGATCAAATTAATACTAGATACTACATTTATTTATTAATAGAAGTTGTCTTTGCTTTTATTTTTTTTCCGTAGATGATCGATCGGTGATGCATGACAAGAACATCTTACATTAGCTTAAACTAGTAAAACTGCGAGCTAGCTCCCATCTGAATTCGAAAAAAAATGGAAGGAATTATGCTGAATTAAGATATACAGAACGTGAAAGTCAGACCTGTTGCACTCATCCTAAAAGATATTTATATAGTCAACTGCAAGCCTCTTCTAGTTGTCTAAATAAAACTGTCCAAAAAAATATTTATGTGTAAGATCATATGGTGACAACCTCTTGAGATTGATGAGTATTTGACTTTATTTATATCTTATTGTCGTTATTTGAGTTTGATTTTGTCTCATTTGATTTCTAGATTTTGTTATCGGGTTTCTAGTAGTCTGAGCAGCCTGGGTGTGGCGGTTTGATCGGCCATGATGGCAGTCTGATCGATGTGCGATAGTACCAGTCCATAATTGACGATAGCTATTTTCCAAAAAGGTCTGCGTCGTGTTGCATGAAAGAATTGAGAGCAGTCTAACTGGTCTTTGGCTGGTGGTTAGACCAACCAGCGGTGTAACTAGCTTGCGGTCTTGTCAGCCTTTGGCTAGCTAGCGGTCTGATCGACAAGTGCATGGTAGTTTGATCGGTGGGACCGGTGGGTGTTGGGTGGTCTAACCAGCTTGGTGGCCGTGGTCAAACCGACCTCTTGTTTTTGTGCTGAGTTGTTTCGGGGTGTGTTAGTCATGAGGGATCCATGCAAGTATATGTTTCGTTAATGAGAGTTAAGTATATGTCATTTGTGTTCGGATCAATTGCTTGTTCTTTTATGTGCAGGTGCTTAATGATTATTACGGTCAGTAGTAAGACTGAGAGTACAGAAGGGGTCCTGAGGCCATGGTGTGTCATATAAGTTTGGGTGGAACATCATCTCAAGCAGAAAAAGCACGGAAGACATACAAAGATCGTGAAGAGACAAGTGCATAAATGTGGGTGCCAATGGACTTGTGCGTTTCAAGTAGTAACAGTTCCCGAAGCAGACGTATGATCTTGGCGGCAAGTAATTGGACATCACGGACTACAGTGTGATATGGTGTGGCATAGGACTTAGACATTTCAATTGGTAACAGTCTCGGAGCAGACATACAATCTTGGTGACGAGGCATTGGGCATCGCATCTTCGCGAAGACCAGTGGATGGCAGTTGAGAAAATTGTCAAATACCTGGTGGAGTGGCGGTTTGCAAAACTACGATGTTAGCCTAAGTAGTTTTGGTCATGTCTTTGATAATGGAGTGTCTTATCGAGGTAGAGCCTTAAATGTCGCGTTTTAAAAAACATGTAAGTGTGTGTGAATGTAAAGCTTGTTTTTGTGTAAGTGTGTGTGAGAATAAATATATTTGTAAATGGTATGATCCACTAAAGGTATGCAGGTTTCTGGGGTTATAGGGGAGATGAGAGCCTCCACTATATAAGCCGTTGTGTGTGTTAAGAGATGGATTAAGATGTGTAAGAGGTTGGAATATATCTTAGAGATCAGATCACATCTATCTAGACACTTTTTAGGAAGAGTTCTTGAGTTTGTCCAATTTTTCTCAAGAAAGATGATTTTAGGGTTATACTTTTATAAGTGATTTGGCTTGAGATTATACTATGATCTAACTTGCTATGACATATAAGAACTCATTTAAGGTCATCTAGGACTCACAAGTAAGAGTAGATCAAGTTTTCTCTCTTTTACTCAATTTTGGTGGAACATTACTTGTTTTAGATAAAAGTCAAAATTTTAGCATCAATCTTCATGATCCATGATTAAAATAGATTCCTGACATTCTAGAGTAGGTCTTGTACAAAGTTTCACTATGTTTGGATCGTGTGCAGTGTAATCTGCACTGTTTCTCGGCTAGCGGTCAGATAGCAAGGAACCGAGCAATCGACCGATTGAGACAGAAGTCTTAGGCCATATTTGTGATCCTTGGTTTTGATGAGCTTATCAGTTTCTGTTTCCGCTACGTAAAGTTGTTAATATGTGAGGAAAGATTTTGAAATAGTCATTCACCTCTCTCTGGCTCGCTATGGTGATCCTATACTATGGAATTGCATCATTTTCCAATAGAATGTAATAGGTAGCACAAATATACACGTGTATCACAAATAGTCCTATATTACATCGGGGGACGTGGCCCCAGGCAGGCCCTCCACGTCATCTTATTTACAAAAAAGCCCTCTGACTTTTACCAAATAGCGTGCAGGTCCTCGATTCTTGCACAAAGGCCTCTACACCTTAATGTTTTGTGAAAAACCCCCCCGCTTCTTCGAAATTACGTATGGGTTCTTGGTTTTTTCGTGGAGGCCCTTTCTTTTACTGTATAACACTCCATGGTTTTCCAAAATTACGCACAGGTTATTGGGCATTTGCCAAAATTTATATACAGGTCCTTGGACGGTTTTCCAAAATTACCTATGGGTCTTTGGTTTTATACGAAAAAGCCCTTCGGTTTCTCCAGAAATATGTACAAGTCCTCGCTTTTTTTAGAGAAGCCCCTCATACGAATTTTTAGCCTTTTAGTTTGGTCCGTATGATAGTTAGCGTAGCATAGTGCCGTGCTTATATTGCTAGTTACATGTATAATAATAGTATATGCCATGCTGTGACGCATTGGGGCGGTTTGGGCAGGCAATGTTATATATTCATTAGCTATTAATTTCAATAGTATGTACCTTTTGATTGATTAATAGGAATATCATCATACGCGCGACCATTTCATCATCTCTTACCTACTTCAATTTCGTTCATTTCGGCGATAAACAATCTTGCGTGTCCTCACCGAAGTTAGGTAGCTTACGATCGACATTTACACCAAGTCCTACGACATGTGTTCAAACAAGCTCTATGTATTTTCTGAAATCAACGAAGTGATATATCCTGAAAATCTGAGCACCAATATTAATTAATACAGATTGTTGATGGATTGAAATCACGAATACAATTCAAATAAAATGTTTGTTGAAGGTAATTACTTCTCCATGCTGCCATTCATACGTATGGGTGTCGTGGAGACAAGACAGCGTATGGGTCTTTCTTTAGGCTGTGCTTATGTGTTTTGAATGCGGTTTATTAGTCAAATGAGTTGTAATTATTAAGAAAAGTCAAAAGAAAAAAACTGTTGAAAAACAAAAAAAAGCCGAGCCTATAGAGCTATATAGTCCCTACCTACTGCCCAATCGATGATCATCACCTGCATTGGGGGAAGAGAGACAGAGCCACACAGCCACAAGCTAGTTGATTTCGTGTACAAGTCAAAACCCAAATAATTAAGTGGTATAAATAAGAAGGGCCCAAACAATTACTAAAACTTTGCTATACATAATGGTGCTTATGCATATACGTGATCGATATCGATGGACCTTAATTATATCTTGTTCAAGTCAAAATGATAAAATTAGAGTGCATCTAGCTAGCGATCTGACGACAATATGAGATGTACATTACTGCTAGCTTGCGTATATAAAGGGTGTTCACTTTGTCGAGTTTTATTGCTAGGGCTTTCTTTCGTACGTCACAGCCGTGCTGATGTGTATATAGCTACTTCACTTTGGAGATCAAATTAATACTAGATACTACATTTATTTATTAATAGAAGTTGTTTTTGCTTTTTTTTCCGTAGATGATCATCGGTGATGCATGACAAGAACATCTTACATTAGCTTAAACTAGTAAAACTGCGAGCTAGCTCCCATCTGAATTCGAAAAAAATGGAAGGTCACTAGCTAAGATATACAGAACGTGAAAGTCAGACCTGTTGCACTCATCCTAAAAGATATATAGTCAACTGCAAGCCTCTTCTAGTTGTCTAAAAAAAACTGTCCAAGAAAATATTTATGTGTAAGACCATATAGTGACAGCCTCATGAGATTGATGAATATTTAACTTTATTTATATCTTATTGTCGTTATTTGAGTTTGATTTTGTCTCATTTGATTTCTAAATTTTGTTATCGGGTTTCTAGTAGTCTGAGTAGCCTGGGTGTGGCGGTTTGATCGGTCATGGTGGCAGTCTGACCGATGTGCGATAGTGCCGGTCCATAATTAACGATAGCTATTTTCCAAAAAGGTATGCGTCGTGTTGCATGAAAGAATTGAGAGCAGTCTAACTGGTCTTTGGCTGGCGGTTAGACCAGCCAGCGGTGTAACTAGCTTGCGGTCTTGTCAGCCTTTGGCTAGCTAGCGGTCTGATTGACCAGTGCATGGTAGTTTGACCGGTGGGACCGGCGGGTGTTGGGTGGTCTGACCAGCTTGGTGGCTGTGGTCAGACCGATCTCCTGTTTTGTGCTGAGTTGTTTCTGATGTGTTAGTCATGAGGGATCCATGCAAGTGTATGTTTCGTTAATGAGAGTTAAGTATATGTCATTTGTGTTCGGATTAATTGCTTGTTCTTTTATGTGCAGGTGCTTAATGATTGTTATGGTCAGTAGTAAGACTGAGAGTACAGAAGGGGTCCTGAGGTCATGGTGTGTCATATAAGTTCGGATGAAACATCATCTCAAGCAGAAAAGGCACGAAAGACAGACAAAGATCGTGAAGAGACAAGTGCATAAATGTGGGTTCCAATGGACTTGTGCGTTTCAAGTAGTAACAGTTCCCGAAGCAGACGTACGATCTTGGTGGCAAGTAATTGAACATCACGGACTACAGTGTGATATAGTGTGTCATAGGACTTAGACATTTCAATTGGTAACGGTCTCGGAGCAGACATACAATCTTGGTGACGAGGCATTGGGCATCGCATCTTCGCGAAGACCAGTGCGTGGCAATTGAGAAAATTGTCTAATACCTGGTAGAGTAGCGGTTTGCAAAACTACGATGTTAGCCTAAGTAGTTTTGGTCATATCTTTGATAATGGAGTGTCTTATCGAGCTAGAGCCATATATGTCGCGTTTTAAAAAACATGTAAGTGTGTGTGAATGTAAAGCTTGTTTCTGTGTAAGTGTGTGTGAGAATAAACATATTTGTAAATGGTATGATCCACTAAAGGTATGCAGGTTTCTAGGGTTATGGGGGAGATGAGAGCCTCTACTATATAAGCTGTTGTGTGTGTTAAGAGATGGGTTAAGATGTGTAAGAGGTTGGAATATATCTTAGAGATCAGATCACATCTATCTAGACACTTTTTAGGAAGAGTTCTTGAGTTTGTCTAATTTTTCTCAAGAGAGATGATTTTAGGGTTATACTTTTATAAGTGATTTGGCTTGAGATTATACTATGATCTAACTTGCTATGACATATAAGAACTCATTTAAGGTCATCTAGGATTCACAAGTAAGAGTAGATCAAGTTTTCTCTCTTTTGCTCAATTTTGGTGGAACATTACTTGTTTTAGATAAAAGTCAGAATTTTGGCATCAATCTTCATGATCCATGATTAAAATAGATTCCTGATATTCTAGAGTAGATCTTGTACAAAGTTTCACTATGTTTAGATCGTGTGCAGTGTAGTCTGCACTGTTTCTCAGCGAGCAGTCGACCGATTGAGACAGAAGTCTTAGGCCATATTTGTGATCCTTGGTTTTGATGAGCTTATCAGTTTCTGTTTCCGCTACGTAGAGTTGTTAATACGTGAGGGAAGATTTTGAAATAGTCATTCACCTCTCTCTGGCTCGCTATGGTGATCCTATACTATGGAATTGCATCATTTTCCAATAGAATGTAATAGGTAGCACAAATATACACGTGTATCACAAATAGTCCTATATTACATCGGGGGAAGCGGCCCCAGGCAGGCCCTCCATGTCATCTTATTTACAAAAAGCTCTCTGACTTTTACCAAATAGCGTGCAGGTCCTCGATTCTTGTACAAAGGCCTCTACACCTTAATGTTTTGTGAAAAAACCCTCTGCTTCTTTGAAATTACGTATGGGTCCTCGGTTTTTTCGTGGAGGCCCTTTCTTTTACTGGATAACACTCCACGGTTTTCTAAAATTACGCACAGGTCTTCGGACATTCCCAAAATTTACGTACAAGTCCTTGGACGGTTTTCCAAAATTACCCATAGGTCCTTGGTTTTATGCGAAAAAGCCCTTCGGTTTCTCCAGAAATATGTACAAGTCATCGCTTTTTTTATAGAAGCCCCTCATACGAATTTTTAGCTTTTTTAGTTTGGTCCATATGGTAACTAGCATATCATAGCACCGTGCTTATGCTGCTAGTTACATATATAATAATAGTATATGCCATGCTGTGACGCATTGGGGCGGTTTGGGCAGGCAATGTTATATATTCATTAGCTATTAATTTCAATAGTATGTACCTTTTGATTGATTAATAGGAATATCATCATACGCGCGATCATTTCATCATCTCTTACCTACTTCAATTTCGTTCATTTTGGCGATAAACAATTAATCTTGCGTGTCCTCACCGAAGTTAGGTAGCTTACGATCGACATTTACACCAAGTCCTACGACATGCGTTCAAACAAGCTCTATGTATTTTCTGAAATCAACGAAGTGATATATCCTGGAAATCTGAGCACCAATATTAATTAATACAGATTGTTGATGGATTGAAATCACGAATACAATTCAAATAAAATGTTTGTTGAAGGTAATTACTTCTCCATGCTGCCCCCCTAGCTCATGTGTTTGTTGAAGTGATGTGTTGTGCGCATGCACGAGCAGCTGATCGAACTCTCCCGTTGACAAATAGGAAAAGTTAGCTAGGCATGCATGGAGAAAGTTGAGGGCGACTAATGCTTGAGTCACTGGTGGTTTTGCTTGGTGGGGAGCAATCGATAGCATGCACCACCATTGACTTCCTAATGCACTTTTCTCTTTAGTTTATGATTTCTTTTAAATAAATAAATATAACTTCTTCATCGTCTTTTCGAAACGACTTATAGAAACAGTCTTTTCGAAGTACCTTATCGGTTTATCGATACTCAGTTTGTTCGCACAAACCATCAGCCATATCCATAAGCCGTAGCCGAAAAAACCCTATTGGATGGGATTGGATATTTGGATTTGATGGGTGGGGGTTGTTTGAATGTGTTTAATGGTCATGATATTGCTATCTAGCTAGAGGGAAGAAAGACTTTGGTATAGCTAGAGAGGGACTACACTCATCCATTGATTGTGGCTCTTGTGTGTTACGCATGACGGGAAAAAATGGCATCATGCAATTGGCAAGAACCCTCATTGCAAAAATAACACGCATTCTTTTTAAGAGAAGCGCTAATACAGATGCTCCTAAAAAAAGTTACACGCTAGCTACTAGCTAGGTAATCAACTTTTGCATTATATGTAGTGCTTGCTAATTAAGCATAGCCAATGACGAAGCCAGAAACAAAATCTAGGATAAGCTAAGGCGCTAAGCCAGATTATCACAAATACATTATTTTACTCTTGTTCAATTCAAATCTATACATGATTAGAAGAGAAACAAAGCGAAAAAGAGATAAATACAACGAAAGTAGCTCAGTAATAGAAAGCACATCCCAAAAATATATAAATATGCTTCTAATGAGTATAGATCAGTCAACTGCATATTAAATATAATAAATTAGTGATATGATAACTAATTATAAATAATTAAGAACATTCAAGAAAAATATAACATACTATTAGCACGCAAGATTAAATCATAAGGCATATCAATTCTAATTGGAACACATAAATCATAGTTTTAATTTTAGTTTGTAGTAATTCAAGTTAGTCAATGGCAATAATACAACATACATAATTACATATAATCTCTAACTCTAAGAATTGAAGCTGCTAAATATCAATTACTCAATATAAACTACGAGGAATAGTAGATGCAAAAGTTTTACCGGGTGAATCGGTGATGGTGTTGAACTATTAATACTAGACTCCAAAATACTACTCACTCTCATTGAGTTCATTACCTATTGGCTCATCCACTCACTATTTCACTGTCTGGCACTCTCACTCTGTTACTCTCTCAACTCTCTCTCACTCCCCACTCACCCACTCGGGACTCAACCACTCCCCAAGGCGGGCAGGTGGTGACGGCATGGCCGCAGCCTGCACCCGCAGTCCCCACTTCGGACAGGCGCCGGGCAGCACTGGGCCACCGAAGGACGAGGGCATCGGCACAGGCTCACCATGCACAGTGACGGTCCCCTACGTCGGGCCTGCCCCCAAATCAATCTCCCTTCCTCGATGTAGCTAGCGCCTCGTCGCTAGATCCAGCTTCCCTGGCCCCAATCCGACGGTGCCCTGCCCTAGCTCGGATCCCCCTCGCCGCCCCGCTCCCCCCGCCCTTGGATCAATCTCCCTTAGCGCCGTTGGCAGCGCCCCTATCCAGCTCCCCCCTCAGCCAACGCCCGGCAACTCGGCCCACGCCGCCAGATCCGGCTCCTCCGGCCCCATGAGTCTCTCCTTTCTTGAAAAGTGGAAATCAAAATTCTAATTGCTAATTTGCTATGGTTTGTGAGTTGTTGTTACCTTGTTAGTGTCTTAGTGGGCCGGTGAGATAGATTTGTTGGGTCGCAGTAGACTGACGACTTCATCCGGCGCTTTTTATTTTTGCTTTTTGGTTGTTGTCATCACGCCGATTGGTCTCCCTGCTATGCTCGTCGGCCGTCGGGGGAGGAGGTTCTTGCCACTAGGGGAGGGTAGGCTGAAACCTAACCAAGTCTTCCCCTTGGCTTTGCCCCTGAGCATTGCTACCTTGTGTTAAACATATTGTTATATCTGCATTTTAATTTTTTGAAGTTATCTTTGCAAAAATTGCATTTTTGTTTTGTGAAAAAGAAAATTGCATCGTTTGAAGCCGGAGTTGGAACTCATTTCGTTCCATCACTATCTTTTGGGAAAGGTATGGCCGTATATACTCTTTAAGATTAATTTGCATATGGGTATTAATCAGCCAGGGGACGTACGTGTCCAATCTATTGACTTGAATATTTCCACGCGATTATATGACCGAAGAACTATTAATTTAGGTGATTATACGAACGTTTGTACGTGAATGACCGAACTCTTCAGATACTGTAATGTAATATAGTTAAAACGAACGAGTGATACTGAAACTTGACCATTATTATTACTTTATTAGTATCTCCTTACACGTCTATGCTCAAATTAACCCACCCTGATCTGATCGGGACCTCCATGCTTGTTTGAAATGTGGTAATTTTGGCTTTATTCGTTTGAATTACAGTTTATTAGTCTAATAAATAATAATTTTTAAGAAAAGCAAGGCATTCGTCAGAATTTCACTTAAATTTTTGTGAGGGACGTCGCATTTCTTCGAAACTTCCTACTAATTAAAATGTTCCATTTCAAACGAGGTCTTAATATTCGTCCTCCAAACAAAACGTGTACTCATTTTTTTAGGGACCGACACGGTTGGGTATTTTCTTGTTTTGTTGTTGTTGTCGTTGAAACGAAGAGGAAGAAGAACCGAAGAGGAGATCAGATCAGGAGATAGAAATGGGCCTGGTAAACATATGGACAATGAATTTCTAATGATGCCAAGCCCAGGCCTTCGATCAATTGTTTGTCTGGGCCGTTGCGCTACTTGAGCCCAAAGGACCAAGCCATTTGTCTCGGAGGCCGTTCAGTTCGGCTAATAAACGGTGATTTATGATTAAATTTATACTATAATTAGTTAAAATTACACTACAGTTGATAATAATTTATTTAATATAATTAAATTTAAAAAATTAAAATAGAAAATTAAGGTTAGCTTATTACGGACAATGTAAACGAACACATAAAAAAGATATAAAACTTTAAAAAAAAGTTAAAAAGCTAGAAAAAAATAAAATTTAAAAATAATAAAAATAAACCAGAAATCATAAACTTAAATCTAAATAAGCGGATTCTTGTCCCAAGCTAATCAATACACACGCACATACTTGATACGTGATTCCACGTACGTCTCTCTCTTTCCCTGTACCGTCTGAAAGTCACATGGCAATATGGCATCACGCGCCCAACCACATCGCGCCACGGCAGCATTACCCGTTTCCGAAATTCTCTCCGAAAGCGACGGCTCTTTTGGATTTCTTTTTGTATTGTAAATTATATTATTACAGAAAAATCGGAAATGGAGGAATATCACCAGCGATGCCTTCTCCACATGGCATCCGGCCTCAAGAAAAAGCATCCCTCCTCGTTTGCGACCCGCCACGCCAATTTCATAATGTACTCCCATTTCTTTAGGTTCCAATCCTTGGTGCATAGAAATTCTAAGTAACAAGATGTGCTCCATTTATCCTCAAATGTAGACTATTTTTGATTTTTTAAGTCTTCAATGCAAGGCTTTCAGCTCGCTCAATTGGACTTATTTTTTATGGTTTATAGCTGAATTTGCACTTTAATTGATTTATTTTACATTGTAGCTGATGGTGATTTATTTAAGATAATTAAATTTAAAAAAATCTAAAAAATAGAAGAAAAAAACAGATTATCCCATCACGTATAATGCAAATGAGTACGAAAAAAAAGAACCAGCAAAAAAGCTCAAAAAAGCCAAAAGACCTGAAAAGAATGAAATTTAGAAATAGTAAAAAATAAGCTAGAAGCTGGAAGCTCAAAAAGAAATGAGCAGGGCCAAATAATTTATTATCATAATGTGCTAGCAAAAATAATAAAATATTATATTATAAAAGTATTTTACAAGATAAATCTAATGGTATTATTTTTTATGTAATCAATTTATATACTTTAACATATATTAATAGTCAAAACTTGACAACTCTAACCTCACAGAACCCATATCGACCTATATTTTGGGACAGAGTAGGTATAAGGTTATAAGAGGAGACAGAGCGTCTTGGATGCTACCCTCCAAACATGGCAGAGGAAATGGTAGTAGTCTCTAAGGCTGTCTCTAGGTTTGGAGGCTGCCTCCAAGCTTGTCGGGTCTATCCGTCAAAGAAAAAGGCTAGGGGAATAGAGATGAGAGATAAATTATTTTTGTTTTTAACTTGTTTATTTATGGATCCCACCTTGGAGACAATCAAATGCGCTAAATATTGCAAGAAATTATATTAAGCTTGGAGGCCACCAGTGGACCTCAACTTAGAGGCTATATAACCTACAAACACTGTGGATGCTCTCAGTGGCGGAGCTACCGCCCGACGACCTCAGGCAGTTGTTCAGGTTCATCGGCAAAAGCGCAATCGGTGGAGTTGAAGATAGTATTGTCTCATGCAAGCGTTTACCCCTAGTTTGGTTTGCACAAGCTCTAAAAAAATCCTAGCTCCGCCACTGGATGCCCTAAGATCGGTTTCATTTTTTCGAGATGGAGTCTAGGTTTTTCTCAAGTGAAAGCACTTGAATTGATCAAATCTGTCTCTTACCCTTGGTTGACTATAGGATTATCGCTAGAGGCGTTGCTCTGATTAGCCCGATGATTGCCAAATTCGGGCATCAATCAAGAGACTGGAGGGAAGGAATTTTCACGTATGATACCCACACAAAGCAAGAGAATCAGCTCACCACAAATTAAATTTATAATCTCTGGAAGAAGATCATTTGGCTCAAGTTAGATGAGCTAACCTCTTCGTTCCTTGAGCAAAATAAAATGCTTGTTTATATTGGCTTTTGCTTCTGCTTTTAGAAGTAGAAACCAATATGAATATCCTACTTTTTACAAGTCTTTTCTATCAGCCACTACTTTTCACTTTTCACATATTGTAATGTACTTTATATTTTACTATATCATAATTTCTAAGTAGCATGGCGGTCCGAATATTATAGTGTCTTTCGTTGTACTGTCTTTCTTACATAATATATTACTATTCATCAGCCATACTATTCATCAGTTGCTTCTATTAGCCACTACTATTCATCAGCCACAGCAAAAAAATCATAAGCAAAAGCCAATATGAATAGACCCAAAGTTTTATCCAGAATTTTTTCAAATCACTATGAAAACCGAATTATTTCCTTAAATCTGTCCAACACTCTGAACTATAAAACCAGACATTAGACCCCTCAAACTTTGCAATCCAGTTCAAATTACACCTTGATCTAGTTTTCGGATTGTGGTATTGCCTGCTCGTGCAATGAGTGGGTGATTTTAACATATAGGATGACACACCGGTCAAATTTACATGAATGATAGGTGGGAGTCACAGGGTCTTCTCTCTTAAATCGAAATAGAGAGGAAGGGAACTATAAGAGGCGGTGACCATGGAAGCACGACTGGAAGCTTGGTGAGGGAGAAACCCTTGTGGGCTCCACATATCATTCACCTAACTTACCCAATGTGTTATCCTACGTGGCAAAACTATCTACGTATCGTGCCACACGAGTAATACCACTATGCAAAACTGGGTCAGAGTGTTTTTAAACCGGATTGCAAAGTTCGGGGGTCAAATATCTTGTTTCATAGTTTGAGGTGCTAAACAGATTTTCAATGAAAGTTTAGGGTATTATATGGACATATTCTTTCTTTATATATGGACATATTCTTTCTTTAAATTTGAGTGGTATTCCTATATTCGAAATCTACATACAGAGGTTGACAGATGGGTCCGGCCCTTGCAAATTCCATTTTCCCCAGTGGTTATCTTAATTGTGATCGCCCCTGGTTCCCACAGACGAGACACGATTGATCAGATGAGCCTCGCTCCAACTTGCTCATGGCTTAAGTTTCTGGCTGTGGCTTTAAGATTATGGCTAAATTTGCACTGTAGCGACTGTTAGTTTTTTCTAAGAAAAAAGGAAAAAAGTTTAGGGTATTATATGGACTTATTCTTTCTTTAAATTTGAGTGGTATTCCTATATTCCAAATCTACATACAGAGATTGACAGGCGGGCCCAGCCCTAGCAAATTCCATTTCCCCCAGTGGTTATCTTAATTGTGGTCACCCCTGGTTCCCAATGACGAGACACGATCGATCAGATAAGCCCCACTCTAATTGGCTCATGGCTTAAGTTTTTAGTTGTGGCTTAAGGATTATGGCTAAAATTATACTGTAGCGGCTGTTAGCTTTTTTCTAAAAAAAATAAATAGAAATAACCATTATATCCTCATGGATAATACAAATGAATAAGAGAAAAAAGAAAAGCAAAAAAACTAAAAAAACAAAGTAACCTGAAATTAGAAATCAACGCGTTTCAAGTGGCTTTGTATTAAATAAGCTAAAAACCAAAATATGCCAAAAGCTGAAAAGCGGGGCTTCCTCATGACTCATCATCGGCATTAATAACAAACTTCTTTGGATTCAGGTTCGGCCCATCGACAGGGATGGAAACGGATCGAATACAAATCGAATAGTCTTAAATACGACTATGAATTCGAACATTCTTGAATTATCGAATATCGTAACGATATGAATTCGAATCGAATATGTACTTAATTTGGTCGAATACGAATATCCTCCTATAAATTTTGTAACAAATCTCGTTAGAATAAATTTATATAATATGATTACATGACTACACCGTCTACACTATACGTCTACATAGGCGCTGATATTCTATACTAGTAGTAGCAGCACAACTGCACAAGTCACAGAAGAGATCTCTGAAGTAAATAGGAAAAATATGATGGGGAATTGGGTCATGGCCTCATGGGGGGTTCTTATGACTAATGAGTAATGACTTATGAGCACTATCTAATGAGTTACCTGCAATGCTTGCCTGAGATAATGACTAGTGAGAATGTGAGATAATGAGATGAATAGAAATAACAAAACAATAAGAGTGACCACAATTGCTTCTTGAACTAAAATAAAAGCAGTAGTTACAGCTCTAGACCAATCTGAACATTGATTATTGATCTAGTGACTAGTAAATGAACAAGAAAGACAAACCTGCCATGACAGCAAGGATTTAGGGGGTGTTCAGAATGGCGGTGGCTTATGATATTTTTTTTACTGTAGTTGGCTTATTTTTGACTGTAACTGAGTTGGCTTATTTGGCATAATTAAATTTTTTAAAAAATTAAAAATAGAAAAAACATATTAGCCCATCACAGACAATGCAAAGAAGTACAGAAAAAAGAAAAAAAAAACAAAATCCAAAAAAATAAAAAAAAATAGAAAAAACAAAAATTGAACCATTAAAAAAAGCTAATCACTAACGCCGCTCAATATTCAGAAGCTCTGACTCTAGCACAATACAGTAAGTTAAAATTTCAAATTTAACTTCACAATGGTTAGTTCCTAGAACAAAGGCCACTAACAGGAATGAAAACCGATCGAATACAAATCTAATAGTCTCTTATACGAATACAAATATTTTTGAATACAAATATTCTTAAATACAGATATGCATATTCTTAAATATAGATATAAGTATTTTTAAATATAGATTTACTTATTGTATCTATATTTTTAATTAAAATATCAAATAAAATAGATTATCTTTTAACGCGTTCCCATCCTACCCATCGGCTAGGTTGGCTCGTCTTCTCCTCTGATCCACCCTTCGCCTTCCGTTTCCAGTCCACTTCTCTCTCTCTGCAATCCTCCTCGTCACGATTTACCCGCACCCGTCGCCGACCACCGCCTCCTCCCTCGCCACGGAGCTCTGCTCAGATCCCAATGCCCGCATCCTCCGACTCCCCCCTCGCCGCCGGCGACGCCTCCTCCCTATCCCTCTCCTCCGCCGCCGCCGCTTCCGATGACGACGACCGCGTCTTTCTCGTTCTCCACCGGTAAAACCCTAACCCTAGCCCTGATCCGGTCCCAGCCCCGGCTGGCGGCGGGTTTCTGATCGGCTGCTGTGGCGATGCGAATGCAGGTGGTGGAGGGAGGCGCAGGAGGGCGGGGGGATCGAGGCGCCTGGGGTGCCCTACGCCGCCGCGCCCGCCGGGCCCACCTCTTATGGCATGAAGATGTTCAGCATGTTCATCTCCGACCAGGCCTTCACCCTCCGCCGCGCCGACGACCTCCTCCAGGCCGACGCCGCCGCGGGCGCGGGCGCGGGAGGGGGTCAGGCGAAGAGCTACGCGCTCGTCGCGGCCGACCTGTTCGAGAGGGCGCGCGCCTGGTGAGATAATCCATTCTCTGGCTTGCTCGCGAGATTTTGATCGTGCTGTGTGCTTGTTAGTCATGAGTAATGCCTAGGATCAAATCAAACCCCGATGGTTGATGCTCAGTAAAACAGCGTATGGTCTGTGCTGTAGGTAGCAGCTGCATTGTACTGTTAATCATCTTGCGTGCTTTGGCGAGTATGGCAGTCCTAGATTAAAGGCAGTACAGTTGCTGCTAAAAGTCGAGTAAATTGGCTGAATTAGCCTTCCTTTTTCTTAATGACAATTGCAGCTGGGGTTCTGCCCTGTGTTTCTAAAATAGTGTGTCGGATGGATAATTTAGGGTAACAATATGTTTCGTGCCACTGAACTGTTTTCTGGTACAACGAATGCGCCTAGGCAGATGGATTAATTCGCTGATATTGTCGTAACGGCCTGTGCAGTCGTGGTGCAGATGTCTAGGGGATATTAGCATGTCTAAGCTGATGCAGTGTTGAAGTGGTGCTCCTTACACTACTCGAAGTCTTAATAGGTTTCTTAGTGACATGCCAACTATAACAGCCTATGAATGATTGGGTGTTAATCGCGATTACTGAAATTGTCATCAGGAAAAGACTATATTACAATTCTAAAAACCATTTTAAAATAAAAAATTGTGCAGTTGAGCCTTAAAATCATCATTTTCTAGTTCTTTGGCATCAATTTTGCATGAAGGGGATAATTGTATGTTCTATTTTGACATACTGGTTCAGCTGAGGTTGCCACTGTTTGGCTTGTGTTTGTTGCTAGGATTATTTCCTCTCCAACTTGTCTACCAGAGAACTTGTGGGAAAAAGAAAAAGGCAATCTGCCTGGGGGGTTTGGTGCTGATTTCTAGAACTTGGATAGCATTAGTTGGTCTATATAATTGTGTTTGGTCATGCTTAATTGTGTCTAGTTGTTTGTTTAGACCAAACAGTGGTGAATATATTTTAATAATTGGAGGTCCTGAAATATTGCCAAGTCAACACTTCACTTTATCCACGTGAGTTAGAAATTACTCAAATTAGATTTGACACAATGCAATCCAACTTTGCTGGAGACTTTTCCATGAAGCTTGGGTGGAATCATAGCATGTAGTTGCTTCAAACTGTCTTGAAGGGATGCATTAAAGCCAGGAGCAAGTCAGAGCAAGAAATCTGGTGTTGCATTGAAGCCTTGAGGAGGTGGATGGATGAGAGCAAGGAACCTTGTGCTGCCTCTGGAAGTGTTTTGATTCTCAAAAGTCAAAAACCATTTAAAAGTTTACTTTTGAATACGACTGAAAAATACTGTGGACGTCAATATCTTGCTGCAATGCTGCATTTACGAGTTAGGAGTTAGGACTAGCGATTATTTAAATATATGCACAGCTGCCAGGTTCAGTTAAGCTTCATTTATTTGTGCTCACTGTGATGGTTCTACTATTTTCTTTCCTTAAGCTTGATTTCTTTCTTGATTTTGCCACATAGGCATATGGATTCTGGCAAGTCTGGTGGCAAAGATTCATTGCTTACTGATGAGGGATCTGTCAATATTTACCCTATAATGCTTAGAGTTTCAGTGACACGAGATTCAAATGCACTAACTGTGAAGATCAGCAAAAAGGTCTGTGTTATGTTCCACACTATCTTGTTCTTGTTTTGAAGAGAGGTTTCTTAACAGTGTAGGTTTACTTCAGTCTTCATGATCTTGATGTTTTCAAGGATGGATTTGCTTTAGGATTGTATCTTTGGAATTTTTTTTAGCTTATCGTTTCATTTTGTTTTTAATGTATCAGGACAACTCAGCTGAGAACTTTAAAAGAGCAAACAAGATTCTGACTGCAGACTCCGAGCCGGTATTTATTCTGACGATCTTTGTCCCAGGTAGTTATGGCAGAATTCTTAATTTCTTTTCATTTCATCACATGCTTATTGTATTTAGGTTCACATATGGGATTTTTCTGGGAGAACAACTTTCATATTGATGAACGAGTGGAACCGAATGCCCCAAGATCTGCGATCTTCTGATCAGGAGGTCATTATCTTCTTCATCAAGTCCGCTATCTTACTGCTTATTGCTTCATTACATATAAGATTGTAAAATTAATTGGATGTAATTGTATTGGTCAAAACATTTTATCTGCTAGCTTTGCTTTAGCCTTTTGCCTTTTCTGTTGCTTAAAATGCCAATGATGATTCTTTTCACTGTTTAGGTTCAAAATACCATCACTGCTGAATGTTTAGTCAGTCAAGGTTTTGAGCTTCTCTTCTTTAGGAGACAAATTTAATATGTACCAAATTATTGCCTCTATGATTGAATAATGTGTCATGATTCCCTTTTTGTTGATTTAGCTCCTTTACGTTGAATTAGTCATATCACCCTGAGCATGGATCAACACCATATCACTTTAATCTCTCTCTCTCTCTCTCTCTCTCTCTAAACCTATAACTTTATTCACGTCCATGTAAAGATTTCTTGAGCAGAAGATGCATGGTATCTGTAGAGCCCAAAAGAAAGGTCTTTGTTTTTTTTTGTTGTATCCGTGTCTTGCTATTTGATCTTTATTTTCTCTTTTACATATCTCTTTTGATTTTCTTAGCACATTAAAGTTATAAATTTGTAAGCAATGTAATGCGATCTGGTTCCAATGGAAACTAACTTTATATGGCATTATAGCTAGCGCTTGTGCTGTATGTTAGCTTACGTATTCATTATTTTCTTATTTGGTGCTATCGTGCTATTTGATTAGATAGTGTAACACATGCTTGGAAAGTAAAATCGGAGGTGGGTTGATCATTGGTGCATGACTTGTAAGCATGGTAATGGGCTAACAACAAAGTCATGAGCCAAGCTGGCAGCAGTTATGTAATAGTAGGCGGTTTTAAATGGATTTAAGTGGAAAGGATGCTTGGTTGGTTTGATTGTACTATCTATTGGGTTCAATTGAGGTGATGTGGGCTTTAACTGAAAAATATATCATTAAGCTAATTCTGGATCTGGCTGATTGGCAACCTTTAGGTTGGCAATAGTCAAAATCCAACCTCACCCTCTTCTAGAAATGCACAAAATGCTCTCTTGACAAACTCCATTGAGCTCCAGAATGATCCAACCTACTGGCTAAACTGAAACCAACCCAATGTAGATTCATTGCTTTGGGTTATCATTTAATCATTTAATGTTCTTGTAAGCCTAGGGTCCACCCCTTTCTAGTACATCTATTTTCATTCTATAATGTAACTTGGCTGTTCACATATAGTGACTAGATGTTCTGAAGCCAAAATTTGGCTCATAATGAACCTTCAACGATGGAATGTAACTGCCTCTCCCTAATTTTTTTATCAAGCCCCATCTCGTCAAACCCCTTGCGTTCTAACCCATTTCCTTCTGATGCTAGACTGTTTATTTGCAATTGAATTTGGTTCAGGCCTGAGGGTCTAGTTAGCTGAGAAGTCATAACCAGGTCCAACCACTGTATGCAGAGTGCAGACACCCTAAATCATGTAAAAATATAGTAGTACTGCTGTGCACATCACTAAAACGTGAGGAACTGGTCTCACTAGTACACCAAAAATGAACCTCCAGATGAGGACTGAGCTTTGATCCATCACCAGGACTCATAACAATAGTTATTACACCAATAAAGATGAGTTGGTTTCTGCTAGCTTATCCAGACTGACTTGACCTGACTAAGTGGGGTTAAACACCAGACATTTTTTCCCAGTTGTTTGAGGTTGACTAACCTAACTTGCACTAAGGTTCTGAACTGAGCTCCTTAACCGCATTTCATTCTTACAAGTTACAACTTATATTTTTCTCATATAATATACTTTTGTAGTATATTTGCTTATACTCAGTTTTGCTTCACATTTTCAGATGCCTCTAGAAATACACTTCTATGATGTGTCTGAACTTATGGCTAATGGTGCTGATGGGAAAAAGGATGAGTTAGCATTAACAATTGGTGGCAAAAGTTTGAGCAACGGCAGCATCATGGATATGTATATGGGTTCATTAAGTGGAAGCTCTAAGCAAGTTGGCACTGGTTTAACAGGATTAGACAATCTCGGAAATACATGTTTCATGAACAGTGCAGTCCAGTGCTTGGCTCATACTTCAAAGCTGGTTGACTATTTTCTTGGAGATTACTACAAAGAAATAAACCCTCATAACCCACTGGGCATGAAGGCATGTTGAACTTTCTTTCACAATAAACATACTTTATTTATTCTTGGAATTTATTATTTTTGTTTCCTTAGGGCCTTAACTCAATTGAACAATGGTTCTAAAACAGGGTCAGCTCGCCTGTGCATTTGGAGATTTGTTGAGGAAGCTATGGGCTCTTGACAGAACCCCAGTTGCGCCTCGCCAATTTAAGGCAAAACTTGCATGCTTTGCCCCCCAATTTAGTGGCTTTAACCAACATGATTCACAGGTTAGTTGATTTTATTTCTGAAAAGACACAGATTGGCCTCGCCCCCAAACACACACTCTGAAATATTTCTTAAAGTTGTCCCGATTCCATGGTTGGCAATGTATTAGCCACTTAATGCTACCAATACCAGCTTGGCAGCTTCAGAATCATTAGCCTGTACCCCCCAAGTTGTGGTGCTACTGTGCTAATCCTATTGATGGTTTGCAATGTCCGAACTTATGGTGTTTTTAAAGGGTCAATTCTATTTCTTGAGATGTCAGTTCTTTCTATCTTTCTCTTGCTTTATAGTTATCTAGCATTTTAGCAAAAACTTGCATAGTTATTTACATCATTTTTTTAGTACCAATGGAGTGGTTTTTAGATTGCTTTCTGTGCTGTTTGTAGGAGCTTCTTGCTTTCCTATTGGATGGACTACATGAAGATTTGAATCGTGTCAAATGTAAGCCATATTCTGAAGCAAAGGATTCAGATGGCCGTCCAGATGAAGAGGTCGCAGATGAGTACTGGGGCAACCATTTAGCCCGAAATGATTCCATTATAGTTGATATCTGCCAGGTTAGTTTTATATGCATACAATGGCTCTATTTTCTAAGAATGTACTGGCATCCGTATCTTTCTATAACAAAGATTGTCACTACCCACTTGAATCTTTTCTATGTCTTCTATTACCTGCGTAGGGCAATCCAAACTACTACTCTTTGGTAGATTTCTTCTATACGTATTACGTACACAAGCATTTTAATTACTCTACTGACATTTACATTAGGGGTGCTGGTGGGGAAACTATGGGTATATGCCACTCAGATCAACACCTATACAGCTGTAATAATTCCTGTGCACAACCAATTCCTTACCAGTACCCAACTCAGCTTGAACCTTGCATTATCCCTATCCATTATTGAGTGGAAAAATTGCATTTCCCCCTGAAATTGCTTGTGTTACAAAATTTGTAAAAGAAAAAGGAGAGTTCATGGTTTCATTGGAGCACCCTTCTGCACATGAACACTGCCATATCATGCCAAGTCACCATAAATCTCACTACACTGGCTACTTGATGGAGCTTTCCATCAAACTGTGTCAATCACCTCTTGCTGGAGAGTTTAACTCAATCATGCTACTCTCCCCAGTGTTTCAACCTTCATTTGATGTAGCTCAACAAACATCAGTATGTAGTTATTCGGGTGATGAACATTGTATGGTTGGGACTTGGGACAAATTAACACGCTTCTTGGAACTGCTTATTGCCGATACCTGACCCATTTATTTAGCGGATTGCACTGATGTATAGACAGGGTACAGATAGGACAAATAGACTCCCTTTTCATACCCACGTATTTCGTGTGTTGACACTGATATATACATACCCATTATTTGTGTGGTGGTCGGGGTGGTACGAATGTGGGTAGTGAATAATTGGTTTTTCTGGTTAATTTATCTTACATGCTTTTATCTTCTATTGATTATTTTTGTTGCTTCATTGACAGGGCCAATACAAGTCAACATTAGTTTGCCCTGTTTGCAGGAAAGTGTCTGTAACATTTGACCCGTTTATGTATTTATCTTTGCCCCTGCCTTCAACAACAATGAGAACAATGACCATAACAGTCTTTAGTACTGATGGCACTACCGGGCCGTCTCCTTACACTATCAGTGTGCCAAAATCTGGAGATACTAAGACCCTTATCAGTGCATTAAGCAATGCTTGTTCGCTGAGAGACGATGAGTGCCTCCTGGTTGCTGAGGTATTCCTTCTTCCTGCATTATCATTCTTGTTTTGAAAGCTACTAAATATGCCCTGCATGTTTCCTTATTGTTTGATGTTAACCGTGTAGGTCTACAATAGTTCCATTATCCGGTACTTGGAGGAACCTTCTGAAGTCATCTCCTTGATCAGAGATGGAGATTGTTTGGTTGCTTATCGACTTCCGAAAGACAGTGAAGATGCTCCTATAGTGGTTTTCAGAAACCAACGTATGGAGTAAGTACAATCTACTCCTTTTTATGTAGTGTAGATCTAGCTGTCAAAGTTGACATCGAATATCTACTATCAAAGTTGGATATCAAATATCTGATAGTTGAAACTAAATCTGCACCTTCATATTCTGTTTTTACGTAGGTTCTCTGTTTTTTCTAGTTAAGAATTACAGAGAGAACTCTTCTTACGACGAAATCATCTTCTTTTTTTAATATGTTCAGGTCCTCCCTCACTAGTTTTGGCAGGAAGTCTTGGAAGACTTTTGGCACTCCTCTTGTGTCAAGTCTTCCCAGCACAGTCAATGGGAGTACTATCTACAACCTTTTCCTAAAGGTTCTGACTCCATTCCGAGTATCGAAAGATGATATTTCAGATGCTGATCAAATGATCTGCGAAAGCAGTCTTGTAAATGACACTGCAGACATAGATATGAGCTCTGATGCTGCAGAGTGCACCAGCATAAGCAATAATGCTTGTGAGGACGAAATAACGACTGACGATGGCATGCAGTTTTACTTGATTAATGAGAGGTTTCCAGAACAGCGCTCGAAGATTGAAATGGATCATCCTGTTACACTTACTGGTTTGCAGAAGCATCTGCATGTGGTTGTGTGTTGGCAGGACAACGGACTTGAGCAATACAATCTTGGTTCTTTGGACTCTCTTCCAGAGATTTACAAGGCCGTGCTATTTGCAAGGAGACCACAGGACACCTGTTCTCTATATGCGTGTCTTGAAGCTTTTATAAAGAAGGAACCATTAGGCCCAGAGGACATGTGGTAAAAAAAATTCATTGTTGTTTTCTGTTACAGTGTCTAATAATCCCTTGCATAGTATGTCCCCAAAAAAATTTGCTTTTTCTTTTTGAGAAAAGGTAGAAATGATGATGTTGGAGAAAGGGCAGTGAAATTTACAGAATACACTCAGTAAAGCTTTTATTCCTCCTGCCCTTTTGAAGCCTTTGAATGTTTGTAAATTTCCTCTTTTTGTTCACAGGTATTGCCCAGGCTGTAAAGAGCATCGGCAAGCTAGTAAGAAGTTAGACCTGTGGAGGTTACCAGAAATCCTTATAATACATTTAAAAAGATTTTCGTATAGTCGGTTTACAAAAAACAAGCTAGAGACATTTGTGGACTTCCCGGTTCATGATCTTGACCTTTTGAAGTATATCGGTAACAGAAGCCAACAGATGTCCAACCGCTATCAACTGTATGCTATTAGTAATCACTATGGAAGCATGGGAGGTGGTCATTATACTGCATATGTTTATGTAAGTGTTATTTTTCTCGCTGGCCTGTATTTATTACTCTGCACATGCTTAAGCGACATGTATGCAACTGGTCTACAGCATTGACAGACTCATGTATTTTGTTCTCTGTGTCGCATTTTAAGCTCTTAGCCAGAGACTCTTACGGTGTACTTTTTTTTCTTCTTTGGGTGCAGCATGAAGGAAAGAATGGGTGGTATGACTTTGACGACCGTAATGTGGGTCCTATAAGTGAGGAAACTATAAAGACATCTGCAGCTTATGTTCTTTTTTATAGGCGGATACAGGATGATAGCTTAGATACAGAAACAAGAGTAGACGATTCTGATTGTACAACATGAGTAGTAGTGCTGGCGACTTTTGAGCCTGGACATTGTATAGTTGATTGGCTGGGGGACAGTTCTGCTGCCAAGATCCAATGCAGTTGATTTTTGTTAATCTAAGAAAACGACAGCAGCAGCAGCAGCAACCTGTCATTTTGTTGCACGAATGGAAGGTGAAGGAACCGAGATAGTAACAGATGAAACGGAAGAGGTGATTCTTTCCAACATCCTGCTGACTTGAAGATGGATCTGCTTGTTGAAGAATTTGGTACAAAGGCACAGCAGGCAGGCAGGCAGGCTGGCTGTTGTATGTTCATACTACGATATACCATGTGTCTCACCCAAGATTTTCTAGGGTTGAGAGGGGGAGATAGATAATTTATTGTTGTAATTCCCTTGTTTTTCTTTTTGACATATCTGCAAACTGATCCTGCTCAATTTTGGGGCCCGCGCTATCAAGAAAGTCAGCCCAAATTTCTCTCCAGTTGCTGCAATAGTCGTTGAGTTTTCTGTCGAGGAAATCAACGTTGTGCTTGTGGAACTGAACGGACTTTGGTGGTCATGCTCGAGAGCACCACCCCAAATTCCAACCCACTATGTTGATGTTCTTACATGTAGGGTGGAGCTTCTTTAGGGCTCAAAGGAGCTATGGCTCTCCCTGTTAAATATTCCCCTCTGTTTTGCTATATCTGTCTATAGTATTAGGAGTATCTGTTTTAATATATTTGTTTGTTAAGAGAATCTACAGTGTAGTTGTAATTTTTTCTCTCTCAACCTCTACTTAAATACTTGAGAAACTTAGGAAGAGGTTAAATGGTTGTGATGTGTCATTTTATAGAAGTATATATGATCATTTTTCATTAGATATTTCTTATATTCACTGTTTGTTCTAGTCCATGTGTATGCCTGTATGGTGACATATGGACAAATATAGTGAAATGAAGAGAGTAAATACTTAGTTATACCACTCAAATGATAAGGGTGGAGGTATTGTAGGGCCAAAGGGGGGCTATGGCCCCTCTCCCTTAGAAAAAATTGCTAAATAAGTATTTAGTTACACCACTTACGCTGTTCACTGAAGTATCTTTTTCTATCCAAGTTATTTAAACATGTGATGTTAAATCGGTCCATTGTATTTTTCTCGAGGGCCATGGCCTACTCCTATAAACAAAGAAAATCTCTTCTCACTCATGCTCCTCACTCCTAACCGCCGCTCCCTTTTTGTCACTCCTGTCTACCGCTCCCTCCCTTCTCATTGTTGCTATGGATTCATCCTTCTCTCCGGGCATAGAAGAACGTCGGGGGGAGATGACGGCCCGGCGGGATTGGTGGGCGGCGGTAGGGGCGATGGGCGGGGTAGGAGGACGGTGGGCGGAGCCAAAGGGTGGCGGCAATAGTAGCTCTAGGAATTAGGTTAGGCGGGGTGGCATGGTGGAGAGGGGTTGGGGGGCTACGCGGCGAGGCGACAATGGCGCCGCTGGCCGTGGGTGGTGGTGGAGGGGGCGGGGGACGGCGGAGAAGGAACATGGAGCTGTGACCGACACTGGAGAAGAGGGCGGGGAGGGCGGCGGACATGGAGAAGAGAGAGGGAGAGGAGGGCGACGTTCAGCACTGGAGCAAGAGGAGAAAGGTTGAGGAGGGCGACGTTCGGCACTTTTCATGAGGAGAAAGGGAGAGGAGGGCGACGGTCGGCACTGGAGCAAGAGAAGAGAGAGGGGGAAGGGAAGCGGCGGTGCTTCGAGAGAAGAGGGAGGGGAGGGCGACGCAAAGGGGTATGCCGTCGGGATGCAAGTATTGTTGCCTAACACTGTTTGCATACTGTAGTAACTGGTCCATGCGGCATCCCAAATCGAACTGTAGCGGTTCGTCCATGCCCTTCTTTCCAAATCGGACGTCTCAGTTTATACTCGTCACTGTACTGTGCTTCTTTGCCATTGCCAGTGGCAAAGGATACAGCCACCACCCACCTCTCCTAGAAAAAAATATTAAATAAGTACTTAGTTTTACCTCTCAAATTAATACGTTGTTTACTAAAGTAGCTTTCTCTATCTAAATTATTTAAGCATATTATGTTAAATTAGCCCCTCTGTATTTTCCTCCTAGTCCATCACTTGGTGGGAGCTTCTATAGGGCCAAAGGGGGCTGCACCCTTCACTGCTGAACCAAATCTCAGGCTACCTAGCCTATAGCTCGAGATCTAGAAACAGAGACCATAAAGATTCAGTTGAAAAATCACAAAAAACAGCCTCAGACTAGAATAGCTGGCTTAGCCCAGTCCTTGGCCATGGCTAGTTTCGCCCCTGGCCCCCTTTCTCTAGAAACAAATGATAAATAGGTACTTAGTTTTACCATTTAAATTAATATAGTGTTTACTAAAATATTCTTTCTAAGGGGGTGATCGGAATAGCGATGGCTTTTGGCTTTTCTTGAAAAACATGTAGTGGTGAAAAAACATCAGATCTCGAGTTGGTTTATTGAGTATAATTAAATGTAAAAAATTTTAAAAAAAACCGAAAACAAAAAATGAAAATAAAGTATAAGTAAATTTTAAAAAAACGGGGAAAAAAAGAAAAAAATAAATTTTACTGTAGCAGGTACTGTAGCTACAGTACCTGCTATAGTGAATAAATCGCCACCGCTAGCGATGGCTGAAGCCCAGTTGAGCGGGGCCTAAGTTATCTAAGCATATAATGCCACATTAGTCCTCTATATTTTTCTTTAAGCTCCGTCACTGCTCGCATGTCTCTTGTCATGTGAGACGATGTGATATTCTTGAAATGTGAGACCTGCAAGTGCAGAAGAGAGAATTCGGTCTTGTGGCTGATAGCGTTTGGTTGTGAATGATAGTTTTTGTCTTTTCGAGACAGTGGTGGACAACAGAGCCGTCGATGTGGATGATGCATATGGTTTTGGGCTCGAGAAGCTATTTGGAGAAGTGGTTTTGAGAAGTTGCTTGGAGAAATTGTACCGTTTGTTTCGCCTTCTGGACAAACCGAAGCCAAAAGCCATAAAAAGGGTGTTCTTCATTCTAGAAGACTATGGAGGCATTTGAAACAACTAGATCTTCTGGCCTTTGGCTGGAGCTTTTGGCTTTGGAATAGAAGTGGTTGGAAGCAGGCTTATCAATACCATTCCGTTCCGACCGGTATGGGTTGGTATATACCGTACCGACACATAAATCGGTACAAAGTACCCCTACGTACCATACCGGCCTCAATAACAATTAATACCGGCTCGATACCGGTCAATACCGGTCATACTAGCTTTAATACCGACCATACCAGTGGAATCGGTAATACCATTTATTAAAGTATACGTTATATTTGATAGTATCACTATGTATTTAAAATAATATTACAAGTGATATTTGGTGTGCATACAATTAAACAAATATATACTTATAAATATATACTCGTATTATTATATTAAATCCAAAACGGTATACCGGTATGGATCGGTATCGGAACATACCATTTCAAGAAACAAACCGGTATAGGCTCTGAAACGGTATTGACAAGTATGGCTAGAAGTAGAATCGGCTGGAAGTGTGAAGTGTTTGATTTGATTAGAGCTTTGACTTTTGACTGAACTGATTTCATAGATTTTATGTTGAAGAAAATGCAAGGAAAAACTGACAACTTTATTTTGTTGTATTTTCATTTTTTTATCATAAAAAATGTACAGCAAGTTAAAAAATATATTAAAAAAATCAAAAACCATTTCTAAAAACCGCTTTCAGAAATAAGACGTTTGATTTGAATCTCAAACGCCCGTGGCTTTACACGTTGTCACGCTTATGTAAGTGTGTGTTACGCGAAAGGCCTGCGTGGAAATTGAAGAGCTAGTAGAGGCTGCTTTGGCTGCACTGTGCCGCGGTTAGCACAAAATCTGGCCAGGAGCAGTACAGTGGAGACGTCAACAGCGACGTGACCCATCACAGCAACGGGGAAAAGGAGAAAGGCATCGCATCGCAGCTTCCTTCTCTCTCTCTCTCTCTCTCTCTCTCTCTCTCTCTCCGCTGTCACGCACGCGCGCCTGAGTGACTCCTGACTGATGTGTGCGATGCTGATAAATTGCAGGTTCCAGCGAGCTTTCTCGTGCGCGCTAGATTTCACCATCCATGGCAGATACGCTTTGATTTGGGCACTATACTCTTCAAATCCAAAACAGTGCAGCAGACAGATACACGCATACACGTGGCAATACAGTACTTAGCAGACAGGATTTATATACCTACTTGAATTATTGGTGAGCATACACGTCGACCGAAGGCGAACGCGGGTGAGCGGAGAAGCACGACGATGTCCCTGCCAACTGAGCAACCTTTTGATCGATCGTCTCTCTTCACCAACCTCGTGCCATATTTCAGAGCCCTTCCGGCATCTACAGGGTTATGTTATCATATGGCCGGTCCAGTCGCCACGTCAAGCTTTTCTCGATCTCATCATAGACCCATGCATCACATTCGCAATTAGCTTAGCTCCCAGATGCTTCCTAGTGTACAGTTTGCCATGCCATCTACTGCTGGCTGGTGACTGCCATCACCATCGATCATCGTCAACTCGATACATAGCGGTGCTATTGGTCATTGAAGTCAGGTGGCCCGCTTATATTAGGGGGGCACCTCGCGCTCTCTGTTATAAAATTTGTGCCATTTGTGAGAGATTGATACACGGAGTATGTACATGCTCCCAGATTCATGCCAATATTTTTCAGATATTTCCTGTCCCATGCATGCAACCGTATGAACATAAAAAAAACACGGAAATTTTCTGACCTTTGGAATACGGGAATTTTCTGACACAAGAATCGATCTATTTTCTGTGAAATTACCGTGAACTTATTGGCTAATTAATTAACACCGTAGATTTCAATGGCGAATCAGGACTCAATGCCCGGCTGCCGGGTCAACTGGCTAGCTCCTTTAAAATGTTTGGATTATATATGTGTCATCGGTACGAGTCTAGACAATAAACTTAGAAGCACCTTAGATCGGTACGAAGACCGCCGCGGATGCAAAGGGACTCAAGAATAGCACACAACCATCAAGTATATCCTAGAGGAGTGTTTTAGGGTTACAAGAGTAGCCTCCCCTCTCCAATTACAAGAGGTCCTATTTATAGGGAGAGAGAGAGAGGCATGTGTAGTTGCAATTTTGCCCTTAGGATTTGGCCTACTCTTGAGGCATTTTGGTTATTTTCTTCGTGCAGGCCCCGTCACGTCCAGGACTCCGGGGTCGGTCCCAGACCCTCCTAGGATCGATCTCACGTATTTCGCCCGGGGTTGGCCCTGGGTTGGTCCCGGACCCTTCTAGGGTCGGTCTCACGTACTTCGCCTGGGGTTGGCCCAGGGTCGGTTTTGCGTACTTCAACCAAGGTTGGCCCGGGTCGATCCCGGACCCTCTTACGGTCAATCTCGTGTACTTCACCCGGGTTGGCCTGGGATCGGTCTCGCATACTTCGACAGAGTTGGCTTGTCGTTGACCCTAGTTGGATGTGGGCTCGAGGTAACGCGGGAACCCTCCCCCAATAGTAGCCCCTCATCGATTCGGGCGGTCGTTAATCGCCCGTCCAGGCTGGTGCAATGATCTCAGAAGGGGTCGACGCGCGACCTCGGGCCAACAACCTCCTCGTTAACCTACAACTTGGCAAAATGTTAACTTCTGAGATAGAGTGGGTTCGGAGAGATAGTACGTGCGAAGCTCGATCCACAGTACGAGGTGCCCTTGCGTTATTGGACTCTCCCCAAAGACAAGTGCTAGGTGGCTTCGGTCCATGGCGGACCAAACCCAGTCGGGGGAGGGGCGAGCAGATCGGGTCTACCATGGACTAGGTTGGCCTATAAATACCCCCTTTCTTATTTCCTTCCTTCTTCCTCCTCTACTCATTTCCTCTCCCACTTCCTCACTCTTCCCCCAAATCTCCAGGGTCTTCCTCACCTCTCCGTGGTGCTCTCCCGACCCGAGGTTCCCATATGCCCGGGCCACCTTGGGGATCTCCCGCTGTACCCCCAGGCCGTCCGGGGCCACCCTGAGGGCTCTCCTCATCACACCCCCAACCTCCCTTGGGGACCGCCTGCCTCATTCCCCCGGGACACCCTAGGGAACCCCACGCCGCACCCTCGGGCCAACTCGGGGCTCTCATTGCACCCCCGGCCTCCTACGGGGTTCACTAGCTCCATTCCCTAGGGCCGTCCTAGGGAATCTTCACGCCGCACCCCCGGGCCACCTTGGGGCTCTCGTCGCACCCCCGGCCTCCCCCGTGGTACACCAGCTCCATTCCCTCGGGCCGCCCTGGGGAACCTTTGTGCCGCACTACGAGTTGCTTTGACGCCCTGACGTTGTCTTAACTCCCGAACTACCCCGAGGAAATGCCCTCGCCGACGCTTAGAACGCGCCTAGGCTTCCCTTCCATTAGAGTCTGGTGGGTCCCGTAGTCCTAGGCCATGAGGCACTTCAAGTCTGCCTCCCCCCGCGGGGCATTCTTGCAGCAGGCATCCTGGCCTCCCCGAGAAGTTTTCTTGGATTAGCTCTGGACGCCCTGGCGGCCCCCATTGATGCTAGGGTTTCCCTTCGTACTTGGTAAATTTGTGCCTGTAGGTCGTTGGCACCTTGGGTCCCAGCTGGAGGTTGCAGGCTTGCTCGAGTAAGAAGGTCAGCCAGCTCGGCCCAAAGGACCTTAATCCCAAGGACATCAGTGCGTGTCGCCTCCTATGCTGACACATGTGCTTCCTCCAATTGGCTCCTTAATTAGCTCCTCGACTTCTTGCGTCTCAACCATCGGCATGGGTCACGCCTCAGCCCATGCCATCTCGAGTTGTGCTCGAAGTTCCCCCACTTGACAGGCTTCGATTGCGGACTGTAGAGCCTCGGCTTGTACCTCTCTCAACTGCCTTTGGAGGTCCTCCAACTCTCTCTCCACTTCCGTGTGGACCTTTGGAAGGTCGGCCTCACGGGAAGCTACGGTCTTGCTAGTGGCTCGAGCTCTGTAGAGGTGTCCGGCCGTACTCTCGACCCTGGGGTGGCGCTGGCTACGACCCAACTCGATTTCAGCCTAGGAGGGGGGTTCACACCCTCGACCATGGTGGCCTTCCGTGTCTTGCTCTTGTTGGGTGGCATGACTTCTTGTTTAAGTCCTCATAGACAACGCCAACTTTATCGATATGAGTCCAGACAGTAAACATAGAAGCACCCTCGGTCGGATACGAAGACCGTCGCGAGTGCGAATGGACTCAAGAATAGCACACAACCACCAAGTGTATTCTAGAAGAGTGTTTTAGGGTTACAAGAATGGCCTCCCCTCTCTCATTACAAGATATCCTATTTATAGGGGGAAGGGGATGTCTGTACAGTTACAACTTTACCTTTAGAATTTAGCCTACTCCTAAGTCAGTTTCGGACCCTCCTAAGGTTGGTCTTACATACTTCCCCCGTAGTTGATCCCGGGTTGGTCCCAGACCCTTCTAGGGTCGATCTCACTTACTTCGCCCGTGGTTGGCCCGGGGTCAGTGCCGGACCCTCCTATGGTCGATCTCACGTACTTCGTCTAGGGTTGGCCTAGGGTCGGTCTCACGTACTTCACTCGAGGTTGGCCTAGGGTTGGTCCCAAACCCTCCTAGATCGATCCTGCGCACTTCATCTAGGGTTAGTCCGGGGTCAGTCCCGAACCCTCCTAGGGTCAGTCTCGCGTGTACTTCGATCAAGGTTAGCTTGTTGTTGACCCGAGCTGGATATGAACCCGAGGTAGTGCGGAAACCTTCTCCCAACAATATGCTTCTTCGTGAACAAAAAATCAATAGAAATAAAAGGCACTTTGCGTAAACCTGTGGGGGTCATTAAGATGTTACATGCATCCGCCATTGGCTAGCTAGCTTCGGCCTGCAATTGACATTTGCGGTGTATTCATGGAAAGTCCGTTTGAGATATCATTTTTGGCGTAACATCACAGTATATATGACAAATCTCATCTTATATAAGATGCCGAGTATAAGCGCATAATAAAAGACGGATTCATCACTTGCACCAATAATAACGTCCATTTCTGAACCAACTACTAGTAATCTCCTTTGCTGGTAGAAGCTAGGCTCTACTAGCTTCTGTCTTATTTTTGCTTACGACTTGTTTAAGTCAAAAGTTACTTAAAACATGTTGATTTGTAATTTTGATTTATTTAGCTTGTTTGGTTTTTATTTAGCTTTTTTGGTTTTTTGTCTTTTTTTATTCCTTTGCATTGTCCATCATGATATACCTATTTTTTCTATTTTTTTATTTTTTTTAAAAAAACTAATAGTCACTATAAAGCAATTTCAGATATAAGATAAAAGCCATAGCCAGAAATTTAAATCATAAGTCAATTTAAACACCACCTAAATCTTCGGGCCTAGCTAAATGGGAGTAGTTTGGCGCCATATATACCATAATTGTCATCATTTAGTGCATATGAATCAAGGATAGTCCGGGTCCGATGCAAACTAAGGGCACCTTCTGCTCCCTGCATACGTCCACGTTGATCAATCGCTACTTAATTACAAGGTCGAATTCATCCATCGTGTGATAGATACTCTCTTGTACCAGTAGATGTTATTTTATAACACGTGTAGTTTAACTTATAAAACTTTAGCCACCGATGTACACAAAAGTATATCGAACGGTGACATGAAAGCCATTATGTATATTATTGTATTATTGTAATTCTATATTATTTTATTTTAAATAATTTTTACTAATATATAAGTAGAAAAAAATAGTCAGAGGTGTGTATTAGAAACATGCATGTCAATGTTTGAAACGACGAGAAAAAGTGAATGGAGGCAGTAGCTAGACGAAAGACAACTTCAATTGGTTTACTAGAAAGAAATTTGTGTCGCAAAACTAACCTTTTTCTTTTCAATTTTCACTGCGCTTTTCTTTCTTTCTTTTCCGAGGGACACTGCGCTTTTCAACGTATCGACATCCTGAAAGTTACAGCTATGACAACGCAACTCCTTATAGTTTGGGGTCGAGAATGAGACCGACCATTACTTGCATCATATTCTGCTGACTCGATGTCGATTTGCCAAGAAACTATCTCTCGAGATTCTTTTCTATTTCTCCGGCCGAGCATGGGTCCAGGTCAATTATACTTGGTTGTTTGTATGATAATAGTTTCCAACAATGTGCATAACTATAAGACCGAATAGACAATAGAGATGGTGAATGGTGCTGTTCAAAATTTTTTCTTAAATATTCTTGATCCTATTCTCAAATAACTACAGAGTTACAGATAAAAGAATCATCAGCTAGAATCCAGAAACAAAAAGCTCAAGGAATCAAATTATGAAAATCGCCAAACCCTAGAGGTCGAACCGACATTCACCTGCCAGTCTGATCTCCTGGTGGTTAGATACTTAGATCGCTAGGGTTAAGTTAGTCAAATCGATAGGCTCAAGCCGGTCAGATCACTGGCTGGAGGTGTGACCGCCGGTGTCTAGAAACAACCGATGAACTCCAAATTTGATGCAACTTCTAAAATATAAGTCCAACTACTATGAAACTTTATATATACTTTGTTTAATGTCTTAAAAACCTATTCCATCTATAGATCAAAGAAATCCAAGACAAAGTTCAGACCTTTTTGAGATTGAAGCAAGATTTACCAAAACGAGTAAAATACGAAAACGATGAATATGACTTGCTCGTGGGTAGAGAATGGCCAAGATAGTTCAAGATATGTTCCCACATATCACAACAAGCAAGAACATTGAAGAAATCAAGCAAAAAATCTTTAGATCATGGAATGACTTGGAGAGGACAAAATCATGTAAAATCGAGTTTCTTCAAGAACTTACCATCAAATCGTCTATATGGGTAGAGATTGATTTCTAAAGGATATCTCCATCTCTTATATATCATTGATACAGCAAGATCAAGAGGGGAGAGAGAAGATGAATGAAAGATCAAATATAGTAACAGAGGGAGAGTAAATGGTGTCAATTCAAAATTTTCCTTGAGTATTCAAGATTTTGTTATCAGACGTCTCCAGAGGTGTAGAACACAGAATTCTCAACTAAAAATCAAACCAACAAGCTTAAATCAACAAAACTTGAAACCTAATCTTTCCTGATGGTCTGACCGGTCGGAGCGGTCTGATCGCTACTATAAGGGTGGTCTGGCCGCTGCAACAGTAAAATCTGGGCGATAAATAGCATTTTGACTCAATTTCAAATGCAAAAATCGAGAGAACTTTTGATCTGTAGATCCAAAAAATATAAAATTTTGCATGAATCTTCTCTAGGTTATTGCAAACCTATTCCAACAAACGATCACGAAAATCATGGCAAAAGTTGTGATCTTTTTTAGTTTGTTGGAATGTTGCACCAAAACTGATCTAAAAACTTCAAACGGGGAATACAACTTGCTCGTGGGTAGATGATTCTAGATATATTCCCACATATCATAGCAAGTTAGAACACCGAAGAACATGACCCAAAAATCTTTGAAACAAGAAATCACTCGATGATGCCAAAATAAAGCAAAACTGGGTTTCTTCACGAGCTTACTCTCAAAGTACCTAGATGATAGGAGATTGATTTCTAAAGGTTATCTTTATCTCAATCATATCCTTGGCACAACAAGATTAAGAAGAGGAAACAAGAGAGATCAAAACCAACCAAAAACAGGTGCAAATCAATCAAAACAAGAAATAGACATGTAAATCATCAAAGATTGATGTATTGCTTCTTAAAGAGGTAGGTTTTATAGCCACTCTACGTTAGAGGACAAAGAACACATCATGCACTCAAAACTCTAACCCTAAAATATCAAAGTACAATAGAGGTGACTTGGATGCACTCAAAACGCGAACATGGTCTCTACGTGCGATCTTAGCATGCCTAAAACAAAACTTATCCATATATCTATTCTTCTGACAGGTGCAATGATACTTTGCCTTCTGAAAGGTCGAAACAACAGAAGGCATAACCTTACTGTCACAAATCCCTTTGACAAAACCTGCAGACTTATCACTACTTTCTTAGGCTCAGGCTCAGGCTCAACCTTGATCGTTCTGGACCTCAACTTCTCCATGAGCCTAGCCCCGATTCTCGCCATTGACCACAATTGACTCCAAGTGACCCTGCACCTTCAAAGATAAAGAAATCATTTCTAGACACATGTTTGTCACAACTTGAGTCACGTTAGCCAAAACATGAATTATACAACCTTAATGCAAAGACCCAAGTCACCCAACTCAATCTATGACTCAAATCCCAAAATCCTCAATTTTTACCCAAAGCCAATCCTGACAAAGTACGATCTTTGCAAAATCACTTGACCACTCTACAAAACTTGTAATGATTCATCACAAAAATGAACATGACCTTCTCATATAGTCCTTCAAGAAAAAACCAACTAAATCAAGAGCAAATCAATCAATATAAGAGAGAGTCATGGAGATAAACCAAATTTAATGTATTGCTACTTGAAGATGAATGTTTTACAGCCACTCCACCTAGAGGACAAGAGATCACACCACAACACTCAATTTCTATCAAACCCCAACCCTAACATTTGTGAACACTTGATCTCAAGAGAGGATGATTGGATAGTTAACTACAAGTCTCTATCCCAACCTATTAAATAGGTGGTCTAGCTAGCCACATCTAACCTTTAGTTGATACTATCCACTTAGCTCAATGGAAAAAATCTGATAACCATATACACAGGTTTTATCTCACTCGCTATACTTATGCATATTTTTCAAAGCGTATAAGCCTAAATCATCTAAGTCCTTAGCCTTAATCTATCTTGATCTTCTCAGGTTCTTGCCCTAAACTACTCTCCCAAGCATCACGATTTTGTTCAAAGATAGTTTTTTGGTATTTTGGTTAATTTACCAAAATACACTTTTTGAACCCAGTCATTTTTTTCATTGCAAGTAATCATCATGCTTACCACATGTAGGTGCACCACTAACTTGCCACGTATCAGCAAGTCTCTCTTGTTCAGGTTTTATCATACCACACTTCACTTAGACCGACCATGCCACATAGTACAACCCACTGTTTGAACTTCCCTTCAACATTTCACCCTTTTCTTATGCCATGCTTAAGCTAACCACCTTACCATGTATCCTCGATCGTTATGAGCCTCAACTTCTCTATGAGCGTAGCCCTGATCCTCATCGTTAACCGTAGTTTACTCCAAGCGACCCTACACATTCAAAGACAACAAAAAAATCATTTTTGGACATAACTTCTTCACAACTTGACCCATGTTAGCAGTGATATGTCTCATGCAATATATATATCCTGACCTAAATCACGTAAACTCATCCCACAACTTAAAACCTCAAATCACATAACCTGGCTGAATTTGAATTCTCCCCAGCCGGTTTAACTGGAATTCACTTCCGGTTAGACCGCTGACATACCCTAGTTAGACTGGAAATTAGGATCGGTTCAACCGGCCAAACTGAGTGCAACTCTAGAAAATCCGACAATTAGCATTTTAAAATTCGGACCTTCTCAAATTGCAATAATTCATTACAATATAATATAGGACTCTCTCACATGGCCATTCAATAACATGTCTATTTTTTGTCTAGATCTCTCATCTTATGACTTAGTTCTTCAGTAAATTGATAGTGTACTAATATTATTGTAGTAAATGCGGTATAAGCATAAATAACAATATAATTCCAGTATAATTATGTAAACACAAAAATGATATTAATCCAAAGACAAATGATATAACATGTATGTAATCACATGACTTGATCATATCATTTGAAATATAACACATATTCACTAATGAAAACAATAACCTTCTAAATGTGAATATGTATGCTAATGTATAAAACATGTACCAATTAAGACTAGCAAAAAGGCTCAAGTTTTAATTGATAATTTGTGCTCTCAGGAATATGGTTACACAAGATTAGCTCTTGGCCATCCCGCTACTAAAGTTATATGCTCTTCATTAATTGGTTATGCCAAATGAGATTTTAATCTTTAAGCTCTAATTTCAAACTCTACAATCTCAAGATCAAAATATATCCAACATGTGTGTACTCGGCCAGCAGTACAGAAGCCAAGAGATGGCTTAAACAAAGCAAATCCAATCACATACAATCTATCTTTTGCACAATGAGTCAAACTTAACTTGCCAAATGTGATTTTTAAACATATATGCAATTAGTACATGAAATTGCTACAATCTGGAGACGGCAAGAACCCAAAGTCACATGAACAATATATATATGTCTGGAGACTGTCTTGCACAGCTCAAAAATTAATAGCAATGACAAGGTTAACAGTAATAGAGCTCAAAGATTTAAATTGACCAATTTCAGTATATGACTTGTTTCATCATCGAGCATCACAACCCACATGTCCTTTGCAATCTTTAATATATATGAATAATTCCAAATGTAAAGAACTGAAAACTGTATACTCACAAAACCGGTGATATTCGAAATCACCACGAAGATCACAGAACTAGGCACGCTGTGTAGCGCTGTCCCAGAAAACCTATTGCCTTTCTACACCAAAGTGAGAGATGGTAGTAGGCAACGGAGATACAAAGCCCTTCTTTGCCACAATGTTCACACATACACCGACAAAGCCGAGGTCTGGGGACGCCGCACAAGATCTCAGAAGGAGTCGGCCAACCTCTTGCCGTCAAGCACCAACGGATGACTGAAGTCAGCATCGGGATGCCAAGCAATCACTGCAACCGAGCACACCAGAGGTAGCTCACAGATATCAAAGAGGAATGAGGAGGAAAGGAGAGAGCTCACTCGATTCGGGATGTCACGGAAGAGAGCCAAGTCTCCTTTTATAGACGTGAGAGAGGAGGAGTAGAGCACTCAACGGCACCACCAACGGCCGGGACCGGGTCTCCCGCGCCGCCGCCGCAGCTCCTCCCCTCCCCACAAACCGGATTTGAAGAGTGAGTCTCACGGGAAAGAAGGGGGCGCATGTCGCACGGGAGAAAGAGGGCCGTAGGGAAGGACGGGCCGCCGCCTGGATCGCCATCGCCCCCTCTCAAAATGCCCGCTCGCCCGGGTCAAAAGTAGGAGCATAGTTGCTCCCTCCTCCTTATCCTCTATCCGGCCCACCGATAGGTGGGCCCATTCCTCTTTTTTTTCTTTTAGCAATTATGAGATTACCCTTTTGTCCTTAACATATACAACAAATATTACCTTAGGTACCCCGTACCCACTAAAAACCCAAGTTGAGAGTGTGTGCGACCCTACCCACGTCCCACCATCCCGAATACATGGAGGCCCGTATTAATTTCTTAGAATATGTACACGGCGTACGTTCTGAAACTGAAATTAAAATCATACCCCACTGAAAACCCACGCGGACATTTATGATCAAGCAAGAACAAATGCCGACGAAATCGGCATTTTAGACTCCATATCATCATCTAATTCAACAGTGTCCACAATCTACTTAATGCTAGTAAATTGAACACACTAAGCAAGCTAGGCAGCAACATATCCCAGACGCCATGCACGGCCCATCTCCATTGGTTCACCAAAAATAATGCAAGCAAGCGTATGATACATATAGTACAAGCTGGCATGTGCCTAGCTATGGACAATTCGACGTGCATATGTGGCAGCCAATAAGCGAAAAATCACGTGCCGGCTGTGTGCTTCATTCCCCTTGTGCATGTGTCCTGTCCTTTGCACAGCAGATCAATTTAGGGGAGGATGTAAAAATTCACCACTGTTGCAGTACTATACATCTAATTAATTAGAGCACATACAATGTTACAACGCTATTGAGTTTCATGTAGCGAGTTAAAAAGCACGATTGATTGGAATATAGTGTAGCGAAAGATACGACCTATTGCTTTTATTGCTTCCTTTTCAACTATGAACCTTTAGCATATTGCATTTTCATTGGTCCTCCGTCTCATCGAGCTAGCATTGCTACTACCGGTGGCGACAGCATCGATTGAAAGAGCCTTCTCGGCTATGAATATTATCAAGACCGATTTGCATAACAAGATATCCGATGATTGGCTTAATGACTTGATAGTGTGCTATATCGAGCGAGAGATATTCAAAGGACTTGATCATGAAAAAAAATCAAGAAACGATTTCAAGACATGAAAACTCGAAGAATGAAAATGTCTCTTTCTCCTAGACGTACTTAGTTATTTACTGGTATATTTTTTGTCTTCTTTTTTATTACATCTTTTATATTCTATTATCAAATTGTGACACTACTGATTTATCTATCTTTCACAATTGACAGGTTGTTTCTTTTACAGCTCATCTACAATTGTGGATTAAGCTTCATTAGTGAGGTATTTTTCATTGTCCTTCCGTTATCTATATATGTTAATATGCGAATTGTAGTTGTTGTTTCTATTTCGTATCACATATTTTTATTAGTGTGATTGCAACATAGTTTGATCATGGATTGTTTTGCTTTTGGGTACTACTGTTTATTTCACACTTCCGACTTCAGCCTACCTAGTTTTTTTTCCTGAGTCCTGGACTGCGCCCTACCTAGATTTTTTTCCTAGATCCGCCACTGGCAAGTGGTGCAACTAATGAAGATGAATTTTGTTAAATAATGTAGAGGCTCTTCTTTTCGACTTCTATTTTCGATTTTTCTATAGTAATTAGTTTTTTACAGCAACTAACTTTTAAATGGAGTGTCTTTTTTAAGCTAAGATTTACAAGTTAATTATAATATACACTGTAGCGACTTCATCTATATTAGGCTCTCTCTCTCTCTCACGAACAACCAAAAGTCATTAACCGCAGCCAAAAGTTACCACAGCCAAAAAAACATGCCCAAATTTTGTTAAGTAATGCAGATGGTCCGATTCCCACATATACAACAGTGCAAGTACACAAACTTTTTCTTTATTCTTTTGTGAATATTGTATCTATATATAGGGCTGTAAACGAGCTGAGCTCGAACGAGCCTGACATCCTAAACTCAAGCTCGGTAGAAGCTTAAGCGAGCTTGAGTTAGGGTCCAAGCCTGGAGTTTGGCTCGAACTCTGCTTGACTAAGCTCGATAATAATTAAAATAATTTAATATATACTAACTTTTAATAATAAGAAAAACTTGAGCTCGAGCTTGGCAGTAAAAAAATAATTCAATATACACTAATTTTTAATAAGTTTGGCTCGAGTAAACTCGATAAGAGTTAGTGTATATTTAGAGTTGTAAGAAAAACTCTACACTCGTAAACTATTCGAATTCGATTTGTTAAAACTCGTGAGTTTAGGATTAAACTTAAGCTTAGCTCATTTAGAGCTCAAACTGAGTTTAAATCGATTTTAGAATGAGTGGAACTCGAGCAGAGACATGGATTCATGTGGGCGCTGAGTCGAATCATAGCATTACAGAGAGGAGAAATAGCTAGCACCAGAGTCGAAAAGGTGCTGAGAAAGGGATCAAAAACTGTCCTGTCGAAGTGACGCATCATAAGTTCATTGGGTTTCGTACGTAATGCAGCTAGCTCGCATACATCATGTCACCATATTTCACACTCTGAATATGTCAGCCTGTGTCCCTCTCTCTCTCTCTCTGCTCCATGTGCTGCTCGAAAGAATCCATCACTCACAGACACAAAAACACATGTACACAACATATGTACACCTAGCTTGCTTAGTCGGTCTCCTACTACTAGTTGCTAGTGTTGTAGTGCGGTGCACTGTGCTTGATTTGATGAAAGCACTAGCTAGCTGCTTGTGTATTTGTAAAGTGCACTTTATTTTTTTTCTTACAACCCAATAGTCCACACACGACATCCCCCACACATTTCACCTACTAACTACATATATCCACGAGGATATATCCAACATATGTTAGAGACAAAGTACGAAACATAAGCTTTATAGAGCGATGGGTACGTGTTTTGATCGCTGAACGCAGCGATGGGTACGTGTTTTGATCGCTGAACGCATCAACATGTGCATGCACTCTTGTTGATGTCGAGCTTAGTGATCCCTTTCTACTCTATTTTCTTTCTTTGCCTTCTTCCAAGCACGAGTATTTTTCAGATAGGCTCTTTTGTATTCTTCAACTACACATCATGTGCTCATTTGATGGGTTATTAGTGATGTTTTGACATGTGTTACATGTATGTGTATGTGCTGATCTTTTTCCTCTCCACCCGTTTCTAATTAAGCTGGATATTTTGGACATGGAAAAAGAAGCTTCTAATGGTTCATGTTCCAAGGTCTTCAATAATATATAGCCTACTCTCTTTCTCCTTTTAGTCAAGATGCTCTATCTCCTCTGTGACCTGGATAGACTTGAGTGTGACTTGCAATATTGATGTGATTAAGCTTTCGCTGTTGACAATTTGCCATATCTCATCTAAAAGTAAATTTTTGTGTGGATGTTTAGAAGGCTCCTAAGCCCTCATTATAAAGCCTAGCTAGCTAGCTATAGAAGCTAGTACTATATGCACATCAACAATATATATGCATATATACACACACATATATATAATCACTATTGTGCGCACAGGTGTAAAATGTGCATCAGAAAGTTACTACCATATGTAAGTGATATTACTATTATACACGCATGTATAGAATATGCACGAGCGCAAAATAGCGCATCTGTATACACACACATTCCCTCAATCACAAAAGAGTGACGTTTTGGACATCGATACAATCATAAAATACGGCTTTGACTACTGATTTTTATTATAATATATTTATAAAATATAATAACATTTTAATATTATAAAAGTACTTTTCAAGATAAATCTATATATATCATTTTTATATATTCATTCTAAATATTCATAGATATATCAATAGCCACAGTCTACAAAGGGGGTGATCGGAATAGCGATGGCTTTTGGCTTTTGCTGAAAAAACACTGTAGCTAACTGATTTTTTACTGTAGCTGAGTGGCATGTTAGGCATAATTAAATTTTAAAAAATGTAAACATAAAAATGGCTCGCTAGTCTAGTGCGGACAATGCAAAGGAATATGAGAAAAAAAACAGAACGCAAAAAAATCAAAAAACAAAAAAATTCACTACGTGACAAAAGTGCTACAGTGTTTTAATCGCTGCTACAGTGTTTTAATCGCTAAACAGTGTTTTAATCTCTATTTTAATCGCTAAAGTTTAACTACACGCCATCCCAAAACATCGCTCATTTGTGATCAGTCGGAGTAGACCTGTAAATTAACTTTTGTATTTCTGAAGGAACAGAAGCATGTACATGGCAATATATTAATTGTTTGACCAATTTCAAGTACTTTGATTTACCTTTTGATGCGTGGCTAAAACTGAAGGATGTGATGGATGAGTGATCTCAAATAATTAGTGCCATGCATTGTGATCGATTCGATCTCTGCATCCAATATATATCAACCATTGACAAGGCCACAGAATGGTATGATGCCTAGTCAACCAAGATAATAAGTAAACAGTGGTGCTCTGTGTAAGTTCATGTGTGCGTTATCCCTCGTAACACGACAAACAGGCCTGAGCATTTGTTATATGACATTGAATAAGTTCAGAAATAGTTATTCCACACATTAAATAACACAGTTCTTATAAACTATGTGAAATCATATGGAGATCACCCTATGGTTGTAATAAATATTTGACTTGATTTGTAAGTTTTGTTGAAGTTAAATTTGATTTTGAAACTTTTTAATTTTAGAGTTGTTGTTAAGATTTAACCGATCTGACCGACCTGGCAACGATGATCTAATCGGCCAGGGAACTGTGGTCTAACTGGCAGCTATGGAGCGGTCAAACTAGCCTTGTGGCCTTTCAAAAAATGGACATCAAACACTTGTATAAGTGTACTTGAAGATGTCTTTGCACTAGATGTCATTCAACTTAGAGTTCTAAGCTGAAACTACATAGAGATTAACTAAAATTTCAGAGAGAGTGTTTTTTGGTGCTCTAAGCGTCTGACTAGTGTTAGTCCAATGGTCAGACTGATCCCCTGCTACCGAGGTGTGGTTTGAGGGGTGTTGGGTGGTTTGGCCACCCTAAGCTGGTGATCAGACCGGCCCTAAAGGTTCAGAGCATGTTGTATGTTGAGTTAAGTTGTTTGAATGTGTGCATGGTATAGGAGCCGTTGGGTGGTTGTATTGTGCTGCATGATACATGTTTTGACTAACATAAGTCAAGTACATGGAACTTAGTCTCGGAATCAGATTGTTTGGTCTTTGGATGCATGTGCAGGTGGTTTGGAGAGTGATGGTTGTCAACGGCAATAGACCGGAAAGGCAGGGGAGTTGAGGTCTGTGCAGTTGGGTAAGTCCGGGTGAGGCAACGTGGTTCAAGCGGGAAGCATAGAAGAGATGAGGATCACAATGAGACGAGTTGGTGCATGTGGTGTACCAAGTGCCTAGGCCAATGCACATAGAGATGGTTCGGGGGTTTGAATGTGTGAAAACGTGATGACTAGTCATTTATACTACGAGCTACGTGTAAAAGCATGCGAAGATGCTTTGATGGATTCAATTAGCGTTTTGGGCTATCGGAGCTCTTTGGATAAGCCGCTTTGAAAGGCATGCATATGTGTGAAAAATCCAGTATGGTGTTGAGTTAACATGTTAGCCCATGTAAGTGGATGAAATCCAACTAGAGGTGCTAGTTAGGGTTTTTTGTGAGGCTCTGTATATAAGAAGGAAGAGGTGTTGGCTTAGGGCTAAACATTGGAGAGTTTTGTCTAAGCCTTTAGGAGTTAGGGTTAGAGCTTTCTAGAGAAAAACTTTGTATTGTCCTCCATGGAGAGGGAGATCTGTCCTCCAAGAGTAGACTGGTTTTAAACATCCATCTTCATGTGAAACAAAGATTCAAATTTCGTTCAAATGACTTTTGCCATGGATTTCTCCTTGAGCTTTTGATTTGCTTGCTTTTCTTATTTGGATTTCCTCTCTCTTTGATCTTGCTGGTTGCCAATGATGTGTGGATGATGAAAAAGAACCTCTTAGATGCTAGATCCTATTCATCTAGGCAACCCTACGGCAAGTTCTTATTGTTTGCCTCAATTTACCCGATTTTTGTGTAAGCTGTCTTGTTTTGGACAAAAGTCAAAACTTTGTTTAGTAGCTTGTCGATCCATTGATGGAGTAGGTTCATAGGACCTTGAGAGAGCTATGTTTCAAGTTTCAACTCATTTGGTTGAGTAGATTAGAAGTTAAGTCATTTTGAGTCCATGGCAACGGGTTGTTCTCTGTTCTTGAACAGCGAGCAGTCAGGCCGTCGAGGCTCGATCAGACCGGTGTGATGCCAGCGGTCAGATCAGTCAGTTAATGCCTTTGCCTATTTGTTACTTCTTTTTATTTCCTTGGCTTATTGGCTTCTACTTTGTGCGTATTTTTGCTATGCATCTGGTCTTATTAGCTTCTCATTGCTAATTGAGTGAAGAAGTCAAAAATAATTGATTTTGTACTAGTTAAAAAAGAGTAAAAGATCATTTACGCCTCTTTAATCTCTGCCATCTGTCCTACAAACTAAAACAAAGGCAACTTGACAAAAACGATTTCAACTATAAAACTCTACTTTTTGTTTCTCAATTTTTACAATCAAGGGAGTTTTTCTCCTGTGACGAATCTCGGAATCAAACCGGCGTGGCCCGCGGCGCAATCAAACCCGCGTGGCCTGTGGCGCAACCGCACGCTACTAAACCTCTTGAGTGAAAGAAGCACTTAACAAGCATACATACGTGTACTGTGACCGACAAGGTACTAGCTGCTGCTGCTGCTGCTCTCTCTCTCTCGATTCGTGGCTGAGATCAAGGGATGTGATATGAGATAAAAAAAATGATTATCAGCATTAACCACACCACGGTCGGATTCCGTTCAACCCAATATCAACGATCCACTACGAGAATGATTGGTGCAGGCAATACGCAGTATGGCTAGTCAACGGCTGAGAGGAGCAATACCATGCACATTGGCTCTGGTCGACCGCTGATTATTACTTGTCCTCTCAACTCTCACGTCACAAACCTACATTTGAGATCTTGCAACCTGGTTGGCCAGCACAAGCACGTACAAGCACGTACTACGTGTCAGCACAGGGGCACACTCCAGTAATTTACACAAGTGATCGCATGTATAGTAGTAGTACTCCATAGTAGTATCCAAGAGCACGCATGCAATGCAAGCAGCAGGGGTTGAATTAAAATTACACATGCTAGATAGATAGATAGCTGTACAGTGAGTGCATATGGATCGAGTACGATATATTCAGACACGCATGGAGCTAGCTACAGGGTTATGCACATGGTCATGCATATATGTGATTAATTACAATGTCACTGCCGTACATTTATAGCTAGCAGTTATTTGCGTACTGCCGCACTGATTCAATTGGTTTACTGTCCTCAGCTCATCGGCTCAGCTCCATAGATAAAAAACACTACTATAAAAAAAATCATCATAAACACTTTAAAATCATCATCATAGACGATTTCTAAACCGTCTGAATTTATATATCAGTGATAATAGCTGATTATCATAGACGGCTCCTGAACCTCTGTAATAGGTAAAAACATAGACGGTTTTTCAAAACAATTGTCTGTGATATATCGGTAACAAAGACGGTTTTTTATATTAACCGTCTGTGATAGCGGACATATCACAGATAATTTTTAAAAAAAACAACCATCTGTGATAGCAGAAATATCACAGACAGATTATTTTAAAAACCATCTATAATATATATACATTATAGACGGTTTAGTGTTCCAAGCCGTCTGTGATAGCTATTTGAAAATTTATATTATTTGCTATTTTTCGGCTAACCTACCCTCTAAAGTAAACAGAAGATCTCACAAATATATAGCACATAACAATCATCACACAGATATCACAAATGAAGTAAATAACACAAGCAGATCACATATATAGTACATGAAAATTCTTTAATTGAATTGTTTGATTAAACACAATTGAATGATTACAATTGTATCCAATGTTTCAACATTTAATTATCAACGCTGGGGTGAAACTCTCCAGTGTTGTTTATGACCTCCGCTATCAACAAATGAAAGGGTTTTCCTTGAATTTCGGTGACTTTGTCAAGATTGATTGCACTTTCATTGAATTCCACATGTTATTGCTAGTAGTGTTAAATCATTAACATATATATATTGATAATCATAAAATAATTATTGACAGGCTGACAAACCACTGGATCATTCATCTTAGTGTCCATGATTTCCTCCATATGACGGCAAACCTAGTATCTACATATGTTGCCCTGTAGCTGCTGGTAGCACTACAAAAATAGAATTACATACATAGTTATTGTCAGTTGTAGAGATATTATAATTAAGTGTGATATAGGATTGTTGTGTTGTAGCAGATATGAAAAATCGCGTCCTGTGTCGCAGTGTGGTGCTGGATTCCTTGTGTCTCCCTCCCTAGGCAACGTAAGTGTAGAACGACTTATATGATCCTAAAAGGTTAGCCTCGGCCATTGTAAATGAAGAGAAGACTACAATAGAGTAATGTATAGAGGAAATGAGTTTACCTATCAATTGTTTGTTGTACACAAGTGAAGTTGTAGTTGCTCCTAAGTAAGGAATCAAGATATATTATCTTGCTCCACTTCGGTACAATTACAATCAAAATCTAGTGAGACTTAGTCATATATTTCACCGTAGTAATTAATCCTAAGTTCATATTGCGTATAAAGTACAAATGAAACTTTTATGGTAACTAGTAAAGCACTTATCCTTAGTTAAAGAGTATCACGATGTACTCCTTGTTACTGTGAGTAAGCAATCTCATCATTATATAATCTTGAACGAAGGATGCATTAGCGTTGATGGATTACTCAGAGACCAAGTATAGGTCGAGGAAACCCACCAGTTCTCACCATTGCCGGACTTGTTGGATCATGGATCTATATATAAACAATGAGTTATGACATTTATCAGTATTACGTGAATGTAGATGATTGTGCAATATATTTACAGTGTCTAGCATTGTAGAAGTCAGGCGTCGACGTTGAATAGTAAGAATAAGTCCATAAAGGTCACAACAAAGTAGCCCGAATCATGTAGGAAATGTGCCTCTGTGTACCTCATCCACTTTACCAGTTTGGCTTCATGTTGGACCTCTGCATGTATCAGGTATGCAAAGTCCTGCAAACTAGTCCAACGTTAGGTAATTGTGACTCAGAGACCAACGACACTCCGAGAATGAACTTCCATTACCTAAGAGGCGCATTAATCTTCTTCGGTTTGGCCTTAACACCTCGCTTGCGATACATTTTCGACGACGTCTCCACGGGAGCCGATGCAACGGGCTTCTAAAGCATAGCTTAAGATGGAGCCACAGAGCCAATGTGATGGGTCCAGGGTGATGCCCCTCTTAGCCCACTAGATGTGACGATCGCGGCACAGACAGGTCTAGAGCGATGTTCCTCTTAGGCCACAGGATGAATATATGGATGGCATCCCAAAATATCATGTTCTCTTCGTTTGGGGACTTCTCAAGAGAGACAGTCCTGAAAACATTGTTAATCATGTCCACTTGGACCTTCACAAAACCGGTCTCTAGTTGTGCACAGTGCACCAACGTCCCTGACAGACATAGATACGCCATCCATTGCCCAGCGTCAATGGAATGGAGTGAACAAGCCTGACTCTACTGATGCACGGCGTGAGCTCCAACATAACGATACACGATGAGCTAAGACGTCCACCAGATCCATCTATGTAGTATTCTAGAGACGCACATTACCTGGATATTCAATAAGAAACCAATCAGGCTATCACATATATTCTAAGCTATCGCATATATTCTTCTCTATGAACATGATATCGATGCAATTACGAACTTCTAAGAACTCCCAATAAGGCAAGTCTCAAAATATTGACCTCTTCTTCCACATGTTCTTCAGACAGGTCCTCAACTTACGTCCCTTTCTAAGCACAACATCGATATCCTTGACCATATCGTAGACCTCTTTTTCGCTAAAAGGTCTTGGTGCTAAGTCATCCTTGTTTTTTTCATTAAATTATTTCTTCATCTTTATAGTATAGGTGATACCTTGGAAGGAACTTACGGTAATACATGTATACAGTTTTGCCCAAGTTTTTCAACCGCACACTATCAGTATAATCTAAGCAGTGTAGACAAACTTTGGCTCCTTTTGTACTCAACCCCGATATGTTACCAAGGGCTAAAAAATCATTGATGGTGTAGAACAATATGGCGCACAGAGTGAAGTTCTCTCGTCTGTCCGCATCCCATATCTGTACCCTTTCGTTCCACAGTATCATAAGATCTCCCTAGGTTTCTTCGACCTTTGGATAAGTAGTGACATCAAAATATACTTCCACTTTATACATAGCCAAAGAGAAAGGTTGTACATGCATACAGTCACGGGTCAAGTGTTATGTCGGCTGCTCATGTTACCGAAAGGATTCATTCCATCTGTACTCAACCTAAGCCTTATATTCCTCGGTTTCGCACCAAAGTCTACAAATATCCTATCGATGTTACTCCACTGGGCAGAATCAGCAGCGTGTCTTATCATTCCATCTTTCTTACGCTGCTCCGAGTGCTAACGCAGCAATCTTACATCCTTTCGATTTGCAAATAAATACTTCAAACAGGGAATTATAGACAGATACCACAATATTTAGCAGGAGGTCCTTGCTTCACCTTGATGCCCTCCCCGTCATTGGAGTCATTTTTACGCTTCTATCAGGATGCTTTGCACACCGGACAAACATGTAAGCTTACATACTGTTTACAGTAGAGGATATAATCATTCGGACATACACGTATTCTTTCTACTTCCAATCCCAATGGACAAAGAACCTTCTTATCTTGGTACGTGGTTCTCGGTAACATATTTCCCTCTCGAAGGGTGTTCACTAGGAGATCTAATAATGTCATGGAACTCTTGTCGGACCAATCATTGCTTGCCTTCAATTTCAATAGTTCAAGAACGGATGATAACCTTGGATATTGTGGCTTGCAGCCTGGGAATAAAGATTTCTCCGAGTCCACGATCAAGCCCTCAAATTTACCAAACTCTCTCACTATAATTCCCTTCTGCATCACATATCATCTAATTTAGATTGACATCCTATGACCTATCCTCATCGAAAGCACAGTCCACAAGCGACATATCGTTGTCTCTCTCGATGATGTTATAACTATCTTCATGTATAATCTTCTCTTTATCGTGACTAGTCCAATATGTATACATCGTTTTGAAACCCTTCAAATCAAGTGAGCTTCAACCTGTAATGTGTTGGTAAACATTTTTATATTATCGTAATCAATGCATAGACAATACATATATTCTATCCCCTACTTCAACATATCTTGCTCGACCTCTCTTCTAAAAGTCGACACGTCATTAATGTACTCCTCACTTACACAGTTCTCAACGTACATCCAGTTTCAGTCCATCTACGCTATACATGTAACAAATTAGCTAGTGTCAAATTAAATTATTAATGCTACTATAGCTAACCATCCTAACTACTTACGCACATAATTGTTATTCACCTTATAATAAATTGTCTATATCTAAATTAAGTAGCTAGCCACGTATCCATGAAGCAATACATATATATATATATACCTATATATATATATATATATATATATCAAATAAGAATTATTAAAGTAAACTAGGAGTACTAATTCATTCTTAAATTGAAGCAAACTACCATCTCTCTAAACCTAGCTTGGTACATAGCTAGATCTAAACACCTAGCTATCATCTCTCTCTATTACGTATAAGGCATATAAGTTATTAGAAGCAAATACTAATCTCTAATCACCAAAAACAAATCAATCTATAAGCGATATGTTTTCACCAAACTCTCCAAAGCCGGCCACCTCTTTCAATGCAGCGCAATGAAAACAGATATGTCAAGAATACACTGGATATATAATGTGTATCTCAGACGGTTCCAACCACAAACCGTTTGTGATATGAAACTATCACAAACGGTTTGTATTAATAACCGTCTATGAACTATCACATATGGTTATTTATATAAACCGTATGTAATGTTTGTCATTATCACAAATGATTTATATAAATAACCGTCTGTGAATTATCACAGATGGTTATTAATAGGAACCGTCTGTGATGGCTTATATTATCGCAGATGGTTCGTATAAATAACCGTCTGTGAAAATATCAAAGATGATTGTTCGTATGAATCGTCTGTGATAATTACAGCACAAACGATTTCGTATAAATCGTCTGTGATATAGCTGTCCCGTATAGTTTTTTTTTTTTTTGTAGTAGTGAGACTATGATTCGGGGAACTCAAGTTAGTTTACTCTAGCTATATAGGACGTACGTAGTACTAACTCTAGGTAACAGCATTCTAAAGCGACATCAATTCGGAAGCGGTACCTTTTGTTTTGAATATGAGTCATTGACATTACTTTTCTAATTATATATCAGTAAAAAAATAGTAAAAATATAATGACACAAATCAGCTAAAAAATTTTATGAATATTAGTTGGTTAAAATTTTTAGATATTGACGGCATGCAATTAGAGGACAACATGTAACAAGGAATGCTAGTAGCACTTACTAGTAATAAATAATGGAGGTCAAATATTACCCCATTTCACGTTCACTTGTGAGCTTAAGGTTCTGTTTAAAAGTGTTGTGTATTTTGGTTTTTAATTGATTGCGAAAGAGATTGAGAAAGTAAATGACACTAACTTAAGAAACTAATATGTTCAAAATGGCTTCTACACGGTTTATGAAAATCACCTTGAGAAACCACTCCATTTAAAAATCGACTTTTAAAAGCTAAAAGACAGAAGCTGTTTGGAAAGAATTTAAGGATGTTCCAGTGACTCAAGGTGAAGCCAATATTTAAGGATTAATTAATTAATCACCCGATATATGTACAGTAGATTCCTCAGTTTTTTCGTTACCTTGAATTCGTAGCGTCGCGATCACTTATATTTGCCGTGTCATTAAATCAACGGAGAAATCGAAAGAATGGACAGGGCATTAGCGGTTCCCCAGCAATTAAGTTAAATCTTCGATATTTGTCTGCACCAAGACATGTATACGCGCATACATGTCCTCATCAGCGTGAAACTATCCTTTTGATCTCTGCTACGACGAGAGCAACGTTGGTTTTGCACGATTAAATTGAGAGAGACTAGGCATTGTAAAATAAAGTGAAAAAGTCGTGCACTTCATTAATTTAACAACTTGAGCCAACTAACATGTTTAATTTACTGGCCAGCAAAGTGTGGCTGAAGATCAATCTAACAACTTGAGCCAACTAACATGTTCTATAGAGTCATATGCGCAATTAATCGTGCGGGATTTCCTGCTAATTTGTGGTAAATGCAAATGCCGTCTCGGAATGGAACGGCGAAGATCGAACACCGTCAACATCGAAGTACCCGACCACTCCAAATCTCAAAACAAATACGCAATCGACGAAAAAAAAATGAAGTAACTCGGGATCGTTTGATAGGAATCGATCGGTGTTGTTTTGTCAAAATGCAGAGGGATTGGACAAGCGCCGTTGCCGAAGGGTCACACACACATGACAGGAGATAGATTGATAAGGTTGCATGAACCTCGTGTGAAGATCAGATCACTTGCCGTTTTTGGGCATGAGAGAAGCGCCAACGTCTTCGTTGGGTGTTCCCTCTCCCAACAATCTTTCTACTTTTGGCTACCTGCAGTGCAAGAGATTAATTGTGATTGTTGGACTGCATCTATGTTAACACTCGAGGAGTCCTGATCAACATTGTCGTCCACAACATTGGTCACTTAGTCACGGCCACAAGTTTTTCTGACACGACTACACATGCACCCCCTCCCCCCTCTTTCTCCCTGTACTACACGTACGTACTCAAATTTCTTATTACAAAATAGAAAAATACGTATATATCTTATCATCCCCTCAGTCACTTCGTTAAATGTTAACCTTAAACTGCACGCTGACCCACGCTATTCACTTGGTCTAATCCTTTAACTATTCTTCGGATATGTGCATGATATCAGGCATCTGATAAATCTTTGATTGGAGCGTATCCAGTGAGAGCTAATCTCGACGAGAACTTGCTGCTATTTTGTGAAGTATTTCGACGCGCTCAATTTTAACTGAATTAATTGAATCTTATCCCTGCAATATACATATATGCATGCCTCAATTAATTGCTGCAGCTAGTACGTACTGGATGAAGTTATGGCATCGATCGACAGAGCGCAGAGCAAGGAGAGCCTACGGGGGAGAGGAGCCAGAAAGGGACTTCATCTACACCGAGTGGATGGTGCCTGCAGCTGTCAACGTATAGGAGTACAAACGAAATAGATAATTTCTATTCGATCAACTGACCGAAGGTTTACAGAACAAATAGTAAGGCGTAAATGGGTATCCAGTATTATCCGTGTCCGACTCTGACTCTGAGAATAAAATACATTATACAATAATACATAATAAGTTAGATCAGTCCGCATATATCTATATATCAAGTGATATGAGTAAGTCTATTGTGACTTCATTTACAAACAAGATAATAGATAGACGAATTGCCGCATCTAACAAGTGGAGAATATTGAGTACTCTTCTTTCAATATATTAACGATTAGTCTCTCCGTGTTCGCTCTGATTGAACACCTACTGTTCAATGTCTTGTGTAGGAGTGCAAGAGAAAAGGATAATTATTGTTCGACTGATTGTCCAAAGGCTTATAGGGCGAATATAGAATGGAGAAATAGATATCTGGCACTATTCGTGTTCGATTCCAAGAAAAAAGTGGAATAGGATACATAATGAGCAATATCTATTCATATCTGTTCCGATTGTACCCCTAAACGCACCGCCCGCATCTCATGCATTTGGATGGCTTTTGTGTAGTGTCTGTTTCAATCTCATGCATTCGGCTGGATGGATAGATGGATATCTAAGCTATCGAGCTATATAACCATGAGTTTGACACAGACGCTACACAAAAGTAGGGCTGCTAATGGGCTAAAGCCCAGCACAAGCCTAGTCCAAGCCTGAAATTTGGTTTCTTTGATCCAATCTAATCCGAGCCTAAAATAAATATGCCTCGTCCAATCCAAGCCCCCAAAAGGGCTTGGGCCAACCTAGAGCATGCAGCCAGCCCAAGCAAGAAGAGAGAGAAGGAGATAGACGACCCGCTGTTACGGCCACACTTTGGTGGAGGTGGCGATGGTGAAGGCGGTGGTGGAGACAGGACAGGGTTCATCGACACCAGCGATGTGGACAGGTAGCATCATGCCCCTCCTCCTTGGCATGCCTCCCCCTCTAGTACAACTCCTCCGCCGTCGCTCAAGTTCGTCGTCGCCTCACAACCATACTGGAACACCAAAGTTCGCCCATGTAGCTGGTCTGCTGAACACCACCTCCCCTCGTTGCCATGGCCAAATCTAGCTGGAGAGGGGGAGAAGGAAGAAAGCACAGCTCAAATCTAGCAGGATCCCACCGGATCTGGCCATGTGGTGGTAGGCGATGGCAGTGAGAGAGAGCAGAGGCGGCAGGGAAGAGGATGGCGTCGACAAGGCTCCCGTTGGATCTGGCCGTGGTGGCAACATTGAGAGAATGGGGATGGTGACCAATGAGGAGGAGCGGGACAGCAGGGAGGAGGCCAGCATCAACGAGACTTCGCTTCACAATGGTCGATGAGGGAGAGCAGAGGTGGTAGGGAAGAGGCTAGTGTCAGCAAGGTTTCGCATCGCAGCGGTGGTGAGTGGAGGTGATGGGGAAGTGGCTGGCACTGGCCATGAAAAGACGCAATTGGGGTGCTCTTTGTAGTCAATTCCTCTATTGGGTTGATGTGCTCAGTTGCCCATATAGTACAAAATGATAAGACCTAGGCCTGGCCCAAATCTGGTCCAAATAACGATGGATCCAAAATGAGTCTAATCCATTTGCAGTTTTGGGCCATCCTAATCCAAAGCCTGGATAGGTCCAAGCCCATTAGCAGCCCTACACAAAAAAGCCATATGTAGGCCAAGATTTATGGAACAACGTGAAGGAGGGAGTGTACATCTAGATAGTACTTATAGACTACCTTTCAAACATGACAATAAGAACTCAGATCTCTCAATCTTGATCGACATGCCCCACACTTATAAAGATCGAGTTGGTTAGCACAACTATTTTAAGACTAAGTAATAGTTAGTTATAAATCAATCGTAGTACATAAATCATAGCTAGAACAATTATAATATCAAACAATCTAAATGTGTCATTGTGAGACCATGTGGAAGTCACCCCGTGGTTGTGATGAGTAATTAACTTTTGGATTAGAGTATTTCCAAAATTTGAGTTTCATTTTTGAGGATCTTACAAAGATTGTAATTGATTTGGGTTGTTCTTTAGAAATCCTAAAAGAAATCGAAAGTACCGCAAGAGTAAATACGGTCATACCGCAGGGCAATAGTACCATAGTGGTTTGTGCGGTAGTACTGCAAGGTGGTAGTTCCGACCATGCTACGGTACGTTTTTTCCAGAGAGGTCCACCTGAGGTTTGCAAGGAGCAGTAATACCGCATTTCGATGTTATTGCTTGTGTGCACATTGGTTTATTGTTTGGTCCTAGGTTTAAGATCAATATTTTGGGTACATACATGTTGCATAATGTATTTATAGACTAACGTGGGTTAAGTTGCAAAGAACTTGTGCCCGGCAATGGTTGCTTGGTCTATTGTTGTGTAGGTGACTTGGAGGACACTATGATTAACGTTGGGGAGACCAGGACTAGGTTGGGGATAACTAAGGTCTAGAACGATCGTAGATACCATGTGAGATAGTTGAGCAATGACCATGATACATTAGAGATGCACGTCATTTTTTGCGATGATGCTTCTGGGATAGAAGCTTTGAGGTAAGTGTTTTGTTGTCATCAATTGGGCATATTGATGATTTTGTATCGTGCAGTGCTACATGACAGTTTGCTTATTTGTATTGGTTGCAAGCTTTAGAGCTAGGTCATGGTAAGGTGTAGGAGGACCAGGACTAGTCATAGGGTGGTGCTGAGGTCCAGAACGGTCAGAGAGATGCCAAAAATGACCAAGGCTTGCGAGGTGGTTGCAAACCAGGATGACGAGAAAGAGGAGCGGGAGCTACCAGTGGTGGACAAGACGGGTAACGGCAAGGTGGACCAGGACCAGGCTTAGAGAGGAGTCAAGGTCCTACGTGGTCAATGAAGCTGGGTGCCATCATACGTAAGGAGAGCATGTGGTATGCCAAGTGACTTGGGTCGTTTGCAAACGAGGACAATTCGGTGGGATCCGGATGCGTGAGAGGCTTGGTGGCAAGTCATTGGGGCCACGTAGAAGATGACGAAGTATGGGTGATGCTTCGTGGCAAAGGAAGCGAGAACTTCATGGAAGGCGGTAGAGCGGTATTTTGGTAAATTGCCCAATACCATAAAAGTGGCGGTGTGTAAAACCGTGGCATTGGCCTAAGTGGTTTAGATCTAGTGTGTGCTAAAAATGTGAAGTGGATCAAGTGTGATTCACTATTGGATTAATGGTTGTAACCACTTTGAGAAGTGTGCGTGAGAGAGTAAAACCCAGTGTTATGTGAGGTTAATGGTTATCCCTAGTTTGGCTTAATGGGTAGATCCATTAGGTTGTGAGGCTATATAAGGGGGTGAGAGACAAGGGGTAGGGTTTGAGAAGGTTGGCTAAGCCTTTTAGTAACTAGCTCCTCCTCCCTCCCATGAGAGATTAGAGTTTCTAGGGTTGGAACCTTGTATGTGTGTGTACTTTAGGCTTAGAGTTCTATTATCCTTAGGGATTAGCTGTAAAACCTACCTCCCCAAGTGGTAATATATCAATCTTTGATGATCTCTTTGTCTATTTCTTATTTTGATTTATTTGCTCTTGTTTTAGTTGGTTTTGATCTTGTTATGACAAGAACATAATTGAGATGAAGATAACCTCTGGATATCAATACTCTATCATATAGGCACTTTGATAGCAAGTTTATGAAGAATTCGATTTTCTTTGATTTTAGTCTCATCACATGATTTCTTGTTTCAAGATTTTTTGGGTTGGACTCTTCAATGTTCTAACTTACTATGATATGTAAAAATATATCTAGAGCTATCTTGGCCATCATGTACCCACAAGCAAATTGAATTCACTGTTTGGGGTTTTGGTTCAGTTTTGGTGCAACCTTCTAACAAACTAAAAGCAGTCTCAACTTTGACCATGATTTTCATGATCGTTTGTTGGAAAAGATTCTTTACATCCTAGATTAGATCTCTGCAGAATTTCATATCATTTGGATCTACAGATCAAAAGTTATATTAATTTTTGGCTTTGAACTTGTGTGCTGAAATTACTGTTCACCGAAGAAAAGTAGTACCACAGTGCAAATAGAGGTATTTCCAAAAATTGGTAGTACCGCAGTTGTAAAAGCGGTACTTCTAAAAATTGATAGTACCGCAGTTATAACATAGATACTTCCAATTTTACTGATTCTTCTCCAAAATTTCAGCAGATTGTCTTGTTTGTTTTGAGGTATTGTCTCATCCTAATCTTCATAGCTTTGTAACTACTAGAGTAAATGATTGTAAAATTCTTAGAGAAAAATTAGAAAAGCAACATTCACCCCCTCTGTTGTTATTTTCGGTCCTACAGTCACATTATATTAGATAGGCTACCCATTAGCTGGACTTCTTATAGATAACCTACTAGAAACCAATAGTCAAAAGAAACTAATATGGTGGTATTTGGAGGGTGAACCTAGCTTTCCAGTGAGCAATTTGGTAACTACACATAGGCGATGTTGCTGGATAGATACTTTGTTCTTTTTAACTTATGGTGTTCTCAAACAAACAAATAAGACACTTCTTCGTTACCATTTTGAAATGATTTATTGGGATAGTATTTTAGAAACAATTTATCAATTTCCAGTTTGTTCATATAAGTGTTTATATTAAAGTTAAAAGTCATAAATCATAGAGTTGTAAGGTATTAAACGGTAGCAAGAAAAAACATACCCAGACATGATGGACGGATATCTCGATCTCTCACCCACTCATTGTTGCAATCATTCATAGCACAGCACACAGAGGATTTCTCATCCTCCAACGCTTCCATATGAGCCACAATAAATAAAGTACTATATTGCTTTGCTTGCGCCCCACCCCCACCCCCCACCCGCCCACACACACACACACACACCCCGGGCGCTCTAGAGCAGCAATAAAAAGAGGAAAGCAGGATAGCTCAATTTCTCCTTCCTCCCATACATCTCTCTGTCTAATCTACACGCGCATATTGCAGTATATAAAAGTAGTACATGTAAACCTAGCCTGCTGTCTGTGTAGCCAACTCTACATATACTTAAATCTACCTATTGTTCTTATCCCTCCTTGATTGCTCCTACTCCCCTCTTCTTCTTCTCCTTGGCTGTCGGTAGACTGTTCTTCACACGGCGAGGCGAGGCGGCGGCGGGGATCAATCAGAAGGAATGTCGGCCCAGATCGCGCCGGCAGAACATGTGTGCTACGTGCACTGCAACTTTTGCAACACCAATCTCGCGGTAAGATATGTGTTGCCTGCATATGATCTCTCTACTGTGTGTCTCTCTCTTTGCCTATATATGCAGATCTGCCTTCAAGAGAAAGCTTCATGAAGTGATTGGTTAATTATTCTCATCCTTGTGATAGCTAAGTGTGTAAAAATTGGCCAATTCTTCTTCTTGATTTGGTATTTCTTATTCTTGTTGTCAAATGGTTGGATAAGAGTCTCAACAAGAGCTAGAACAATATTTCTCCTGTTGAGCGCCTTATATGTCTTCTTCTTTCTTCAAATTTCTTTTTTTTTATTTTACAAATTCCCTTTGGGGGATTTTATGTTTTAGGCCAGGTGCATTTGCTCCAGAATTCATAGAAATTGTTCCCGATTATTTTGCTTTTAAAAATTCTTTTCATATATCTGTATATAATATTTATAGGATGCGCCAAAAAAATCAGCATTCTCCTTGTGTTGCACCTCGTGAATCAGTGGATTTTAATAACCTTAAACTAGCTAGTGCAGTGTGTTCCATACTATACAAATATCAAATACAAACGTAGCACTGTATGCACACATGCTTGCGCGTCTTAGATGCTGCTTAGATATTTATGCACGATCTTCCAAAAGGATTATATGCTACTTCCAAAATATAAAGTAATTAAGTTTTCTTCATTGATCCGTTTCATCTTCCACATGTTTTTCCCTGAAAAGGGCTTCCTTAATTTATTTTCTGATTTCTTCTTCCACCATTTACGATTTTCTGACATGTTTCTATATCTCAATCGGATTAGCTAGAAAAGTGTCATGTTTAACATATTTGGTTTATATTTTGTCAAGAAGCTATTTCCAAGAAACAGGTACCATGTTAAGAGTGATGTTTGCGTATATATGAATAATTTTGGTAGATTCTTCATAAATGAATTATAACTATCTGGTTCTTTACTCCGAATTATTCGTAAGGTTTTGCATTTCCATATGTGATTTTGATTTCTCTCAACAACATGGGATAATAGCAATCATTTTAGCACTATGAATCCTCTTCTGAAGTTAATTAAAACACATATTCGGATATTCCTATTCCGTGGTTTCTTTTGCTTTCTTATTCCTGTGCATGCAAAAGTTGTTACAAAAAATTTAGATGAAGATCAATTAATAATAATTTAAATCTATCTTCAGACCTTCATTAGCTAGTTATTATTAGTAACAATTTCCCCTTCTTCTTCTTCTTCTTCTTCTTCTTCTTCTTCTTCTTCTTCTTCTTCTTCTTCTTCTTCTTCTTCTTCTTCAGAATGTTCCATGAAGCAATACACTGTATCGTCTGAGCGCATGTCGGTTGATTCCCTCTCCCTCTCTCTACTCTTCCTCTTCTTCGTCCTCGTGATTTTCATTTCAGATTTTTCCTTTGTTAATTCTTTCATGAAATTCAGGAAGGACAAGGGAATGTTTTAGCTCTTTTTTTTTCCTTGTGCGTCGATCAATATATCACTACAGTGGATATATGCTCGCAATATTTAGTGAAATTCTTGCACGCTCATTGAATACCAAGGCAAGATTACATATATAGCTATGCTACGTTCATGATGCTTGAGTAAGATAATTAAGAAAGGTCAGCTTAGAGTTTGCTGAATCATAAAAAAAAATGGAGGTGCGGTAGAGTGAGTGTACAAATTATCGATGAATGTTAAAAACAAAATGATCGAAAGCGAATAGTGTATCTCCATATTGGGATCGAAGTGATTGCTCTATATACGTAACAATATTGATCTCACCTTGTTATTGCTTTGTTGCGAATTAATACTGCAGCTCAACGTTTCCATGGATGTCAAGGTTAATTAATCATCACTGTTTATCTTTTAGAATATACGTACATATGTACTTTACGATTTTGCATCAACATACGTAGATAATATCATGCATGTCCTATAACTCTTTTTGACTTCCTTGAGTTCATTGATTCCAGCTTGACATGAACAAATGCTACAGTGCGTCACTGGTACACTTGGTTTCATGAACCATCAGAGCTAATTAATCAACAAACTAGCAAGTACATATGTCGACTTGTAAGCTAAATAATCATGAGACTGGTTAGTACATCTGGTACTGAAATATTCAGAAGAAAGAAGGATTAATTTCTCTGCATACATCATGAGCTACACCACCAGAGCCATGCATAAAAATGTGCATGTGAAGACAAGGTTTTCCAATCAGGAATTAAAGACATGTCTGTTACTCTTTTGAGATAAATTAAACCCAGATAAAGCAGCCCCTTTGCTGCAGCTAATGTACCAGCTAGTAGATGTGTTAGCTTGAGTTTGCTAAATCTTGTGCATGTGAGTGGTGTGAAATGGGTTCTGCACGAAGTGTCACTATCTGTTGCATCTTTTCACTAGTGTAGGGGACACATCTCTATTGCCTTTTACTAGTTTATCATATTTTGCCTGGGAGGGTTGAGAGATGAGAGGCAGGCATAGCTGTGGGAAGCCAACGAGCATGCTCATGCAATGCATGAATATATAATATATAAAGACCTCACTCTACTCTCCAGACACGGCAGTCCATCTTGGCCTTTTGTGTGTACATGTGCAAGGGCCAAACACCTACATACACTATCATTGGTAGGGTCATGGACTAGTTTATTCTTTGTTATGGGAGTGAGTGCCCGAAAAGAGGTGAAAAGAATCAAACTGAGCCATGATTCTCATCTCAGATATTGTGAGCCTCTTGCCTGCTGTGAGGCGCATGCTCCCAAAAGAGAAAAGAATGGAAAACAAGAAACAAAAGTGACGATCAGCATGCAGGTATTGGGAAAAGGAGAGTTCAGGCCAGCTGCAGGAGCAAGCCTCTGATAAAAGTCCTAATTGGACCAGCAGCTTGAGCTTGCATGCAGCTGGTAAAGTAAAAAACAACAAAGTAGGTCAAGGAAAGCTACCTGGTGTGAATCTCACTCCAGTCCTTTCCAATCTACCTTGATCTTCGATTTTTCTCCATGTATGAGTTGTTTTTTTTTCTTGTACATATATGCTCTGGATGCCTGTTTACAATGAACGGATTTATTCTCTTCTTGGAATGGCTCCAGGAAGACATCATATATATGGTATTAGGGAGTGTCTGTTGCACAGTTGATTGAAAAAATTTTGTATTTCAGTCAATTTTGCTGTAAAATACCACATTTGTTATCTATATTTGCAATATTTTTCATCTATGTATGCAATATTTTTCACATGTATGCAACATTTCTCGGCGAAAAATGTTGCATACATGGGCGAAAAATATTGCAAATATGGACGACAAAAGTTGCATACATGGGGAAAAAATATTACAGCAAAATCAACTGAAGCGAAAAATAATTTCAGACAGCTATGCAATAGCAAAACTGATAGTATTATTAGCATTATCTTATGATTATTGTGAAAAAGCAAAAATGTAGTTAATTTCCCTCTTGATGTCTGTTTGATGTATGGTTAATGACCATTAATTCTTGCAGGTGAGTGTCCCGGGAAATAGCATGCTCAACATTGTGACCGTTAGGTGTGGGCACTGCACAAATCTACTGTCAGTGAACTTAAGAGGACTGATGCATTCAGTCCCAGTACAAGATCATCTCCAGGTTGGCATGCACATGATGCATATATATGCTTACTGTACATGAAATTATGAAGACAGCCGCACTCGATTTTCTTTATTTTTGCAAATTGGAACTGAATACAACACTGCTATACACACAATTAATAAGAGATCACTTCTTTGGAATTTCCTGCATTGTTAGGACATTAGCACGAATTTCCATGCTCGTAGACAACATATATGACTTTGTTGGTGACAAATGAACTTCAATCATGTTGTTTTCTGTAAGTACGTTGCAGTAACCAACAGGACAAATAGGTATTGGGACGTGTCAATGCACGCAAAGATCCTAGCTTGCTGTAGCTATAGCTATATAGCCGCTGGCTGCATGCTAGGAGAAAAAAGGCTACGGTACAGTACATGCGTAAGTCACGTCCAAGTCTTTTCAAACAGTAGCATGTACTACAAATCAAACCGTGCAGTAGCAAGCAGCTAGCTCATAGACAAGAATCTTACAGAAAGCACATGCATGCCTCTCTACAAATTGCATATGAACCACAAGTTTGGTAGCTAGTCGTTGTACACACCATATTGATTTTGAAGGTACATGACATGCAGGTTTGAGATTAATTTGTGTTAAATTCCTTTAAATTTTAACTCTTGCCAGCAGGAGAATCCCAGCAAGGTCCATAGCACCAGCGGCTTCCGTGATCAAAGTGGTCATTCGGAGTTTGGTTCTTCGTCCTCGAGATTCCTGTTACCTATGATGTACTCGGCACAAAACGACCAGGAACAAACGCTACATGCACGCCGTAAGTTGCATCATTTTTTTTGTGGATTCAATATATAGGACAAATGAACTCGTTCATCTGGACTGTTCTTTTTGGAGCTAATACGTATCATATATATACTAGCTAAATTAGCCAAGCCTGCAATCATAAATTAAACGAAAGTTAATGCTACATGTTTTGGAGGGATACAAGTATGAGCTAGAAAACATATATGTAGTATATATCGATATGAGTTACTGATCATCACTCAGATGGGTTTTGACATGATTTTCTCCAATATATCCTTGCTGGAAACCACAGCTCCGGCGGAGAAGAGGCAACGAGTTCCTTCAGCATATAACAGATTCATTAAGTGAGTTCAACTATGTTAGTTTTGTGTTAGGTAAATTGAACTATTTTCTTCTAAAACAATTTAGTTTGGATTGACATTTTGTGTGTGCGTAATTACTCAGGGAAGAGATACAAAGGATCAAAGCAAATAACCCCGACATTAGCCACAGGGAAGCATTCAGCACAGCGGCGAAGAACGTAAGCATTTTGCGTATGTAAATATTAGTATAGAAACCTAGCTTAGCACCCATCAGAATTTCACAAACACTAACACTACAATTATTTTTTAAAAAAATGTGCATATAAATTATTCATGGTTATTATGATCACCTTTTATAAGCGTTCATGCTGCTAGAAGTTCAAAGGTAATCGTAGTGCTAGAGTTCCTGCTACACAGACTAACCTTGTTCCATAGATCTAATTAACCAGTTGTGTTCATTAAAAAGCATTGTAGATTGTATTACTTAAGACAGGCACACTTTTCATTCTGAAAGGTTCAAACATTTTGACATGTTGTAGTACCACACCTTTTGTTCAGTTTTCCAGTAAATATTCGATTTCTTTGAAGTAATTTTCCAAAAGAAAAGAATGGAATTAATTAACATTCTCTTACATATTTTCTCGCAGTGGGCACATTATCCAAACATCCATTTCGGGCTAAGCCCCGGCTGCGAGGGTGGTGGCAAGAAGCACGTCGACGACGCCATCGCCACCGCGCCGGCTCCCAAGAAGATCCAAGGTTTCTACTCATAGATGGATCGATCTATCGGCCGGCACAAACACAAGAACTATTATCGCATATATATACTGTAGTAAAGAAGCAAAGAAAAAGAGAGAGAAAAGGTTGCATGCTATCTTACCTTACATAGTAGAAATGGAATCATAAATTAAGTGAGAGAAACGAAACATACAAACATGAAGCTACTAGCATCGATCGAATGAAGGACTGAATAATCATTTGACATATTAATATTGTTGTGAACTTGTGATATGTTTGAAGCTAGCTAGCTAGCTAGCTGTCTGCCAGAGATATATTTGCAAAGGGAGGGGACTAGTCGATCGATGCAAATCGCATTAACTAATTCAGGTTTTTAGCTCACACATATGCGTGGGTTTTGATTGACAACTCAGGTTTTTACTAGCTATCATAATATATATGCCAGATTACCTAGAGTTGTTCGCCACTGTGTGGAGTTCACTCGCTCGATCAATCTCGTTCATTTGTTAGCAATTCCAGTTATCAGCTTCCAAAATTTTCATCTGGAACATTTTTAGTACTTAAATATTCTTATTGAACTTCTTTTGATTATTAGGATCTTTGGGTAATTGCAGTTCAACTTCACTTGGTTGACAGATTAACAGCCGAGATTCAGTCTTCAGACACGAAACATATTTATCATGTATACGCATTGCCAACATGGAATTAATGAATGTTCATGTGGAAGTACACAATATATACTAAAGTTTAAGACAGGTAGTACCTAGAATATTTGTTTTTTGATCATCCTACAATTGCTATAGCAGGATATATGCAACTTTCCTGACGACCAAAAATGACAAGAAAGGATCTTTCCACATTCACTTATTCACTTGCATGCCTAACCTCAAATGGCGACCCAAGTACACCCCACACACACACACACACACACATAGAAAGAGAGAGAGAGAGGTGCTTCCATGTTTTTCTCAAAGTGATTTGCACAACTTTTAAAGCAGGACTGAATGATGGATAGTGATTACTTACCTCTTCATGTGCTTTGAGATTAATACCATTTTTATTAAAATAAAAAGCATAGAAGCACTCCTCATATATATGTACACGCGCACTCGCGCATGTTGGTACTCATCTTATCTCGTTTGTTATAGTTGGAAATCTAGTTTTGGTGTAGTACTGTACGGCCTATCTCCGCCTATTTGGAACCTAGGAACTCTAGGAATTCCGCGGGAAAGGAAACATGCACCCACTCGATCGATGGATGTAGGGTTTCCCTGCGAGGTTATTCATGCGTTGTAAATGAGGCCACCTGTCATAACCAGCGATATCAGAGCTATATATGATACCACAATTAACACCACATGCTAGCTCTGGATCCTAGGGTAACAGCAACATAGCCTTCACCCCATTTAGATTTTGGCTCTCGTAAACAGAGAGAAGAGGTAACTTCAACTGGTACCAGTATTAAAGTGCTCTCCAGCCAAGCAGGCGGGGAGCCAGAGACAATTTCTGCCATTGTTGGCATGGTCAGCTCGGTTCTCCATGCAACTGTTAAAACTAACCATGCAAGGGCAGCAGATCCCCTAGCAGCTTCAGGAGGGCAGATGGCATTAAGCTAGCGAGCTGGGCAGCTCCGGCCGGTCCCCTACACAGAACGGCCTCTCTTCTTCTCCGCTTCCGAGGCCCCCGGGCGACACAGTGCGCCAACACCACCGGGCAGCCGTATCTGCATTCTGCAGACACCATGCTCGCGAATTTAAAGCCCGTTTGCAGCGCAGCGCAGTGCACTGCATGCCTCGATATACATGAAGGCGACCGGCCGATATCACATGCATGCATTCATGATCGATCCATGCATGCATGGCCAATCCACAGTGTTCATGTAGCTGGCTAGCTACATTAACTGAATCACTGGTTGACTGCACGAGCTATATGCGTCAGTACATCTTTCGGCGTTCAATTTTGTTGCTTTTCGTCACGCTTGAATGTGCAACTGCATAGGCATGGCGAGGCGGAAGGCCAGTACACTGCACTCAGTGCGCATTATCTAGGTGGCCCAATAATTAAGCTGGTTTGACACAGGAAAACCTGGTAGTACGTTGCTTAATCGGACTGGCCAAATTAAGATGAACTAGTACTGGTAGTGCATGCAGATTTTACAGCAGATTCTTACACATAGGTAGGTGTGGATATGCATGCATTTGTTTTTCTTGGTGCGTGAGACTAGGAGGTGATCGATCCAGCCGTATATCTTGAGCTGGGTGAAGTTCATCGTGATAACTTGATGGAATCGCATAGAAGTTGAGGGAAATTAAGATGGAATCATGCATGCATGTGTCACGCATCAACGTGCGTTGCAACAGCATATATATCATCAAGGGGACAAGAAGAGCAGAGGAGGAACCAGCTAGCTGCAGGTTGCTGTACATACATATCTGCAGGCCTTTGTGTCAAATCAAATCAGCAGAGCATGCAGGGCTTGCAAATATTGGCTGGAAGTGAGTGAGCCGAGGCTCCATGGGAGCGACCGAGCCGAGCCGAGGTGACAAGTGATGATTCTTCCGCAGCAATGCCATGTCCCGCGTGCACGCATGACGGATGGAGAGGGAACCCCAAAAGACTGACGCGTCGCATCCGATCGATTCGACCGCGTCCTGCGCTGCCGCTTCTGCAGGCTGCACGTACGTACGTACGCGGCCTGCGCGCGGTGTAAGTGCGACATTGCAAATGCGTACGCGCGCGCGCGCGTCTGCACGCCTAGCTCCACAGAGTCTGTATTAAATGGAGAGCCTGCCCTGCAGTGCGTGTGCCTGCTAGTGGCGGGAAATATTTGCAGATAATCCATTTTATCTAATATTTATATTTAAAAAATATGAACGTGGTAAGTAGAATCAGCATTTGAAGAATAAGAATATGAATATTATCTGAATTTTTTTGGTGAATACAAAATGACGGTTCTGAACGCAGGTACATGAATCTTCAAGCAAAGTCAAAAAAATCGCAGGTACATGAATGATATTAGCCATATACTCTTTATTTCTGCACTTGGTGGTTTTAGTCCACATAGTAAAATTTGTTTCTTGTAGATTACACTGGAGGTGAACCGAGTAGCAGTGCTAATGCAAATGCCAGTGCCAGTGGCAGTGCTATCATGGATGGGAAGGTTCAAAGTATTGTTAGTGAGAATGTAGCACAGAGTGGTAATGGCACCAGTACATCAACGTCAGGAGCTACGGCCAAGAAAAATAAGGAACCAAAGAAGAAAACCTCCAAAGTTTGGAAACACTTCACTAAAAGATGGATTGAAGAAAAGGTAGAGAACAAGGTTGTCATGAAAAAGATGGCAAATCGCAACTACTATAAGGTTGTTCTCGTTGCTGAAAGTAACTAAGGTATGACACGTCTATGTAATCGTTATAATGCAAAATATTCTAAAGTGAAGAACCAAGGGTAAGGGGATGTCAATTTAGATGCTTGGAAGTATGACGATGAAGTTAGTATATACAAATATCATCTTGCAATTATCGAATATAAAAGTGTTCTAACTAAATTTGCTGCTAAAGTTGTAGGATATTCGCATCCGATCAAATTAAGTAGATATTTGATTTGAATTCGTATTCGTTACAATATTTGATTTGTATTCGTATTTGAGAATATTCAAATTTGTATTTGTATTCATTTAAAAAATATGAATATGGTAAAAGTACAATACATCCGCTTCCGCGCCTAATGCCTGCGTCGTCTGATTTGTGTGTGTAACATGTGCGCACGTCTGCACGCCGCATATGCATCCAAATGCATGCGCCAATTAACCTAACTAGCTCTCTCTCTCTCTCTCTCTCTCTCTCTCTCTCTCTCTCTCTCTCTCTCTCTAGAGAGAGAGAGAGAGGACAGATGACACATGTTGTTACTTGGCCTAATGGGATATGTTCAAAAGGAACATGTATGATGATCAGATATAACTTCTTCTAAAACCTAGCAGCTAATTGCTTCAAGGATTAATTGTACGCGCTTCGGGCCGTTCGATCAAGCAACCGATGGTCCATATCACGGTCCCAACAGGGAACCTGCACTGTTATGTCAAGAGGATTGGAATTGTGTGCTGCCAGTAGCTCAGTTCACATATATCTCTCTATATGTCGTCACTCTGTGACCTTGATAAATAATGTCTGCTGGTCGATCGCCTGCATCACTAGCTCTCTTCGTACTCACGCCTGTTCGTTCAATTCAGTTCAAACCTGCACGCACCTCAGTTTCCGCAAAGCGAATCAAATAATAGTGAACCAGCAGGGTGGGCGCTTGGTTATATTTATTTCAAATTTTGTAGTATCAAGTGATATAACTTATATGCTTTAGAATAATTTATATATCTTGTAGGCTATTTAGATTTTTAAGACATCATAAATATTGAAAGTGACAATAGAAGCTTAAAAAAATACAGCTTGAACAACGCAATTGAAGTATAGGTTTTTGATGGAAGAAAATCATTGAGCATGATGAGTTATTGGGGTTCTTAGAAACATAGCCACTCTCCATCATACATGGATTATGTAGCTGAATATATGTATGTACTATGCCTCTATAGTCTCAAGCAATACATTGATTAATTATGTGTGCGTCGACAAATTAGTGCTTCTATGTTTTTCTTTCTAACAAGGGTAGAATTAATCTCAAAGCACATGAAGAGGTAAGTAGTATTTATCCACCATTCAGCATGTTTTAAAAATTGTGCAAATTGCTACTGAGAAAAATATAGAAGCACCTTCCATTATCTTATTAGTTCGCATGGTATTAGAGTACTTTACTCACATATACACTGATACACTATGGGCAACTTACCTTAAACTTATCTTCACTCACATATACTCTACCACACTGTTATCTTCTACTTATCTCTAATTATTGCTTAATGTTGACTATTGTGATATCAACACACATCAATGTGCAAAATGGTATGCTTCAGACTTACTGAGCTCAAACATACATAAGCTAGGTTAGCAGAATACGTACGGCAGTAACATTTCTTCCTGCTAACGTACGCTAATTAATCTACATGCAAATTTGAGGTCAATGCAACTTCATTATAAATTAAGACAAAAAGGATTACACATCAGAATTTAAAAAAAATTGCTGTCCAACTGCAACAATGTCACTACAAACTACTCAGATCAGAAGCTAACCTGGGAACACTACAAACCGGGTGCTGCATTAGGAAGGTGATGGCGTAGTAGGCACTACTAAGGGCTGAAAAAAAAAACTCGTTAGTGAGGCTCGTTGGTTCGATTCAAAATCGCTTCAATTACACTCGTTAATTAGTTAATTAAATATTGAAGAGTCGATTTCGGATAAAATAAATTTTTCTTTGGCTCGGCTCGGCTCAACTCGTTAGCTCGATTCTAAAAATAATTTCAAACTATCAATAAAAATGATATTAAATCAAACTATATCAATTTTTAAAAAAGCTCGATAAGACGAAAAGCTAGCTCGATATCCACCCCAGTATGGCGGGTGCCCTGTGAATTGGCACTCAGAGCAGCTGGCACAGCGAATTTGAAGCTATTTGACGAAGCCGTCATTTTGTTCCGGCCAATTAACTTCAGTGGACAATAGTATCAAACAGGAGGGAACATGGCTTCTTGAAGAGAATTGTGGACGATTCTCTTTGTTTGCTTATCCAGAACTCTTAGGCGGTATGCTCCAGGATCCGTCGCTCTTTTCTCCCGGTTTACCATTTGCTTGATGAAAAGCAATTAATCTTCGAACTTCCCTTGCAAATTTGCAGTCGTCCAGCTTCAGAGAACCCAACCCTACAAGACCAAAGTTAATAAGATAAGCATAAAATTATTTCACAAAAGACAAGTGTAGAGTGATAGACGATAGTATCGTATAAGAACTGACACCATATGATCATATCATGGGTGTAGTTATTTCAGATGTTGACTCACTCATCAAGACAGCACATTTGTCTGATGTAGCATGGACAGTCTTACGACCATCTATTGCAGTTAGGCAACTTTGGCAGCACCGCTGATGTTATTGACTAAAGAATTCCAATATAAACAACAACAACAACAACAACGTCGGAAAATAAAACAGCTCGTAAGTATGAACTCTTTACTTCCATGATAAATGGGTAGATAGAATATTAAACACAGCTCTTGCCAAAATAAGACACCAAAAATCCCATAACACAATCTGTTCCACTGTACAAGATGTACAACTCTGCATTGAATGAAAAGTATGCTATATTTCAGCTTAAATTGGCTAACTACAAGGGCCATTTTTAACTTCAAATCAAATGTGCTATTACAACATACTAATATATAGCAAACCATTATCATTATTCCTCGACGGGACAGAAACACATTACCACTGAAGAACTGCATGTGTGCCAACATCATCATTTGTGTAAACGCTCATTAGAGCTACACCGTTTGTATTTAATGTAGAAATCAGCATGCAAGACTGGAGTCTCTGTATCCAAGTTTCCTTCTCTGAAACACACATTTGCTTGATGTGGCGGAGGCGATTCGCACGGGGGCCCATGTAAATCCACCACACTGCCACGCGCGTGCGTGCTTCAGACCGTGTGTGGCCTGTTAGGGCGTCCACGGACACTCAGCAGCGGTCGGGCCAGCATGAAGAGGCCCGTGCAGCGTCGACGACCGACGACGACGGTGTTTTTTTTTTTTGTTTGCGGCCGTTAGGGTGTTTCTAACCCAACAAAGTTATCGGGCCCGGCTTGTGTCTCCACGAGGGATCGTGTGTGCGATTTGGGCCCATAAGGAGGCAATTCGCGCGGTGTTTTTGCTGATCTGGGCCTGGGGAATGCGGCGCATGCACGGGGCGGAATCTACTCCCGCGCTCGCGCGTGCGTTGTTTTGGACCGTGTGTTTCCTGTTCGGGCGCCTACAGGGCGCCGCGGATGCTCGGCAGTGATTGTTGTCGGACCCAAACAGTAGAATTTGCAAAACCTGCCCAACTCCCTCGTGCGGTTCGATGATGTTGTTGGAGATTTGGAGCCCGGATTGCCTGCTGAATTCTGTGTAACCTCCCGCATTGAATGAAAAGTATGCTATATTTCAGCTCAAATTAGCTAACTAGAAGGGCCAGTTTTAAGTTCAATTCTAGTGTACTATTATACAACATATTAATAGCAAATCAGTGCAATTATTCCTCAGCAGAACAGAAACACATTACCACTGAAGCACGGCGTGCCATCATCATCATTCATGTAATTTCTCAATTTGAGCAACACTGTTTGTTTTAATGTACAAATCAGCAGGCAAGATGGAGTCCCTGTATCCAATTTTCCTTGAAACATCAAACTCGCACCAGTTTCTGATAGTTTATACAAAATCAGATACTTACCTTATGAAAGTCATCTGCTTCAATAATTCTTCAAGATCCATAGCACAATGCCCATGACAACTTCCTAGCATATCATCTGTGAGATCATGTAAAGATCATCCTATAGTGTGTGATGAGTATTTGATTTTGATATGTAAGTTTTATCAAGTTTGAGTTTAGTTTCAAAACTTTTCAGTTTTCAAAGTTGCTGTTAGGATTTAGTCGGTCTGACCAGCGGCTCCGGAGCAGTTTGACCAGCTATATGTCCTTTTAGAAAATAAACACCAAACACTTATGTAAGTATATTCGAGGATGTCTTTATACTAAGTGTCACTCAAATTGAAATTCTGAGCTGGAACTAGATAGAGATTAACCAAAATTACAAAGAGAGTGTTTTTCTTATTTTCTTAAGCGGTCTGACTAGCCTATGGCCAATGATCTGACCAATGTCGGGCCAGCGATCAGACTGGTCCGCTGTTACTAGGGTGAGTTTGAGAGAGTGTTGGGTGGTCTGACCACCAGATCGGCCTGTGGTTGGCGGTAAAACTGCCCCTAAAGGTTCAGAGTGTGGTTTGAGTGTATGCATGATATGAGAGCCATTGGATGATTGTGTTTATATTGCCTGATGTATGATTTGGCTAATGTGAGTCAAATGCATGGAACTTGTACTCGACACGGTTACATGATCTTTGGATATGCAGATGGTTTGGAGAGCGGTGGTTGTCAACTGCAATGGAACATGACTAGGTGGGTGAGCTAGGGTCTGCGTGGTTGGGTAAGTCTGGATAAAGCTACATAGCTCAAGTGGAAAGCATAGAAGAGATGAGAATTGCGATGAGACAAGTTGGTGTATATGGTGCACCAAGTGATAAAACCGATGCATGTAGAGACAGTTCGAGGGAATCCGAATGCATGAAGACATGACAGTTGGTCATTGGACACTACGGGTTGCATGTCAAAGCATGTGGTTATGCTTTTATGGATTGGATTGGCATTTTGAGCTATCGAAGCTCTTTATATGAAGCTTTTTGAGAAACATGGATATATATAAAACTCAGTATGGTATTGGATTAATGGATTAGCTCATGTAAATGAATAAAACCTAACTAAAGGTGCTGGTTATGGTTTCTTGTGAGCCTCTATATATAAGAAGAGAGAAGTGTTGGCTTAGGTGCTAAGCTTTGGACATCTTGGTTAAGCCTTTGAGAGTTAGGGTTAAAGTTTCCAAGAGAAAAATTTATGCATGCTCCATGAAGAGGGAGCTCTGTTCTTCAAGAGTGGAGTGACTTTAAACATTCATCTCTAAGTGAAATAAATATTCAAATTTCGTCCAAGTGAATTTTGAGGTTGATTTCTCCTTGTGCTTTTGATTCACTTAGTGTTGTTGTTTGGATTTTCTCCCTCCTTGATCTTGTTGGTTTCCAATGATATGTGGGTGATGGAATAACCTCCTAGAGGCTAAATCTCATCCATCTAGACAACCCTATAGCAAGTTATTGTTGTTTGCCTTGGTCTGCCACTCTGCCTGGTTTTGAAGTAATCTACCTTGTTTTAGTCAAAAGTTAAAACTTTGTTGAGTAACTTATCGATTCACTGATGGAATAGGTTCATAGGACTTTGGGGAAGTTACGTTTCAAGTTTCAAGTCATTTGGTTGAATAGATTAGAAGTAAGGCCCTTTTGAGTTCTTAATGGCGGATTGTTTTCTGTTCTAGAATGGTGAGTGGTCAAACCGTTGTAACCCAAAGAGTCAAACTGCTCAGGCCCGGTTAGATCGGTGTGATGGCTGCTATCAGACCAACCAGTTAATGCCTTGGCCTGTTTGTTACTTTTTTTTTGTTCCCTTGGATTGTTGACCTTTTGTTTTGTGCTTGTTTCCATTGTGCATAAGAACTTATTAGAAATGAACAAGATATCGTATGATGTGGCTGTACCATGGAGTAACTAGCATTGGCAGTGGCACTGGTCGCAAATAACTTGAAAAGGAACACAAGAACTATAGAGAAAATTCTTCTTGAGGTTAGATAAGCTATTAGCTGTTCAAAGAAGTAACAATCGACAAAGCTTAAGCAAAAATGTCCACGAGCGAATTCCGCAAGCAAGAAGTTACAAGCAGCTTGAAATAGTTCCAACTTCCCAGAGACGAGAGATGAAGCCAATTTTACCCACTGATGAACAACGTGCTTGCGGTGCGCTCAAAATCTGTAATGTTATAACCGGCAAACAAAGAGCAACAGTGCAACAGATAAGTGGAGTACAATATATACTTACTGAATCAACTGACCTTAGCAATTGAAGGAAAGATGAAGTTGGTCCTCTGCATATGCAGAAAAGGGGGAAGCTTTGTGAATTTACCAGCAACCAGCAGTGCTGGCAGCTTGAATGATCTAGCCAATTACTTTACTCCTCGCAAGAGAGAGAGAGAGAGAGAGAGAGAGCATCTTTGGCCTGTGACCGAGCTAGCTAGCAGAGCACTGGAAAGCTTGTACTTTTGAGCGAAGACAACAGGGCACTTCATCCATCAGATTCAGAAATGCGACTGAAATCGTTTTAGGATTAGTTTGGTGAATTCTGACGTCAATTTCCTCGTGCGTCGCTTGCTCATCACCACGTGCATGCTAAGCTAAACAAAATATAACTTTGATTTGCAGTGTATGGCTAAACAAACTGAGTAAACGATATCAACAAAAGAAAAAAAGACTGAGCAAAACCATGGTCTGCAACTCTGCATTACACATGTTAGCAATTTGACTGTATTTCAGGGCGTGGTAGGTATAGCGATGACCTGTGACCCTGTACACGATGAAACGAATTTGTTTGGTTCAATTGACCGTAATTTATCTCGTGAGACAAGAGCTTTTTTAAAAAAAGAAAGTATTATATGCAGATCAAACCAAACCAATATGTATCATCAGACCAGAGCAGTTGAATTAAGAACCGTGCCGCGCGAGGGATTAACTCAACTTCCACACACATCAGGTATCATGAAAAATGAGGAAAAACAACAACAATACACGCTTAACTAAGCATTTTGGTGTGTCAATGAAATACTAGTAACATAAGAACACGTAGCCTGTAGTTGAAGGGAACATATAGTATGCACTCATCCTTACTGTATATTGACCGTGCACTCAAACTAAAAAAAGTTATGAAAAACTTTTAAAACATAGATTTACTTTATAATTTACTTCACATATGTATAGAATTTCAAGTTTAAATTCATTCTATATTAAGAGTACAAAAAAAGAAAATTCTGGCATTTTGATACTTTTAATATAGAATGAATTTGAATTTAAAATTTTATATGTAAATGGAGTAAACCATGAAGTACTTACATTTTTTCTGAAATTTTTTACGACTTTTAGTTTGAATGCACGATAAGTGCATACTATATGTTCCTGTAGTTGAATAAAGGAGGCCATCCAATTCAGATGATGCAACTTGGGTAGGATTAAGGAATAGGTATACTAATAAACTGATAGGATTTGAGCTTTTTTTTAGTTTGTTTGCTACAAAAGCTCTTAAGAGGTACACCGTACACATGCATCATGCATGCAAACACTAGGCATGCATGAAGTACAGATGATAGCCTGTAATTTCAGCCATTGATATTCTGCACCATCAATAGATTAGATACTAAGATAAATTTCCTCATAACTTATGAGAACCCAGCCACACCTCAAACAGAAACCAACAGTTTCGATGTAATAAAAAAGAAGAATCCTTGTAGTCGTTTGGATTAACAACTCTATCCATGTCTTTTAAGACCATCGGTTTAAAGAACAACAAACATGCATGCAACCTACAGTTTATCAAATAAACAAGCATGTAATCCATAAATCAAATTTCAATCGGAAAAGCAACGGTCATTAGAACGATCGATGATTTTTTTTTTTTTTGAAAACGAGAACCTCGATGATAATATCTTTTTTTTGGAAAAGGCAAGACTTGCCATGCATTAATTCACAGGAAGAAGTTAAAGTTGGAATAACAGGGGGAGGAAAAGGAAAAGGCCCAGAGAAGACCTGAGGAGACAGAAAAAAACTTACTATTACAGTTGAGGTTGAGAGGCTCTTAAGTTTGTTTACACCCGCTAAGACCCAAGTGGCAACCTTCTCCTTTATTATTGCGACCAAAAGTAGCGGGGCAGTTTCTGTCCTCTGAAACACCCTAACATTTCGCTCCTTCCAAATATGCCAATAGATGAGTATTACCAAGGATGATGTTGCCTCGATGATAATATGTAACTTAATTTGTTGCAACAGCTACTGCAATTCACAATCTCAACAACCCAAGGCAATGCAACATTCTTATCAACAATGAGCATCTCTAACCTACGCAACAATGTGTATGATCTAACTGATACCACATTGCAACAATGAGCATCACTAACCTACGCAACAAATCACAAAATCCCTAAATTAATCCAAACCGACATGCATGCAAGAGCTTAAACCATCACAAAACAGTTCTTTTGTTCTTTCTTTTGGGTTTAGTTAAGTTTTCTTTCAATAACATCGATGGCGCGTAAATATAATATACACGCTTGACAGTAAGATGAAATCTTTCTCCTGTAAAATCAAAGCCAAACAAAAATTTGAAGACAGAAATAAACGAACATGAACAAACAAGTACGGGGCAATCAGACACCAGATTTTCCGTTTCCCTATGCATGCAGCATGGTTTCTTTTCTTAAATTCCTCCCAATAAACAAAAAATTGGAAAAAGAAAAGGTGAACAATGTAATGTTGCGATTAATCACACAATGTAATGTTGTTTCTCTTTTCCCAAGAAGAAGGGAGGAAGCCAAGAAACCAAGAACCAGGGGGGAAATCGAAGTCCACGTGGATGAGACGGCGACGGAGCCCGGCGATCACCTCCTGTCCTCGCGCTGCGACGGGCTCCTCCAGAAGCCAGCGCCGTAGAAGCTCGCCCACACCTCCTTCTCCACCTCGCTGAGCTCCGCCGCCGCTGCGGACGTGATCGGCAACTCCGCCTCCATCGCGTCCGCCTTTTTGGCCTTGGCCACCGCCGCCAGCCACCTGGGGGAGGTGTCCATCTCCTTCCACTTGGCCGCGGCCACCCGGGCAGCGCGCCGGCGCCTGCGCCGCGCGCGGATGGCGCGGCGGCAGAGCGCGGCGGGCGCGCGCACCGCGGCGAGGACGACGAGCTCGACGACGGCGCACGGGAAGCAGCAGCACACGGCGGCGAGCTCAGCCGCAGTCCCGCCGGCCACCTCCCCGCACCGCGGCTGCTCGCGCTCCCGCCGCCGCTCCCACTCCCGTCGCATCTCCACTGGCGGTGACCGCCTCAGCCGCCGCTCCTCCTCCGCAGGCGACGCCGCCTCCGCGCCGCGGTGGAGCACGCTGGCCGCCATGGCGATCGATCGATCGCGCGGGCGGGGTGTGGGCTCCGTCGTCAGAGACCGCGCCGCGACGCCATGACGCCGAGATTCGTGCGGGGGAGGGAGAGGAAACCAACGTTCGGGACTCGGGAGGGAGCGGGGGAGGAATGCAGAGCAGAGGAGGCGCTTGCCGCATACGCGGGGGAGGCGTATATAAGCGGGTTCCGGGTCTCTGATCCAACCGGGTTTCCAGGGCGGGGAACCGGTTAAGCCGCTCCGCTCTCCTCGGTTACCGGACAGAACGGCACGTTTCTCTCTCGTTGTCTATGTCCATGACATGTGGGGCCAGGAGAGGCAACTGCGTAAGAGGCGGTGAGCGAAGCATATAAATTCTCATATTTTTTCGTTTCCTAATTTTTCTTTTTTTCCCTTTCAATCCATGAGCGATTTCCCACCACTACTGCACTGCATGCATGAGCGATTTCCAATTCCCCATTGCTATTTTAATGTGAAGAATACATGAGACCAATTCCTCATATTCCAGAGGCCACCACCGATCCACGTCAGTTTGACCCGAGCTCGCGCTGTGATCGTGGAGGTAAGGTCGATGAAATGAGGGATCGAATCGTTGCTTCATGTGTTGTTGGGCTGGTGTTGGTGTCGAGAGTTGCATGCAGATGTGGTGTTTGATGTAATGCCTCAATGCAGAAGGACAGCAGCGGCGGCGGAGCGCGCGGGCGGGTGATGCTGGATGCCGGCGGGTAGGAGATGGACTCGCCGCGGTTCCGCACTATCCTGCGCGTGACTAGCGGGCGCCCGACGTCAAGAGTTTCTCGCACGAGCTCAATTCCGGGGGCCTCAACACCCCATGCGCAAGACCCGCGATGTTAACAGCCCCGAGGTCAGCGTACCATTCGATTGCTTATTCGTCGTCGTCTTCTTGCAACTGATCGTACATGGCTGACATGCATGGTGACATCGATCGCTGATACAGTTCATTAGCGCCATCAAGACCAAGTTCATCAAGCTCAAGGAGGAGGTGAACTCCGAGCTCGGGGTGTTCGCCGAGGACCTTGTCGGCATCCTCGAGAGGGCCGCGGCCGTGGGCGAGGATCAGGAATGGCGCGTCATACCGGAGGACCTCCTGGTCGTCACGTAGAAGTGCGCAAAGATGAGCCCCAAGGAGTTCTAGGTCAAGTGCGAGGGCATCGTCCAGGGCCTAGACAACCAGTGGCAGGAGCTCACCACGGGGGTCCTCAAGCAAACCCACACTTGCATCCTCTTGATCCTCACGCGCTGCACTCGGCTCATGCAGTTCCGCAAGGAAGACGGCGGCTACGCCGAGGACAAGCAACATGTGCTCGGCCTGCACCAAGTCACCGACCTAGGGCTGTACCCATTCCAGGCTGGCGGCTCGGGGGATAATGAGGATATCTCCATTACATACATATCTTTCACTTCAAGCATGTATGAGAATGTGCAAAATCCTTGACTGCCCTGAGTTCACCTTCCTTAATGGCCTGTGATAGGAGGTGCCTACCTTGCCCGACTGGGTTTCCAAGCAGGAGTTGGTTCGTCTAGACACAGCTGATCCGGATTGGACTCTGGTGGACGGATTCCTTCTATACAAAGGCCACATTTTTATCCTGGATGACTCCGCTACCTGGCCATAGCTCTTGGCTATGCGCACGTCACCAGGCATGAAGCTATCCAAAAGGCGCTCCATCATCTGTGTACTTATTTTTACAATGCTCATGCCAACTGTCTTGTTCGCGACGATGTTAAGGGGTGTGAGGTCTGTCAGCATCATAAGTTTGAGCATTTGCATCCCGCCGGGGTGCTCCAGCCACTACCAGTTCCTTAGTCGGTTTGAGCTGACATAGCTATAGATTTTGTGAAAGGTTTTTTGAAGGTTGGTGGCAAGTTAGTCCTCTTAATGGTGGTGGATCGCTTTTCCAAATATGCCCACTTCTTGGTATTGAGTCATCCATACACCGCCAATATCGTCGCCCGTGTCTTCTTCGATTAGATTGTTCGCCTTCATGGCCTACTGTGCTCCATTGTCGGTGACCACGATCCAGTCTTCACAAGTAACTTTTGGACATAATTGTTTCACCTCGCCGGCGTGAAGCTTTAGTTGAGTTTGGCATTTCATCCCCGGACGAACTGTATCATTACTATGTACTTTCGTTGTTTGGTGGGTGATAGGACTTGACACTAGCTTCATTGGTTGCCTTGGATGGAATTTTGCTACAACATTTCCTAATAGACAGCGCTGCGCATGACACCCTTCAAGGTTAGTCTATGGCTAAGATCTGTCGACCTTTCTTTCCTATCAGCCAGGCCTTGCCCGTGTCACAGCGGCCGACAAAGAATTGGTGGAACGTGATATATTTCTTGTTGATATCCGGGAGCGGCTCCTTCAGGCTCAATCTGCTATGAAGCATTAGTATGATCATAAGCATCGGGCGGTTGAGTTTGAGGTCGGCGATTGGGTTTAGTTGCGTCTTCATCATCGGATTGCTTCTTCTATTATCAACCCCACGCGGTCCAAGTTGTCACCTCGGTACAATGGGCTGTTTCCAATGTTGGCTTTGTATTGGCGAGGTGTCCTACAAGTTGCAATTACCATCAAAGGCCCGCATACACAATGTTTTTCATGTCATCTTTCTGAGGAAGTTCATTGGGACGCCTCCGGATGCTTTGCCTCCTTTACCGGTCATCTCTCACAGTCGGGTTCTTCCTACACTAGACAAAATTTTATGTACTCGCCTTAATCGTGGTGTTTGGGAATTGTTGATTCAGTGGACAGGTACAACGACTTCTGATGCTACTTGGACAAATTTGGAGGATTTTAAGAAGAATCATCTAGGTATACAGCTCGAGGACGAGCTATTTCGCGGAGAGGTTGGCAGTGTTGTGGCGTCAGCGTCCAGGGGACAGTTCAGCAGTAGGAGAAACAGCAGGGTCAGCTGAACTTGACCAGGAGTCCAACTCGGTTTGACAAGAGATAAGATCTCTGATTAGTTACCTTCTTTAGAGTATTATTGTTAGGATAGTTTGCTATCTCTTCCTAAAGTATGATATATTTTCTTTTATTGAGTTAGTCGCCTGATATATAAAGGTATGAGTGCTATTTGGAGAAATCAATAAAGTTCAAGAGTTCTTCTAACTGGCTGGCCGCAGGTCAAAGCCTCCAGCATGAGAGCGTCTTGAGCCATCCTAGCATTATATTCCACCCTAACATACGCAAACTAGAAGCGTCTCAACTCTGAACACCGGACAGAACAACATAATCAACGAGACGCAGACACCTGAGGCTGCAGTTCAAGCTCGTGCGTGCGTAAGGGGTTCAGAGAATCGAGAGAACTTACGATGATAAATCAACTTCAAGGCGGTAAATTAAAATCAAGATGCTCCTTACAAGCTAGCCTGACAAGCTTTGTTATTACAGTCTTTGCTAGAGCGGAAGCTAGCTAAAATGCTGTGACTGAAATCAGCTCTGACATACACAACACAGCTACGGGTTTGTGCGACTAGAAGCTAGGCAATGGCGCAGTGCCACGCAGGCGTCGACCAAAGATCAAGTCGACGAGGCCTTGCGCAGCGCCGGGCGGAGGCCGCCTCCGGTATTCCTCGTTGTTCGACGACGGCTCCACCACGTCGTCCGCGAACTGCACCTTCTTCGTCGTCTTCTGCCTCCGCCGTTGCTGCTCTGCTTTTCATGCATGCACCAAAGGAGAAGGGAAAAAAAATCTAGAAGATGCTCAAATTTCATTCACATGTAAAATGCACGTCACACAAGGGACGTCCGGTTTTATTTACTTGCCATTTTTACAGCACCAAATTACCCAATCCCCTGTTTCAACATAGTATAAAATCAAGGATCACCAAGAGCTTACCGATCTTGAGCCTGAGGTCGGCCTCGAGCCGGCTGTGGAGCTGGTACGAGATGAGTATGATGCCGGTGGACACCACGGCGACGGCCACGAGCCCCAGGCAGGAACCCGCGCAGCTGCTGGTCCGCTTCATGCCAATCAACTCAAGCCCTTCCGAATCCCGACCGCAACAACGCTAGCTTCAAGAAGAGATCAAGGCCAGCTAGTTTTACTGCCTTGTGGCCCCCGTTCTAACCATCGATGGGAGACTCGAGGACCTGGAGCTCCGGATATACAAGGGAGAGCTATGAAAGGAAAGCGAGGGAGGGAGGAGGAGGAGGAAGAAGGGTGAGACAAAAGAGAAGTGCCAGGAGAAAGCAGAGGGAGGGAGGGCTGTTTTTAGAGGACGAAGGAAACCGAGCAGAAAACGCATGGAAAGCCCTGGTTCATGAACCAAAGGGGCCTAGAAGGCATATGTCCCTTCTGCCGCGCGGGTGCGGCGTTACCACCTTGGTTTTACCTGTATCCCCTGTTTCTACACCTCTTTAAAGTATACCAACAAAACCAGTTGGTCGAAAGCGTGTACAAAATGCAGTATGCGGAGAAGCAATGTGACACGAGCGAGCTCAATTTAAGTCGAGTTAGAGGTCGAGCTCGAGTGTTGGCTCATGCTCGGCTTGTACCGATCTTGAACCTTTTCAAGCCAAATATAAATAATACAAAATTTGATTATCAACTTGTTATACCATGTAAATGTTCTAGACTAATTAGGTTACAACAACCACATAAGCAAACAGAATTGCAAAAATCCATTCAAGCTGACATCATTATGATAAATATTCTAAGGGCTTGTTTGGTATGGTGTGGCTTTTGACTTTTGGCTGAAAATTTTGAATTTTATCTATTTACGATAGAGATTACGGAGAGAAAGACATACTCGCTTGTGATTTTAGATAATTCAGATGTTGTGCTTTTAACGTGTACTAAATTAACTTGTAGATCCCATCTCGAAAAAAATACTCTGTTTAAAAGTTAGATGATGTAACAAAAACCAAAAGTCAGTTTAAGAAGCTGAAAAGAACAAACCCTAATTATGTAAAATAGCTTGGTTTATCCATCCTCAAATAGAATGACAATATTTAATTACAAAAAAAAGAAGGTTCATAACATGACAAAGTTACTAAGCATAATAAAAAATTAACGACCAAGCATAATTTACAAAAGGTATCCAAAACTCACAAGTCGTACATATTCTCAGGGTAGCAGGCAAGAGGCTAAAAGACTAAAAAAAATATCACGGGGGCAATTGTACAAGGTAACAAATTATTTTTAAGTTTTTTATCTGTATAAATTTGTACACATACTATAATTTCAACTATATCAAGCTAAAATCGAGCGAGCTGACCTTAACTCAAACATGACTCATCTTTCATCTGAGCTACACAAGGCGCTCAAACTCGGCTCATTTATTTTCAAGTTGATCTCGAGTGGCTCACCAGCCCTAAGCTTGCCCTACCTATAATCCATTAAATCGGTCTTGTTGCAAGTTCAATTAATCCATAAATTTGGAACAAAACCTTCCTTTCTTTATCCCTTTCCATGCATACAAAAACATGACAAACAATATCATTTTAATTTTCAAACTTGCATTGGCCTTACTCAGTGGCGAACCCAGAATCAAAATTTAGGGTGGGCTAATAGGACTTATTCATCGGTTCTGAGCAAGCTGACACCGAATATCAGCTTCTGAGTAGCTGAGCGCGGCTAATATGTTGTCTCTTATGCAAAAGATGATTTTAAGCTCGTAAACTAATGTAAATAGTAAGAGTGTGTGGGACACGAAGTTATGATAAAAATAATATAAAATAGCTAAAAGAATGATTACTAGTAATACTGTCTATAGGTAAGATAAAAATTGTATACACTATTAACGGAACCAACCAACCCACCCAACTCGACGATACCATTGCTGCTGCTGATGAATCCCACGGCAGCTAGCCGGCCGCAGATCGTCATCGGAGCTATGCTAGCCCGGCAAGCGAGCGAGTGAGCATACTGCATGCTTCCATCGATCTGTTCGTATATATAGATAGATGGGTGGCACTGCTGGGCAGATGGTGTATGGGGTGATGTTCGTCGCCGTCTCCGGCCGGCGCCTTCTTCCTCACCCTCCATCTGTACCTCATGCCCCTGCTCTACCTATCTCGACCACCGCCTCCAGCTTAATCAGCCAGCTAGTTGATGCAATGCATGGCTAGCTGCAATTGAGTACACACACATGCACCCTTGCTTGTGGTAGACGAGATCGAAGATCGATATGGATGTTTCTGCATACGTGTTGTGGCTTTCTTGATTTATCTGTGCAGTGCAAAAAGTCTACATAGCTGCTGCCACGTAGTGTTCCATTAGTAATCAATGGAACTAGACTGTGCATGTATTGCCACACAAGCATTCACAGGACGCATCCAGTTCTTGTACCATCCATCATTCGTCGTGCTTAGTTGACAGCATCGTTCTCTACCATTAAAACCAGTAAGGAGGGATCATAAAACAAAGCTGCATGCGCTTATGTTTGTACTATTCATCTCTTTTTTCTCTTTTTAATTTCTCCCTGTGCTGGTCTCATCTAAGCACGAAATTCCTCACGATGTTGCGCCACTCCATCCCCCATCTCCACGATTTTTCTCGGGATTTTTCGCGACGTTCTGAATTCTGATCCGTGAAAAGAGGGAGGCAGCGTGAGAGAGAACCCCAGGGACGCAACCACCTCGAACGTCCGGCCGGCATCCCACTAGAGTGGGCCACACATGGGCCTAAGAGCCGCAACGGCCCGACCGATCTACTCAACGGCACATATAATTTTCAGGCCCAATATCCTAGTCGGCTCGGCCCACGGCACCCACGTGTAGGCGGGCAGCCGAAAATTTTCGTTTGCCGAAAGAACCCTCCCTCCCGACGGTTCAAAAAATTCCCCAAAATTTGTCCTCTCCTCCCTCCGTCCAATCCAATCTACGGCTCGCCTCTCTCACCTCCACGCTTTTTCCCTCCGCGCCGCCCCGCTTCGGCTCCGCCTTTTCAAATCCCTCCCCTCCCCTCACTAACTACCACTCCACCTAACCCTCCCCTCGCTCCGCTGTCGCCGCCTTCTCTCCTCCCCTGCCGCGGCCGTTCCGGAAGCTTCCAGAAGGTTTTGGGAGGGAGGAAGGAGGCGGAGGCTTCCAGGAGCTTCGGGCGGCGGCGGAGGCCTCCCGTACTTCAGGTGAGCGTTGTGTATGCCTTCGTCGACGTGCCCATCTCATCATCCACTTCCCCGACGGGCCCCCCTGTGGAGCGTGCGCCGCCTCCCACCAGCATCGCCACCTCCGCCCTCGCCCCTGCGACCGCCGCAGCTGCCCTCCTGGTTGCCGCCGGCCGCCCCCCGATCACCGCCGCTCCGGCTTCCCGCCCTTGCCCCGGCGACCACCACCCACCCTTCCCTGCCAGCCACCGCCGCCCCTAAAACCTAACTCGACTCCGGTCCTCCTCGCCGTCGGCCCGCCGCTAAGCCCGCGACCGGCAGCGCCGTTGCCACCGGATCGGTGCTTCATCTGGTTTAATGCGGAACGTGGCAATGCGCCACTATCTCCTCCGCGCTGCATACAATTTGTTTTGGGGCGTGGATTGATTTTAGGGTATTTCTGCGATTTAGGGATCAGATCCAATCCCCGCGTCTATATGTAAAACGCTAAAAAAAATGTTATCTTTAGATGGGGTTTGTGATGTACATTCCTTATTTCGAGATAAATTCTAATGAGATGCCACAAATTATCTCAAGTTTATCTGTTTGTCTTGTTGTAGGTTGAGAGAGCGGAAGGCAGTGGAGAAAGTGGAAGCAAAGGGAGAGATGCGGAAGTAGAGGATTGGATGGTATAATGGCGCAAGCTGCTGTTGAATCTTCTCTGAACTCTGACTCATTGATTGGGAGGCCAGCTGCAGTTCCAAGGATGAAGAGGAAGACCCCCTCCGAACTGAGGGTGATGCCTTGTTCCCCTTGATCTATAATTCCAACTTCCAACCCATACCTATTGTATTGTCATTAAAATGTGAAATAGGATGAAATGCTTTGTGAAATGTGTTTGCCATTTTCAAGTGATTTTTCAAAAGAGATGACGATAAAGTATTTGTTGTTCCAGATCTATTTCATATATTATGAACGTGCATGAGCTATACTGCGATAACAATACACTATTTAGTCAAAAATTGATTTCCTTGCCAGTGGTCACCTTGCGTTGTGACTTGTGAGGTTGTACCACTGATGATAGTGAACTAGCTTTGTAATGCCACACTGGAGTAGTCCAAAGAATCCCTCAATGTACCAGCGCATTGTAATGTACAAAGTGATATTTGTTTTACTTGGTTATATATAGCTAATTGTACAGCAAATGAACCACATCGTCCCTTCAAATGCATTTTGGAGAACCATGTAGATGTAGAATATGTGGTGAAAATGCTTATTTCCTTGCCATGGTTGAGTTGTTGATGATGGCAAGTTTAATGGGACAGTCTACACAGTAACATGACTAAATGTTGCTACTTGAGCACATCCTGATGTAAGCATCATATAATGCAGAGTTGCAAATGAACACTGAAAATGTTCCAATAATTATTTGTTGCAGGGGGAGCAGTTGAAGCGACGCACTTCTGAAAAGCCTGCTAATGATCAATTACTCCCTTCTGTGGCATTTGACAGGTACTTCTTCTGTAATTCAGTTTAATGATGTTCCTCTTGTGCTTTTATGATAAACTTGATACTTACCTTGTGGGTGTAGGTCAAGCAATGGGTTACGGAACCAGGAACAACAAAAAATACCCAAATACATCAACACTCGTGTTACGGAGGTGTTCCCCATTAAAAAATCTAGAAACCTTGGAAAGGAAAATTGTAAGGTTAGACATTTGAAACGTTACTCAATTTGATGTACTTAATGATGCTCATTGCTTGATAAGTCTTTTGAAGCATCGTGTTGGAGTTTTAGTTTTGTTCTAATTGTAATGTCTTGGAACCAGGATGCTTTGCTGAATAATGAGAAGGCTCTTAAACCTGCTGATGCTGTAACGACTTCAAATTTTGCATCATCTTCACTCCCATGGTAATTGTTTGCCTACAAGACTTTAGGTGCATGTTGTTTTGTATCATGTAATTCATGTTCAAATTCTTATGCGGATTGTTTTATCACAATTCAGCAGTCATGGTGACTCTGCCAAGTTGAACTCTTCTGTTCCATCACTGACGGAGGTGGCAAAACCATGTTTTAGGAAAGTTGAGAAATGCAGTGAAAATGCTTTGCGGAGTGTATCTGAGCTTCACATTGGTGACGAGAAGCAGGCTGGCTCTAACAAATTTGATATGGTAATGAACATCTATCTATTGCATTTTAGTATATGTTATCTTGTGGGCTAATATTTCTAATGCCTTTTGATAGGAAAAAGTGCTGAAAGGGTTTGGGGCTCGTGATGCTTCTGCTGCTTCTATACTCACTGCCCCTAACATACAAGTTGGTGATGTTTCTTTGAAGTCTTCAGACACCTGCCCTTCTAAGATCACTATTCCAGGAAAAAGTGCTCCTTTAGATCTCACCTTGAAGACTGCTTTGCATTTTGTTTCATCATCTTCTGTGAAGTGGTGGGTGTGCATTAGCTTCTCTTGCATTTCTTTCTTGTCCTTCAAATATTTGTCAGTTAGAAAACATACTCTTCCCAAAGAAACCTTATAGTTATATTTGATAAATGGTCATGTGCTTATTCGTAATTAGTCTCTTAGGATGATCTACTGCACCTGCAAAAACCACATGTTCAAATTCCTTTTGGCGTATGTGTGGTCCAGTGCACCAAGTGATATTATGTCTACAGCAGTCCCATCAGATGGTCAATGGGGAAAAAAAATCAAATTTACTTGCAAATTGAGTTCTATTGTCTTTGTTATTATAAAATGTGGTTGGTTGTAGATTTTCTGTCCCAAAGACGCAAAGTAACAAATATTCCTGTTAATAACTCTTGCCTGTAACAGGTGTCACAAGTTAAGTACAAGTTTTGGTAGAAGCAGCATTGCTGGACCCATTGCTCAGAGTTATCATCGTGGGTGTCAAAATTTGGGATGCAGAAAGCTCGAGAGCAACAAGGAATTCTTGTTCTCGAGGGCACTACAATCATGGGTATATCCACAATCTCTGTTGCCTACTTCCATCATATCTGCTATGGTCTCATCAAATGTACGAGGAGGTAATCACAAGACCTGAATTATTGCTTTTGTGTGTGTGTGTGTGTTGATGTTACTCATAAATGTGATTTGTTCTTCTGGCATGTAGAAACCGACTTCCTTCTCAAAAGACATCAGGACTGGGAAGATTCATTTCAGAATCTTTACTACATGCTCCGGAAGAATCTGTTGAATATCTTTTATGGTATCTTCTTGCTCCACAGACCTCAAAGATTCATAATAACTTAATAAGTCAGTCATATATATTGGAAGTAGAACAATGTTTGTGGCATTGATTTTATGCTCCACAATGTCTTTGTGTGTATATGCAGCAAAAAATGGTGCAGATTTTATTTTTATTTTGTTAAAAAATGCAGTAGCTCATGACAGTTTATGCAAAATACCATATATATATGGTAAGCAATGAACTGCAAGCATTTCTACATTGAGGGGAAGATGCATTTCCAGCAGTATATAATATGAATTTCTGTCTACCTTACACTTTGTTCGAAATATGAATGAGAGCACATAATGACACATTTTGCTCAAGGTCACATTCATTTGCAGTTCCATTTCTTGTGCCTTGGCAGTATTGAATTAGACTATTATTCTATGGCTAACCTCCTTAATCACACTGAACATTTGTTGCTCTAGTTTATACGACACAATTTGTTGCTCTCTTCATTGGTGGAAACTGCATGGAGACGAAGCAGTCCTGTAATGCCTATTTATCACAATCTACACGTGGTCTGCGATCATTACTACGAAAACATGTGAGTTGTTCATTCTGTTTTTCTCTCTCTTTCAGTACCATTTCCACAATTTTTAAATCGCCTGTATTCTTATTTCTAGACATATTACTTGGACATTTTGTTGTTGCTGACCAACTGTTATGTCATTATGGTCTTACTTGATACTTTAATGTAGTAGATCCAACTTATTGGTCACCAATGCTATTCCAAACTTTGCCCTTGTCCTTTTCTCATTTTTGAGGACTTATGGCAGCATTGTGAGAGTAAATCATTAATCTTTATTAATTTGAACAATCCAACTGCTTGTCCATTCTTTGGAAAGCAACTTCTGTTTGTTGGTTGTAGTCAATTTTCTGCTGTTATTTAGTGCCGTAATAGGAGCAAGATATAACCTCTGTACGTTGGTCTCTAAACTCTAAATGCATCAAATTAATTGAGATAAATCCAAGCTAAACTAAGTTGTTTTTGAGCTTCGTACTGGCTTTAGTAATCATTGTCTGTTTGGTTCATGATAGTGTTGACCATGTGACTTTGCATTGTTGTAGGGTGTTTGCTTTTCTATGCCTCTTTGCAATGCTGAAGTGGAGCAGGCTACTGAAGATGACCTGATTGAACTTTCAGAAATCCAACGACTCAACCTGGGCCAGGTTTCATTTGCTTCTTCAACCTTTCCCTTGTATGCTTTAGTTGGGCTGCAGCTACTGATTGGTTATAAAAAAATATCATTGAACTTATAGGCACTCCATATAGATGCTTTATCTGACGTGGACAACACTACACAGTCGCTCCTTTCATTTACTGGCAATAAGAGTGTTCATGGCCTATACGACGTTTTGGTCAACTACAAGTAGGATGCTTAAAAACCTTACCTAATTGTCCCATTCCTGTTTTACCTAATTGTCTCATTCCTGTTTATCCCCCTAAATTTCATGCTGTATAATCTGATTTTGTGATTTTCCAGGTCCTTTTTGAATTCTTTATCAGCCACAGATGTCCCAGTGTTATATTCACCGGTGCCATTTCAAAATAGCTGCCTCCATTTTCCAGAGGTCCTTTCATTTCTGTAGACTTAGTTTTTCACTCTGCAATCTTAGGCCAAATGGTTTCCATACACCTATTTACGTCCAGTTCTTAACCATGTGGTGTTTTTATTAGACAGCTTATAGTCTTGAAGTATTTTATGAAAAAATAAAAAATATTTCATTCACTGTTATAAGATGTAAAACGCTCCATTCAGAAGCCCTTATGGCTTATTCATCTACTTGAATTTGAAGGTTCTACATGATATTTTTACAATTTTGATTATGTAATGGGAAGTTGCACGTAAGGTTCTAAAACTCGGTAACCGGTACTCGCTCGGTCACCTCACCTTGTAGTGATTATACGGTAATCGGTCTTATACTCGACCTTGTAACCGGTTTTCTATTTTAATAACAGATTTATATATGTAATTGTATGTTCATGTAAAATCAAAGCCACATTTGATGTTATTACTTGGTTAATTTCGTAGTTAGTACATTAAAATCTTCACATCTATTCTAAAATATTGTTTGTGTCTATATCTTGTGGTGCTTGATTGATTTCATAGTTAGGGCATTAAATGGCCACACTAAATTCTTGCATCTTTCTGGGCATACTTGTACTTAACAAAAAGAATAGAGAGAAGAGAACTTAACTTAGTAGTAGGGGAAGAACTCAAACTCAACTGCAGAGTGGACTTGAGGTGGAAAGCCATAACCAGCGGGAGGGGCTGCAGTAGTGGAGGATGCTGCTTGAGGGAGGAGCCGCAGCAGGAGAGGATGAGGGAGGAGCTGTAGTAGGGGGAGCACGCCGCCTAAGGGAGGAGTCGCAGCAGGGAAGGCCGCCGTCGGAGAGAGGAGCCACAACAGGGGAGGCCGGCACCGGAGGGAGGAGCCACAACAGGGGAGGCCGGCACCGGAGGGAGGAGGCGCAACAGGGGAGATCGACACCGAAGGGAGGAGCCACAACAGGGGAGCCTGCGATCGGAGGGGGGAGATGCAGCAGCAGCCGTTGCTACCGCCCTCCTGTGCCTAGGGTTCCTTCTCGCGCTATTGCTACGATGCCACCTTTGGGCGTGTGTGTGCGTGTGCCATTGCCAATGCTACAAGCTGTGGGCTTCCTCTGCTGGACTGTGCCGCTGTGGGCTTAATTAAATTTGATTGTGGGCTTCATGTCTTCATTACACTGGACAGGCCACTCGGGCGAGTACACGGCCTATTAACCGATTACTCTTATTACTCGCTCGGTTATACCCGTTAAACCGATTATGTACTCGTTTTTGCCTGCTCGTACTCGGTGAGGGGACCTAGTCTTAGTACTCGGCCGAGTACACCTAGTTTTAGAACCGTGGTTGCACGGGAAACATTGATATGTGTAATTGCCTTAAGTAGCCTTGTATAATAGTAGGGTTTGATCAGAAAATCTGATCTTCTGGACAAATATGCTTTTGCAGGTGAAATGCAGGGAGATGAGGAAAGCAGATTTAGGTCGGGCCTCTTCTAGTGAATTTGATGCAGAAGAATCTGGATCAGCTTTTGCTTCTTTGGCGGGCAGTATCTGTTACAGCGTGGAAATAAAGGATCCGGTTCTTCCGCCATGGGTTGTTTCTGGAATTTGTGCTGCAATGAGCATAGACACGAGGAGCTTTGATTTAACGTACGTGTGGTCTTCCCCAATGCAGCTTCTTCACCTCTTTTCATGTGCTAAAAATAATTTCCTTTGTTTCTCGCAGAATTGCAACAGAGCCCTCATCCATGGGCTTAAATGTTGCCTTCAACTCCGTAAGCACAAACGCTCAATTCAAGACGCCTTCCTCCGAAGGCTGTGAATCATTGGGCATTCCTGATGCCGTTTTGATACCCTCCTTGCACTCTGCCTCGCTGCGGCGGCTCAGTTACAAGGACGGCGAATACGTCGCACACACAACTGTGTGAGGTCCGTCTAACACCTCGAAGCACGGCTGGGAAGCTAGGCCGGTGCTTGTGTGCAAGTGCAACAACTACTTTTGTTGTTTAATGGAAGAAAGGCTTCGCTGCTTGTTCAGCCTCTACGTCAGGAAGCCACAATTCCTCGTCCTCATCCGTCATGCAGAAACCGGAGCTTGTAGGTATCTCACCCCTGTTGACTGCTAGTTGCTTTTTTGCAAAGCACTTTGTGAAGTGTCTGGAATTTTGTAACTTTAGAGCCTGTATCATCTACAGGACATGTTACACTCGAGTGGTAATTTATGGTTCTCTGGTTCTGTAAAACAAAACTGGCCTCCAAAACTCACCTGTCCTCACTGTTGTGCTTGTTTGGGTTTTGCCATTCTGCTTCCATGTCCTTTTGATAGTGCATCCCCCAAATTGACCCCAGATGCAAGGTTGTGACTTGTGTGAGTCGGTGGCTGAGGCGTCTCTTGTTTGGGTTGAAAGTGTACTGTAATTGGTTGAAATTATATTGTAGCTGACGGTGGTTTATTTAGCGTATTTAATTAAAAAAAATCTAGAAATAGTAAAAACAGATTAATCTATCACATATAATATAAATAAATACAAAAAAAGAACCGGTAAAAAAGCTTTAAAATGCTAAAAAGTTAGAAAAAAGATAATAATTATAAATAATATAAAATAAGTCAGAAATCAGAAGTTCAAGTCTAAATGAGTGGAGCCTTAAGCTTATCTTTTTTTACTGTGATCTTGTAAAACTTTCTTTGCTGTTCACTTGCTTGGTTCTTTTTGGTCAGAAGACGGTGGGGGTGCAGCATTTGACTACCAATCAAATGCTTCTTCTAGCCTTCCGCTGGAGACCGGAGGAGAATAGGGACAAGAGAGCAAGGGACAGTGCTCTGACGAAAGCTGGAGACTGGTTTCTTTTCTTTTGGGTTGATCTTAAGCCAGAATTGTCATGTTGCTACCGTGTTCAGATCTTCCATCATGGAATGCTCTGGCCTCTGGGTATTGTTGCGGGTACTTAACGAAGGGAGACCACCGACGGTAACTGCTTGCTTCATGTATCCATCCAGTTCACCCGCATGGCATGCAAATACGCCTATATCAGCATGCATGTGGGATTTTGGAGTAGCAAATTAATGTCTTCCATAGAAAACGAAGCAATCGATCTCATTCATACGGTCCTTATATTGATCCTAACCAAAAGCAAAACAAGGAAGCAAACTCTCTTCCTCTGTTGTGTTTGTACTTATCGAAAATGATTCCTCTCCAGGCCTATCATGACGCAAATGTAGCTGACTGCACATATTTCTTTCTTTGGGGTGTTTTTTGAACTCCCGCCAATGTCTTTTAGCTTTAGGGCAAACACTTATGCGAACACATTGATAAATTATTTTGAAAAATCTATCTCAATAAATGAGTAAAAATAATAAAAACTATTTTTATTTATTTATTCAAATAAACCATAAGCTATGAGCTATGAAGCGAGACATTCGTCTCGCCTAACCTCCTGTCTGTTTCATGAGTCAAGGGGCCCACGCTTTAGATGAGGTGTAGCATTGCAAGCTGAGGGGAGGCAAAGCTGCTTTGTTCCCTGCAGCTAGAGCTGAGAGTCGGGCCAAACTTATCCATGCTAGCCCGAGGTATGGCTGGCCTGGCACATGCATGCCACATGACGGGACGTGCCGATACGGCACGAATGGTGGGTCGAGTCGGGCTTGGAAAGTCGGCCCGTCGGGCGGCACGACATGGCACGACATATCATGCTGTGCTCGGACTAGCCTGGCTCGGCGCGGCGAGCACGACCAGCACGGGGAGCACGACTAGCATACTAGTGCCAGCGGCCGCCTCAGCCTCGGCCTCCTACCTACCGTCACCATTCGCCCATCCCATAGATTCCCTAATCCCCACAACACAAGCTATCACAGAGCAGAGAGAGAGTAGAGGACTAGAGGGGAAGGAGTACCGGATTGCCACCATGCACCACCTGCAGCGGCAACTCTACTACCGCCGCCCAGGGACTCCTCGTAGGGGATGCATGGTAGCGGCGGCGGGTAGTCGACATGGAAGGGGTGAAGGTGGCCTCACAGTCGTCGAGCATCGGACCGATGTCTTGAATGTGGCCGTGGAGGTCCTCGAAGAAGCTGTGGATGATGGCGCAAAGGACGGGATTGTCGCTGCTGGGGATCCAGAGCTAGGTCAAGCGGCCCTTGGGGGAGGCCGGGGGAGGAGGGGTCACCGCGGGAAAGGGGGGATGAGGGAGGCGGCTGAGGGAGGAGGAGGTGCTGAGGGGGATTGGGGGAGGAGGGGTCGCCGGGCAAGGCCCATGGAGGTGGGGGGGGGGGGAGGAGGGAGGTGACCAGGGGACGGGGAAAGGAGGGAGGGGGTCGGGGGAGATTGTAGAAGGAGGAGGCGGCGAGAGAGGTGGGGGAAGAGGGAGGCGACCGGGGGACGAGGGGAGGGAGGTCGGGGAGGAGGGGGCATCGGAGTTGGGGACGTCGGGGTGGGGAGAGGGAGGCCGGGGGAGGAGGGGGCGCGGAGGTGGGGGGAAGGGGAGGGGAAGGAGGCGGCTAGGGAAGGAGGGAGGTCAGGAGAGGCGACTGGGAGGAGGGGAGGGAGGCAACCGGGGGAGAGGAGGGAGGAGAGAGCGAGAGGAAGATGCGGGAGGCCTAGAGGGATAAGGTCGAAAGGCCAGAGGTCGGCCGAAGAAAAAAAGAAAAGAAAGGAAGAAAGAAAAAGAGAAGAGGAGAATAAAAGAAAAGAAAGGAAAACAAAAAAAGGGAGGAAGAAAAAAAGAAAGAGAAGAGGAGAAAAAAAGAAAGGAAAAAAGAAAAGGGGGAAAGAAATCAAGTGCATGTCTAATAAAAAAAATATTCTTTGCAGTTATTTAACAATAAGCATTCCGTTGCAGGTTAAATTATTTAGTAAAACCTTGTTAGTTGTATTAAATTGTAAACCCCCAATAACAAATATTTATGATTATTAATAATAAATTTAGTGTCATCAATAGATTAAAATTTAACGCGTACCGATTAAATTGGTGAATAGTTGTTTAAATAATTTCGATGCTAATTTAATTAATTAATTAATTTAATAGTCACATATAAATGGTAGAAACACATTAATAATGGTATGGTGGCGGCATCTCCAAACCCAAATAAGTTTTAGCCATCCGTACGTGTGCAACAATTATCGAATGGTGTCAAAGACAAAAGAAAATGATGTGCGATTATGTCAATGAGATAAGGACATACGATTTCTTTATCTATCGCACATAGTTAGTTACCGTAGACTTGCTCTCCGATCAGGGGTTTGGTCCCACATATCTGATTGTAGACATCTCCGACCGGAGGAGTGGTTGATGTCCAATATAATTGGAGCATATTCTCTCCAACCGGGGGTATATATGGCTGCTATTTAACTAAGTTATATTTTGACTGTTACTGTTGGTAGTAAGTTGTTATTATGAATTATTTAATCTCGTCATTTGTAATTATGTGTAGATGCAATTGTTTAAATGCAATCTATGTATGAAAGCATGTATTGTTTTGAAGAAATCACGTAATGAATTGATTAATGAATTAAGGGTTACATATATATGCATCTTCTTTCTATGAAACAATACCTGGGAAATAAGAAAATTTCATTTTTACCCAAAGTATTTCCATCACTGTATGTCCATGTTTTTATGCAACTAATTCAATTTTAACTATTTTTAACAAGGTGGGTACTAGAGAAAGGAAAATGATGGCCGCTGCCACCATCGTCGCCATCGTCTTCGTTGTGTATAGTTATTTTGGGCTAGATTTGGACTGATACGACACAAATGTTGGTACGGTGGGCTTTGCGCTATATTTGGGTTGACCGAAGGTGAGACAGATCAGTATGTTATGGCAGATAGGATGACTGGGCACATGACACAAAGTCTTTACTATTATAAAAGAAAGAGTTGGTGGTTGATCCGTAGTCACTCCTCTCTTCTCATCCATTCGATCTGATTAGGAGATTAAATCCGAACTGTCTCTCCTCACCTCCCTTCCTATTCCTGTGCACCGCTCCTCCCGTCCTCCCTCGTCTGTTCTCAGCCATTCAATCTGAATATAAAATAAAATCTGAACCGTCTGTTCACCCCTCCCCTCCCTCCCTCCCACCCCACACGCCGCCTCCCTAAACCCTAAAATCCGAACCGCTCCCCCCGCATCCCCCTCGCTCTCCCCCCTCGCACCCCCGCCTCCCCCTCGCTCTCCCCCCGCCTCCCCCTCGCTCTCCCCCCGTCGCCTCGCTCTTCCCCCGCCTCCCCCTCACTCTCCCCCGCCTTCCCCCCGCTCTCCCCCGCCTCCTCCCCTCCCTCCCACTCCGCTCCGCCTCCCCACCCTGCACCGCCTCTTCCTCCCCACCCTGCTCCGCCGCCGCCTCCCCTCCCTTCCAACCCACGCCGCCGCCGCCGCCTCCTCCCCCCTCCCACTCCGCTCCGCGCCGCATCGCTCGACCTTCATGCACCTGCTCCAAGCTCACGGCTCCTTCACCAACGTCGGCCTCGCCTTCAGCAGTAAGATCCTCGAGCGGTCGGGGCTTGGCGAGACACCTACCGCCCCGCCAGTGCTCGGTGCCCCCAACCCGTGCATAGACGCAGGCGCGATTTGTGGGGATTTCTAGGCACTGGCAAGAGCATTTAATCTTTGTAAAGAAACTCAGAAATTGATACGATTAAGGGCTAATCGGTTTGGTTCTTGGATCTGTGTTTGCAGCCGTGGTGGCATGGGAGGCGGGGAAACCGCTGTCGATCGAGGAGGTGGAGGTGGCGCTGCCTCTGGCCATGGAAGTGCATGTCAAGATCCTCTACACTGCGCTCTCGCCACCGACGTCTCTTCTGGGAGGCCAAGGTGTGCATAGTTCCACATCTTATAATTTTCTCATAGGTTTATGTTTTCCGATTGGGAAATGGTGATGCAGACATGCATAGATCAGTGGCTAACTTTGTGTGATTCTGCTTGAACTCGTGCAGGGGCAAACTCCGGTTTTCCCTAGGATCTTAGGCCATGAAGCTGGAGGGTATGCATCATCTTGCCTCCTCTGTCTCTAACCAGCTTTTATTCTAAAAACATTGTCAGTTCTTCTACAATGCTACTTGAGAGGAGATAGGTTCAAGATCTTCAAGTATGACATGAAAGTAAAAGCTGCATGTAGAGATGGCAGTAGTCTGGTAAGATTTCGTTTTATGAAAAAGGTTAAAAAAAGTTTGGTAAGATGATTTTGTGTGAATAGGGTGATGTCTTTATATATGAGGTTTTTTATCCCGCATTGACAAACTTCCAAGTTAGGGATTCATCATTCATAAATCATATCCTTCATTAGTAACATACTCCTTGTGCAGATTCAGGATTTACTTGGTTAGATACACCCTATTGTGTATTCTTGTAGACATGAGTGAAGTAATGCCAGCGATGTTTACGTCCGTGAGCTGGTACTATTTCTTTTGTCATTTTTTTGCCTGAACTTGCCACCCAATATTGCCAGTGGGTGTGTATTTATGCTCACAAATGCGAAGTCAATTGGAGATAACTTTACTGTCGCAGTTCCAATTGTACCCTGCTATAAGAGTTATTTATACCGTTTTTACTCTTGCCAAAATGAACAGAAAAGAGTATGCTCTATGCTCCTATGAAAGATTTGTCGGGATTTCTAGGCATTGGCAAGAGCATGTGAGCTCCTGTAAAAGATTTGCTGGGATTTCTAGGCATTAGCAAGAACATTGCTGCCACATACCATCTTTCCTTTTCTGGTTTTGATGCATTTTGAAGTGAGACAATGATACCAAATTAATTGACTCGTAGGTCATAGTTATCAATGGGGATCTAAGTGCTTTCGGGAGGATCTACTGAGCATGTTAATCTTGTAGTTCGAAATCTGGTATGTGCCTTGTACTAGAACACATTTCTACCTTATTTGTTGGATATTAGTACCATGCACGAATGCACTCATGTACCGTTCTTGTTTCTCGCAGGAGTGGAGGCTTGGGAACCTTGCATACACATAGGTAAGTAGAAGTCCACAATACCACTGCCCCCCCCCCCACCACCATAATAACAAAACAAATTCCTGCATGTTCCTAATGTTATCTACTTGAATCCTGTTAGGATCGTACGGTGAATGGAATATCTGAGTTGGTGTCTGTGTGTACTGACTCTTGTTACCTGGTTTCAGTATGTGCTTACGAGAGTTGTGGAGGCTTTTGGTAAGTTGGATGGTATGAACAGCCCCTCCTTTGCAAGAAGGGTTTTGATTCTTGAAAACATTGCAAAGGTCTGGTCTTGTGTCTTGATATTAGATCTTGATTGGAATGACCTGATATGGGACACATTTCACCATTTCTCATAACCATAAGGTATGAAACTTATTTGTCTGTTTTTTGTTTCATATTTTCTCTACATGTTGGGTATGCCAAAATTTTTTTCTCAGATTCTATATTTTGTCTATATGTTTAGTATGCCAAATTTTTTTCTCGGATTCTATCAAATGAATTAGCAGGAGGAGATAACGTAGTTATGGTCTTGACTTTGTAAGATGCCCTATGAATGACTGTGTCACTTGTATGACATGGTTATGGTTGTAGACTACACTATTTGTCAGGGGAATATCATGTACATGTACCACTATAGCTTTTCTATGGCATTGGGTGTTATAATGTTTCAACTTTGACTTGCAATTACCAAACTGATTGGTCATACTGGCCCTACCACTGAAAAGCATTCGTATTTGATCTTTTACTATCCTCTCATAATAACATTATTACAGGTATAGCGTTGTTAATAACTTGTATTATGGTAGTAAAATTAGTGATTGTAGCTGCTTATTTATGAGTTAAATTCAATAGGTTCAACTCTTTTTCTCTCATCTGATTTGGGATAACAACGTTACTCTGAATCCATAGGGTAAACAAGCCTATTGTATTAGTCACATCCTCAGTTTGCTATAAAAAATTATTGTACTTTGCACTAATTATCTAATATCCTAATGATAGTATGCATCACTTTTATTTGGTTTTCCGTTGCAATGCACAGGCACCTTACTAGTAGTTCAAAGCATAGTAGATCTGTATCATGCTGTAGGGTCTAATGCCCGCCTCTACATGCAGCAATGGCAAAGCTGCCACCACCGATCTTCCCTGGCCTGACCCCTGCTCCGCCTGCGACGTCCTGATCAGCTCGGCCTCCCTCCCTCGATTTCGCGCCATCCCCTCCCTTCCATCGCGCGCGCGCCACGCCCACCCACTCACCAACCCCTCTCTTCCATTTGGCTTCTTCTTCGAGCGCTGCTGCTTTCTTGGGAACTTGTTCGCTTTCTTGGAAAGTTGCTGTGCTCGCTTCCATTTCCCCCCGTTCCGTTTCGTTTGCTGTGCTCTGCTCGGTGGAAAGAGTTGTGAAGCCATGAGCGCCGGCGTCCACGCCTCGCGCTTCCTGCGCCGCCGCGTCTCCGGGGAGGACCGCGAGGAGGACGACGCCTTCTGGGCCTCTGCGCCCCTCCTCTACGACTTCTCCCAGCAGAACAAGCCCCCGCCGTCGCCTTCGCCGGCGTCCGCGGCGCCGGCGCCCTACTGGAGCCCATGCCTCCTCACCCTGCAGAGCTGCGGCGTCGGCTGGGGCGTCAGGTACGTCGGCCAGCACCGCGCGCGCCATGCGCAGAATCCCCTGCCCATCCAGCGCTCGGGGGTGGTGCAGGGGGACGACGAGAGCTCCATCAACAGCAAGAAGAGGAAGCGGCCGGAGGAGGCGGCGGAGGCAGAAGAGAGCAGCGAAGACGAGTGCAATGTGGTCTGGACGGAGAAGAAGAACAAGAGGAAGAGTGGCCGCGGCCATGGCCGTCCCGGCACCAAGAGTCCCAAGAAGATCCAGAAGGAGGAGGAGAGGAAGCCAGCCGCTCCCAAGGTCGAGGAGGCCGTGGCCGCCGCGCCGCGCGCCATGGTCGATCGGTGGACTGCCAACCGGTACGCGACTGCCGAGGCGTCCCTGCTCTGCATCCTGCGCTCCCGCGGCGCCTGCGCCGGCAAGCCCGTCCCGCGCGGCGAGCTGCGGATGGAGGCGCGCAGGCACATCGGCGACACCGGCCTCCTCGACCACCTCCTCAAGCACATGGCCGACAAGGTGCCCGCCGGCAGCGCCGAGCGTTTCCGCCGCTGGCACAACGCCGACGGCGCCATGGAGTACTGGCTCGAGCCGGCCGAACTCGCCGCCGTGCGGCGGAAGGCCGGCGTGTCCGACCCGTACTGGGTGCCGCCGCCCGGGTGGAAGTCCGGAGACCCCGTGTCGCCGGACGCCTGCGCCTTGGAGGTGAAGAGGCAGGTGGAGGAGCTCGCCACGGAGCTCGCCGGCGTAAAAAGGTCTCCTTTTTTCTTCTGCTGTCGCCCTTTGCAATTTCCTCTTTTTGCATTGGTCTAGATCGTAGTGCAATGCTGATACTACCCTGTTTAGATTCTTGCATACACTACCTCCTATTCCAAATAAAAGTCATACCATCAATACATAAAGAATTATCAAGATTGATAACATCAAATCTGTATGACTAGATCCATCATTAAATATATTTTCGTAATGTATAATTAATTTTATTTGAAGAAACACATTTTTTTAAAAGTTGATAGTCAAAATGTCAACTTGGAGACTGTGTCAATGTCCAAAATGACTTGTATTTGGAATCTGAGGGAATAGTAAGCAGCAATGCAAGTTTTGTGCTGAAATTGACTTGTGTTGCTCTGAACTGTGTACATGAAGGCACATGGAGCAGCTCGGTTCCAGTGTGATGCAAGTGAGCAAGGAGATGAAATCTGAGGCAAAGAAAGCCTATATTTCATGGCAGGTGATCATATTTAACTGAGATATGCATCTCTTTTTTCGTCTACATTGTGTATAATTGTTTTAAAATTATGAAGACGATGCGACATGCATGAATGAAACTCACACTCATAGTCGTTCCATGCACTTGTCATGGTGTGCACATGTCTAGTTCTGGTCTTATATATGTTGGAGTTACTCTGAAGTGGCAAGTCTTGATTCAGACTTTGTGAGGTACATTGCACGGTGCATCAAAAAATGGCAAAGCTGTAGAAGCAGATTTTGCCTCGCAATGGTCCATTTCTATCTCTTTCTCATCTCTGTGAAGGCATTGCATACACTTGCACTGCACTAACCTTTAATTCTCAGCATTGCTTCTCACATTGTTTCATTGAGATTTAAGATTGATGGATGTTTAGCAAAGCACCTTTTATTTCCAGTTTTTGATCTGAAGATACACCGGACAGAATATCTGCACATAGATAGTATTAATCTGCATGCATGTCTCTTTCCAGTAGTACTGGAAGAACCTGAAGAATGGCAAGTTCACATTTTTTTTTCTGTGGATTATATATGGAATATTTTAATGTATATAGATAGCTGCACCTAGTGATGTACGTATATATGATCATGATGATCTTATTTGCAGGATAAGTATGACTGTATGGTGAAGGCCAATGACAATCTGGAAAATCAGGTTCTGTTCTTGGAGGTACACCTATACATGGGGCAGCTCTTTCTCAGCTTTCAGTAGCCCTTCACACTACTTCAGCATACTAGGCTAGCATTGTTGCTTGTCAAGTTTAATCTGATTTGATCCAAGTCTTGTCTTCCTGATTCAATTTTCCCTTCACTTGGTCATGTTCAAGTATTGCTGTGGGTTTGTTTTCAGGAGAAGTACGAGAATGTGGCACAAGCGAATGGCGAGCTGGAGGAGGAGGTGTTGTTTCTGAAGGTACATTTAAACAAACTTCTCAACTTCTGTTCTCATTATACTAGGTAGCTGCATTCATGATGAAGTATATGTTGATCTGGAATTCTGAATCTGTTTTGCAGGAGAAGTATGAGACTGTGCTTGAGAAGAACACCAGACTGGAGAAGCAAATGGCTGCTTTATCCTCTTCTTTCTTGTCTCTGAAGGTAACCTACACTTAGTTACTACAATACAAATGCATCAGTTGCACGAATGGCTCTGTGATTTCTTGGTTTTTGCATTACTTTTAGCATTAGTAATAATCAGTAGTAATTAACTGATGCAATGATGCACCTTGCATTGGACTGTGTTAACAGGAAGACTTGTTCTTGCTGAATGTTGGAGAACAGCTCATGATGGAACCAGAACAGGCTGATCTGTTTGTCAAAGAGACTTGCAAAGCTGACAAGCAAAAAGACAATGCCGGCAGGGCACCGGACGATGCTGATGTGTGTGCAGGCAACCAGCCGGTCGACGCCACGGCCGTTGACGGCGATGGCAACAGCAGCAGCGGTGGCACCGACGTCCGAGCCAGCAGTGGGAAGAGGACGTCGAGGAAGTGCAGCGTGTGCATATGCAAGCCGGAGGGGACGTTCCAGTGGCCGGACATGCCCTTACTGCCGCCAGTGCTCGCGCCTCCGTCGCCACTGACCCCCATGGTGGAAGCAGCCATCGCCGATGCCGACGCCGTGGCCAACCTCGCGTTCATGGATGAGATACACGAGTACATGATGGCCGGCGGTCTCCCCACGCCGCCGTCTGCCTCGTCCACCAACGCGGCTCCCGCGAAGCTCCCGCTCCCGCCCGCCCCGGCCTCGCCAGTCCAGCCTCCACCGCCGCCGTCATCGACCACCAGCGCCAGGGACGTCCTCCAGGCAGTGCAGCCTTACCCCGGCGCCCTTGGCTTGCAGCTCCGGCACACGGTGAGCACCTGCCCGTCGTCTTCGTCGTTGGCGCCGTGCGGTGCCTGCCTGCTGGAAGGGAAGAAGGCGATGCTCAACGCCGGCGCCGGAGGTGGCAATGTGGGCACCGAGTTGGCCCTGGCTACTCCTGATCATCGAACGCTGACGAGTTCTGAAGAATCAATGTATCGTCACAAGTGAAGTTTTGGCCCTGCGTCACCAGTAAATCTTAGGAAGATGCAGTATAGCAGAAAGACAGAAGAAGATTAAAGAGGAAGAAGACATATTACGTTTCTTGGTGACAGTTAGACACTTGGTTATCCATTACCAGTAGTTAATTCTGGTTGTTTTAGCTTCAGACTTGCTGTTTCCCAGCAGTCTCTCTCTCTCTCTCCAGCCTGATAGTTACATACTCACAATTAGGAGCATGTTTAAACTTTTAATCTTGTGAATTGCATAAACTGCTTCTGTGATTCTCGACTAGCATTTGCAAGATTGCTGCTTGTGTTGTGAAGTTCTTTTGATCTTTTCCTGGCTATTTTTGATTCGGCAAAAAATAGGAGAAGATTTTGCGTTTGGCTGCTGCTAGGTCTGCACCTTTCGGCCCAATCTAACATTAGAGGCCAATACAATTGATCAGAAGGCCGGCCCGTTGTTGTTCTGAATGGGTCCACCACTACCGACGCGGGCCCACCTGCCAGAAAACCACGAATTTGCCCGCCGCCTCGTCGCGATTTGAACAACGTACGAAAAATTCTCCCAATTCCCCACGGTTCCGAAACCCTCCTCCCTACCCCGACTCCGGCGAGCCCCTCCCCCATCGCCGCCGCAGCAGCAGCCTCAATGGGAGGCGATATGGAGGCGTCGATCTCGTCGCTGTGCAGCTCCCTCTCGGACGTTCTCAACCACGCCGACTCCTCCTCCCGCGCGCTCTCCGACGCCCTCTCCCGACGCCCCATCCCCCTCGGTATGTACCTACCTCTCCGTCTCCGTTAGGGTTGAGCGCTCCTGCTTAAGGGCCTGCCTGTCCTGCAGAGTCGGCGACGAGCGCGTTCCTGCAGGGGCTGGACCGGCGGGTGGAGGCGGCGGGCGCCGACCTGGCGCGCCTCGAGTCCATGGCCTTCGGCACCGTCTCCTTCGAGGAGCTCCTCGGCCACTGCCGCGAGGCTCTCAACATCGTCTCCCGCCACGCCGACGCCGCCCAGTCCCGCCTCGTCTCCCTCGGCTACGTGCCCCCCGGTAACACAAATCCCCATTTCCCCATCACAAGTTCAGAACCCCATTGTATCATTTTAAGCTCTGCAGTGTTAGTCTCGTTTGGTTGAGGGTTGCGGGTTGTTGTGGCGTATAGAGGTGGAGGCGGAGGTGAATTTGGAGGAGGAAGATGGAGACGTGGGGAAGCTTGAGGTCCCCGAGAATGGGTGCTTTGGAGGATCAAGTTCGGTGCTGAGGTCGGGTCGGGAGCGCTTCGACGATGATGATGCACTGTATCCTTCGATTTGGTACGATGTTTTGGACAAATAGATTTTGGATATTTTTTTTCATTGCTTTGGCTTGGGTGCGATATAGGATTGAACTGATAGAATGAGTAGATACCGCATAGGCTCCACTTACTAGCTTAAAATTTGCGCCTAGTTGTATGGACTTGCAGCTTGGCGAGCACGTTCGTTCGTTTTAGTTGTAACTCAGAATTTGAAGACTTGTACATTTAAGAGTTTAACCTGTATTTGTTCAAGTAACTTATTCTGTCCAACTCCATTAGTGGCTGTTAGTCTTTGTTCCTTTTGTTCCATTAAGGGGCTGTTCATATTGGCTTTTGTTGATAGCTTTTGACTTTAGTTTATGAATAGTAACAGCTTGTAGAGAGCCGTACGGAGAGAGAGAAACTCATGTGCTATTTTGATCGATATAAATGAAGTCACTACAGTGTGTACTACAATTGATTAGTAGATCCCGTCTTGCAAAGACACCTTGTTCAAAAGTTTGGTATTGTAGAAAAGACATTTATTGTAGAAAAGCAGCTTTTAGAAGCCAATATAAACAGGACCTTAAATCTTCCAAAATTTCATCTTGCCATATTATTATTTGTGGCCAGCAGTACATTGAAGATTTATATTGTTCAGGGACTCACTGTTTCCAATGAGCTTAACAATAGATCTTTAAGGGCATTTCATCTATTCTTGGAAAAAGGGTGCAATAAGGGTAATTCTACTTTATCTAGGGGAGAGCTATTGTGGTTTAAGCCAGCTATATTCTGATGCCGCAAGATCCAATGTACTTCATGACACTGTTGATTATTGTAGTTGTGCATTTGTATTTTGTTCAATGGTTTGTCTAATGGACAGTATTGAGTTCTTTCTTGACTACCGGTAAGATTTGAGAACTCCATGTCATTAAAGAATCTTGGGTTTTCGGATGCTTGTCTAGCTACTCTGTCCTCTCAAGGTACGGCACACTTGTACAATATCTTTGCTACAGCAACTGTTTACACACATTATGTGCGTATTAATATTTCTTGCTGCAGATCCTTAGTTGAATATCGATAATTTGTTGATGTTTGCAGATAATGATTTTTCTGGAAGCCCAAAGAAGCTCTATAAGAAACCTGAAAGGTTAATCAAGAATTACAGACATAAACTGTTCATATCTCCTTTCCTCACTGTTTATTTTACTCACCATGGTTCTTTACTTCTTTTTATCTTTCTTTAAAATGACCTATATGTTTATAATACCTTATAATTTTATAATATTCAGTGTTGATGATGGCCAAAAAATTGTCGAGGAAGCTGAACCCAAACCTCCCCAGAAAGAAATAAATGGTCAAGGTGGTCAGCAACACTGTCTTGATGATTAAAAGATGATCACATCTTTGCTCTTTTTGATTTGTTTTGCTGTTAAATCCACGAAGGTAATGCTTTCCAAGGAACGATAAGGGCATCAAAGGAGGAGTATGAGCAACTTCCTCCTTACATGAAGACTCTTGCATCATGGGAGGTCTGAACTTTTTCTTAAACTACTTGGTGATTCTTCTCATAATACTTTTTGCATGTTGGCTATTTGGTAATAGTTACAAATTACAGCACAGAGTCTGGAATTCAGTAGACTGCTTTACTCTCTAAGAAAATTACCAGGAGAATACTCTGCAATGTCTTTGCTGGCCTTTTTCCACGAATTTTTTGTTTTGGTCTTTGCATTCTCAATATCAATTGGCCAGTGGTGTCATGACGATGGCAGTGCTATCTTAGTCATGCCACCTCAAAGCAATCTACTGTAATGCTTACTTTTTTCAAATTCTCTTTGGATCAGGAATTGCAGGAGGCAATTTCAAAATTAAATTCGTACTTCGGTGGTGACAAAGCTCAGGGCAGTGTCGCTTTGAATCAGGATGATGTTGGGCCAATTGGCTTGGGTATGTACACTTACCGCTCCGTGCCCACAGGGCTTAAACATCAAATGTTAGTACATGCAAAACAAAATCTTTTTGTCAGACTACCGTTTTGTTGATGCATGTTCTTGATGCATTTCTGTTGTAATATACAGCACAGTTTGATCTAGAACTATGTTTCTTGCACTACGTTCACACATTGATATGAAACATGGTCTTCAGTATAAATGTATAATAGTACGTTATCTCCACAGGTGTGGCTAATATTTCGTGGTGCTTCCTTTCACCCCCTCGTTCCTTGTAGGGCGCAAAGGAAGATCCTACCTGTTGATCCTTCTGCGGCTGAGCCAATTAGCTATGGAGACAATTGATGGTTCGATCTTCTACACCCTACGCAAGAACGACTCTTAGGCATATTTTCAGAAAACCTGGGGGAAACAGAAGGGTATCTGCAACCTGGATCAGACTGTAATGAAGGTTTTTTTTAGAATAACGCGTTGCAATGTAGTTAATCTCGTGAAAAACTTGGATTTGATTGTTGTATATGACTATATTTAAACTTGGAGTTGGAAAAGTGTTTTTTTAGCTTTCTCCTGCTCTGAGAATTTTCTGAAGCTCTAGGCTGTATTAACTGAAGCAAAGTGAAAATCGTGTTATGTGATATTATAGGCTATCTTCTTGCTGAGTTTGCAACTTGATCTGAAAAAAAAAATGTGCACAATCACAATATCATATCATTCATGACAAACAGAAGACAGCTATGATTCAGATAGGGGTGTTAATGGATTGGGTTCAAATGGGTTGAATACTTAATTGGGTTGGTTTTGGTTGGGTGAAAATGGGTTGAAAGAATGAATAGGTTGGGTCGGATTGGGTTTTCTTACAGAAAGGGTTGGATAGGGTTGGAATAGATTCTAAAATTTAGGGTTAAAATTGGGTTGAGAATAAATTCAATTCGTGGTATTGCAATATAGCTCACCCGTAGGTTGACTTCACCTATAAGTTCCATCTTATCATCTAGACTTAATAATTTGTACAAAACAACGTCTCTATACTTGAAATTATCTGTAGTAAATTTAATTAAAATTTGTGAAACTTTTATGGCGTGAATGTGAGTTATAAATTTTAAATATTGAGCTTTTTCAAAAGTTTTCTATAAAAGTTTGCTGATCTCACCTATGTGTTTGGGTCTAACAAATTGTACAAAGTAATGTCTTTATACCCTAAAATCATCTATAGTAAATTTTAGATAATTTTGTGAAACTTTTATAATGTAAACATGAGTTAGAAATTACAAATATCGAATCTTTTCAAAAAAATCTATAAAAACTTGTTGGTTCCACCTATGCGCCTAGACTTAATAATTTGTATAAAGTAGCATCTCTATACTGAAATCACCTGTAGTAATTTCAAAAAATTTTGTGAAACTTTTATGGTTTGAACGCTAGTTATAGATTTTATATAGTGAACTTTTTTCAAAAATTTCCTATAAAAGCCTGTTAGTCCCACTTTTATGTCTAGGTCTAAAGATTTGCAGAAAGTAGCATATCTACAACTCAAATCATCAATAGTAAATTTCAGACAATGTCGTGACACTTTTGTGATGTGAACGTAAGTTAAAAATTCTAAATACCAAACATTTTCAAAAAAAAATTATATAAAAACATGTTAGTTTCACCTATGTTCTTAGGCCTAATAATTTGTACAAAGTAGTGTCTCTATACCAGAAATTATCTATAATAAATTTCAAAAAATTTCATGAAACTTTTATGGTGTGAACGCGAGTTATAAATTTTAAATACCGAACTTTTTCAAAAATTTCATATAAAAGCTTGTTGGTACCATCTTTGTGTATATGATAAATACTGAACTTTTTCAAAGTAGTGTCTCGTGAGAGAGATGGCGAGACGGGGAGAGATCGAATCTGTGGAAGACGAAGAGAGATTCCCAGGTGGGCTTAAAAATTGTTCGGATTCCATACCCCACTAAATCCCGGAAAAAGCGGCACGTGGGACCTAGGAGCGCGAGTTTAACGCACGTGACAACTATAAGTAACTTCATGTATTGTATATAATAACTTGTTGTGCAGGAGACAATAACTTTACTATGTAGGTGATAACTTTACCCTACGGATGGTAACTTCATTGCATATAGACGATAACTTTATGCGTAATCGCAAGTAACTTTTTCAGTCTACCAACAATACGACTGTGAACTGTACGTGGGGCTGACTAAAAGGGGGGGTGTGATTGCGATTGGCTGATTGGGTTTGGATCGCGTCGCTAGGGGCACACGCTTATTATACGCTTAGTTGCAGAATAGTATATATATACACATATATAAAAGCTTTTTTCGTACTCTCAGGAGTATATACCCCCACTTCCAATATACCACTTAAACGAACATGTTATACTTATTTATCATTTTTGGTATATTTAAATACTAATTCTAAGATACTCTAATATGATTTGGTTGAAAAAATTGATCAGAGTCTTTTATTTTGTGTATATACCTTTTTCCAGATATTAAAGGATCATATATACAAATTATGCTATAAAAGTGGATTTGATAAAATTTTTCATGAAACTCACTTTAGAGTATGTTATAACCATTATTAGAGTATACTTAAAAAGATAAAAAGATATAGTAACATCATTTAAGTGGTATATAGCAGGTGAGAGTACATATATGTATATAGGGAAATGGTTCATACTCTTAGATGTACTCTCACTTATTATATACCGCTTAAATGATTTTATTATACCTCTTTATCCTTTTGAGTATACTCTAATAATGATTATAAAATATTTTAAAGTGAGTTCCATAAATTTTTTTCATCAAAATCCACTCTTTATAGCATAATTTGTGTATACACTCTTTTTATGTATGGAAAAGATATATAGCAAAAATAAATGAGATTGATGAAACTGTTCCAACCAAATTGCATTAAAATATCTTAGAATTAGTATTTTAGTATACTGAAAGTGATAAATAAGTATAACATATTCGTTTAAGTGGTATATTAGAAGTGAGAGTATGTACTCTACGAGTACGAAAAAGACGAAAAAAACTTTTTATATATATGTATGTGTGTGTGTATGCATGTATGTATATAAAGTCGTTATGATATGTTAATTTTGTATGGAGCTAGTTTGGATCAAATTTCTCAGTTCTTACGAAGTTACGATATTGTATTATGTGTTTTCCAATCTAAAATAATATAATGCATAATGAGATGCAATTAAATAGAACCGTAGAAAGTTTTCTCACGCACTGATGCACGTGATCCATTTGGCTCTTATATTATGAACAAAATCAAATACATATAATTTCGCCAAATCTAGTACTTACACACCTTAAATCGTGTTCTATCTCTACTGATTGGCTATTTGTAAGCAACACCCTAGCTAACCAGCCGCCACCTGAGTTTGCTTTAGTTTAATTTGGACATCTCTCTCTCTCTCTCGTTTCGGTTTAAAGAAGAATAGTGATATAAGGCCTACTCTATTCGGTTTCTCAAACCGATTTCTAGTTTTTGTTATAGTATATAGCTTTTAAACGGAGTATTGTTTTTAAGACAAGATCTCTAAGTTAATTATAGTATACACTAAAAGCCCACCATTTGTACCAGTTAAAATCACATACAAATATCTCTCTCCGTAATCTATATCATAGACAGCTGAAATTCAAAAATTTCAACCAAAAACCATAAGCCACTGCCACAAAGAACATACCCATAGCTAGCTAGGATGCCAACTTGACCTTTCACAGGTTTCAGTTTCTGATTTTTTTTAGTTTTTGACTTATTTAAGTTAAAAGCCACTTGAAACATCGGTTTTTAATTTTAGTTTTTCTTTTTTTCTTATTTCTTTGTATTGTCTGTGGTAATATAGCAGTTTTTTTTTTCAATTTTTTCTATTTTCCAAATTTTCTTAAAAAATTAACAACCACTATAATACAATTTTAACTAAAAATTATAACTAAAAACTTAAGTCAAAAGTTAATTAAAACACCACCATATACTCGTATGGTTGCATACAGTAAAATCACACGGCATGTCCCAAAAATTCCTGTGTTCCAGAGTGCCCTAGACTATGTGGTGTGGCTCCGTGTGTTAGCGTGCTCACAGTTTCACAAAGTTCCCATAGGAAGCATCGCCAGTCCTATTATAGTGCCAAGTAGAACCTGAAGCTTCTGAGTTCTCCTCTTTCAGTACACACCTTCTATCTCTCCTTGTTTGTTTCTACCCTTCCTGATCTCAAGTGCATGCAGAAAATGGGCAAGAATTGCAAGATCTGCATGGAGTGGCAAGAGCATTGCTACTGGAGCCACATGGCTGATGAGAATAAGCACTTCTTCAAGCTTATGGTTGGGGACTTCACCGAAAGCTTGGTGAGAAATTTTCTCAAACTTCTTCAAGGCATGGAGTCTGTGGGTGACATGCATTTGTATGAATTGTTGGAACGAGCATGCACGATTTAAGAAGAACATAGTAACTTTTTTTTTCTAAATGCTATAGTAATACTGAATAAACCTGAAGTCTGCAGAGTTTTTTGTCATACATGTATGTAACCAAATGAATACTGCTGTTCCTCCATTTACTCTGTACACAAGACTAAATGCAGATTTTTCACTACTACACCTAAGGTTTCTTCTTGCATGTCTTACCATTGTAAACTCAAGCATGGATCTCTACTTATATCACTATATACATTGGGAAAAAAAAGAAATATGACAATGAAAAGCTGTGGTTGTTGTAGAGCATACCTGATAGATTTGCAAGCAATTTCAACGGGCACATCTCCGAAGACGTCAATTTGAAGTCCCCTAGTGGCAAAACATGGATCATTGGAGTTGCCAACGATACCGACGAAGTAGTCCTCCGGTCTGGCTGGAAAGAGTTTGTCAGTGCTCACAGCATAGGGGAAGGAGACTACCTGCTCTTCAAATATAGTGGAGTATCCTCCTTTGATGTCCTGATGTTCGATCCAAACGGCTGCGAGAAAGCACCCCCCTATTTTGTCAAGAATCACGCATGTGAAAGAATTGAGAACTCTGCCGGAGTTGAAGGAGCGCTATGTGGCTGCCGCGGTTTCAACAAAACTCAAGACCGCACACCGCAATCGCCACCAATTGACGATGATAATGCTCATCTGGAGATGGCACTTCACAGAAACACTGGCAAGAGCATCTCCAAAGCATGTAAACGCGACCTATCTTACGATATAGGTATGTCATACTACAGCATTCGAATGTGTAGATTGGCATTCACGGTGAAATGATAATGTAACGAATGATGTCCCTGCAGAGCAAGCTCACTGCGAAGTTAAATATGATGAAGATCTTGATCTAGATGATGGTGACGCGCCTGCCAAGGCTGGGTATTACTTCTGCAAGAACGGGCCGGTGAGCGAGTTCCATCTGACGGAAGAAGATAAGGAGGAGATATCAAGCATTCGCGTCCCAGTTCAGCCGAGAAACCCGGTGTTCGTGCAGGTGATGCACCCGAGCCATGTCCGTGGCAAGAGGTCCAGTGTTGTAGTAAGTGACCTTCCTTCTAAACACCACTACAAGCAATGGCGTTGCAGTTTGCAATGCCAGTACTTTGCTATTACAGTGAACTTTGTCATGTCATTCTGTTATTTCTTTTTGGCAGGGCGTGTCTTCAGAATTTGCAGGCAAGTACTTGGGAACAATCGGCAAAGAGATCATTCTTCAGAGAGCCAGCAGGAGGGGGACGTGGCACGTCCACTACGCGAGCCGAGACTACTGCCGTGGCCTCTGCGGCCGCGGCTGGTGCGACTTCGCTCGCGACAACGGCATCGTCAGCCACGATGTCTGCCTCTTCGAGCTTATCAAGGGCAAGCGGCGGCCGACGATGGCCGTGCACGTCCTCCGGAGGCTGCGTGGCCGCTTCGCCCTGCTGCGCTGAGTGCTCTCCTGTGTTTGGAGCCAAACTGAACTGAAACTGTGTTAGGAGACTGTAACGTTGCAGGAAGTGCTCCTCTTCCTGGTGGTAGTGTATGTATGTACCTGAGTGCTGCAAGAACTTTTGTGCTTGGTGGTGGCCGTAGAGCTTGTAGCTCTTGTCTGATGGATTGGAATAATGCTGGACGTACGTTGTCCTGGTGTGTTTGATCTCGATGAAGATCAATTGCATTGTGTTAGCTCTACTGTATGTATGTTTGGTTCAGTTAATGCTTAACCACATCTTATTACAAGAGTCCACAGATGATGACTGTAGTAAGTAACAAGAAGATGCGTCCTCTTTCACAAAAAATAGTTCAGAAAACGGGGAGAGATTGAGCGTTTTGTGCTGTTCCAGCACTGTTTGCTCTGTTCACCTCTGCCTTAATTGGGACAGCATGAGAGATGCAGAAACTTTCTTAAGGGAAAAGACTCGGGCTAGTACACAGGGGAAAAAAATATCAACATGGTCAGCCAAAAATCAGAACAACTGTGTAACAAGCCAGTTTACAAATCAAAACAGACTTGTTGCGATTAGCCAGGCACCACCCAAAGTAATCTTTACACCAGCCTAGTTTTTTCTGTTTGATCATTAACGATAGTACTCACAAATCACAATCCAGGATTACCGAATAGGATTTTCGATTCGGATTCACAAGTGAGAAATCATGTTTTTATGATGGACATCATGTTTTCATGCTCTCCCTGAAAAGCCTCCATATTTCTGCATTTCCATATGATCCACGGCAGGAGGATGTGTAGAGTGCATGATGTGTTGAACAGGGTAGCAAAGACAGGTTCTGCTACTTTTCATTTGTTATGGTCCTAATGTGGTAGTTTCGACTCCGCTGACAGTGGATGATATTTTGGCTCCTTTTCATCTCCGTGCTAAAGTTTACAGATCAGTTTCAATTGTGAAATGATCACCTAGCTCTGATCGATTTCAGTTCAGCAAGATACTTTAGACATGCATGATGGCGGCAAGTGGATTTTAGGACACAATTATGCTTCGACAAAGAGCTCAGCCTCTTTTGTCTGATTGTATATTTCTATATGTTATGTTTGTGTGACATTATTCCAACAGCGTGCAAAAACGTCTTTCGTGAATTCTTTGTTTTTTTCTGCCTCATCTAAGTTACTAAAATCTACTCTGGTCTACTCGTGCGAGAGCGCTCCACGCAGCCGCACAGGCCTTCACGCGGCGACGCGTGCCGAGGCAGCGCCCGTGCCCACAGGCAAGAAGGGCCTGTGCCCTCCCCACGCATTGATTAGAGCTCAAATTTAATCTCTAGTTGTCTTATCATTTGGTGAAGAGTATAGACAACGTATGAGAAAGTCAAGATCAAAGTCTTTTGTAACTCTACTTTGAAAGCAAAAAGTAACAGATTAAAACTTGAGTTTTATGCTAGTTTTATAAAATTTTTGGTTTAAACATATGCTAAACATGTTCTTTTCGGTAGTATTGTTAATGCTTGCATTGAATATATGATCTTGTATAAATGACATAGTAGAATTATTTGTTTATATGTAATTTATGTTATTTATATACTGCTGAAAATATTATTTAATTTTGCTTTATTATATTAGAATTATATCTAAATATATGTTTATATCGCACTATTATTTACAACAGTAGGGGGCTTGTAGGCATGTCTTGAGATATGCTTAGAAGCATGGGTCAAATTGATCATATTAGCCTAGCTACATATTGCTAGATGGTTGTCAGGAGTACTGCAGAACCGGATTGTGCAATTACATGATGAATGCGAAGGATATTCAGATTCTGAAGTGGTATTTCCAAATGGGTCTCCATTCGTTTGAACGGAATGGGAATGTAGATGCGCATAAGATTTGCAAAATTGGCTTGTACATCGATATCACAGTGCGCTATCGTTTAATACTTAGCATGAACAAGTTAAGGGACCAAATCTCGAAAAAAAACCACAAATAACCGACGCAACTCTGGCCTTTAAACAGCGGGAGTAACCAACCAGCTTTTGGCGCGGGGTCCGTACCTGGAGTCTGAGTGAGCTGGTTCCGCGCACGCGCGACGTGTGTCCGAGTGCCCTACGTGGACGACGCAGATGGAAGTGCCCTACGTGGTTCGCCTACGTGTGCCCTAGGCGGCGCCCATGGCCAGAAAGTGAAGAGCAGAAAGTCGGCGTATTCGTCAGGCTGCCAAGCATTGATCAACATTTGCCTTCTGAAACTTGATTATTTAAACAAATTGATCCTGTCTGTCTGGGCTGAAACCGACCTGCATGCATGCTTGCTTCTTGCTGCCTTGGTGAAAGCAAACAAAAAATTACATCCCAAAACTTCTAAAATTTGAGGAATTTTTAGTGATCTTTCTTATTTGCTTAGTGAATAACATTCATATATGCGTTCCTAAATTTTTTTATGGAATTTTGGAAGTTCATATGGTGTTTTTCGCGGCCTATTTGATTTTCCAAAGCTATTTCAAAAATCCTTTTTCTTAACCAAAAGGCCAAGCCTTCCCTCTCCTTTCTTTTACAGCGCGGCCGAGCATTTCTTCTCCTTTCCCCAGCCCGTTCCTTCTTCCCAGACGGCCCAAATCAACAGCTGCATGCGGGCGCGTGCACTGTAGATCTTCTCCGCCGCCAGGGACTCCTCCTCGCTCCGGCTATTTAAGGGCACTGAACACGCCAAGATTCGCCTTGTTGTCCGCACCGCCCGAAACCTTAGCTGCCGCCGCCACCGTCGACTTCGTCGTCGATTTGCGCCTCCACCGGTTAGCCTCCGTCCTCATCTCCGCTACCCTCTGTCCTCTAGTCTCCGTCGTCGTTGGACCACCCGAACGCCGTCGCCGACTTCCTCCGCCGTATGCTCGCCATCGATTACCCTAGGCTCCGTGCGCCGCCGCGCGGTTGCGCCCGCCCGCGCCTCCCCGTTCTTTTTGCGCTGCTTCCCCCAGTTGCGGATTTAAAACAGAACTAACATAGAGCCTTGTACTCCATATATATTAACATATTTCTTTTCTTCTCCTATTTATTAACGTGTTTAAACCTTCTTTTATTTAAATAGATATAGTTCTTAACATTTACAGACATTAGTTCTTGATATATAAATGTATAAGTTTGAATTGTAAACAATAAAAATTAAAATCGACACGGGATGTATACCCCCACCCTTCAACCGGCATCCGGCCCTTCCCCGTCGCCGTCCGGAGTTTACCATCCTTCACCTCAACAACACCATCTATTTGATCTGCTAGTCGTGCAAGCACGATTTTTTTTTTACCCTTTTTGCTCCTTGTGACTTTTTTTTAAAACAAATCTAGCTCTATTTTTTACGGATTTGTCCTTCTCCCGAGTACGTATAAAGAGGTGCCTAGGTAACGTCTGGCGTATGCTGCGGCCCTCTAGTATTACGTACTTTGATTGGTCGGACTAGACAGCTAGTTTTGCTTTGATTCCGCAATGGCACGAACCAACAGAGGGGACATTATCAAACCTGCTGCATGATCGATGGAGGATATACGCCCGGCGACCATCGCGGCTGGCAGTGCAACAACCAAAGCAGACAAAAATAGCGCGTCCGCACGTGCGAGCGGGCTACGGTACACTGGCTAGCTCCTTTCCTTCGCCGACAATTCTATTGCGCGCGAGAGGATGCAAAGAATCAGCCAAATTCAGCGTAAAACCAAAAAAAGGAAAACTAGTCTGATCAGTGACACCTCCGAGACAGCACGTCCTAAAAGGGTCTGATTGCACTTTGTCTTATTCGCTCGATTAATAAATGCGCATGATTAGCAATTAATCTGTGATTAGTGTTACTGCAGCGTGTAGCTGGCTGGCTTGGCTAGCGCCGGGTGGCCGTTTCACCTGGGAGGTGGGTGGAGGTGGTTGGAGTTGGCCGGAAAAAACCGCACCGCGCGATGCCTATGGATCGCTCGCTCATGCAATCGATGGATCTGTCGCTCTCTCCCTTTCTCCTCCGCTCGACCGGCCTGTCGCCGTCGTCTATAATCGTTCCCGTCGCTTTCGGGGCCGCGGTTGTTGCGACCTGGAACCTGCTCTAGAAGAAGGAGAAGGAGAAGAGTCGCAGTACGTGCCGTGGATTTATTGATTAATTATACCATTGCCTTGTCTTCACTTACACATGTGCACCCTTGTTGGTGATATATATAGACGGCGTCTCCTCCTGCCATGGATCTTTGTACTGGCTAGCAGAAGCTATACCTGCTGCTGCACTGCAGACTTAAGTGCAGTCGCCAGTGAGCACGCGCGCTAGGCGCTAGCTGCCGGAAGTGGGGAGGATGGAGGAGGGCCTTCCCCCCGGGTTCCGGTTCCACCCGACGGACGAGGAGCTCGTCACCTACTACCTCACCCGCAAGGTGTCCGACTTCGCCTTCGCCACCCGCGCCATCGCCGACGTCGACCTCAACAAGTGCGAGCCATGGGACCTTCCCAGTAAGTTGGTTTATGCCGTGCCTCTGCTCTGCTCCCTATATATCGTCCCACATTGACTTTTACCATCTGACAATCTAAACAACTTGAGCTTGATCTAGGCATGCAACGCGCTGATTATAATCTTCTCATTCTCTCTGCTCGTTCCTGGAAAAGTGCAATTCATACTTAACTTGAATAGTGCGCACAAATTAAACTGGAATTGATGCACATTGCCTTTCCACCATGCATAGTTTTGGACCTTAATTAGTTCTCTCCTTTTCTGATGATTTGGTGAGAATCGGAAAGCCTGGACCTAGTTCGATCATTACATGCATATATATTAAGCTGTCACTAGCTACTACTATTATGCACGCATTTCTCTACAGAGTACAGACGACACTACAGTTAGTGTACGCATTTGACTTAGTCGTTGTCATACCTGCACTGCATGTGTACAGTCAGTGTACGTCTGGAAAAAACTCTTTCGGTTTGAAAAAAATTTCACCTCGCGGCGAAAGCAACGAATGGAACGAAATTCCGTTAATTCGTTCCAAAATTTGGATGACATATCCAAACACATTTGAATTCTTTACCAAAATTCGAACGAAATTTGGCCAAAACTTGGGCTATATCTGTAGCCGGGTCCCAATTCAAATTGTGAACCCTGTTTGCATACTGCTTTATGGCATATATATGGATGTCACTTAATTTGCAGGCAAAGCTAGCATGGGGGAGAAAGAGTGGTACTTCTTCAGCATGCGCGACCGGAAATACCCGACCGGCATCCGCACGAACCGGGCCACCGACTCGGGCTACTGGAAGACCACCGGCAAGGACAAGGAGATCTTCCACTGCGGCATGCTGGTGGGCATGAAGAAAACCCTAGTCTTCTACAGGGGGCGAGCCCCCAAGGGCGAGAAGACCAGCTGGGTCATGCACGAGTACAGGCTCCAGAGCAAGTTCCCCTACAAACCAAACAAGGTATAGTATAAGTAAACTAAGAAATGCTGCAACTTAAGTGAAATTCTTTATGAGAGGGGGTGAAATGTTTTTGTTGGAAGAAGTTCTTATGTGAAATGTTCTTCTTCTTCTTCTTTGAATCGAAGGAGGAGTGGGTGGTGTGCAGGGTGTTCAAGAAGTGCCAAACCGTGAAGATGAGGGCACCGCAAGGCAGCCCCACGATGGACTCCCCATGCAACGACACCAACGCCTCCCTCGGCGAGCTCGACGTCTCCTCCATCCTGGGTAGCTTCACCCCGGCCGCTCCCCACACGTCGTCGAGCTCCTCGGGCGCTCTCTGCCATGGGGCCGGCGCAGGCGAGAACTTCGGCCACAGGTTCGACGTGGGCGCGTACATGAGCTGGATGGCGGCGGCAAACCAGGGCGCGGCCGCGGCAGCCGCCATGCTCCCCTGGGCCGCGGCGCCGGGGCTCCTCGGCCCCGTCTTCGCGGCGAACCCCGCGGTGCACAAGGCGCTGCCGTTCGCCGGGCCGCGAGATGTCGGCAGCGTTGCGGCGAACGTCGGAGGTGATGCCTTGTTCGGAAGCTCGGTGGCGACGGTGGACATGGAGTGCGATCAGCAGCAGCAGCCGCCGCAGCTGGAAATGAACGACACGACATGGAGAGCCTTCTGATCATCGCCTACAATAAAGAACGTAACACTATATATTACACCATTATAACATATACCAGATACAAAATTGCGGTCGATATCTAAGGTACATTTATAGGGGGATCATTCTAGGTAAATAAAAATTGGACAAACTCATTGGGTCAAAATCAAGTAAAATTTAACTAGACATGTATGCGATTCGTTGTTCCAAAATCTGTATGTTTTGTCCATTTGTTATTAAAAAAAGTAAGTACTCTTTAACTATAAACGGGAATGCATGCTTACGCATGACACTTGACGTACGATGGAAACCAGATTTCACATGCGGTTCTTACGATGTGCTGCATCGTGAGCATTGTTGGTGAAACGAAACATTGTACGTGTAGCGGCGCTGTTTGGTAAATGCACTTGTTTTAAGGCAAAGTGGCCCCTAGGGGACCAAACCTCTTATTTCATTTACCACAAATAGTAGCATGGTTGTCATGGCGACCTCGGCGACCACGGCGCCTAAGGAGCGCCTGGACGCCTAGTCGTCCAGGCGGGCGCCTAGTCGTCCTCTAGGCGTTGCTAGGCAAGCTAAGAAATGCATATAGAAAAGAGCCTATACAGAAGAAATGCATATAAGAAGGATCATATTATAATTTCAAAACTTGAGAGGGCTCACTCGCAAAAAGCCAAAATCACTCTTATCCCCCCCCCCACTCGGCTACTCGACTCGATTTCTTCGCCAGTTCGCCCGGTCGCCCCCCATCTCCTCCTCTCCCTCTCCCTTCCCCCATCTCGTCTCCCTCCGGCACCGGCGAGGTCGAGGCCGCTTGCCGGCGGCCGCTCCCTCTTCCCGCCGCCGCTCTCCACTGCCTCCAAGCAGCAGCCGGCAGACTGGAGGAGGCAGTGGAGAACCGGCCGGCGACGCAGAGGAGACCGCGGATCCGGCGGAGGCGACCGCGGATCCGACGGAGGCGACGGCGGATCCGGTGAGGGAGACGGCGGAGGAGACGCGGATCCGGCGGAGGAGACCGCGGATCCGGCGGCGGCGACGGCGGATCCGGCAGCGGCAACGGCGGATCCGGGGGCGACGGCGGCGGAGACCTCTCTTATGCTCAGTTGCTCACGCGACCACACGACATGCGCCCACCCAGCCGACGCCGCGCCTCGCCTTGTCTCTGCCGTGGACGCCGTGTCTCCCTGGGCGCCCGCCTAGCTAGCCAAGGCGAGGCGAGCCTCCACGGCGTCCGCTCCGGGCTGACTGGACGCCTAGGCGTCGCCTTGACAACCATGAATAGTAGAGAGTTATATCATTGTAGCAAAGCCCAAGAAAGAAGCAAAGAAAAATAAGAAAAATGTTTACTGCAATCAACTTATTATTATATTAAGAATTGCTCGCTAGTGTGTTAAGGTCTTTTTTAGATAACCTTTTCTATTAGGAAAATAGTTTTTCAAAGAACCAGTGGTGCTCTGAGCGCCTAGAACTACCATGGTGAGGAGGAATTCAGGAATCCTAGGATGAGAATCGGATGAGCAAAACCAAGGTATATCTATTCGGAAAGAGACATTTCGTTTTCTTTTCTTTTCTTTTTCTTTGAGAGAGATAGGAAACAAGAGACGTTTCAGGGTAATGTGATTTTGTCAGCCCACATTGGATAAGGTTCGCGATTAGGCCCGGCCCATTCGCAAAAAGGGCTGGACGAGCTAGGAACGATACTGCCGCTCGCTGCTGGTTTTTGGGCAAAACCGCTAGGAGTACTATGTTGGAATAAACTTTTTGAAAAAAAATGAAGCAGGACCCAAAGGGCCCTATCTCTGGATTAATAACAAGAGTTCAGTACAACCACCAAACAGTTTACAGAAGGAACCCTGGAATAAAACATTACAAGAAGGCCCTGACACATGAACTGAGGTCTCCAAAAGATATTAAACGGGAGAGTCTAGCGTTAGATCAGATATTCGACGGACATGAATTCACCATTGGATTTATGATCTAACGCTATGCAATGAGTAGATTGCCGGGTTGATTGAGGGTGTGATCGTTTTGGTTTTTAAAAGCTTCAGATTTTTTTTCACTATTCACTACACTATCCACTAACTCAACTACAGTAAAAAAAAGCTAGCTACAGTGAAATTTCAGCCAAAAGCTAAAAGCCATCGCTAAAACGATCACCCCTTGAGTCACATGTGGTCCACTATGCAATAGGGTCCAAATCCTTGTTATGTAATGGCACTTGTCAAGGATGTGAATGGCTAACTCTGTTACATGTCTACGTATTAATTATTCTGACATGACCCAAAGAAACCATCTTATTCATTTATCCAAACTTTTGATCACACATTTTGGTGCTTTCATTACCATAAGGAAGTAGGTTGACTACTCTGTTAGGACGGATTTGCCTACGATTTTGCTACCCGCTAGTGTAAGTAATTTGCCACACCAACCCGCCAATCGACTCGCAAACTTGTCTTCGCGAGCGGTAATCGTAGGTATTTCAAGGGGAAGATTGCATACACTTCTGGGAAATCCTGAAAATGTGCTTTGTAGATCAATCTCTTCGCACCTTATAGGCGCCACCTGGCTTTTCTGCAAGTTCATTCTTAAATCCATTGTGTCTCCAGATTTTTGCAAGATCTAAATTAGTATATTGACATCATCCTTTAGTGGTGCAAGAAATATGGCTACATCATCCATGTATAGGGAAGTTCTAAGTATAGTGGTGTGGCCTCCAAGAGGTTGTAGAAGACTATGGTTTTTAACTAAAATTTTTAAATTTTATCTGTTTGTGATAGAGATTATAGAGAGATACTCACTTACGATTTTAACTGGTACAGATATTAAGTTTTTAATGTGTAATATAATTAACTTGTAGATATGTCTTAAAAATACTTTGTTTAAAATTAGGTACTATAGTAAAAATTAAAAGCTATTTTTAAAAGCCAAAAAAGCAGACCTCATAATTACTTTCAAGCACTGTTGAGGTGCATCTCCACCATCCACATTCTAAATAAAATTTACTGTTCTTCTTTTTCCCACTTCATGTTTCCGCGTTCATTCATCTCGATCCGTCATCTCGTATTGACGTGACTAAACAATGATTTGTTATTCACGGGCCAGAAGATGGGAAAAGGGAGATCATTGGGCAGCGTTATGAACTCCAATTTGATATGTAATAATTTTGCCGAAATAAACAAAGCAGTCTGTAATGTTCCAGTCCTAGCTTAGGTACACATCAGAAAATCAGAACAAAGAAACTCCAAGAAGCGATCACGGTTGAATTAACAGAGGCAGTCAAAATTGCGGACAATAAATCTTTCGGCTTTCATAGGCACAAAGGTAAACGGACACGCGGTTGCTCCGGACAGCTTACATTAATGCATCTGTGCGTGATCTACAAACAAAAGCTGGTTTGAGTATATATATATATATATATATATATATATATATATATATATATATATATATATATATATATATATATATATATATATATATATATATATATATATATATATATATATATATATATATATATAAAAGCCTCTTTTCTACACCCGGTGTAATTATACCTTATGTCTATCTCACAACGTAGAGAGTATCTCGCGTAACGGATGGTATATATGTATAGTATATGAGTATTTAAGACTATCTAGGTGGTATGAATAATTTTTTAGAGGTAGTATGTAGATTTTTTTGATATACTCTTTTTATGTGCGTATATGAAGGTATTTACAAAATACGCTAAAAACTATGGATTCCCTTGCAATTTTTCTATGTGGTTCACATTGAAGTATCTTATAATTAGTATACGAGTATATCCAAAATGATAAAGGAGTATTTCAAATTCGTTTAGGTGGTATATTAGAGGTGTGTGTAATTATACTAGAGTGTAGAAAGTATTTTTCCTATATATATATATATATATATATATATATATATATATATATATATATATATATATATATATATGAAATCTCTTTTCTACACTCGGGTGTAATTACATCTATGATATCTACCGTTTATCTATTCTTGGGATACCACCAGATAATTTGGGTTATTGGGTCGGCTTCAAGATTAATACCACCTAAACCTCCTAATAGACTGCAAATGTACTTGTTAAACGAGGTGAAGACAGTAATGCCGTAAGTATCACATGCACTGGCCGGCGTAATTATAGTATTTCATTAACGGATACTATCTCGGGTGCAATTGACTACTACCTACTTGTATGCGGTAGCAGTGGCGGAACTACCACCGGGGCAAGCCGAGGCGGCTGCCCTGGGTCTCCCGGGCCGGGCAAGACCCCACCCCCCGGCGGCCATCGTCGGCGCCCCGCCGCCCGTGCTGATTCGCCGTTCGCAGAGGAAGAATGCAGTGGCCCTGATTCGCCGTTCGCGGAAGCCTTGTGGGCCTCGGCCGTGGGCCACGCCGTGCATAGCAGCGGCCCAATCCGCCACAATACAAGTGCAGTTGCAGGCAGCGCAGCCGCAGTCGAAATTCGAATCCCTAATTCACAAAATCTCAAATCCCCATCGCTGCGGGCTTGCGGCGGACGGCGCACGGCTGCGGGCTGCGGCGGACGGTGCGCGGGCAGCGGGGGTCGCCGGTCGATGGCTCGGACGACGGGTGCTAGAGCGCGGGCTGCGGCGGTCAGCTACTCGGCGAGTTCTGCGGTGTGCGTGCTGCAGCGGTCGGCGGCGACTCGGCGGGTGTTGCGGCGCCGGCGCGGGACTGGGCGGCTGTGGCTCCAAGGCTGGGCCACTGGGTGACGGCCATGAGACGTCCGCCCTCCGCGGCTCCGCCAATCCGCCGGCACCGGCCGTGAGCTGCCAAGCTGGTGAGGCCGCCGTGCCCGTGAGGCGGTGAGGGCTTGAGGTGAGCCACTAATTCCACCATTGATTTTGCCCTGGGTCTTGTTAATTCCTGGTTCCGCCACTGTGCAGTAGTATGTAACAACGTGAGAAGTAGTATGTAACATACTCCCCACGCGAGAAGTATACTTTTTCTACACCCCACGCGAACTGTATGTAACATATAGTTCCTATGTACATACTTCCATAGGAGAAAGAACAGGAGAAGTAGTATGTATGCAGTTCCAATGTATGCAGTAGTATGTATGCAGTTGTATGCAGTCGTATATAGGAAAAAGAGTAGTATGTAACATCACTAGCGCCTTAGAACTGTATGGAAGTATGTACATATGGAAGTATGTGCATAACATCGGGAGAAGTAGTATGCAGTTCCGTCGCCAAATCTGGAGATCAGGGGGCAACAAATCCAGAGGAAATCAAATCGGGATGAAAAGTCTAACAGGTGTGGTAAAGAAAGTATTTGCGTCCACGACCCGTTAGAGGATAAACTAATCTAAATGAAATCGGATGGCAACGAGGGTGGGTGTAATTACACCTAGGAGTAAATAGGATTTTTCCTATATATATATACTGTTTGCATTTATATTTACGAAAATAATAGTATATATGTTGTGTCGATGTTCTAATATCGATCTTACGTATGATTTCTTGGATTCAGGGGAAAGCTCTCAAGGCTACAGTGTGAACATGGGTAGTAAAGACACAGATATTTTATCCAGATTCGAGCTTTCTCCTGAGAGAATAATAACTCTACGTCTTGTACTATTGTTGATGTGGAACAGGCTTACAAGTGTAAACAGTGCAAAGAATTACACTGATTACAGAATGAATTATTCTCTACCAGGACCTATCACTCGCTCCAGCCTCCCCTCTCTTCTCAAAACATGTCCCTTGCCAAGAGATGTCTTGACGCTTCGGGACAGCGGTTAATGTCAGAGAGACATGGGAAGCAGTTCGTCGTAGGATGATTGTTGTTAGAGAGACATGGGTAAGATCGTATACGGTTAAGGAATATAAACGCATGCTTAAATACCTTGTCATACTACCCCACTGCAGGAGCAGGTTGGCCGTTAATCTTGACTGTTGCAATAGGACTCTTGGTCAAGTAGTCGTAGCAAGTCTTATGATTAAGTCTCGTGGCAGAAGCTATGAGTAGGCTATGATAGTAGAACTTACGACTAGATAGTTGTAGTAAAAGCTACGACTAAGTAGTTGTAAAAGAGCTTCCGACTAGGTAATCGTAGCAAAGCTTACGACTAGATAGTCGTAGAAGAGCTTACGGAGTAGTCATAGTGAAATTTATAATTACTCTATGAAATTTCTCCCTTATCGCTAAGAGGTATATTCGAAGAATATGATGACTAATATGACGACGTCATACATTGTCATTTTGTCACGTTCATCATTAGGGATTGAATCTGTGTGATACTCAGCAAACACATTAGTCTCATATTCACATATTGTCATTAATTACTAAAATAATTTTTAGGGGCCTAGATGCTTTCATACCCCCAACCTGGCCGCCTGCTACGTGCTCCTGTAGCTATGGAGTTGGGAGCACTTCTCTATCAGGCACATGGCCATCGTGACGCCAGTACACCCGTTTAGCAAGTTTGTCGATCTGATAGACGAGCCCACTATGGACTTCCAATGGACTGGTGCCCGTCTGTGCTGGGCCAAAGGCAGACCGTCGAGGTGCTATTTGTTGTGGCACAATGAGTTCGAGTCGTTGCATGACAGCGACATCATCTGGGGTCCATAGACTGTAGGCTTCGTGGAGCATGTATCGCTATAATGCCTGCAAGACATAGTGCTATGGAGGACGACACGCCATCTGGTGTTCTCGTATATGGTGAAGGCTTATGCACCGCAGTGTGTAATGCGACAGTTCGGTTTTCACCAAATCGTGCCCCCTCCGAACGGCAGGTTCCTATCGCGAGTTGTACACTGGTGAGTCAAAACTCCATTCGAGTAATGTTTACACTTTGTACGTCTTGCTATGTAACATCGATGATTTCGAAAATACAGGCAATCGAGGGCAGGTCAGTATGGTACGGACTGGCGACCAATGCAATCCGTTCGACAGAGCACATCGTGCACATCGAACACCCAATGGGGGCACCATGCTCACCCGTCAGGTCATCGCGACTTAGTGAGTCCGGCCGGCCATCGCAATCTACTAAGTCTACCCAGCGTCGTAGTACTAGCCGCCGATCATCCGTGGGTCGTATCAACGAGGAGGTAACTTATGTAGAAAACTACATTTTGTTTTCCTGTTAGGTTTCACATTCCGGTAATATCATGGCATTCTCCAGCCGCAAGTCCATCGTCGAGATGCATTACTTTTGACCTCCGCACCACCTACACAAACTACCGCTCTTCGTCTTTCATCTTCGCTGAACATCTGGGAGGTATGATATTTACATTTTACATCTGAAATATTTATTGTGACTAACGTCGTTTTATCTTGTAGCCTCCAATTCAACGTACGGGTAACGTCGAGTCCACCAATGATAATACAGGCCTCCCAGATGCTTTTAGGGATGTAAGTTCAAGCTCCATTAAGTTGGTTTTGGTAATAATAACAAATATAATTATAAGACTAATTTGTTTATTAGTTATAATATTATCTAGTCTCATTTGAATATAATAAATGACAAATGCATTGTGGTTTGTATCTAAAATATAGATTAAACTCCACCAAAAGTCTAAGATGAATATGTGTATATATTTCTCACTATACATTTAGGGGGAGTTCAATCTATGCTTTGTAGTTTCATTAGTATTGATCAATGTTTCTCTTTCCACATATTAAGAATCTTTATTTTGAAACGTATCATTTGAGTATATATATAGCTTGTGTAATTCATACATATTCATAATCGGGTTATCATCTAGTTTCTCTATCATGTGTTAATGGTTGGATGATTAATGACAACCAGATGAGTAAGCTTTGCTAACAATTAATTTCAAAAATAAATACTCACATTCAAATAAGTTAATTGATTAGAAAGCTTATTCTATAATATATAATTGTTGTGTACTTTGTGTATACTTGTAAATCTATTTCTACCTCATTATTTGTTGTGATTGTCACAAATTACCAAAAAGGGAAGATTGTGGAATTTAGCCCCTTCATTATGTGTTAATGGTGAAATTTTGGTAATGGATGGCAATTAGTTTATAGACTAACAATTTTCATAAGTTGGATGAATAGGTTAGGTTCCACAAATGAGGAAGACTTAAAATGACTTCATATGTTGAAGATCATTAAGTCAAGATAATGGAACATGACTTCATGTGTTGAAGGCCATCAAGAAGAGAACATGATCACAAATTGATCATCGAGTGAAGACAAATTCCATCATGTGTTGATGGAGCTCACGAAGATTCATCATGAATTGATGTATGTCCAAGAGAAGGTGGTCGTGAGTTGGTCATCGAAGTCAAGTGAAGAATACATCATAAGTTGAGGCATAACAAGATAATGATCTGGACTTGAAGTAATGATGTATGTCATCAAGTTTCAAAAAAAATACTCAAAGCAAATGTACGACTAATTAGGGCTAAAGATGCATTCCTAGTGTTTTACCAGTCTTAGTGTTTGGTTGGAAGACCGGATTGTTAGGATAGATACTGCACTATTAAGAGGGGTCATATCTAATAGCTTGAGTCTCATCATGTGTTGATAGCTTAACCTCATTTGCCCTAGCCCTCCTTAGCATGATGCTTATATTTGCAAATGTATTTTACAAATATTTAAAACTTATGTGTTGAATCTTTGTAACATAGGACTATATATTGTGAATGTGTTTTGCAAGTGTTTGAAGTCTATGTTTCCTATTTCTTGTGGTATGATGCTTATATTTGCAAACATGTTTTACAAATGGTTGAAACTCATATATAATCCTTACAGCATGCGACTTAGATTTATGAATGTGTTTTGCAAATGTGTTAAACTCCATGTATCAATTCATTGTGTCATATTCGAAATGTGTGCAAATGTGTTTTACAACTTGTTGGGAATCATATATGATCTTTGTGTGCTTGATACTATAACTTACAAATATGTTTTCTAAGATTTGTTGAAGTATATGCACTTCTGAGGATAACTGAAATTATCGGCGTGTGTTGCGCGGTAATACCGAAGATCGAAAGTACCAGCATGTGTTGCATAGTACTACCAGATGTAGTTCGATCGGAGTGGTCTGATCGGCTCTGTGTGAACGGTCTGATCGACTTGCGGTGCTACCGGTATCTGTTGCTCAGTACTACCGGAAGTTGGTACTACCGGCCTGTGTGACAGTACTACTGGAAGTCGGAAGTACCAGCTCTGTGTGAGTGGTACTATCAAACTTCAGAAATTTCAAAAATCCTGCAGTACGTTTTTTTCCAGAGAGACAGTTGTGTAGTGCAGTACTTCCGATAATCGAAAGTACCAAAAAATGAACGACAGAACTACCGATTCGCTGAGAATGGCTAGTTTTCTTGCCGTTGCAAGGAGAGCGGTAGTTCCGGTTTTATAACAGCGGAACTACCGAAAATCCTGATTTTTTTAGGGGTTTTGTTTTCAACGGCTAGTTTTTGTGATGTGGGTATATACACCCCCTTGTGAGCTAGTACGATGCCCTCCTCTTGATTGTGTATGTATTGCACTTTCTGAGGAAGAAAGAAGGCTCTAAATTGCATATGTTACATTTAGAGGTGGATTGAGTATCCACTTGAGTTTGTGCATTCGTTGTACGTGGTTAGAGTCAAGCGAGGAGTTTGACTTATTACGCTTAGAGTTTCCCGACTCGTTGATGATGTTGGAGGCGTTGTGTGTGGTGATCTTTACAAAGAAGGTTGTGAGAAGACTCGGCAAAGTGTGAAAGTTGGAGCTCATCTACCCGGAGCGAGAAAAAGCTACCACTAGTGGAATTTAGGTAGAGGGCTTAATTAATGGAGCCGATCTAATTTGTTTGAGCTTATCTCAACGTGGACTATGAGAGACCAACAAGTCTCTGAATACTATAGTAAAAAGCAACCGCATCATTTATGGTTTGTTTTATTGTGCTTAACTTACATTCCAACAATTTACATTCATAAAATTAAATTAATTACTTGTCATCCTATGATTGCAAACTTAGATTTAGATTATTGGTCTACTTAGATGAATATTATTCATTTAAATGTTATTTGTGCTAAACCAATTTAAATTAAGTTTTCGCATTATATTATTAGTTTAGACAAATAGAAATTGATATTAATTGAAAGATAATTTTTAAGACTGTCTATTCACCTCTTTTAGTCGGCCTTCTCAATCTTACAAGGAAGCGGTACACGCCTCCATAATTGCAGCGTATATAAGGCAAAGCTCAACATTCACACCATACCCAGAGTTTTGAGACTTCAGTGGGAAAGACAAGAGCTCCCCCGCACCACGAGTAGGATTTCTAGAGTCCTTCGTTCACGACATTATTGCTAACGGCCGGTTGTTCAACATGTCTCAGCAAAACGACATTGACGCTTACCAGATCCAACTTGCTATATCTCAGTCTACTGGACCACCGTCGGCCCCTCAACAAACAGAACGATCTCTATACCTCATTCGAACCAAGGCGCAAGTTCCGAACCAACTAACATACCCTACGGGATATACTCATTCTCAACGGAAGACAAGGCCACGCACAGAAAGGCAGACGCAGTCAAGAGATAGCAGTAGCTCAGATAAGTAAGCCAAATCGCATCTCATGCGATGCGTTTTTGTGCTATTACATGTACTTCTATAAATATTCGTAATACATAAAATTCTAAAAAAAAAAAAGACATTTACTAAGACTACATCAGGATGCTGCACATAAAATTTTGTTATTTTTGTGGCTCATTTGTAACATGTAACATTTCCTACAAATATCGTAATCATACGAATTTTTGAGCAATGTTCATAACGGATAAAATTGCCAAAAAAAATACATAATCAAGTACATTATACCAAGATGCTGCACATAAAATTTTGTAATTTTCTAAGATTATTTGCTACATTTAAAAATTCAAATAAATAATATGAAAAAATAAGACAGATGATTAAACTAGCCTAATTACCTACCGTCCGGTGGTAAAACGGCAAGTAACCTGCCGTCTAGTGGTAGGGCAATAGGCACACGCATCAACTCTACAGCGTCGCCATCCGGCCACGGATGGCAAAAATAGCATTTTTGGCAATACGGCGCGAATACTGCTATTTTTATAATTACGGATGTAAATAATACCATATATGCTCTCTCTCTTTTTTTTTTAGCCTGATGCGACTGTCCCATACGTATAATGTACGGAAACAAAACATCCACTTCTGTACAAGAGTCAGACTACAAAGCCACACACACACACACTTTGACCAGGAAGGCAGGAAACACGCATGCACGCTCGCGCGCGCGCACACATATATATATGCTAACAAAAGTGAATGTGCAAAACTTAACGAAATGAATGGAATATAGATAGCTATCGCACTGTGAAATGATATATGGCACTATACTCGTATCTAAAAGCCAGCGAGAATGTCTTTCATTTCGGCAACCGACATGATAGGCTCGTTACCGTAGATCCGTGTCACCATCTGAACGAAGCTCTCGTACTTGTCCAAAAACTCTTTCTGCACAACAGGTGATGGAAATCAACGTGAGGACGTTGCTTCTCAGTTAAAGACGACAAAGATCAAAACATTCTGCAGTGCTTGCATCAAAAAAAAAAAATTGTCTACAAAATCACATCATCAACCCATCATTTGAAACAAGCAAATTGATAGGGTGGGTAGCGGCTTACCTTGCACTTATCCCACAGTGAAGGAAACAGCTCATCAGAAGTCAGTGTCTTCTGTAATCTTCTATACATGGCACCAATTGACTTGTCAATCTGCACAGTTTTACAAGTTAGTTAATTCGCATTGTCATTGTTACACCAGCTTCTTGAACAAAACAAATATTGGACATGAAAATGTTATCATTATTCTGCAAACAGAAGGGGACGTTGGCAATGGGCACCGTAACTCCACAAGGCCTTGTTTGGTTAGGCCAAAATTCCGGCCCATCCACGTGCATAGGAAAAGAATTTGAACTAAAATCACAGCTCATCCATGTGGATGGACCCGGGCTTGGCCTAGTCAAACAAGGCCTAAAGAGACATGTTAAAGGACTTGTTTTTTTCAACTTCTCAAAACAGCTTTTGTCTTTTGCTACAGTACCTTACTTTCAATCGGAGTATTTTTTTAAGACAGTCTACAAATTAATTATAGTACACATTAAAATCCCAACATCTATACCATCTAAAATCGTAAGCGAATATCTCTCTCTGTAATCTCTGCCGCAAACAGATAAAATTCAAAAATTTCAGCCAAAAGCCAAAAGTCACAGCCAAAGAACAGACCCAAAACTCCATTAGAAAAGAACAAGCACCACGTGCACAAAAATGTCTACCACTCTTAACCATAAAGCACTTGCCAGCTTTGAACCAAAAAATGGCAAGCCCGCACCCTGCTGCATATGATTTGTTTGTTGTTTGCTAGAAAGTGCTGAAGTACACCTGATTCATGAAGACGATTTCTCTGTTTACTTACCCCAGGTAAACTCGATTTCAGCACCCTCCTGAGATCAGTTTTTGACAGCCCGAGCTGGAAAGGGATCTGAAGAGTTCGAAAATAAAACTTACATGTTTCATTCAAAGAAAATAACAGGAATGCTGGGTATCAAGTTGTTGCCACTCTCCACTAGAATGTAGTAGAAGCATGTGAATAACCAGAACATGTAATAAGATGCCCAACCTCTTACTGCATTACTCCAACCACCCACCCCAAACCCCTCAGTTTTGTAGTTTTTACTATAATTGAACCCACAAGCACGCAAATTGAGGACACATCTACTTGTGATGTGAACACATCGTGATAACTACCGGACAGAGAATGGCCAGATGGCATGTCTTTTTGCTTGTTTATTATTAACATTCCTTTAAAATATAGGAATTTGTAGTAGGTTCAACCGTTCAAGAATGACTATTCTATTGAGAGTGTCTTTTACAGGCATTTGTATCCATTAGATATTTAGATCTGATCATCTGAAATCAGATGGTTGAGAGAATGTGATGATGCCACACTCTAGCGTCATCTTTAAATGTGGTGTGAATTGTTTGTAACTCATACTAAAAATCCCTATTTACTAGTCCCTAAACGTGCCAATTTTAACAAAATCAGTCCAATTCAGGATGGAGGCTAGTACTACACTAAATGACTAAAATATACATTATATTATGAAGTTAGCTCACCTCCTCAGCAGCTATGGTGTATGTCAATTCATCAACTTTTCGAGAAAACTGAAATAGCCTCTCGAATTGCTGCCATAAGTTAAAAAATATGTCTTAGATTTGAATGAGAAATGCATTATATCCATGCCAAGTGGAATCAGACTAGATTTACATACAAGATAAATGAGTGAGCTGATATGGCGAGTGCAAGCTTGTTCATAATTTTCGCTGGCCTGGTGGTAGAACTTTGCAAGAGTTGGCACAACATTAGCCAAGTCATAAAGACTGCATCCAATAAAAATAGTGTTAGTTTGCTAGACCTATCTATACATTAAAAATGACAAACGCATACAAGTCAAAGATTTGATGCTAAAATGTTGGCCAAGATTTAAGAATGACAAACGAAGAAACATAACCTGTTCTGGAAAGCAGCATAATTCTCTATCAATACAATGTCCACAGTTTTAGGATCACTTTGTGCAATTTTCTCCAATGTTGTGAACATTGTGGTAACCTATTCCAGAGTACCAGCAGCAGTTTATTCACAGAGAATAAAAGAAATCAACAACCTAGTTGCAAAAAAATAGATTTACAAAAAGAAGTAAAACTTATACAGCAATCAAAGATGTGAACAGAAACTGGTTGCATCAAAGAAAAATAGGACTAAAATACTATTTAAATTTATAAGACAAAAATTTACTAGTTACATATGGAATACCCAAAACACGAACAGGTGCAAGATTGGAAGGGAAGTTACACTCACTAGCTTTGTGTATGCTTTATCAATTAAATCTCTGGATTGCCCTTGAATATATTGCTCCATCCGTGATGCAAGGACAGCAAATCTAAATAAAGTGAAGAGCATAGAACAATCATATCTTGATTTGTTTATTTACGAATATCCTGATTGACATAAAAACGAAGACGCCACAATCATCATATGACAGAACATTTGCACTTAAAAATGTTTCTACTTCTGAACAAAATAAATACAAAAAACTAGTCAATGGCGCACCTTAAATTATTAATAGCATAGCATACTACTTTTCCAAAGTGCTCTTGTAGTAGAAAGATTATCATATCATCAACACATCAACGCAGAGAAGTTTTCTCACTGTTGTTTTCACATTGAATATAATGATATATCCTATGTTTCCACCATGTATAAACAAGGCTTTGCAAAGTTTCAATAGGAACTATTTTATTTGAATGTTTCTATGAAAAATATGCAGCACTAGGTGTGGTAGTGAAATCCAAAAAATATTCTAGTAGTTTTATCTTGGTCTAACAGAATAAAATGATTGATAAATAATAATGTAAAACCAGCATATTAACACCACAAATATCCGAAAGAGGAGACACCTCACATGGAAGGTTTCATCAGTATGTCGTCATCAAATATCTAATGTAGCATTAAATTACAAGCACCATTCTACTAGGGATGAGGAATGTATATAAACTTGTTTGAACCTGCCACTTCATCAAGTCAGGTACCTCGGAATGTAGGCTAGAATTCCCGGTTGACGCACATTTCTTTCATTACGCTCAATTTGATGGCATGCTTCATCAATAAACTGGAAAGAGAAAAGAACTAAAGGACATGAATGAGAAGTAGACAGAATGCTATTATCTTCTAAATAGATACACTGTAGCAGCAAGCCTCAATGGGAGCACTAACCCTGCTGAACTGCACTGATATTCTTGACTCCAAGTCATCAAGTAGTTTGCGAACAAATCCTGCAGCATCAGCTTTCTGACCAGAAAGGTAACGTTCTGTAATCCCATGCATCGAAATGCAACGCAAGGGGTCAATCTTGTACGCCCAATCTACAACTGCATAGAAGTCTTCCTGAAAGAGAAGGGAGTAAAAGGACATTCCACAAGACCACTGTTATGAATATTGTGTGTATACTGAAGAAACCCAATGGACAATATATATAGAGAGTATAAAGGAATATTACAGAGAAATATACCATATACGGATAAGGAAACCGATACATATAAGGAAGAAATAATATGATTCCTATTCTATCTCTAATACCCTAAACACCCCCCCCCCCCAGATGCAAAGCATATACAATAGCATTGAATTTGAAAGGGTTGTCACTTAAATAGTAAAAATCCGAAGTCCAAGTCTTGATAATGTCGCTGTAACGTGCAGCTCTTAGAAAAACTATCAAATCAAGTCAACAAAAAATAGATAGAAACATGACAGCGCAGATCAAAACCCAAGACGGCGGCGGTGTAATGCACAAGGTGCAGGAGAAACGCGGCAGCCTTAGAAGCTCGGGGCGGCGGTTAGAGAAGCGGCATATCATAACAACTTCTACGACTGCATGCGACTCAAAGAGAAGAGCGGCGGCTGCTGCCATGCAAAAGAAAATTCCTATACTTTTATGACCGACAACAAATTTGTGGACTCGTATGGCTTGGACAAACTAAAAAATAGATAATATAGACTTGAATTGACGCAACAAAAGACTCAAAAGAAAAGGACTCAAAAGCTAGAGATACCACAGCCCTCGGACCAGTACACCCTTCCTCTGCCAGTTTATTAGCTTCATATGTCACCCCGGTGCCCAAAAGTAGCAACACCCCTTCAATCGCCTCTCCTTTATCTCTCTCTCCATCCCTCTCCCTCCTGTACACAAACGCGAGCGAATCCGAGCGAAGGCGGAGATGGAGTTGCTGATCCCGAGGGGAGGAGAAAGGAGAGGGGGACGGGGGGTCGACCGGCGGCCAAAAGAGGCGGGTGGCAGTGGCGGACAATGACCGATGGCCAGAAGAGGCAAGTGGCAGCGGCGGTCCAACAGAAGGACGACGGCGACAGCTTACCGGGGTTGGTCGCGACGGGAGTTGGAGTCTCACCACCACCACCACCTCGCCCGGCGGCGGGCAGGCGGAGGCTTGCGACAGGGGCGACGAAGAGGTGAGTGATGGCGGCAGTCCAAGAAGAGGAGGCGGCCCTTTAGGGGGGCGGTGGTGTGCTTCTTCGCAGTGGCAGTCGAAGAGGACGGCGGCGGCTGAGGATCTGGGCTGGGGTGGTTGGATCCATCATGAGCTCGGGAACCAGTGGCATCCTCAGCAAGCAGCTGACCTAGGCGGTAGTGGCGGCATCATCGTCGTCGTCAAGCGAGGAGCGCCATGCCGATGGCGGCAGTGAAAGAGAGTAAGCCCGAAGCGGTGGATCCAAGGCCGGCAGCAGAGGGCGCACACCAAGGACCGACGGCTCGGATCCAAGGCCGAAGACGGTAGATCTAGCACAAGCTGGTGACGCGGTGCGCCGACACGGGCCAGAGACGACCAGATCTAGCGCAGACAAGCAACACGAAGCGCCGACGCGGGCGTGGGCCGGCGGCTTGGAGCACAGAGGTGGCTAGATGAGGGATTGGCTACCCGAGGGCGGCGGCGGCCCGAAACGAGGTGGCCACCCCCGAGGAAATCGATCCTCTCGGAGGCAGCACATGCGGAAAATGAGCGGAAACTAGGCAGTGGCGGCGGCTACAGTAAGTCTAACCCTAATCTAAGCTTTGATACCATATTATGAATATCGTGTGCATATTGAAGATGCCCAATGGAAAATATATAGAGATAGTACAAGGGGATGTTATAAGGGAATATGCCATATACAGATAAGTAAACTGATGTATATAAGGAAAGAAATAATTCGATTCCTATTCTATCTCTAATATCCTTAACAACCACGATCAATAAAAGGAGGGTGCAGAACTAACAGGCTGGTTATGTAGAAAGAATTGTACATTTGACTTGAATAACAAAAATTACTTCTTTTTGGTCCTTAAGAAAAACTTATTCTTTTTTGTTCTGGTTCTGTATCAATATATCATGAAATCTACCTGGATTCCATCAAGTAGTTCTTGAAGAGCTTCGTTCAATGTACCCAGTTCAGCGGATGTATTATCTGGAATAGGATTATAATAGATTGCACGCCGAGGTTATCATGCAAGCAAAGGAGCATTAATATTACATTCAAGAAACTCAGTAACATACAATCATTAGCACGAGATGAGAAGAATACCTGGTTTGAGATCATTGCCATCTGGATCCATAAGATTCAGGTCATCATCTGGGTCATTTCCTCCGGATCTACTCTTATTAACATTAAGAGCACCAGCTGGAACAAGTGCGGGTACTTCAAAGCACATAAAATGTGCAAAAAAGGAACTCTGCAAATGTAATATTTATTACTTAGTCCATGAAGTCAAACAAATATAGTTAAGTAGCTGCATTTAAGAAAAAAGAATAACCTCATCCACAAGAAGCGGGATAAATATTGTAAGCATCTTTGAGTATGCATCAGATATTGTTGAAGTGTCAGCACCACTGCCATTCTGACCAGCATTATTAGAACCTTCAAGCCAAACAGCTGGATTTTTGGGTGCTTTCGTACTGGCACGAAGTTCATTGGCAAATTCACGTGCCTGAACCAAATTACATAAAAAAGAAATTTATACAACTCTTGAAATGGACAAGCTTAACGGATGTTCAAAAAATCAGGCATGAGGGAAATAAATAGACCTTGTGTATATCGGTATCATATCATTCCCAACCTTGTCTTAAATTAATCTTGAACATTTAAACGTAAGATAGGGGGAAAAAACAAGCATATCGGAACTAGATAAAGAGGCAGGATGTTAAAGCATGAAGGTAGCATATCAAACAATAGCATTCAATTATCTTTATCCTGACCTCTCGACGAAGTAGTAAATTAAGAGAATGACAGTATGCCTTCCTTAAGGGACCTAAACAGGTCTTATCCAGACTCTGCATACAAATGCGCAACAAGAAATGAGAAAAGTGGGAATGGTGTAAAACATGTAACAAATTGACAGACTACAGAACAAAAATTAAGAGGATTAGAACCTTTAAGTGCTGCAGAAGTCGGGCATAAGTCCTGCATTTGTACCTTAGGTCTGCATGATCAGGCCGCTTCAATTGTCCTCGCTACATGCAATTCAAAGTGAACTCCCTAAGTCATCTCACAAATTAAAATGGATATGGTAAAAATTACTGCAAACAATGAGGCTACGAAGAAACCTGAGAAAAGTAGCTTTTGTCACTTATCATGAAGTCCACCAAGCTAGAGAAGTAGTTCCTCAAAAATTCCGATGCTCGTCGAACAAAAGTTGTTTTCAGCTTCTCAAGTTCTGCTCTTTTTTCCCTAACCTGAAAAGAGTTGACTAATAAGTTTTTTTTCCTCAGAGGTGCAGAGTCACAACTGAACTTGAAGCAATCACCAAACAAAACTTAAATATGGTCTGTTTGTGAAACACTTACATCCCAACCCATCAATGGTTTTCAGAAAAACTACATTTAATGCCACAAGCTCCTTAAGTTTGTTCCCTTACCAATATAGGCAATTGAAATTACAAAACATGTTTTATTAAATGTTCATTGTTCAGGTTGCTAGTATTTCATTGTTAACATGACAAAAATCCTTGTGTGTGATTTGGTATGGATACATGTGCTAATAGAAGAAAACAAGAATATAATGAAGATAGCTTACAGCACGCATGTTAACATAGCATGGGTCCAAATTTGGCACTTCAAGACTGCGAATGGCCCCCGTCAACCATTCACAAGCCTCAACATTTTTCAGCATCCGCGACTCTTCAAATGAACCTCCGGTCAATGATGCTGCAAACTGCATTGTGTTTAAATATAAAAGAACCAAATATTAGGCATCACATTTGGGGAGACGAATACCATTTCTGTGCACCGTACCTCCTGCGGAATGCGCAAACGTTCAAGCAATTTTTCTAGCTCTTCAACTAGTCCTTTGTTATTTACAGATTGCATCTCCAAGCCATTGTTACGTGATTCAATCTGCAAAAATATGATCATAATAAGGAATATAGGCAAAGAAAATATGGAAAATATATCCTAACTAATCTTAGATATGTGTAACCAGAAGATACATACTCTTCTAGATGCTGGTAAATGAAATTTCATAAACCACAATTCACCCGTGGTGCCAAAAAGACATAACCAGGATGACAAAAACAAAAATGAGAACGTTCAGTTTCAAACTGCCAAGTCCAGGACAAGGGATGAAAAGAATCGGGCCCTTGATGTGATTTAAAAATTGTGCTTTCAATTTTTGGGAGAGCATAGAAGCACTACTAAAAAAAAAGAATTCCGCCCATTGTTCCGATACTGATCATAACTAGCTAGTTACAGCCAGTAACAGGGTAAAGCGATTGGAACACCATCAAGCGGTTAAAGCAGCTCATTTACTTCAACAAGTAAATGGCAGTTCTGACAATAATAAGGTTGTCGCTAACAAGTTTGGGTGGAATCGCATTTTTCAATGTCATAAGTACAGTTTTCATGGGCTCGAAAATAATTTAAAATCAAAGGGGCAACTTAGCAGAACATGGCCAGCTAGTGGCCGAAATTGGGCAGTTTCAGGGCCTGTTACATCCTAAATTCTGAAAGAGCCTAGGTAGCAGGTGCATTTTGAGTTAATTTAAGGTCCAAACCTTCTGAATCTGGTATTCTGGTACTAGTTACCCCAGATAACAGTACAGAATTACTAGTAGTTGCCACTTGCCAGTAGAAACCATGCTCCAACCAACCAGCTATATTGCTTAAAGGGTCAAAACCAAAGGGGCTAAAATTCTGAATTCGAAAAGTAAATATTCTGATTGCATCTAACATATTAATTGGATGGATTAGAGATGTTCTCCACTTCCAAAATACTTCTACATCTTATTAAATAGATTCATGAAGCATACAGATGCAATATCTTCTCTCATATGCCTGAGCTTCAGATTAAAAATCCGTAACCACTCATCCATATCATCTACTGTTGCACTAGCAGCATCCAGACCTTGCAAGACCTGCAAATCCAAGCAGTTGGATCAGTCGATGAAACAAAATAATGTGCCCAAAAAATCAACAATCATCGTTTGAAAAGTAAAAGTGAGATGCAGGCGGCAAGGCAATCAGATGTCACAGTGAATTCATTAGTAATCATTGCATAAAACTTTGATACTACACAGTAAAGGAAATAAGGAATATAAAAGGCAATACCTCCTCTATTAATGGCTCATTTTGCAGTAATTGATAGACATTTGCGTCTTCCAAAGCAACAAGCTCCTGCTTCAATCTCTCAGAGAAAGCATCCGCTTCACCTATGCCCATAACATACCTGCATTATTTACACTAGTCAAATTGATGCTGCCAAAATGTATATCATTGTTGCCAAGGTTGGAAGCAAGCCAAAGACAAACAGAAATTAATTAATAGATGTAACATCCTAATTTTTTTAGTTTTTCCGAATCTTTTCTTTAAAATGAGGTGTTATAAAATTTTCACTAATTTCTGAAATTAATAAAGCTTAATTTGGGATTTTCTGATATTTAAAATGATTTAATGTGACTAAAGCAAACACTAATTAAATCCAAAACTATTTTATTTGAGTTCCTTATGTTTCAACGTATTTTCCTGAATTTTCTAGAATTTGTCCAAGTTCATTTGCTATTTTTCGTCGATTATTTGAATCTCCTGTATTTTCTAAAAAGGTAAAGCTAAATTAAATACTGGAAGAGCTTGTGGCCGAATCTCTCTCGACCCATCTCTCTTTCACTCCTCTCGGACCGAAATCCATTTCTTTTCCCCGCCAGCCTTCTCCGTTTCCTCTCTTCCCCAACCCGCTTCCGCTCGGCCCAGCCATCCCGATCTGCTGCGCCACTACTGCCGCTAATGAGTGGGCCCCACTCCACTGTTCATCTTCCTCTCGGTGTCCGTATCCTCTATGCTGCCGCCGCTATGCCGCCATTGGACTCCTCCACAACTGCCTCCCCCAGATATAAAGCTCTACCTTGACCGCCGAATCCGCACCCCTACATCGCGCCGCCCTTGAAACCCTAGCCATCGCCTTGATTTCACTGCGAAGTCGTCAGGATCAAAGAATTTGAAGCCACCTCCTCCGCCGCCTTCGTCGAGTTTCGCCGCCGCCGGTGAGCTTCGAGCCTCTCCATCCTCACCTCCATGTTCGCCTCGACGAGATCTACTCCGCCCTTCACTCAGTTTCGTTGGGAACCCGCCGCCTCACTGACCTCACCGATGACCGAAGCTCTGCCGCAGCTCAAGCCTCGCAACTGGTCATCTCCTTCGACCCTCAGTCCCCATGCACCGCCCATTCGCTTCACCCACGCGTCCTCATGCAGATTCGCCGCTCCAAATCCCCTCCCAACCGCAGTTTGATGTCGATGTCGTCGGAGTTGTCCTACCCACTTCCAATATACCACTTAACGGACATGTTACACTTATTTATCATTTTCGGTATACTTCAATATTAATTCTAAGGTACTCTAATGCGATTTGGTTGAAAATTTTCATTGGAATCCTTTATTTTTGCTATATACCCTTTTCCATTTGTAAAAGGGGTCTATACACATTATGCTATAAAAGTGGATTTGATATTTTTTTCCATAAAACTCACTTTGGATTATCTTATAATCATTATTAAAGTACACTCAAAAGTATAAAGAGGTAGAACATCATTTAAGTTGTATATAACAAATGAGAGTACGTACTCCCAAGAGTATAGAATCATTTTCATATATATAATTATATATATAGTATAATTAACTGGGGCACTATGGTGCCTAGACTCCATGATCGACCTTCCATGCATAATTGAGACTTCCTATCAATAATTCGGCATTGCCAAATCAATGACTTACTTTCCAAATCGATGTCTTTCCAAATTAATGAATGCTCACGGGTTTGCCTCATATATTATATAACATTGCACTTGCACGCGTCTAAAAGCAATCCAAAGGCGAGGTAACCTGGTGCCCAAACACCATGGTGCCCTATTTCAGCGTCCTACACACACACACATATATTCCACTCTATGCATAATTTGTTGAGTACTCTACGTACTCACCCTTGCTATCTCATCACCATAATCAGTGATTGGAGAAGGAGAATCTAGCCCATTTTTCGAAGAGGAACTAGGTCTTGTTTCCCAGTCGATTGCCTGTGGCATGTTGATGAGTCATCATCGTTGAAATTATCTTTCTTTTTCCGCTGCAACTTATTTATTAGTGCTAAGCCCTGTGTGGCTAAGAAGTAAAGTCTGACCATAAGGTCTCATCGGTTTGCTCTTTAATAAATTAGTACTTTATTAGTTATTCGTTGTGTATGGAATGATATTTTATCAATGTTATCACTGTGTACACTAGCGTGATTCTAGACTAGTGCAGTATACACAAAAGGTCCAGATTTGCATATTCGGATCCCGACAGTAGATATGCAGCTTGAAAAAATATAAAGTTAATAGAAAAATCGGACAAGAAGCCTCCATGCAAGATATAGCCATGCTTACGTGTCAAGAAGTGCCTCCATGCCTTCTTCTTCCTCCTTTGCTTGGGACACAAGATCATTTTCAATGGTTACTGTTACTTTCCTCTCAGTTTGAGTAGCTATAGATGTTTCTTGTCCATCTTGGGTGCTCACTTGGTTATCCAGTGTCAATGTATTTTCCTGAAAGAAAGTTAATTAGAAAAATATCTAGCCAGCAATCGATCAAATTCACTTAAGAGTTAAGATGTACAAAAGAAGATATCAGCAGCTTGTAAAAAAAATAATTTTTAGCCCATTTTGAAGTATTTAGGTTTTTGAAGTATTTAGGTAAATAATGTGGGTTGGAATATTTTTATTTCCCATTAAGTCAACTAATAATTGGAGAGGAAAGGCGGGTGGGGGGTTCAACAGCAAAAGTCAAAAGCACGTATGGTTTATGGAAGACGAAGTTGTAGTATGCACCTTTTCCCAAAGAGCTAGCTCCACGATATCAATTCCGACAACTTTTGGAAGATAACTAAGTATCTCCTTGCACATGTTCAGGATACAAAAAAGTAGACGATTTCTGCAAAATAAATAGCAAACATTTTGTTAAAAATCTCCTAAATCAACGCATCAATGTAATCTACCTTAACATGGGAATGGACTCACGTCAAAGAAACACAGCGCACACACAGAACATAAAAAAATCTTTCGAAGAATGACTCAACATAACGATGGAAAGCAGACTAGACACTACACATATACAGAGAACTGTATATATTATATTTGCTGAGAATGTAAATTTGTGAAGACATGTAAAGAAGAGGAGGCAAAACAAGATAAATAAAAGTAACAAAGTCTAATACCAATGAGCAAACATTCTAGGCAACAACCTGTCATCAATGTTGCGCATTGTCCATTGTGGAGGAGCAACACTCTGACTTCTAAGGTTATCAAACCCCTGCAATCCAGTTGACAGTTAGAAACGGATATAACCAATAGCTTCTTTAACTACTCCACAAAAAAATGCAAAAGAGGAATGAAAGTAAGTACCAGAACAAATGTACAACCGCTAGGATCATTGGAAATAACCTCAACCTTTGTAAGATGTTTCAACTTGTAAAGTTTGGCTGGCTGAAACAAAAAGAACAGGTTAAGTTTCTAATAGAAGACTAAACAATAACTTGTGTAGAGTGCAGGAAAAGCACATAACAAAATGTAGTGCAAACCATTTATTGGTCGATAATGCATACTAAAAGACTAGCTAGAGGCAATGTTCATGTATACATATCATGAGGTAGACAATAACAGAAAGATTAAAGTACATGTGCGCAATGAAAATACACAGATCAACAACAGCAGTATATCTACCTAGATGAGAGCTTAACAAAACTGGTGCCACTAAACAAGACAATGTACCGATTCCTGTCATGTATTGGACAACTATTAGCTAGCAAGATTCTATGGTACAGAAAACGAACCTCAAGTACTGCCCCAGATGAATACTTCAATACTCGGAGAAAAGCTTTGTTTGCCTCGCCTTTTGGTGATTGTTTAGCTGAATGAAGTTGAAACTGTTTAGCAGATGTTATAAGCATATATTATCTATAATCAATCAATTAGTACCTAAAGTTTCCTAGCACAAAAAAACTTAAGCCACCCTAATCATATCATCCAAGCTACAACTAGCAAATAACAATATTAACCGATCTCTACTGCTAACAAATCCAAGTTAACCATATGTTCGTGTCCAAGTTAACGATCTCCACTGATTAAATTACAACTATCATATTGATTCGAATTAACCAGGAATTAACTCCAAGAGCAAATTCACTCCAATTAGACTATGTTCCTAAATCAATCAAAGTAATCAATACCACAGTGTCAATCTCTCCTTGCACCAGCAATTGAATAGCAATGCATATAGCTACAAAGAGTGTAGCACACCAAATAGAACTGATAATATACAAATCCAACTGCAGAGCAGCAGTTCAGTGCCACTGATTCTGAGTTTCTGACACAGCACTGCATCAATCCACACCAAACATATGCATTCACAAGGGTATTTCAAACCAAAAAATTCCATACAATATAGATCAGCACCATCTAGATCACTGTTTCTTCCATCCAAACAATTCCACTTCACAAATTCCTGACTAAATTATGCATTTACATATCGAAATTTGCAATCGCACCATATAATGCCTCAACTCAACCAGCAGTAATTATGTGAACAAAGCAAACTGTTCTGGCAATCCCCCAAGCAACCCAACCAGTCTCTGCCAAGATCCACTCAAAAATCACATGAGAAAACATTAACTCAGCTGATGTAATTATATGGCAGAATTTTTCTAGGCGCCGTTTGGGAACCCCTGTGTTGGCGTGGATCCAAGCCAATCCATATGGAAGCAGTCCAGCCCATGAAAAAATTCTGCACTGTTCAAAGAGGCTGTCTGGGTAGCACCTGGATAGGAAAACTACTGGAACGATCAAGTCCATCGACATGGGTAAAAACAAAAAAATAATTACCTCCTAAGTCCTACCCCATTTGTATTTTGATTCTCTCAAAAACTGATGGCCGTCTCGTCTCATGAGTTGTGAGTGCTCACTATCACCTCTGGCTAACTGCATCAACTCCAGCTAACCATAGTTTACAAGGACTTGTCCAACCAGCTCCAGCACCACGCCCAGCCAACTCCAGCTATTACTCGTCTTTTCCACTGCTTAGTTGTTGCTATCGATCTGTGTATCATGTTTTAGGTGCCCGTATTTGCACTTTGTTGGTCTCAGCTCCACAACGTGAGAGCTCTAACAGGCAAATTCCTTGCACAATACGGATCTGCTCGAAGCAGCGGCACGTAAAACCGCCTAGTGATCTAGACTACCAAACCAAATTAAACCAAACCTAGCCACAGCTGACAGCCCTTAGTTCGATCCAAGCTACCCAGATAGCAACCCTCGCATGCCGAATCTGAGCAAGAGTCGCATAACTGAAGATCAGGTGGAACAGCACGAATTCGGCTCGAAACAATTTGCTGCTTAAACGAGCTAGCCTCTACAAGCAACCAAATCAGCGCCGAGATAGCCACATGGAGGCTCACCAAACCAAACCCTCGCGCGCAGCACGGCAACCCAAATCGAAGCAGCGACAGCAAAGCTGCAGAGCGGGGTGATGTGCCGGACGAGAGGGAGGGAGAGAAGAGAGGAGGAGCACTTACCGGTGAGCGCGAGGACGCGGGGCTTGGCGAGGCGGCCGAGCTTCTCGAAGATGCCGCGGCCCTTGGCGACGCGGATGGAGAAGGCCACCTCCTCGCCGCGCGCGCCCGACGCCGCCACGGCCGCCGCGCACGCGCGCCGCAGCTCCGCGTCGTCCGCGCTCGACTTCGCCATCCAGGTGCCCTCGCTCCTCCCGCCGCCCGAGCCCGACCCGCCGCCGATCTGAGAGGAAGGGGAGGACGCGACGAGGCGAGCGTGACGCTGTGGGGAGGGACAGGTTGGTGAGGTGCTTGTTGTTGCCTCAGCTCAGACTTAATCAAATCATTATTTTTCTTTCCGTTGTGTGGGTATTACGGTCGTTTAGCATTGGTCGGTTTTACCTCTCCACTACTCGGGTTTGGGAACCCTTTTACTTTACTGTTACCGCGGTGGGAAACGAGTGGACAAGGCGGGTTGGACTCGGGTTTGGTTGACTTGAACCCTGTTAAAAGGTGCCGTAACTTTTGGTTTCTAGCCGTCGTTTTTTTGCTTTCATTGATTACAATAAAGATTAACAGAGTAAAAAATACTTATATTAAAAAATTATTTTATTTAAAACGACTTCGACGATAACTCCTATAAATAATCTATAAAAACCAGTTTTAAAAAACCACAACATTCAAAAGTCATTTTTTAAGAGCTAAAAACCTAAAGTCACTTGGAACAGAGCCTTGATAGGGACTTACAGTGGAACCGAAACCAGATGCGGGTTGCTCGGTAGCTAATGGGTGGTGAAAATACGTATGTTTTATCAAGCTTCTTGTGAAGGCCCTGTTCATATTGAATTTTGCTTTTGACTTCTGCTTAAAAAAATTAAAAGATTATTTGAATATATAGCTTTTCGAAACGACTTCTACACTTCTCTTGCTGCAGTCTTACTCTGAGGATTAAGTCAAGGGTCGTGGGTGCATCACCTACTATACTCCTTTCGCTCCCGTCACACACACACATCTCTTCCTTACTTTTTCACCACTCATTTTTTTTCCTTTTAAAAGTTATCTATTTCAGTCACTACTACTCATTTTCAGTCAAAAACTATAAACCATAGCCAAAGGCCCATTCTTGTTGGCTTTTCAATCGATTTTTGATTTTGGCTTCTTTAAGCGATCACTATTTATTATATTAGGGCCTGTTCTTTTTTGCTGCGGCTGATGGCTTTTTGGCTGTTTGCGACAGAGATTGCGGAAAGAGAGATACTCGCTTGTGATTTTTGATGATACAGATATTAGTTTTTTAACGTGTACTACAATTAACTTGTAGACTCTATCTTAAAAAATACTCCGTTTAAAAGCTAGTTACTACAGCAAAAATCAAAAGCGACTTTTAAAAACCGCAAAGAACAGACCCTTAATAAGTCACAACTAAAAAAAATCCAAAACCACAGCAAAAACTAATCTGAGCGTCCCTAATCCACTCATGGACCATAGGCTGGCCTTTTCTTTTTGTTTTTCCTACCTACGGGCTAAACAAACAACACAAACCCAACTTTTTGCCTGACGAAGACATGGTCTAATCATATTTGTTTTATCCTTACTAATATCTCCTATCACAGATAAGTGAAATTTTAGACATCGACAAAGTTGGCCATCAATTTTTATTATATGCTATATTCGAAAAACCTAACAAAAAAGCTTTTTAAGACAAGTATAATGATATCATTTTCATTTTGCTAATACAAATATGCATAATAATATTGCTGATCAAAGTTAAAAATAATTTGACAGCACACATTGTATAATTTGTCTACATCCACTGACCTACCTAGTGCTAGAGCAGCCTAGTTTAGGCTCACGCAATAATATCAACTATTAACAAGAGAATTCTAAAAAAACCTACTCCCCCAGGTTACAAAAAATATCGTTGTGGACATTGACACGGTCCCCAAAATACAATTTTGATCACTAATTTATATTGTAACAGATTTATAAAATTTATAAAATTATAGTTTTATGAAAGCTCTTCACAAAACAAATCTATAGGTCTGTTCTTTTCGGTTTCTCAAAACGGTTTTTGGCTTTTGCTACAGTACCTAACTTTTAAACGAAGTATTTTTTTAGATGAAGTCTACAAGTTAATTATAGTACACGTTAAAAGCCCAACATCTGTACCATCCAAAATCACAAGCGAGTATCTCTCTCCATAATCTCTGTCACAAACAGTTAAAATTCAAAAATTTCAGCCAAAATCCATAAACCGCAGCCATATCAAACAGGCCTATACATACCAGTTTCATGTGTTCAATCTAAATATTAAAATAGATACAGCTAACCAAAGTTTTAAAAGTTTGAGTATACATACTGCAAAACAACATTGTTTTGTGACTGGATAGAGTACTAACAAGAGAAAGGTGGTGAGAACTAAGACAATGTCGTTTGGAAGTGAAAAAGGGAGGCTACTTTGTAATTCTATACACATATATGCAATAGACTTATTCATTCATTCATATGTGATTCTCGTTGGGTCCCTTCGCATCCTCGGCGGTCTTCGAATCCAACTGGGGTGCATATAAGTGCATTGTCCGATTTTGTATTGATGCCATAAATAGTTCAATTCCTAGAAAAATAAAAAATTCTTGCCTTCCAAACGGAGTTGTATCCAGCTAGACATTGTTTTGTTCACTTACAAGGGGTCCTATTTATAGAGCGGGAGCAGATGAGTGAAGTTACAAGTTCACCCTTAGGGTCTAGCTTACTCCTAAGGGTATTCTCATCATTTGCTCTACACGGGTCCCGTCATGTCCGAAAAAAACCTAGGGGTCGATCCGCGGCTAGCTCCGGACCTCATCCACGGTTGGCTCTAGACCTCCACACTGACTTAGTCGCCTCCAGGATCTCCAGTCCGGACCCCCACAGGGCCCTACGTGGACCGCCTCCATGCCGACCTCATGGGACAAATCATCAAGTGCACATCAACTATGGGGCAAATAATCAAATCCCTTATTGTATATGAGTGTCTAGGGTTACAAAGTGGCCTTTCCTTCCCACTTACAAGTTGTCTTATTTATAGTGGGATAGGAAGTAAATGAAGTTACAAGTTCACCCTTAGGTCCTAACTTATTCCTAAGGGTATACTTGTCCTTTGCGCTACGCGGGTCCTGTCATCTCCGAGAGACCCCGGGGATAGGTCTACGACTGGCTTTGATCGTACAGGGTTGGCTTTGGATCTCGTCCACGTTTGACGTCAGTCCCCCTCCAGGGTTGGCTCCGGACCCCCTCTGAGGTTGATCCCATACTTCGTTGAGGTTGGTTTACGGACTTTGCTCGAGGTAGATCCCTCAATGTGTGCCGCAACACCGAAGTTGATGTGAGCCTAAGATGGCGCAAGAACCCTTCCTCAATAATTTAATATACAAATTTTTACAACCTTTTAAGTTCCACGCGATCCCTAAGAATCCAAGTGCCCTAATAATAAGACGATTGTTTGGTTTTTACAATCCATTGCACATTGTGTTCCTCAACTGAATTTTACATTTTGCCCTTGCCTTGGTTGGATCGATTCAAACCAAATCAACACCAGACCATATCATGTTGATACAGAGGTGGCCATAGGCCCGACAGTAAGGACTTCTTGCACCAAATATACAAGACTACAAGCATATGCCCAGCAGCAAGCAATAAGGACTTCTTGCACCAAATATGCAAAGACTACGAGTGTATGCCCAACAACAAGCAGTTAGTGTTGGAGTTTGAGGGCCTTTTGGTAATTTCTCATTTTGAGGAAAGGGAAAGAAAGGAGGGTGGGTCCTACCTGTCGGTGGGATAAGAGAGTAATAAGGTTCGAGACTTGGTCTCCAACCCCTAGGGCATGCAGCCGATGGACTCGGGCGACTCTTATGTGGTGCGGAGGCTTTAGGCAGCGACGGCGTTGGAGGCGCCAATGGTTCCGACGCTTTGGCAGTAGCCACGTCTGCTCCATGCCTTTCCCCTTCTATTTATTGGTTACCTCCTCTTGTTTGGCATCAGCTCAATGAGTCCCCTACTTCCTAATCACTTCCTCTTCCTCAGTTAGATCTCGATCTGGGAGGTGGTACCACTACTCTGCCATGCTCTTCATCGGCTCTGACAGCAGGGAAGTCCGAATTTTCTCCTCTTGGGCATTACCCAACCTGCTCCTTTCGTTGTTTCTTCTTTGAAATAGTTGTCAGGAGATTTGGGGCTTTGTCCTTGAGGGTTAAATCTGACCGGCTCTTGATCGATTTGAGGGCAAGGAAAGGTGTGCTTGGTGTTCCACATTGCTCTTGGCCGAAGCATCTTTGTTGGTCTTGTGTAGCATTCTCCTATACCTCGGCTTCGTTTTTGGTGTGTCCCAATTTGCGAAGAGTGGCATTGTATCTCCGTCAACCTTGCCTGTCATTCACGGCACAACGAGGCAATTGGTTTTCTAGGACACGCCTTTAGGCATGTTGAAAGCATCTAGGCCCCTATCTTAGGGTTTTGGTAATTAATGACAAATTAAGAATATGGGACTAATATGTGTGTTGAGATTGTATAGCTAAGGTCTCACATGTGCAAAAGTGAAGAACAAGCAACAAATAAAATTTGAAGCTCAAGAAGCATCAAGATTGAGGTACATAAATTTTAGGATCTCTTTTTCGGTTTACCGGTCTTAGGAGAAAAGGTGGAAGACCGGATTATATGTTAGATGCCGTACTATTAAGAGGGATCATTGAAAGTAGCTTGATAGCATGTTTGGGTGCACATTGGATCATTCTAGGATCATACATGCATTTGAAAATATGTTTGAAAACTCATTGTGCTCTCTCAGGAAAATCGGTAGCACAAGCGCTCCTCCTACGGTGACTACCGCAGCATGGTAGTACCAAGCATGTAAACAATGGTACTATCGCGCACGGTAGTACCGACTTATTTGCGGTATCTTTTTTCCAGAGAGCTCCTCCTTGAGGACTTCACCTAAAACAAATCGGTAGTACCGGAATATGAACGACGTTAGTACCACATGGTACAGCGGTAGTACTGATTGTCGGAATGATTTTTTCCAGAAGAGTATCTCCTTGAGGACTTCACCTAAAACAAATCGGTAGTACCAGAATATGAACGGTGGTAGTACCGCATGGTACAGCGGTAGTACCGATCGTCAGAACGTTTTTTCCAGAAAGATCCCCAAGAAGAACTTAGCCGTAAAAAAATCGGTAGCACCGATTTATGCACGGCGGTACATCCGCAGTGCGGTAGTACCGCACCTACCTACGGTAGTACCGCAGTGCGGTAGTACCGCTATTTCAACGGCGGTAGTACCGCACTAAAATCCAACGGCTAGTTCGACCACCGACATAGCCGCATCGCTTGTTACAAGAAAAATCGGTAGTACCGCACTTTCAACGGCGGTAGTACCGATTTCCCTGATTTTTCAGGATTAATTTTATCCAACGGCTAGTTTTGATTGGTGAGGCTATAAATACCCCTCCACCTGCACTTGGGCAGGCTGCTGAAGTTCATTGAACCCATTTGAGCCCTAGTGCATTCACTGCACACTCTTCTTTACTCTTGAGCATTCATTTGAGCTAGTGGAGAGATTTTCAAGTGCATTCAATTCTAGTTGATCCTTTGTGCACTTGAGAGCCGTCAAGTGAAATCAAGGTCTATTCTCTTGGTGCTTGCCGGCACCTAGACAGTGGAAAAATTGATTGCCGATGATTTCTTCAAAGAAGTTTGTAAAGAAGTCCGGGCAAGTTTGTGAGTGGTGTGGAGCTCGCCATCTCCGGAGCGGAGGAAGAGCTACCAATAGTGATCGAGGTGTTTCGGCTTAATTCGTGGAGCCGGTCCGATTAGTTCGGGCTAACCTCAACGTGGATTAGTGGAAACCGGCAAGTTTCCGAGACCACGGTAAAAACATCAAGTGTCTTTGTGATTGTCTCTTGTTCTTTATAGTAATTGATCTTGCTTATTATTGCTTATTGTCAATTGCCTAGAATCTTTATTATTGTGTAGAATTGCTCATCGGTTAATTGATTGCTTAGTGTCATCTAGCCCTTAATTGTTTAATATAGGTAAGAAATTTTAAAACCTCCTATTCACCCCACTCTAGTCGGTTATCCTTGATCCTACACATGCCTTGCCTGGATTTCTATTCAGTGTCTTTGAGTGCCATCAGTGTTGTAAGTATTTTGGTATTTTATTACTTCGCTTCATCTGTTCTTGTCATATTACCATACTGTTGATATCTTTGTTGAAAGAATCGGCAAAGTAATATTGTGGGCTGTGGGTTAGATGGCACAATGAGGATATTTGTCATATCGAGAAATTAAACTGATAACCAAATCAGACTTGAGCTATTTAAATTGTTTCACTTGTCATTTTACTTCAAGAGGAAGCCTCAGATATACTCTGTTTTCTCAGTTGATTATGATCTGATTTTGTGGCTTTGTTTTCACTTTTGTACTGCTAGGTGTTCAGCTTTCTTGCTGATAGTCATTGCTAGTTGTTTAACTTCTCAATTTAAATAGTCTATTTGGCTGTCTATTTTCTTTGTACGGTTAATTGCTTAATCTTCTGTCGACTGAGAATATATCCTTAGTTTAGTAAGGAAATTCTGAATTATTGTGAAGCATGTTATATAGCTCACAAGTTTGATGTTATCACATTTAATTAGTGAAGTATATTGACAAGTATTGAGAAGGCCAAGGATAAATCTTAAGCAACTCTACATCTAAGAGTAATACTGAACTCTAAAATCTGAGCATTATGCTGATTTTAATAGTTTTGATGCTCTATGCCTTGAGTATATTATCTTTGTTAAATGACATGATAAATTTACATGTTTTCGTGTTAATATGGTGCCATTTACTTATTGCTGGAAATATACTTTGCTTATGTTTTTGTTATGCTGAAATTAAGTCTGAAATTTTGCTAAAACCACATTATTTACAATAGCAAGGACTTCTTGAACCAAATATACAAGCCTACAAGCTTTGCCCAAAGCAAGCAGCAAGTACTTCTTGGACGGAGCACGCGGCCATGGCGAGCAGCTCGTTTGGTTCGGTGGTCTCAAATGGCTTACATTTGTTTCAGCGTTTGGTTCGATCCAACCAAAGAAAGGAAAAGGGCAAGGGCATTTCAGAAAATTCAGTTGAGGAAGAAATTGATAAAGATGAAAAATTGGGGAAGATCAAAGAAAATGGCATACATCAAAGGAGCAAGGAACCGCAGTGGCAGTGGCGTATATCCAATTTCATAAAACCATGTATCATTTAGATTTTGAAGTGGTGTATACCTGATTTTGCCCTCTAGATTAACCACTGTAGTGTAGATCTATCACCTTTTTGCCTGCTTGAAATTGCTACAATATAACTACAGTGACAAAAGAGTCGGAAAAAAACTATAGCGACAAAGAAAGGAGGACCTTGATGTTCACAGGAACAAAAGTGACATGAGTCCTGCACCCACACGACACCAACATACGCGTATCGAACCCGAAGCCGGACTCACCTCAAGATGAGAAAAAACTTATCATGTTTGTTTGTTCAAAAAAGCAAAGGTTTTACTTTTTTTTTTAGTTTTTGCCTTCTACTCTTAATTTTTTTTAAGAAATTAAAAAGCTAAACATCGAAATAAAACAGACTCTAAAACAGATTTTGAATAGCTTTACAAATCCCAACTATATGTGTCCTCCCTATCAACACCGTCTACGCCAAAATCCATCAAAAAAAAAGAGAAGGGGCCCTACTAACCACTAACCAACGACTCGCCTCCTTCTCACCGAAGCCTTCTCGTTAACCCTCGTTTCCTTCCTTCCTCTCGCCTCCCCCGCCGCGACGCGATCAAAACCCCACCATGGCCAGCGATGACGAGTGCTACTACTACGTCGACGACGAAGACGGGGAGGAGGCGGGCTGGGACGGCGTGGCGATGGAGGCGGACGAGGAGGACGTCGGGCTGCTCGAGGAGGCCTCGCTGCTGCCGGAGCGCCGCGCGGATTGCTGGGTGAGTGGCCGCGGCGAGCACGCAGGGGGGCTGGCTTGCCGTTGGATTGGATACGCGTGCATTATTGGGGCCTCCGCCTCGGCGAGATCGGCGTGGAGCTGGCTGATCGATTTGAGCCTCCCAGTGCTCCCAAGTCTCAATCCTTGCGTCCTCAAATCTTCATCAAATCCATCGCAAAATCGCTTCCTTTTTAATACTAATTTTGCGCCGGGAGTTTGTTGTTTCCATTCAGTGATGCGCTAATTCCGCGAAGCCACCGCGGAGTCGGCGTCAGGTCTCTCGAAATCCTTACCAGATCGGCTTCCGATGGGATGGGATGGGATGGGATCGGTATCGTTTAATGCCGACTGGGTTTAGAATTCCAATGCGATGAAAGAAACAATGTTGCTAATGGCTTGGCTGGTTTGCAGCCGCGTAGCTAGCTTGGTTTGAATCTTAATTTTGGTTGTAAGAATTAGTAGTTCAATTCTATCCCCATCTTCCGCTGCAAAGGTTTGATCATTTGCGTAGAAGTCGTCAATTTTGCCCAAAGTAATGGTCTTTGTACAAGAAAATTATACTTGTACGTTTGAAGTAGAGTTGCTTACTAGTTTTGTAATATGATAAAGTAACATGTATTAGGATATGCACTTTGGAACTGTGGACCAAATTGGTACTGTAGAGCAGAAGAATTCCAGATATAGCCCCTGCAGAAAAACAATTCCATTTTTAGCCCCCCGCCGACCGCACAATTAACCGGAGGGCGACACGTGGCCTAGTCGTGCGGTCGGGGACCGCACGACTACTGTTCATCCGAGTCGTGCGGTCGCCGACCGCATGACTAGAGTGAACAGTACTAGCGCGACTACTGCGCGGGCTAAACCCTGAAATGCAGCTGCCTGAACCGTACAGTACTATTATCTCTGGTCGTGTGGTCGGTGACCGCACGACTCGGATGAACAGTAGTCGTGCGGTCCCCGACCGCACGAGTAGGCCACATGTCACCCTCCAGTTAATTGTGCGGTCAGCGGGGGGCTAAAAATGGAATTGTTTTTCCGCAGGAGCTATATCTGGAATTCTTCTGCTCTATAGTGCCAATTCGGTCCAAATCTCTGCACTTTGTTCAAATTTTCATTTATTATCTTAAAACCTATAAGTTGGATGACTTGAACAACTTCCTTCTTGAATCAAATGTATAACTTTGTTGTACTAAATATAACTTTAAGCACTGTACGAGTCATGCAAAGCAGCATTGGAGTCACCTCGATCTTTTGTGGCAATGTTCTCAATATTACAATTAACATTAGTAACTATTGACATCTTAATAACTGCTAATCCAAGCATCAAGTATAGTGTATAGATACCATTTGCCCGGTTTGCTGATATTTAGTTCAGCACTTCAGTCTCCATCTGTCACCACCAAAGCTTTGATCTTTTATGTCGATTTACTCAAAGTATTATCTTGTTTTATCCCATCATGTGTACATGTACTTTTGCATTCCCTATACTTATTTTTAAAGGTTTTAACATTTATAACTGTTGTTGCAGGCCATTACACAAGAGTCCCTTTCCTCTGCACAGGTAATGGGACTGAACTGGTCATTTTGTATGAGTTCAGAGTTCAGATTCTGCCCGTCCTACCCCTAATTGAGATCCAATGACTGTTTTCTTTGTCTACTCTACCAACAGCAACAAGACTTGTCATTAGTGATGAACTTGCTCAACATAAAGCAGCACCACGCGCGCACACTCCTCATCCACCACCGGTGGAAGATGGATTACATTTATGACTACCTTGATAGGAATGGGCGAGACCACATGCTCAGGGAGGCAGGCATTGTGCTGCGTGAGAAGAATAGCATGGCAGTTAGCTCAACAACATCCTCAAGAAGCGTCACCTGCAATGTGTGTTTTGAGGAATTCTCCGTAAGTGCTGTCTCGACCATGGACTGTGGGCATTACTTCTGCAATGACTGTGAGTTCCCACATGTCTCTCAGCAACTTTTAATCTCTTGATATATACAGCTACAGAGAACTTATGTTATATGCTGGTGTTTTATTTTCCTTGTGAACATTCATCAACTATAGATATTACTCAGCTTCCTAGGCTTTCAAAAAATGCAAAAGATCGAAAGAATTTTTATTAAAAACACTCGGACATTTAACTACTGTGGTACTTTCACTCTTTGTTCAGGTTGGACAGAGCACTTCTTTGCAGCTGTGGACAGTGGCAAGAAGCAGATACGGTGCATGGAGGTGAAGTGCTCGGCCATTTGCGAGGAGGGCATCGTGCGGTGCCTCCTTGGCCGGAAGTACCCCGACGCAGCCAAGCGCTTCGATCACTTCCTGCTTGAGTCCTACCTCGAGGACAACGACTCAGTGAAGTGGTGCCCCAGCGCTCCGCACTGTGGCCGCGCAATCCGCGTGAGCACTGGTGAGCGGTACTGCGAGGTGGAGTGCCCCTGCGGCATCAGATTCTGCTTCAACTGTGCGGGGCAGGTGCACTCGCCGTGCCCGTGCACCATATGGGAGAAATGGAATGCCAAGACCCATGGCGAGTCGGAGAACATCAAGTGGATCCTTAACAACACCAAGAGCTGCCCCAAGTGCTTCAAGCCCATCGAGAAGAACGGCGGCTGCAACCTTGTGCGATGCAAGTGCGGCCAGTGTCTATGGTAAGTTGTAGTTACACATAGGGTACCGGGGGGTGGACGTACCGGTGATCATCTTTTGGTGAAAACACGTGAACTTGCCAGGCCAATCTGCCGATCAGTGTGCCTTCGGGAGAATTTTCGTCCAATGATTCCTGTCCATGGATATTGGCGCGGCTCACATGGCGAGTTCACAAGTTCTCTCCAAGAAATGAGCTTATATCACCTGATGCATGCATCCTCTCCCGACTTAAACCAATTTTTCTCCTTGATTACTAGCTTTTTTTGTGAATGCAGTTGGCTGTGCGGCGGTGCCACTGGATCGGCTCACACGTGGGCGAGCATCGAAGGCCACAGCTGCAACCGCTTCAACGAGGACGACAACAAGGGGAACACCGGCAGGCGGCGGCTGCAGCGGTACGCGCACTACTGCGACCGGTTCAAGATCCACGGTGACTCGTACAATGTGGAGCAGCAGAAGCTGGGGCCGGCCGTCGAGGAGCGGGTGAAGCAACTGGAGTCGGATCACTTCAAGCGACCCCTGGCGATCAGGGACTGCGGCTGGCTGACCCAAGCACACCAGCGCCTGCTGTGGTCGCGGCAGGCGCTGTCGCGGTCGTACGCGTTGGCCTACTACATGTTCGGCGGCGAGGTGCGGACGCACCCCGCAGAGCGGGGGAACCTGGCTTTGGCACAGAACCTGTTCGAGGACCAGCAGGAGCAGCTGGAGCGCAACGTGGAGCGGCTGTCCAAGGTGCTCGCGACGGACGTGCCAACACTGGCGGAGATGGAGATCCTGCGAACGAAGCAGGAGGTCGTCAACCTCGCAAAGATCGTCGAGACGCTCTGCGGGGAGATGTACAAGTGCATTCAGGACGAGCTGCTGCCGCTGCTCATGGAGCCCATGAATATCGCGACGTACCGGCCGGAAGGGCCCGACAAGGCCAAGGAGTTCCCGGCGTGACGGACGGACGGGCTCCACATGGTTGCCCAGCTTGAGGTGCATTTACAGCAGAAGTGCTTAAGGCTGGTTAGAAGCCACCTTGACCTGAGTAGAACTGATTGCTTGCAAGTGAAGTACGTACGGATTCATTCATATGTTTCAGTTGCAAGGTGTCTGTACAAAGCATTGTTTAAGGGGTGCTCATTAGAGCTTCAATTTTTAGCTCCTAGCGATTTCATCTCTTTCTTTTTTAGTTTTTTTATTTCTTCTATTATATAATTTTTTATTTTTAAAATTTAATTACACTGAAAAAACTAACCACAGTTATAATATAAAAAATCTTTATAATACCAAATAAACCTACTATAAGCTCTGATGAGTACCCAAAAAGCGGGCATTGAGTAAGCGGTGACCCTTGACTTACGCTTATAAAGCACTCGCTTATAATTACGTAGAACACCAGATAAATAAATTAGAAAGTCCAATTGCGCACATTTGTTTCTTTTTCTTAATTTCATTGACTTGAGTAAGCCAAACGTCAAATATACAACGTCAATATTTCTTCATAATAGTTATGTTAGTTGCCCATTTGTTTTCAAATTACTATATGTGATTAACGAAATAATATAGATATTACCTACAATTATACAGTCCACCCAATTTATAAGCGGTAGGGTAACTTTTTTTAATGCTCTTTAGAACATTGGTAGAAATGTTTGGTTAGATTGTGGTTCCTGAGATGAGTGTCGTATCATCCGTATTGGGTTGTGCTTAGAGAAGCTAAAAGGCAAAATAAATATCTGATTTTTTAAAGTGATTTATTCACTCTTCTCGCTCTTGTCTTACTCTGACAATAAGGCAAATGTCACAGACGCATCTCACACCCTACTCTCATCTCGCGCACGTAAATCTCTCTCATTTTCTCTACCGCTCATCTTCTCCTTGTAAAAACTACTTCTTTCCGTTGTTACTATTTATTTTCAGCCAAAAGTTATCACCTCTAGCCAATATCATTCTTTTTAATTTCTGGTTTATGGTTTATGCTATAGTAACTAGTTTTTAAATAGAGTTTTTTCAAAGCGGGGTCTACAAATTGATTGTAGTGGATACTGTACTAACTTTAGTTATATCAAACAAAATCGTATGCGAGTATCTTTCTCTCCATACTCTCCCTCGCAAGTAGTGAGAATTTAAAATTTTCAGCCATTAACTGCAGTTGTAGCTCAAAAGAATGGACCCATTTATGAACACCCTATGTGGTACAATACTTTTCTTTCCCTTGTTGCTATTTCGGAGTTATTGGCTAGTTGCCTCTCACAAAAGTGGCCGTTGCCTCCGCCTCCCCTTCAAAAACTTTCAATTTGACTCTCGCAAAAAAAAAAAACCTTTCAATTTGAATTTTAAAACCTTGCGATTACAAATTTGAACTTAAAACCGAAAACTTTCAAACTTGATGGCTTGAAACCTTTCAACTGAAAATTCAGCTTCTGGTTGGGGATTGTGAACTTCTACTTGAAATTAGCCAATTAGGCTAGCTGGCGTATCGATGATGCTGGATCGAGTTGGGGTAATGGTCGGGGAGCATGGGAGGACTAGGAGCCTGCACAAAGGCAGGGAGCCATTGGCGAAGTTGGTGGTGGCACGTAGGACGATCTATAGTTCTAGAGTGGAGGGACACGAGAGTGAAGTCGACCTAAAGGGGTGCATGCGTGTTCAGTTTATTTCACCTTATGGTGTGTGTTTTTAGGTCGCGGTTTATGATTTTAGGTTGAAAATTTTGAAATTTAGGCTGTTCGTGAAAGACAATACGTAGAGAAAAAAAGTTGCATATGATTTTTGTCGATACAGTTAAACTCAGTACAGTTTGTGTTATAATGTAATTGTAGATCCAATCTTAAAAATAACATCGTTTAAAAGTTAGTTACTGTAGCAAACATAAGCCAAACCCTAAGTAAAGCCCTACCCAACACAGCCTATGACTTTTATCGAACAAATAAACTGAACAATTTCTCTATTGTTGTTTTGAAGCGACTTATCGAGATAGCTTTTTAGAAACGATTTATTGGCATTCATTTCATTCCACGAGCGCTCATATTAGCATTATAAACCATAAATCATAATCATAAATCATAACCCACAAAGAACAGACTTATCTCGTAGACATTTTGTCCAGCTGAGGCTCGGGGGAGCCAAGTTAGTCTCACATGTGTTCGCTTCAATTTTTCCAATGGTGTAGCCCGTATAAACACTGGTTTTCCCACTGGTATAGCCCATATAAACACTGGTTTTTCCACTGGTTTGCCCGTACAAGCACTAGTGTGACCCCGGCCGGGCCCATGGCCAGCGACAACGGCCCAAGCAACAGCGGTTATGCAGTCTCATGATCTTCTTCGTTCGAGATCCGTCACTATCTATCTGTATTGAATGGCCACAACCTTACGTGGTTTTGGATAGCGGATGTGAGAGCCCGAGGGGAGCTCCCGCATAGATTCGCAAGCTAGCAAATCATTTTACGGTAATAAATATTTGCGAAAAAATGGCACGGTGGCAAACAACCTGATTCCATTCTTAAAACTGAATAAAAAGAATGAACAAGAGCTGATCATACCGCAAACGAATCGCTCGAACCGGACACCGCTAAAATTGACCACCATCACTCTAGATCGATCGCTACAATACCTAAAATTGCTCAATAAACCTTAAATCAGATAAAAGATAAATTATCATAAATTCACTTATTAATCAAGAGAAAAGAGAAGGATCAGTATTGTTTTGGTCGGACTTGATTATAGTGGCGTACATTATTCAAATATCTACAAGAGTTGATAACAACACGTGATTAAAGGTACCTTAATAATCCTGAACCGAAGAAATCCCCATAAATCCTCCTCTTCTTCTTTTTCTTCTTCTTCTTTTATTACAAGGAGATGCACACGCACACACATTCACATATGCGAGTGTACCTTCTTAGCATGCATATAAAAATATGGAGATCGGAGATAAATTTCAGCTGTATAGGAAATGGGATTGAACTAGACGATACTGCTTAAGAATTCAGAGTTCAGATTCTGTCCAACCTACTAACTATGATCTCATGACAGTGTTCTTTGACTGCTCTACGTACAGCAACAAGATTTGTCCATGGGCATGAACTTGGTGAACATAAAGCAGCACAACGCGCGAGCTCTCCTTATCCACCACCGGTGGAAGATGGTTCGCATCTATTACCGCCTTGAGCGGAGGGGCGAGAAGGCTTGTTGAGGGAGGTAGCCATTGTGCTGAAGGAGAATAACAGCATGGCAGCAGCCGCTGGCCAGATGAAGCCTTCAACAAGTGTGACCTACGATGTGTGTTTTGAGGACTTCACCCAGCTAGTGTCTGTGGGCATTGCTTCTGCAATGACTGTGAGTTGCCATATTTCAATTGCGCAGTTGTTTATCTCCTGATCTTCGTAGCTACTTTATTCGGAGCTTATTTTCTGTTATTTTGTTTTCCTTGTGAGTTTTCTAGGCTGTAGGAAATGCATAAGGTGGAAAGAAATTTGCTGTTTTGATGGCAACACACTCGAATATTTGCATGGTGTTGGTACTTCTCTGCCTCCCTAGACAGCGGCAAGAAGCAGATTCGTTGCATGGAGGTGAAGTGCTCGGCCATCTGCGATGACACCATCGTGCGGCACCTTCTTGGCCTCAAGTACCCCGACGCCGCCGAGCACTTCTACAACTCCCTCCTTCTACCTCGAGCACAACGACTCGGTGACGTGGTGCCCCAGCACGCCGCACTGCAGCCACGCGATCCGCGTAGGAATCCGGCTAGCGGTACTGCGAGGTGGAGTGCCCCTGCGGCGTGAGCTTCTTCAACCTTGCGGCGCAGGCGCACTCGTCGTGACCGTACACCATGTGGGAGAAGTGGAACGCCAAGTTCCGCGGCGAGTCGAAGAACCTGAAGTGGATCGTCGAGCACACCGAGGGGTGATAGGAATAGCGGTGGTTTTGGTTTTCTTGAAAAAAATCATGAGTGATCGATTTTTCTCGTAGTTGAGTGGCATGTTAGGCATAATTAAATTTAAAAAAATGTAAAAATAAAAACGGCTCGCTAGTCTAGTGCGGACAATGCAAAGGAATATGAGAAAAAAAACGGAACGCAAAAAAACCAAAAAACAAAACAAAAATTTCACTACGTGATAAAAGTGCTACAGTGATTTCGTCGCTGCTACAGTGTTTTTAACGACAAACAGTGAAAAAATCTCTATATTGATCACCCCTCAAGAGCTGCCCCAAGTGCTTCAAGCCCATCCAGAAGAACGGCGGCTGCAGCCATGTTGTGTACTTGTGTGCAGATCGGTGATGATTGATCTAGTAATAGGGGTGTAAAACTATGAATTTAAAAATTCAAAGTATACAATATAAAAAGTTTAAATATAATACATCACAACTTTGTGAAGTACAATCAAAATACAAAATACTTTAGAAAAAAATTTCAATTTCATATGACGCTCATTCATTGATTAAAAGTAGTTGGTTACATTATTGTCATTAACTTATAGAAAAAAGTTACGCTCAATATACGTAACCAAGCAATCATTCAAATATTGATCACCCATACTATTCTTTAGTTCGTTCTTCACATAATCATTACCAAAAAAGACTCGCTCAACACTTATAGTTTGCAATTTATGCAATTATTTGTTTCAACAAGCATCATAGAAAGCTCAGCAAGATTCTTTACCTTTCAAAAAATTTTATCTCTACGCACATCGGTAATGAACAAAAGTTGGAAAGGAAGATGAACCAAATCAGTGGTTGAGAAGTCCTCGAGATAAAATTATGCAAGTTTGACCAGGTTGCTCTTGTCAAAAGAAGTGAATGAATCAACGGAATTGAATAATACCATGCAAACAAGCAAATCTATGTCAAACCAAGACACTATGAAGCAACACATACCTCTAATTTTTCTTCTTGGAAAATTATGTCCATGTGGTTGACATGACCTTAATGTAATATATCTTGTTCATTAACATTATAATCTGTGATAGAAATCCTCTTTCTAGAGGCTGATGGCTGAGAGCTTGGGCACTGAGTGGCTGGAACTGCTTCTAGTCCTTGACTGACCTATTGATTTGTGAAATTCGAATAAATGGTAAGATTTTTTTCCAATGAGCCAGGTCAATGGTAATGGGGCATAGTCGCATAGGGCATGGGCAGATCCATAATAAATCCAGAGTTTAAAGCCTGATCAGGTTTATTTGCCTTCTTTTTAAAGAAAAAGATCCGCCGGTAGCCGCACGTCATCCGTTGGATCGAAGAACATCAACAGCCCCATGGCCGTCCATCGTGTGTTCCTGTGCCGCTGTGATGTGACGACCCAATAATCAACCGCACCAAAAAAAAGGGAAGAAAGAAACAGAAGAAACTCACAAAACGCAACACAACAACGGAAACACACAGGGCGTCAAAGAGAGAGAGAGAGAGAGAGAGAGAGAGAGAAGGAAACACACAGAAAAAGGAAAGAAATCCCGGGGCAAAAAATAAACACGAAGACCTCCATTTCATCCTCCTCCAAATTCCCCAATCCAATCCGTTCCAATCGTACCACCGGCCGACCACGCACTCCTCCCCCTTCTCCGCTCCGCCCCGTTAACCCTAGTCGTAGAATCCGCGTCGTTCGACCAAATCCGCTCCAATTCTCCGTCCGCGGGGTCCTAATTTGAGATTAGGCCTGCGGATTGTGGCTCCCACCCTGCAGGAACGGGCGCTGATGCATGGTTGTGGCGCGTAGAAGAGGGGGCGTGGTACCATGTTGCAGTGTCTCGAGGGGGTGAAGCGGCTCTTCGGCGTGCTCCTCAAGTGCTGTGACCTCGATCTCAAGCAGCCCAAGGGCCTAGAGGATCCTGAAATCCTCGCCAGGGAGACCGTGTGTACGTCCACTCTGCTAATTCTCCTGCTGCTATTAATTAATTGTGTCATGTTCGTCCCGCGACATGGAATTACGGCAGCATTGGGTGATCTGCGTGCGCATGCAGTTAGCGTGAGCGAGGTCGAAGCATTGTACGAGCTGTTCAAGAAGATTAGCAGCGCCGTGATAGATGACGGACTGATCAACAAGGTCAGTGGGTAAACGCCCAATTTTTTAAAAGTTAAACGATGTAGTTTTGTCGGTATATGTGTGCATATCTGATAAGTGATGAATGACCCGGGTTGTGATGCTTGTGCATTGACATGGTGCAGGAGGAGTTTCAGTTGGCGCTTTTCAAGACCAGTAAGAAGGAGAGTTTATTTGCTGATCGTGTAAGTCCACATTACACCTGTGTTGTTGTTTGTACGATGAAAATGCCGTTCTGCTCTTTTGTATTATAATATTATTACTATGGAGTCTCTTTCATTTTTGGCATATTCTTGGGATCTTGGGGTGCCCAATAGAGAACACACTGCTCAACACCCTGTAGGAATCATGAGTGATATGCAGCAAATACCCGCTTGTAGAATGGTCTGGGGTTTTTTTTGGGATATGTCTTAAGCCCTGTCTATTCATCTATCCAGAAATGCAGTGTTTCTGCTTGTCTAAATGAAAGAGGAAGATCTATATCATTTAATCAAACATCCTGTAAGCTGCTATTTTGCTACCCTTTGCCCACTCGGTATACGCTTCCCTAGAGGAGTACTTGACAGAAGGTGGTGTTTTTTGGGGGATAATATGACTTTACCTACTACGAGATATATTGTAATGCAACTAAGGTTCTGACAATATTCAAACCTTGTGCTATCATGAAATTAGTTTGAGTAATATCTTTGACAGCTTCTCCATGATGCTGTGTTCATGACTTGGAAGCAAGAACGCGCATGTTTCGGTATTATTGGCTAGGGTTGGAAGCAAAATTATCCATTTTGTTGAAAGTTGTGATCATATTGGTGTATTGAAGCTATAAATACCAAGATCATAAAACTTTATGAGCTAACAATTTCTTACATAAATTCTGCACCCAATTGCTCACATCTAAACCATTGGCACAATGGCACTCACCTACCACACCCGTTAATGAGACTTTGTAATATTATTGATGCCTGTAGCATTCATCTATCAATAAATATCCTCTACATAAAAGAAACAGTCAAGTGAGTATGATGTTGGTACATAATTTGATTTCTGTTAATATGATAATGCATTTCCCCCAACATTTTCCCTGTTATTGCAGGTTTTTGATTTATTTGATACAAAACACAATGGAATTCTAGGATTTGAAGAATTTGCCCGTGCGCTCTCAGTATTTCATCCAAATGCTCCTCTTGATGAGAAAATTGACTGTAAGTTCACAATAAAATTTAAGACATTTGCATAGTTAATTTAACTCCAAATAAGGCAGTAGATTAATAGAAAATTTTATTACTCTGAAAATGACATAGGTACATGTATGGTAATATCTAATACAAAAATGGATAATGAATGCTAAACAGCATTAAACGTGTCACTATCTCACAAATGCTACTTCCAATTTCTTACCTTGCAAATTTTTTTAACATGGCAGAAATAGAATCAACATGCTAATTGCATAACTATTTATATTTTGTAGTAAGTAACAAATTCAATATAAAAAACAACACTTGTGTTTATCATTGCCATATCTAGTCACCTCCACTCTGCAGAACAAATTTTATTCATTGGTTACTAATGATGGCTGACAAAATGTGAACACTAGTTGCAACGTCACAAGGAGAAACTAGTGACATGGTGCTGCTATGCAGTGTGATTAATTCACATCTCTCAATAGTAGCCCTTAAGAAATTTGTAATAGTATTTTTGATATTGTAATGGAAACTATGCCATATGAGACATTCTACCAACTTTTCTAGCTGATTTCTGTTGATCATGCTAATAACTATTAGGATTCTTCTGACCCCAGGCGTGTATAATATACAAACACCATTGTACCATGTTTGTGCTTATCTGCCTATAACATTCTGTTTAGGTGTTTCATGTATTGTTTGCAAACCACATTAAGTCAACCCTCTTGTTTACTTAATCCTCTGACATGTGTGAATGCATAGGTCTAAAACAGCACAAAAGGTTCTTGATATCCCTGAGAAATCACATGTAATTTTTCTCCTTTTTTTAGTTCTTTGATGCTGTCTGACAATGGTCTTTCTTGGAGGAAATGTTCTTATGGATTGTGTAACTCTTCTCTCTGCTTGTTTGATAGTGCACTGTGAATCTATGATGCATAGAAAATAAGCCAATTGCATTTTTTTAGCATATGTTCATGGCCTTTTCTTCTGCATCCTCCTGCTTTTATCTTAATTGTTGCAAGTGAAAAAAAAAATCCTTACATAGCTGACTCTAGAATCCTTGCAGTTTCTTTCCAGCTATATGATCTCAAGCAACAAGGCTTCATTGAAAGACAAGAGGTATTTTGCTAATCAGCATGTAATATGTGAATTTAACATTTTGATTTGGATCAAGGTTTCATTTACCATTTATTTAATAATCCTGGTCTTGGCTTCTATGCTGGAAAACAGGCACTTTCCATTTGGTTTCCGGTTAACTCAGTTTTCTTCTCTTTCCCGCTTTGCATTTTCACAATTTTTTTGTTCCATTTATCTTCCTAATCAATTAATTATCACATATCTCCAAAAATACTATACAATCAACTCAATTCCAGCTGGTATTGTCAAAAGTCAAATACTGGTTGACACTGATAAGTCTGGTGCAGGTGGTAAGCAGCTGGTTACCACCTAACACCACTTTCTGAAACACTAGTTAGGATAGTTCAAAGTTTAGATTCAGTGTATTTGGTATACGTGAATCACAGTTGTGTTCGAATTGATATTATACCATCTGCAGCCTTGATCTATATATCGCTAGTTTGTTGACAAATGTATTCATAAATAAAAAAGTAAAATTTGGCATAATTTTTGAACTTATGTTACATCCTTTTCTGCTCATGAATGAGGAAGAATATCTTTCTTATTTATGCCCAATTATTGTGCTGGGTTATCATTTAGACTCCTTTGTGCAAAAATTCATTCATCTTCTATCCTTTTCCATGTTATATCCTAATGATTTCCTTGTTTGTCTATTAGGTTAAGCAAATGGTTGTTGCTACACTTGCTGAGTCAGGAATGAATCTTTCAGATGAAGTCATAGAGAGCATCATTGATAAGGTCTTGATTTGCTCACTTTTCACATACTAGCCTGGCTATGTATTTTTTCCACGTAGAATCTTTCTATTCAATCATGATGAGCATCATTTCCTTTTTGTGTTCTGTACACAAGATTTTGCTGATGTTGCGCTAAATTGAGACCGCCTTTCATTAACATATCTGGCCCTTAATTGATCGAAGTTTTAAAGTTGATGTATACAGTATTTATTTTAATTGATACATTCAATATATTGTATTTGTTCTAATACCCAAGATAATGTAATGGCTTGCAAATGGCTTTGGCTAAAGCTAATAGTACTACTTATTCATTTTCATTGTTGATTTAGGTAATGTACTTGAGTCAAGTCATAGTGCCAATACTTGCTATTAAAGCTGTTTTGCAGAAAGTTAGCTTTATACCAGTGCATTGTTGGCACATTGCACAAACTGACTGACCTGTTGGCTGTTGCGCTCTAGTTGTATTGTTCTGTTAAAATTGTTTTCTTCTTTCGCTACAAGACTTTTGAGGAGGCGGACACAAAACATGATGGGAAAATTGACAAAGAAGAATGGCGCAATCTAGTTCTCAGGCATCCCTCTTTACTGAAGAACATGACACTCCAATACCTCAAGTAAGATATGCTAACTTGTTTGTGCATACTTAACTCTATTTGCTTTTCACTTGATCATTTACATATGTCCCATCTGGAGCTGTGTCCTAACACACCGTGAATGATATTATGAGCTTATGGTTAAGTTGATTGTTCTTGAATGAAGAATAGCAGGAACTATCTTTGAATTTTTTTGCTAAATTACTCGTACGGTATCTCAGAGCTGTGTGTTAAACAATGTTTATCTCATGAAGTAAAAAAGAATGTTACAATGCTCAGAAACTGAAAACTGGCAAACAGAATATGAAATGACACAGATTATTTAAATGATATTTTAATGTAGTGGAGACTGGAGAGTATGCTGGCTCAGCGCATTGGTTCTTATATATGAAGAGTTCATTTAAATTCATGACTTACTACAATATGCCATATTTGTTGCTCAAGGCACATGCGATCATGAACGTGACAAGACTGTTAAGTGTTAATTGTTCAGTTTCATCCAAGCCAGTTTGTGGTAGTGTGCTAGATTCAAAGGGATATATTAAAGCAGCATGTAGTCATCTGTTATCTTTTTCAGAATTTTTATTTTTCCTTGGAGGCATGAGAAAATATTTTCATTGCTTGAATTCAGTCTTTACCTTAAACATTTTCATTCCTTCTGTTGTTCTTTGCCTACTCTATATTCACAGACTAATCATGTCAACTTTCGGCAGGGACATCACCACTACATTTCCGAGCTTTGTCTTCCATTCTCAGGTTGACGATACGTGAAATTCTGAGAATTTTTTCCTGCAATGGAATATGAGAAGATAGTATGAGTGTTTTGTTAAGCTTTCCAATGATCTGTTGATGATTCAGCAGACGCCATAGTGTTCCGAAGAATATTACATACTGGTTTCGAGAAATCATATCGTTTCTTATTGTTAGTAACATTTTTTTCTTGCTTTTACCCGGAAGTTTGGCTGAAATCTTTCAGCGTGTGTGATGTATGTATGAAGTTTCTTTCCCCCTTCGTTTTCCATTTTGCTTTCGGGTAGCTGGTAGTGGATCCAATTGTGTAAAGTTTCTGTTTTTGTGTACAAAGCTGGTGTTACACTTCAGTGAAGTGTAATTTTTGTGGGGAAGTTTTCTGTTGTATATTGTAGATTACTTGAATGAAACAGAAATGCCCTGGTTGATTATGTTTGTTCACAATTAGCTGATTTTCCACTAAGTGTAGACATGTTTTTGTTAGTGTTGTGTTTAATGTTCTTTAGGGTTGGCTATCGAGTTTAACGAGTTATTGTCGAGTTTCTTTCGAAATTGGTGTAGTTCAACATAAAATTATTTTATTTATTATTTAAGTGGTTATTTTAAATTCGAGCTAATGAGTCACTGTCGAGCCGTTCTTGCTAATTTTTTTCATTTGAAATGAATTTATTTCAATTTTGAACACATTAATTACTGTAATTGAAGTAATTTTGATTTCATCCTTAACGATCTTTTTTACCGGCCCTAATGTTCGTGGACCTTGGATTGACGTGGGGGGCATGACCTCTCCGGTTATTTGGATACACATTTGAAGGGTAATCAGGTTTCAATTCAAACCGACGGCTTGGAGTTGTAGTATTTTAAAGTTGTTTTGTGTGCTTAGTGGGAGACACCATGCTACTGAGCGTATGAGTCGGGTTCGTCAAGTAGCCAGCTGCTTAAAAGTCGCGTCGTTCCGTGGCGCTGCCGATCACGGTGACGAACATTGTTGACACATTCAAGTTGTGATACTTGGGTTCCTAGTTCCAGTCCCACCAACTCCGGTATCGAGAGGGTAATTTGTGGAGGTACAACAATTTGGTCGCATGATTTACATGCTTTGCCTTTACAGACCTCATCGATAAAGGATGTATATATTGGTTTTTATTGATACTTTTAGTTTTGACTTATAAATAGTAATAGTTTGTAGATAAACTTATAGAGAGATATACACTTAGTATGATTTTGGTCGATATAAATAAAGTCGCTACAGTATGAATTATAATCGACTAGTAGACTTCGTCTTAAAAAGATACTCCATTTGAAAGTTATGTACTATAGAAAAGTCATTAACCATAGAAAAACAGTTTTTAGAAACTAATATGAACAGAACAGGAATTAATCCATGGCTAAAGCTGTGGGCCTGTGGCTTAACATAAGCTAGCTCTAGCTCTGCATCTTAGAGCAAGGGTGCAGTCCATTGGTCCTCAAGCGCAATTCTTGCGAGCTTAGGTCAATGCCTCTCGCCAGCCCTTGTGGAAAGGACCTATGTGAACGAGGCGAATGAACTCATTTGGAGAACTTAACCAAACTTCATCTTTTGGTTAGAACAATATATTACAGACCCAAGCTGGCACGGGAGCTGCTCGCACCCACTAGAGACTTTAAAGAAAAGTATGGATTAGACCAGATATAGGGAATCCAAGCCGAGAGTGGAGTTATGTGAACAGCCGTCTAAAACTCTGCGGTTTTTAAGATGGAGGAAATGAAAGCAGAAGAAGTTATCAAAACTTGAAACCACATGTTCAATCTTTTTTAGCGGTTTCCCCAGAGGTCTTTATCATTAATGCAGCCTTCATTTTGCTCATTCATGGAGTTGTATTTAGTACATCTAGGAAAGATGATTATTCGCCGTTAGTAATGTGGGTTGGCTTGGATTACTTTGTGTTGTGTGCCTAGGAGGGCAACGTGCTTGGGATGCAGAGGAGCTATTATTGCCCAGCTCTCTAACCTAATGCGGCCGAACCATAGGGAACCTTAGCATGGAGGGACGTCCTAATACTTTTGCAACCGCAAGGTCATAGAACCACTACAGGATAGTCCATGAGACAAGATCGGGATCCATATTCATATCCCTCAACCACTAGTGGAAGAGATTTCAAAGGAAATTAAAGCCTTTAAAAAAGTTTAAGCCTTAAGTTGCATTTACATTGCTCTATCATTCTAAAATCACCTTTCATGCTTAATTTCTAGTTATATTGTTGATAGCCCAATATATACATTTTAGAAGTATAACAAATTAACACTACTATAAAAAGGGTCGTCACAAACGGTTCGAAACTGTCATCACAGATGGTTTTCTGAACTGTCTAAATTTATGTCAATAATAATTGGAGATTATCACAAACGATTTATGAGCAGTCTATGATAATCACAACATAGACAGTTTGTAATTAGAACTAACTGTGAAGAACACTATCATAGACGGTTCGAACCAAAAACCGTCTGTGATACTCACACATCACAGGCGGTTCTATCTACCAACTATCTATGATGGACGAGTATTACAGACGGTTGGTATATAGAATCGTCTGTGATATTATTCCATCACAGACAATTGGTAGATAGAATCGTCTGTGATACACGATTATCACAGACGGTTTTTTGTTCGAACCATCTGTGATAGTCATTTATTAATGGTTTATATCATAAAACTGTCTATGATAGTTCATTCAATATCTAATTTTTTTATTTTTGGCTAGCCTCAAAAAATATTGGCTATGCCTTTTGAAAACAAGCAAATATAGCAGCATATTCTATTTTCATTAAGATTAGAATCCACTATTACAGCTTAACAAGATAACGAGCAGATTACCCATATAATACAGCAAGAACACCTCTCCTAATTCTACAAACCTAACTCTTAAACATAGCAAAAACATAGATCCTAGCAGACAGTAGAAGCTTAACCGCTCTGATGAGGACTCCATGCCTAGACTCTCTTGTCCCTGATGCAATACATGAGTTGGATGTCCTTGACGCCTACCATTGTCGGCGTCGACTTGAGCGTTGTCTTGGTAGCTAGCTGTTTCCACGGCGCCTTCTGCCCGTAGACTTGCGTGGCGTCTACTTTGTAAGGGCCATCAGGGTCAGGGTCGAGGAGGAGGACGATGAGGAGGCTGGAGAGATTTTGAGCGCGGTAGAGGATAGGTTTGGGTAAGTATGTATAGGAGAGGGAGAGGTGGAAGTGGAAACATTTTTGGCAAAATGGGTGTGCGGACGAAGAGATGGAGCTACAATCTGTGGGTGGGGTTGGTGTGTTTCTATTGGCTGGGATTGGGTTGGGGGGATCGACGAGCCCAACGATCATGGATATAATTATCGTAGACGGTTTAAACCTCAAATTATCTATGATACATAATTATTACAGACAGTTTGAACCACAAATTGCCTGTGATACATAATTATCGAAGACAATATATGTATATACTGGTGCAATGTAAACAGCTAGTCTCAAAAGGTAAAATAGTAAAGTTTTATATGGGTTATATATGCTTGTTTGAAAATTTTCGGTGAGATCTACAACTTTGAAGTTGAGGCGAACCCTAAATTTTGAAGGGAAGATCAAAAATTTTGGCAAAAACAGAAATTAAAAATTTGTGATACAAATTCGAGGCTAAAGATGACCGATTTTGGGGGTCTTAGAGGGTGACAGGAGCAAGCTAGTCATTTTTTTGGATTGGGTTCATTGTTAGCTTTTTAATGAGTACAAGAACGTCGAAAACGGATACCGCATGTAAAAGTTATGCCTGTTTTACTAAAGATGTCTCGAAACAGAATACTACTCGGATTCAAACGAGAGATTATGAAATTTTAGAGGATTACAATACGGGAAACATATCACAGGTGGTTTTTAATATAAATTGTATGTGATAACTTCATTATCACAAACGGTTTAAATAAAAAACCATTTGTGATCTTTGGCAATATCACAGATGGTTCGTGGTAGGAATCGTCTGTAATACTTCACAGATGGTACTCATCACGAACTTTCTGTGATATTATCTCTTCACAGAAGATTTTTAACGTTGTTAGCAATACAGACGGTCTTTAAACCTAAATCGTCTATGATTACAATTAACATTGATAGTTTTGGTGAACCATTGGTGAATTTTGCTTATCTCAAAGCAAATGAAGAGATAAGTAACATTTATCCACCATTTATCATACTTTAAAAATTGTGCAAATCACTGTTAAGGAAAGTATTGAAACACCTCTCTTAAATCTTTTTTAGTAGTGTAAAGGTTTCTAAAAAAAATATAAGTGTTCTGAATCTGAGATGTTAGATCTTCATCCAATACTTCTAAAATATGACTAATTTTGTTCTTAAAAATAGTCAAATATTATATAGACAATCATATTCCTTAATTAATGCGCGCATAAACTTTTCATGTATATGTAATGTATGCATATGTTGAATGAATTGTATGTGCATTTACTAGCTGGACTAATCGAACAGATGTAATTCCATATCAAAATTTATATATATTATATATATAGTTATTTTTCTAAAGTCTTTGGTGTAAAAGTTCTCGTACCACAATCTATACATGCTATATTTAATTTTCCCCATGTTTCCTCAGCTCATTCCTCAAGTAGTATCGTCCTACACATTTTTTTCTCATCTTTTTTTCTTTAGAAAGAGATATGATGTAGATAGAGTACCTTGTATTAATTGGTTGTAGCAAACAGGCTAGTGTGTACATAGCAGGTTACTAGCATGCATTATTACATGGAAGCAAAATAACTCAAGTAAATTCATGTCCAATATCTCAAACCATACAAATTAACCCTTAAGCATACATACATATCATATATGTGTACTCATCGCTGTGTCTACGTGACTACTTAATCTGCCCATGCATATGCATGCATCTTATTGAAAACTAAAACCAACGACACACATATATTCTTACACATATATGTAAATGCTATATATATGCGCATGCACCTTTATATTTTCAAGCTAGCTAGCTTTATGCATGGGGTATATTGAGATTGAGTCACACATATATATGTTAAGTTCAAGCAGAGCTAGCCATCGATCGCTAGCTGCTCGATCTCTCAAGATTAGCGGAAATGGGTCATGCATGGTTGTTGGGGTCGTTCGTATAATTGGAAGGTTCAGAGCGCTTCGACACTGGTCTCGTCGCCGGCGTTCCCACCAACCGTCGGCCACCGTGTTCACCGACCAACGCCACCGTGTCCGTGCCGTGCGGTGGCCTCGTCGCCGCAGCACCGACGAGGCCTCTGGTTGACATGATCACCAGAGTTGCTACCGCCAAGGCGCAGAGAAACTTGAGCAACCCCATGCTAGCTTATAGTTCTCTATCTAAACTTGTATATATTTGTGTAAGAAAAAAAATGTGTGCTTGTGTTTGTTTGTGAGATGGGGCGCGCGATCTTGCCGAACTTTCTCGTGTAGTGCAATGAGATAACTTGCCGTAAGAATGCTCGCAAATATATAGAGCTCGACCATCTGTACGTGTCATGTTGTGTACAGCAGTGGGAATTTGTCGAGAAAATGTATGTGTTGGAAAAACAAAAACAGTCTTCGCCAAAGCGATCGATCGGTGACGTAACTCTTGATGGGATCGGGTCCAGGTCTTGTGCTAACGTCACACACGTCCCAACAGCTTTATTTAGTGCTTTAATTAGTTAGGAATTAACTTAACTTGCATCTGTGTTTGATCAATACTTGTTTTTTTCTTGTGATTCAAGTATGCATACTGGCTGGTATATCGGTGTTGACTAGCAGATGTTTCGCTGCTGGTTCCTGCTAGCTTTTGTTGCTGGCTCAAGAAGCTTCTTGACACCTTTTTACCTCGCAAATTAAGCAGCTTAATATCGATTCCTTGATATAAACAGGTCTGTACATGTATGACAACGACTTACAATAAGCATACGCCTGCGCTTTTGGCTAGTCACACATGAGCCACGAGCTTAATTGTTTATCGTTTACCTACAGCTGGGAATCTCTAACCTCATGATGCTTGTCGAGCTTTTGCCGATTTGCAGACCTGTCCATGCATTTTCAGTGCGTATTGTTGCTTCCACACGTACGGTCAACATGAGAAAGGATTGCTTCGAATTATGCACTACCTTTTGTTGGTTCCAAAACTTAGTTACTTTAGATATGCCAAGCAGTGCAGTAAAAATTTATTATGGACAATACAAAAGAATATATAAAAAAATCAAAAAAATCAAAAAATTAGAAAGACATCAGGCGTTTCGTGCGAACAGAGAAGAATGAGTTATTTAGTGCGTTCATATTGGTTTTTACTTAGAGAAGTCAGAAACCAATATAAATATCTGATTTCTCGAAATGGCTTTTTACTCTACTAGTTTTTGTCTTGACATGCATATTTCCCTTACTTTCCCTACCGTTCACGTCATCATTCTAAAGATTACTTCTTTTAACTATTACAATTCATTCTCATCTGAAAAGACATCAGGCGCAGTTAATATGAATACCCCTTAGAGCTTATAAGTTGCAATAGAAAAACTTTGAGCTTATAAAAGCATCCTCCACAATGCTAATTCTGGATCTTTTAAGTTGAGGATATACGATTGTCATACAAACAAGGGAATATGTCAGGTGGAAACCGCTATATATGTGATGACAGAATGCAATAGATGGCGGAAAAAGTGTGTGCAAAATGCCTACAAACATATATACCATACACACGCCACACTCTCTTAATTTCCAACACTATTTTCTTTCAAAAAAAAAAACTAATAGCAAAAAGCGAGTGCGCAGCTCTGAGAGCAACATGGAGAAAAGTGATGAGACAATGGGGGTATCGATCTTTCGATAGGATGGTAACTTCAATTTGGAGGATAACGACATTGACGATACATGCTTCTAATCAGTCACGACCAGAATACCAAGCAATCGCTAAATCACACTCCGAGTCGTTATCAATCGTGCTAAGAACACATTAACCTGACCACGAAGGTCTATTCCTGCATACAACAGAAGAACACACAATGACAAGATAGCAATCAATCTGAAATCACAAATATTTATGAATTACTGATAAGATGGGATTTCAAATAAGTATCTTGACTGGGTGGTCTAGTCGATACCGCAGAAGATACAAGTTGCAACAAAGATAACTAAACATAAATGAACTCCCAAAGACACAGGGATGCGATTACCTTAAATAGGGGAGGGGAGCCGATATAGCTAGAAGATAGCGAGATGGTACTATACATGATACTATTGACATATGAACAGTATCACATGAATAGTAGCCACCATATAGGCTAAGCCCATTACGATTACAAGGTCTAAATTGGCATAAATAGGTGATACATCATCTTCTTTTGGTGATTACAATATGTACAGAAGGAATTTGGAGGTTAGACCAGATTCGTTGGAACGAGAATGATATAAGGTTTCAATCAAGTGCTCGTGGAACTTAAACGGATTTCGTATATGAAAGTTATGCACGTTTGAAGTTGGTGTTGTCTCTAAAGTGATACAACATCTTATTTTGATGATTGCGATGTGCTCACAAAGAAATTTGAAGGTGAGGCTATATCCCTTGGAAAGATAACGAGATAATTTTTCCATCAAGTACTTATGGACCTTAAACGGACTCCGCATGAGAAAGTTATACACATTTGAAGTCGATGTTGTCTCTGAAGGCCGAATTGAATTCCAAAATGTGTCTAACTTGAACTTTTACTTGGCTTGTACAAAAAGTGACGTGGTGCTGCACAAATATATATTTTCATCATTAGTTAGCATCATAGAGTTCATATAACATAAAGCCACTCCTAAAAACATGCTTACATGATAATTTAAGTGAAATGTACGAGCTCCTGTAGTTGGAATAGTAAGCATACCAAATATGGTTGTATCCATAGGGGGTTATGTCCTCATTATCCTCCTCTTCTTGAAAACAAAGCCATCTTGGATTTTGATAGTTGAAAATAGGATAACAAAAAAGCCAAGGTGTATGCATGGTATGTGTATATGTCATCCGTTTTAACAGTTCTTCGTTGTTGCACAATTAATATTATAAAATAGCAGTGATCATAAGAGCTCATTGTATTACTAACGCAAGAGTAATCATATATATTAATGAGCAAATTAAAATTTCTCACACAGCAATTGTTGCACCTTATCTTGCAAATGTAAGTGAAGCATTTATACAATTCAAACTTCTGAAGTTGTAAATTTGTAGAAGTAGCACATATAGGCAAAGCTACAACTTTTGAAATCAAGTAAAATTTATCCATATAATCAGATTTTAATCAAGCAATAGCAAATATATTTAGAAATGGTGAAAAGATTTATAAGTTCTTCCATACATCAACTTCATTATTTATATTGTCAATACTAGATGGTTCAACAAGAGCTGAACACATAGGCATTGAATAATAACTAAATTTTATTTTTCTCTCATAATGAACAAGATTCGGCATAAAGCAATTGCCGTTCAAAGCGACAAGCTTTAATTCATCCATGTGATCACAAGTTATGCATATTCGATATACAAGAAATTGATTGTCTACACCAAAATCTTCAATCAAATTTATCTTATATGTGTAGGCATAAGTGCTAGTTAGTAATTTTAAATATGAAATTTTAGTAATGGGTGTATCCGTGAGGGTATCCAAAGCTCTATCGCGCCCTCCTCATCCTCCCCTGCGCTTCCTCCTCATCCTCCTTGTGCGCCATCGCCTTGATAGCGTCCTCCCAAACGCCTCCTCCACCTCCTCCTTTCCTTGTCATCATTTGTGGCAACGGGTGTTAGTCTCTTTGATGCATCTTCTTAATATAAGAAAAAGAAGGCATTTGACGATGGGGTATTGGACAAAGGGCATATGGCATGAGGGTCAATTGATGGCAGCGAGCCGACTTACCTGGAGCTGGTGGCACTCGTATATACTCAGTTTTATGCTAACTGATGCAAAATTAGTTTTGTTTGAAATAACGTTGACGTGTGTTTGACCTCATTAGAGACGGAGAAGGTGAGGATGGCGCACCATCGTGGCAGATGAATAGCAAATCCAATTGAAAAAAAGAAAACCACAATGGATCTACCGATCTAGGAACTTCTTTTCCGCATCGTCGATCCGAGGCGTTGATTTGAGATCGGATGGCTCGAGAGGCAGTAAGGCACGCATCCGGATCCGGCTGCAGTCTCACGAACGACTGCAAGTCTGCAACTGACCTCAACCTCGCGAACTCGCGATTTCCGCCGCCGGTCTTCCTCTCCCGCGCTGCTAAGAGCCGCCGCCGCCTTCTTCTCCGCCTCAATATCCTGAGACTATCTCTTCTCGATGCTCCGGATCGCCTCTCGCTCGGTGAGATCAGAACTTTTCGATTCCTGCCAAAATTTCCAGCTTTTCCCAAGAACCCCCCTCCAAATTTACAGCTTTTTCCATGCCCATTTGACCGGATGACTCCAATAATCCGAAAAATCAGCGTATTTTCTCTAGATTTGCGTTTCATTAGTCCTTCCCCCACTAGGGCTTGCTTGGTGGTAGGAGATGCTACAGCGCGGCCGCGAAGGGCGGCCCCTCGATCGCCGGCGTAGGCGACATCATCGCCGTCGCCTCCGGGAAAGGCGGCGTCGGCAAGTCCACCACTGCAGGTTCTCTTTTGTTCTGTTATTTTCAAATTTATTAGTGCAGAAAGTTGAACGGACTGTGCATTAGGATTTGGGAATTCAGTCTAAAAAAAAGATTTGGGAATTCACATTGAAGTAGAAATGGTGCTAGACTTAAGATATGATATTGTTGATTAAGTGCCTGATTTGAGGGGCTTGGGCAGCTAGATGCCAATGGTTTAGGAGCATAATTTTTGCTTTTACATCCAATGTAGTGGCAAGAAGGTTAACGATTGTCATGGTCCTTAAATTGGTAGTTGATGTTCACTGGTGTGAACCAAACTTGTGCTCGATCGAGTTGAACTGAATTAAGTTGGTAAACTTAAGGTGCTCATGCAGAAACAGAGTGGCATGTCAATTATTAGATCAGAATTTCCCCTTATTCTTGCTACTTGTTTTCTTGCAGTTAACATTGCTGTAGCACTTGCCAAGGAGTTTCAGCTTAAGGTCGGTTTGCTTGATGCTGACATATATGGACCATCCATTCCCACAATGATGAATCTCCATGCGAAGCCTGAAGTAAGTGAAGGTATCAGCTATCTCTCTCAAGTCTCAACATACGCAACAAAGTACAAACTATTTTTTCCTTAAAACTTAAATGCTACAATGCTTGGGCTTAGATAGCATTTTAAGTTGTTCTGCTTCGAGTTTTTATGTTTTCTTTTTGTAATGATACTGTTGCGTATTCTAACAAATAAATGTGTATGGTTTTGTTCAGTTTTCATGCATAATTTTGATTTATCTGAATTGAAGTATAACAGAAAAACTGAATAAATGTTGACTTAATACAGCTTTATTGTAGTAAAAATACAAGTCAAAACTCTATGCTGAAAGCACCGGAGAGAAGTCTTTTTTCAAAAAGTTGTGATTACTTATTGGCATGCAATCTCTTTGTTCGCAGTTCTTACTAGACCAGTAAAGCTAGATAGCCTTTGCATGTTCAAATATGGAATAATGTTTAAAACATATTAATTTGTTATTCAAACTCAGTTTCCGTGGTCATCAGGTGAATAGCACCAAGGTGTGTCAATGTTTCTTTACTAAATGGCGCTTTGGTTTGCTATCAAATCCATGTGGCAAACTAAACTCCAGGCTGTCTGAAATTGCGATAAAAGCATTTTGTTTTGATCACAATTTAAACTGTGCAGTACCTGAATGGAGTTGAATAGAGCTAGTTGAATGTGTAATTCTGCAATATTCTTCGAACACTAATTAGCATGGCATGGTTGGCCTTTTATTATCCCTACCCTATGATCCTATCACTAATGATTTTATGGATACTAACATGCCTATATTACCGGAATTTTTTTTATTGCAGTGCAAACATTCTTACTTGCCATTTTTGCATATGTTTTCCATGTGTCCGTTGGTCGACTGTAATTCTCCCTTTTTAACAGACATGAAGATGATTCCAGTTGAGAACCATGGAGTGCGATGTATGTCCATTGGGTTTCTTGTAGACAAAGATGCACCAATTGTTTGGAGAGGTCCTATGGTTTGTTTTTTTTGCATGTGCTTCTGTTAACTTCTCACTTGAAGTGTCTATATCTTTATCGGGCATGCATTTTCCTGTAGAAATTATTTTTTCTACTGTTTTACCTTCCTTGGTAAATGTCAAAACATCTACAGAAGAGTACAAGCATGCATATTACTGTAGAAACATACATTGGAAATAGCATGCATATTACTGTAGAAATATACATTGGAAATATGGAGCATGGTTATTTTATTGAAACAAGCACAACCCATACACTTGTTATTGCAATATGGGTTGCTTTCTACAATTTTTGGATCTTTGAGACAACAACACTGGTCTGGGGGTAGGATTAGAAAGGGCTGGTGGATGTGGACATTTTTCATTCCACACAGTAGGTGTTTTACAATCTAATTTTGAAGTTATCTGTTATTACAACTGGAAATTCTTATGTTGCACTTTATTTAAATTCATAGTAATAGTATCTAATGAATTGGTATTTGCTATCTCAGAAATGTGTTGGTCATAGAAAGTCCTTGTTTACTTAGAATATAATATTTTTACATACTTCCATTTTGGTGTATTTTTTGGCAAAATCTATTTTCCTAATATTATAACTTTTCTTGGTATCAGGTAATGAGTGCTCTTGAAAAGTTGACAAGAGGAGTAGCCTGGGGGAATCTTGATATTCTTGTTGTTGATATGCCCCCGGGCACTGGTGATGCTCAACTATCAATGTCCCAAAGGCTTCAGTTATCTGGTATTTATATGTCTTCCTAAGAAACTTCGAATGTGGGTTTAATACAGCTTTTTGAGTATTTGTTTTACATGTCATTTCTGCAGGTGCTTTAATTGTTTCAACTCCTCAAGATATTGCTCTAATTGATGCTAGAAGAGGAGCAAACATGTTTCGTAAAGTTCAAGTTCCTGTACAGTTTATTTGACTTACATTTTGTGATTTTTTGTATCTCTTTCTTAGTTTCTTAACTGCTTGAGTATTTGACTAGTTGCATAGCTATTCTTGTAAATCCAATGACAGAAGGCATCTTTCATTTTACGACTGAAAATTAATTACTTTATTTGTTTCCTATACCATTCTCCAATACTACTCCTAGTTTTCCCAGCACAACTCAGTGGGTATTTTTTGCAGATTCTGGGGTTAGTAGAGAACATGAGTTGCTTCAAGTGCCCAAAATGTGGTGAAAAGTCTTACATTTTTGGGGAAGGTGGAGCTCAGAGAACCGCGGAGGAGATGGATATGAAATTACTTGGTGAGGTGGGTGAAATTCGTCAGAATTTATTAGAATTGGCATGAACTTATTCAGTTACAACAATTACCTTATACATAGTGTCTTTTTTCTCCGAGGAAATTTTAAAATTTTCTTTAGCACTTTACTGTTATTTTGATGGCTAAATAATCATAAATTTTGGGATATAGAGATGTCATATATACAAGAGCATGACTAATTGTGTAATGAGATACAAGAATATTCCCAGCCTGACCCTTTTCTTGATATGTTATTTATTGCTGATTACAGCTTAGGATAGAGGAAAGCTTTTTTCTTCTACCTTTTCGTTCCACCCAAATCTTATATTCTTATGCGAGAACTGCTTGGTTAACGAGTCTTACTACTATGCTTCGTACTGTTTTTTTTTTCCAATTTTTTCAGTAGTTTTGTCCCTGCACCTCCATGGGGAGAAGTTGTTTCTAACTTCATCTGATCGTTTCCTTTTTTTTATTTGTTCAATAGATACCTCTTGAAATAGACATCAGAACAGGTTCAGACAAAGGCAAACCAATTGTGATATCTTCACCGAACTCTGCATCAGCGCAAGCTTATGTACATGTTTCTGAGAAGGTGACTCAGAGGCTCAAGGAGTTAGCTGAGGAACGACGGATGGGCCCAGAAATCTTGCTTTGAGAATTCAGACCGCCTATGTGAACTTTTTTTTTTTGGTTTCTGACTTTCTGTCCAACCATGTCGAGTTACACCATGTAGCGAATGATCTTGCAAGTAAACATACTATGATCTTCATCAGTGTGACTGGGAATTTCACTCAAAATAAACCTTTTGTACCGACCTTGTCTTTAACATGAATGTACGTGCCTCTAGTCTTTGTGGAGCAATGCTTCAATGCTTTCCGTTTTAACAAAAGTAGTACTAATCTCAAAGCAAATGAAGAGATAAGTAATTTCTATCTACCATTTATCATACTTTAAAAATTATGTAAATCATTGTTAAGAAAAACATTAGAGCACCTCCCGATTTGGTAGACAGCCAGGTACATGTTGATACTGAAAAAAAAAATCTATGCGAAACACCTGACCGAGAGGAGTATAGGAATATCCTAGGAACCGTTTGATTTTTTATCGGACGGCCTGGGATAGTCTTGGACAATACAGCATTTCGAATGGATCTAGATCATCATTATTGAGAATTTGAGATCAAACGGCAAGGAAAGAAAGCCTTTCCCTACCCTTGCATCCGCAGTTCCGCAGAAAGCTTTCCTATTGGGCGAAATTGTTGTCACCGTTAAGCCGCTGACGGCTCTGCTTGACAAGCATAGTTACTAGACCCGCTCCATCGGTTTAACCGAAAAAAATCTAGACCCAGAAGCTTCAACTATCCAAGTGGGGGCGCTTGTTTTAGCGATAGCTTTTGGCTTTTGATTGAAATTTCACTGTAATTAGCTTTTTTTACTGTAGCTGATTTGGCTTTTTGGGCATAATTAATTTAAAAAAAATGTAAAAATAGAAAAAAATATGTTAACCCATTATGGACAATACAAAGGAACACGGAAAAAAAGAAAATACAAAAAAACCTAAAATATCTAAAAAAATTCAGAAAAAGACGAATTAGTGAATAGTGAAAAAAGCTGAAGCCGAAAAAAAGCCGAAACGAGCGGGGCCTGACCGAGCAGACCCGCTCGCTTTTGCATGGCCCAGTCAGGTTTTGTCCATGAGTCTATATACAAAAATACACTCACATGATTGAGCTTTGAATGGTGGCCTAGCCTTCTGTGGATTTTTTTATTAAATATATTTTTTGAAAATTATTTTATTAATAATCCCTCCTTAGCTTTATTTTCAAATCTAACATTTTTTTTGCCACACCATAAACCCATGACACGGCAAATACACATTACTATGATATCGATCTTGATGTGGCTGAACCTTGCAGTTTGCCACCACACACGGCAATATTGTGTTGCCATGCCCATAGGCTATTTTTGACTCAGCATTAGATTTATGTCATGGCATGATAGTGTTGTTTGCCATTAAATGAATCAGATTTGAAAATAAGTCAAAAGAAGAGGTTATTAATAAAAATAAATTAAAAAAGAGTTAAATAATAAAAAAGTTCTCTTTTATGTTTCTATAAGGCTACACATAAAAAAAAAAAATCCCCTCTGTTGACTCCACCACTCCCCTCTCCACTCAAGTCTCCAATCCCCTCCTTGCCTCCATGGTCCCATAGATCAGATCTGGGATGCCGGCTGCTTCTCGTGCCATTTTCATCCGGTACAACAAGCTATCTTGGCGGCAGAAGCTGCTGGGCCGTGGCGGGGCTTGCAAGTTGCAGCGTCTGTAACCTGTCTTCAATCTTCATCACTGATTTGTGCATGTCCTGAACCCTCATCTAGTTCAAGCTGCTGCTCTTGAGATTTATTAGCTAAAACAATGTATTTGATAGCCTAAGATGTATAACTCCAATACGACGTTCTTGCATAATTGTGTGTCACTCATGTATAAGAACTTATTTCATCTTTGGGTATGTTTTTTGTGGCTGTGGTTTATGGATTTTTGTTAAATTTTTTGAATTTTAGCTGTTTACGACAGAGATTACGAAGAGAGATACTCGTTTGCAATTTTGACTGGTATAGATGTTGGTCTTTTAATATATACTATAATTAACTTGTAAATCCTGTTATGAAAAAATATTATGTTTGAAAATTAGGTATAAAAGTCAAAAACCGATTTTAAAAACCGAAAAGAACATACCCTTTATCATTCCTTGTTGCACTGTTGGTCACCTTTTGTTTCTTGATTATTATTATGGATTTTTTTTGTCTTGTTGATTTTGTAAGTATTTTTACATACAAATATATTTATTTAAATTTAATTTAAACCTGCAGTCTGACCGCCGGGCTCGGCCGGGTCTGATAACACTGGTGACAAGTCGCGATAAAATGGCCCACGAACTCCCACCCGGCCCTTCCTCACCCAAATCCGCAGCCGGCGCCGCCTCCTCCCCCGCCGTTCAAAACCCTCCCCCACCTCGCTGCCGGCTTCATCGCCGGGGTCATCGCCACCAATTCCTCCACGAACTCCCACCCGGCCCTTCCTCACCCAAATCCGCAGCCGGCGCCGCCTCCTCCCCCGCCGTTCAAAACCCTCCCCCACCTCGCTGCCGGCTTCATCGCCGGGGTCATCGCCACCACCACCACCTCCTCCTCTCTATCAGGTAACACCCTCTCCTCTCTGCCCCTCCCCGTACCCTGTTCTCTCTGACGTTCTCCGCGGGCAGGCTTCGGGATTTGGGTCTCAGCTGTTATTTTAGCGAAGGGGTTTGGCCGTTTGGGTGTTGCGGCCAGAGCGCGGTGGGGTTTAGGATTTAGGCGGTTAGGGTTCGATGTATGGCGACGCGTGTACCCTGCGCTGATTTCTTTTGCTGGGGGCTGGGGGAAGTCTGATTTAGGTTTTTTATCATCGGCTCATGGCGAGGTACAGGTAAAGGGGAATTGGAGTTGTCAAGCTAGGTTTGCCATAGAAGTCTAGAAATGACTTGTTGTTGTTGCTTGGTAGTATTCTTACTGTTATTGTGAGTGTTCTAAATCAAGGTTGTTACAGCCATATGCACCGGCCAAAGCGCTTAATTGTCCATCGTTGCTCTGCACATCAAGGGTCAAGGCTGGTAGTCTGCGTGCTCGTTAACCTTTATTTAGAACATAGGCTCCTCTGTCATACTCATGGAACTATTATTTATTATCAAAAGGAAGATGTAAGGTTGTGCACTATTCCTGTGAAACAACGCCTGTTTCCTGGGTTTTTGAATTTTTATGCGTTTTCTTAAAGTTAGATGATCTGTTGCTTCTGACCAAAACCCTTTTTGTGTGACTAGAATATATGGATGGACCTATAGAGAATTTTGCTGGACATGACATGGGCGAAATGCCTCAAAATCTTTGCCATGAAGAACAACCGAACCCTTACAGCGATGTGGCGGAGCAGTTCAATGAAGAACTGGGTAACCCATACAACGAAGAACCTGGGAACAAATATGATGAAGGATCTGGTAATCCATACAATGAGGAGCAAGCAAACTTGTACAGTGAAGAACCTGAGAATCAGTACAATGAGGAGCCGGCAAACCCTTACCAGGAGGACCCAGAGAATGCATACAATGGGGAAGTGAAGCAACAGGAGAACTCGCAGGCAGAGGCTGATGATAACAGATGGCCTGGTTGGCCGGGAGAGAGTGTGTTCCGTATACTGGTCCCAGCCCAGAAGGTAGGCGCTATCATTGGCCGCAAAGGGGAGTTTATAAAAAGGATGTGTGAGGAGTCTAAAGCACGCATAAAAATACTTGATGGCCCGCCTGGTGTACCGGAAAGAGCAGTAAGTATCTCTGCGAAATCAATAACTGATAAGTTTGTTTTCTCATCGATTCAACTGCCACCACCATAATGCATACTGTCATTACTCATTATTAGGTGCAGCGGGTTCATGCATGAAGTTAGCTTTGATATCTTACAATACTACATTTTTAAGCGTTTTTCTCTTGATTGTTTCATTTAGAACTAATCAGCTAGAAACATTGTATATGTCTAGATACTCTGCTAGTCAGTCAGTATCCAAGCCACTCTTAGTACATTTGGGATGATTTACTGACTTAGCAATTCATGTGCCTCATGACAGTTGTTTGGTGTGCTCAATGCCTGAAAATTGGAGTTGGGCTATGGTGTTGTTTGGTTGTTGCTTGTTGCAACCTTAAAAGCCTCACTATAATGGGGAAATAGAAAGAGAAACTGTCAGTTGAACACGTAAATTGCCTTACTGAAACTTAAAATACATTTGTTAATTGAGCTACTTATCAGCAAGAGCTTGATTTGCTAATTAGTTGCGATTTTCTTAAATGTTTAATAATATTTTGGGTTGTTATAGTTGAGGGCTTACAACGCTTCCAGTAACTATGAACATTTTTATTAATCAGTGTGAGATTTGGTTGTTATTTAGTCATCTAAGATAGTTTGGGGAAGTTTTGTAATAATGAAAATAATGGAGCAATCAGCGTTTGTGTGTTAGGAGTGATCTTGTTTCTTCTGTAGCTCTGCCAGGGACATATATGTTCATGCAACACAGTGATGTTTAGCCCTTTTCCTAGCTCATTTTTTGGGAAATTTTTTGTTGAATGCAATGGATTTCCATGTCGATAGCATAGTTTTCACATGTAAATAAAAGCATCTGAATAACTATGAGATAGGAATACCAATTTTTTTCAATTTAAGATTCACCTTATGAATCTACATGAGTCATGAGCTGTGGGATATGATTAGGTTCAATCTATGAAACACAAATATTATCCTAGTATTGGCTAAGTTTTCACCTGTGGATACAGCAGTACAAAAGGGAGAAAATATAGGTTACAGTCCATGAGTAAAATAAGAAGTACTATGTTTTTCTTTCCCTTTCACAACTTCTCCAAGATTTCCATATAATATTAGTGCAACTCATGAAATGTATATAACTAGAAAAGAGTAATCATACAGTGATACAATCAAGCAAATGTATCCTCCATCATGACAAATAAATGCATTTTCTTGGTGACACCTCACTTCTCTGAAAACAAACTTCTGAAAAAAAGCAGCCATATCCTAGTTTGCACCTGGTGCAAGGTTGTCAAGGCATCGCCTAGGCGACACCTAGGCGTCCAGTCGGCTGAGAGCAGACGCCGCGGAGGCACGCCTCGCCTGGGCCAGCTAGGCGAGCGCCCAGGACGACACGGCGTCCGCGGCGTCCATGGCGTCGTCTGGGCGAGCGCACGGCGGGCGCACGGCGAGCGCATAAGAGAGGGCTGAAAATCCAGATCGCGTGTACCTGACCGAGTCGCTGGCTCGCTGCATCCGAAGAGGCGATTGGAGAAGCCCGAAGCCCCGAACCCTAGTCGCCGCCGTCCGCCGCCTCTCCGCCGCCAGGTACGCCTCCCTCCCGCCGCCACCTCCTCCTCTCGCTTCTCCTCCCCCCCGCGCCTCCCTCCCGCTGCTTCCTCTCCCCGCCGCTCCTCCCGCGCTCCCTCCCTCGGCCTTCCCGCCGCCGCTCCTCTCGCCTCCTTCCCGCCGCTCCGTCTCCCGCTCTCTCCTCCCGCCGCTCCTCTCCCCGCGCTCCCTCTCCCTTTCCCGCCGCTGCTCCCTCTCCCTCTCCCGCCGCTGCTCCCTCTCCCTCTCCCGCCGCTCCCTCTCCCTCTGGTCCTCTCCCTCTGGCCGCCGGCGCTCCCTCTCTCCCGCCTCTCCCTCCTGCCGGCGCTCCCGCCTCTCCCTCCCGCCGGCGCTCCCTCTGGCTCTGGCCTTCTCCGCTCCCTCTGTTCCGCCGGCGCTCCCTCTGGCTCTGGCCTTCTCTGCTCCCTCTGTTGTTAAAGTTACTGAAGAGTAAGTTAGTATCTGTTGTTATATATTAGTAATTGTAAGTGTGTAACTGAAGAGTAAGTTATATATTAGTATCTGTTGTTAACTCTTAGCTCGCCTAGCAACGCCTAGAGGACGACTAGGCGCCCGCCTGGACGACTAGGCGTCCTGGCGGTCCTTAGGCGCCTTGGTCGCCGTGGTCGCCGTGACAACCATGACCTGGTGTATTCGAGTGACATCACTAGCATGAGGTAGTTTTTGTGGTACACCACAATATCACATGGTTTATCAAACTTCAGAGTTATATCTGCTATATCATCAATTCATTGTCTAGTGTGCCTTATAATTTCTATGACACCTAGTTGGGAGTAGCTTTACTTCCTAAACGTTAACTTAATAGCTAGGTTACAAGTCGATATAATAAGCATATTTAATATTCGAACAACACTCAGAAAGTACAAGATGGTGAAGTTCTTCACATGCATAAATAGAGTGGTTCTAAAATTAACAAGAATCAAAATATGACCATCCATCAATGTTCAAAATTGAACAGCTTCGGTAATAATAACACAATATAATTTTTGCAGGTTGTGACTGCAGTCTAAGGCCCCAAATCAAATCACCTATCCAAAATGGACGAACAGACATGGTTCTGAAAGTTCAGTTTTGTGCTCCTGTGCTGCAAATATGATCTAGTTCCTTTGAGTAATGGACGAAGATTCCTTTCAAGATGCTCCACATGTTATCTGGTGATTCCACGACCTGTTTGATTTCTGAACTGAAAGGAAATCACTTGGAAGAAAAAGGATAAAAAAAATGTACAAGTGTTGCATACTTCTAAATGAATATGATACATACTATATAATTTAAAATTGGACTGCATGGTGAATTTGGTACTAATTTATCTGTCTGGCCAAAGTATAAAAATGCATACATTTGTACAAAGTGCTACATGGAACAACTTTTTGCAGTCCTTTTGGAATTATCTAAAGTTTTTAATAGTCATGTTATTTAAATTATCAACAAGTGAGCAAATTATGTTTTAAGTTCTTGAAAAGTGAGCAAAATGTACTTATTCTTCACTAGGCTTTAAGATCTATTGCATAGGATGAACAAAATAGAAAAAAATTAGACCCATGTCAAATAGTAAGGTAAACAATAGCCATGGTGAAGGCTGTTTTTTTGGAGATGTAAATGATGTTGAATTCAGTAAAGAAGCATGCGGACTGATCAACAAGAAACGGCGATTCTTTTGGCCATCCATACTCCCTGAACGCCGTGCATCATTGTTAATTAAATGTGCAGGAGAATAGGTTGTTCTGTTGAAATTTTGGGAGAGCCCTTATTCGTGAAGTATTATTGCCTGCAGTGGAAGGGGTAGAATGCACACTTCTTGACATCGTTAGTTGGGCTCCTTATTTAGCATAGGAAAAACAATGATTATTTAGTTTATATGTGGATATATCACCTAAATTTACTTATGGGGTCTATATCTAATGTCATAATCGCTTGGGTAGCAGTGATAAACACATGAGAAAAGATTTGTTGATTACAAACTGTGATCTTGACCTAACAGAACCTAGTTATGATACTGACCAGTGACCACATTTCATTATACTTGCTGTAGGACGCAAATATTTGCATATGATAGTATCATCGTATCATTGTTTATAAGTTATGCATGTCAATGCCATTCATTGAGTCATAGGATGAGCCATGCTGCTTTTCCCATGTCCAGGTAATAATTTCAGCAAAGGATGAGCCAGATGCACCAATATCTCCGGCTATGAAAGGCTTACTTAGAATTCATAAACGGATAGCTGATGGTTCAGATGGTGAATCTGGTCAGCCTCAACGAAGTGCTGGTAATATAGGACCAACACGACTGCTAGTGCCAGCTTCCCAAGCTGGCTGCCTTATTGGGAAGCAGGGAGCAACCATTAAATCCATACAAGATTCATCGAAGTCTGTTGTCCGTATTCTTGGTAAGTTTTTTGCATTTTTTCTATGTTATGTGTGCTGGATTTCTTCCTCTTTCTGAAATATGTTATGCTATGATACATGTATTGTATCCTTCAGCATGTGCTGTGTCTTGCAACTTTGTTACATCCAAAATACGAGAAAATAGTCTACTTGTTCTCAATTAGTGTCTTTATAATGGTTTTCCTTTGATGTTAGTCCGTAACTGATCAACATAAGTACACATGCCTTAACTATGAATAGTAGTCCATGGCTCCATGCTTGGCAGAAACCAGGCTGGTACTGAGGAATCATTGTGGAGATTCTTCTGAGCTGATCACTTGTTGGAACCTGTAGAAACTGGTCTCTTTTAGCTGGTTTCCAGTGCACTCTGGAAAACTAAACAATCTTAAAAGTTTTTTCCCTTTAAATGTTGTTTGAATTCAAGAATAATGTGAGGAAAAGAATATTCTATGGTTATGATTTGGCATATGTCAGTGTAAAAGGCCTACATTTTATCTGTAGACAGGCTGTATTTTAGAAAACAAGCCAGGTCTGGTGTTTCTGCTATTTGGGACCTTCGGTTTGATAGGTGTTGCAGAAAATCTAATTATACCATATACAATATTCTGAAATTTTACCTTTCTCCTTTGTTCAATGTGCTGATTATTGTATTGGCTTTATCATTTGTTTGATGGAGTTTTGTTGGTTCTGTGTACTGGAAATGGAATGTTGGTATCCCCCAAGGGCTACTGCAACTAATCCACATGGTATTGCATGTGAATATGTGACATGTATGCAAAAGATGGTCTGTAGGGTCAGCATTCTTATGCTTTATGTGAAGTTTTGATTCAACGTTATAATTTTCTTTTCAGAGAATGTGCCTCCTGTTGCATTAAACGATGACAGAGTTGTGGAGATACAAGGAGAGCCTCTTGGTGTCCACAAAGCTGTGGAATTGATAGCGAGTCACTTAAGAAAATTTCTTGTTGACTGCAGTGTTCTCCCGCTGTTTGAAATGCAAGTAAGTTGGATTTTGTTCTCGCATCCTGTGTTCCTGTCAATAATAAGTTTTTTGCATTCAGCGTTTGATGGCTAAATTTCCATCTCTACAGATGAAAATGCACAGTATGCAGAGGGAGCAGCCAATGCCAGCTCCTCAGCATTGGGGCCCTCCTCAACCCTGGGGCCCTCTTCCAAACCTACCTCCTCGTGGTCCAGGTTATGGTGGAAATCCACAGTTCATGCCTCCAAGACCGCAAGACAATTATATTCCTCCTCCTGATGTCCCCCCTATGGAAAAGCAGCCACACTATGGTATCTCTGCATATGGACGTGAGGCACCACCAAGTGGTGTTTCTGCTTCAGGGAATCAACCACCACCGCATGTGGCTTCTCAGGTTAGCTGTGTTGCCCTTGACCAAAATATGATGGATGCTTTTGAATGACTTGTATGTGAAGCAGCTACTGATTCTTATGTATTCTTCAAAAGGTGACACATAGCATGCAAATTCCTCTCTCCTATGTTGATGCCGTCATCGGGGCAGCTGGTGCTAGCATCAGCTATATCCGTAGGCACAGTGGTGCAACAGTAACTATTCAAGAAAGCAGAGGTGCACCTGGAGAGATGACTGTGGAGATAATTGGGAGTGCATCCCAAGTTCAAACTGCCCAGCAACTGATCCAGGTATCTCTTTTCCTTCTAATCAGCAATCAGTTGCACACTGAGCATTAGTATTTTCCTTTGTTATGTATGATTGTTCTTATGATTCATATCTTTGTTATTTCCATCATTTCGTATTTTTGAATATATTTCTAGTTGTATGACCACAATAGCTGGAAGGAATGCACTATGCTAGTTTTTTTACCTTTTTATTGTATTAATAATTAGAACTGTACAAGGGGAGAAAAAGAAGGAAATTGCAACCATAAAGAAGACTTATACAATCCAACTAGATCAATGTTCAAGTAGGCGCTAGGCGCTAGGCGGGCGCCAAGCAGGGGCCTAGGCCGTCTAGGCGGGGCCTAGGCGGCTGACTTGAGTATAAAGTCCTAATAGCGATGTCAAAACATATATGATGTTTGGAAGAAGAATTGTTACCTGGAATAATTTGTAATGTTGTACTTTTGATAGATGATGATGGATATTGTATCATTTGATGTAAATTCTTGATGTAAATGCATCATGTAAACCTGCACATTAAAAATTAAGCAATACATGAGTCTTTAGACATCTATGTAAGTATGAAAGAATGAAGAAATGACTGCAAGACAATAAAAGTATAAAATATAGTCACATATATGAAATAGAAGTGTAATAAGTTCACAACCATACATAAACATAGTTCACAACTTCACATCATAAGTTCATAACATCTCACACAAAAAGTTCTCAACCATACATAGTAAAATAATTCTTAAAGAAACTTTAACAAAGTAGCATGCATAGATAAAAATGATCAATCTTCATCCTCTTGACCGTAATCTTTTGTTGGAATCACTTCATCTTGATCCGATTCGAACTCAACATTCTCAAGTTCCTCGTTCACCTCCTCTTCCTCTTCACTTTCGGATTCGAAATCATCCTCATGAAGTTCTCTCACTCTTGTGCTCCTACGAGGTTGTGTGACTTCATTAGCCCCACTTGCTTCTTCAATGAGCTTCCATGAAAGACTCGTTTCAGGGTCAACCTCCTCATCCCCACCTTCAATAACCCATCCTTGAGCAAAAGTAGCGTGTGAAGCTAAAAGGACATCTATATTCTTTGATTTGCTTTTTTCTTTTTTGTTCATAAGTCTTGCATTGAATTGGACATAGACAAGATTGTTGAGGCGGTGAACATCTAATTTATTTCTCTTCTTGGTATGTATCTACGAGTTGCAAAGTAAAAGTTAGTACGTGAAATAGTGATATAAGAGATAGGACTTGAGAGTTAGTCTCAAACCATGTCAAAAGTACTCCAGTTTCTTTCACATCCGGATGAACTTGAGGTCAAGGAAAGAATTCTTATAGCCAATCTTTGTAAGCGAGGAACATGACATCCATACTTAGACCACCAATTGGCTACATAAGAAGCAAAAATATTAGTAATGGACAAAAGACAATTTGCATGTATTGGCTCATTAAATTTGAGAAGTGAGAACAACTTTACCGGGAATAAGATCAAACTTTTGACATCCAAGTCGTGCAGGAGTTTTCCCAAAGGTTTCCTTTTTATACTTAAAAATGTCAAAGTCGACATTGAGCACTTGATCCATTGCTTCTTCATCACCATGATAAAAGATTTCGACACATTCAATGAAGCCATCCATTATGGATTGTTCCAAAAAGATTGATCGATCACGGTAACTATAATATGGATTCAATAGGTATGCCGCCATGTGCAATGGAGAATCAAGTCTTCCCTTCATTTTAGCATCAATTGTTTCAATTATCAACTTGTAGTTACTCTCCGCATTATTCAAGGACTCTTTGATTTGCTTCTTAGCTTCTAGAATTTCTCCATAAAGAAAGGCCATGGATGGACCATCCCCATCAACCATGCGGAGAACTTTGACCAATGGCTCAAAAACCTTCAAGTAAATGAGCAAAATACAAGCATTATAAATACAAGTATAGCACACAATAGAAGATATACAATAATACAAATATAAAATTAGAAGTAAGCTATACCTTCAACATATTGCTCACACCATTCCAAAAGGACCTACTAATGAGTGTCCCCGTTGCCGCGATGCCTTTGCCCTTTTTAGTATGAGCAGATTCTTCCCATTCCTTACTTAGCGCCATCGCTCTTAGTTCAACCTTCTTCTCAATCAAACTTTGCAAAGTAAGAAAGGCCGAAGCAAATCTAGTCACCCCGGGCCTTATTATATCTCTCCTCTTTGTATGTCGCCTCATCAAGGCCAATGTCTTGTGATGTGAATAAATAAAAACGGTCAAAGATTTCGCTTGCTCAAGTGTCTTTTTATACTTTGCCATGGTACCAATTCCTTGAAGCATTAAGTTTATGGTGTGTGTTGCACATGAGCTCCAAAAGATATTTGGCCTTTTGGCCTTCAACAATTCTTTTGCTCATGTTGTTGGAAGCATTATCCGTCACTACTTGCACAATATTTTGTGGACCTAGTTTTTCAATACAAGCATCCACATACTCGAAGATGTACTCACTTGTGTGTGCATCTTCCGAAGCCTCCTTTGATTCTAGAAAACATGTTCCCAATGAGCAATGTACACATAAATTCATTATGCTTCTCCTTCTTTGGTCCGTCCAAGCATCGGTCATAATAGAGCACCCGGTCATGACTCTTTCTTCCTCATGTGCCTTTAAGTGGTTACTTGTTCTCGCTACCTCCTCCTTCAACAATGGCTCTCGACATTCATATTGGGAAGGACCTATGAATCCTGGGCCAAATCGACCAACGGCTTCCATCATTTGCTTGAATTCATCATTGTTTATGGCATTGAAAGGTACACCTGATGCATAAAGCATACATGAATTAATATTTAAATGAAAACATGATACATGAATTAATATTTAAATGAAAACATGATACATGAATTAATATTTAAATGAAAATATGTTACAAGGTATACCTGATACATAAAGCCATCTCGCCACATATTGCTTCACCTTATGAAGCCTCTCTTTCCAAATTGCCTCTGTGATTTTTTGTTGCCGCTTAAGCTCTTGAGTGCTTAAACTACTAGCTTGAGGATCAATTGGATTGGAAAACTTATCCATAGGACCTAACTTTCGAGGTGCCGATCCTCCAATTTCTTCGAGCCCTTCATCATCCTCACCATCACCTCGAATGGTCACATCTTCCCTAACCTCATCTTCATGAGCTTTCTTACTCTTCTTCTTGTTCTTTGCCTCCGCAATAGAGTTTCGACATTTCTCTTGGTCTTCCTTTGTGGATTTGGGGCATCTCGCAACATTCCCACTAATGTGTGCAATATGTTGCTTGATTCTATAAATTCCACCTAAACAACCTTATCACACAAAATACATTTTACCTTGTCCAGTTGTTGGATTCACCAACACACCATATTCCCACCCTACATCACCCGATTTTCTTTTGAGGCTATCTTGATGGTGCTCACTCTCTGCGCAAAACAACAGATGACATACTATACAACATACATACGTAGCATAAATAATTAAATATTAACAAAGTATTAATAAAGCGTATGTCAACATAAATTAGTCAATATATGATGCATCAAATTACTCAAACTACTAAAATTACTAATGTAAAATTGTGATTTGTGAATAAACTCAAATTACATTTATCCTCAATTTCTCATCATCTCCTCTCGGCCTCTCTGTGTGCAGACAATGGCCCGGTAGATCACGACACCTCACCTCACGACCCGTGGCGACCTCACACCGAGTAGCCGATCGACTCCTCCACTCCACACTAAATCGCCGTCCCATCGACTCCCTCCACTCGCTCTCTCGGATTCTCCACGATCCACTCTCGTGTGGAGACGCCGAGACGGAGGGCGCGAGGCGGAGGCGAGACAGAGGCCGGAGGCGGAGGGAGGCGGAGGAAGAACAGAAGAAGCGGTACACTGGGTCCGGTGAAGCCGCTCGGCGACGACGACGTGAGGCGGAGCCGCCGAGGGATCCGGCGAAGCCGCGAAGGGGGAGGCCACAGGCGGTGGAGAAGCTCGTGCTGCTCGGCGACGACGATGCGAGGCGGAGCCGCGGAGGGATCCGGCGATGCGATGGCGCCGGCGGGTGGGAATCGGGAATCCCTCGAGCACGAGCAGGCGGCGCCGATGGCTGTGAGGCTGTGACTTTATTTCTCCCCCAACCCTAGCTTTTCCTTTTCGTGCGCTCTGTGGATTGTGGTCTCGCGCGGTTGCGCCCTGCTTCTTATGTCGCTGTCCTACGCCTAGGCGTCCTCGGCGGCCGCCTAGCCGCCGCGCCTCCGCCGCGAGCCTAGGTTGACGCCGCCTCACTCCCGCCTTTGACCGCCTACTCCCGCCTTGGACCGCCCAGCCGCCTTGCCGACGGACCACCCGACTATGTGCCCAGGCGCGGCGGCACCCTGCCGCCCAGCGCCTACGCGGCGCCTAGGCGTCCGCCCAGCCCGCCTTCTTGATTATTGTTACTAGATAATGCCGCTACGCAGGTGGTGGAACCAGTCCATCACATAGCGTGACATAGAGCGCACAGTACTGCATCCACCCAGACATAGAGCACAATAGGTCAATAACTAATTAGCATGACATAGAGCACGTGTACTGTGCCCACCCTGAGATTCTTTTTAAACAGCATGCCTCTAGTGTTTATTTTTACTTGTAAAAGAATCCAGAGGAAGACCCTATGTTTAAGCATACATTTATGCTTACAAACCCACTGATACATTGGAGAGACTTGAGTGTTTTCTGATAGATCCACATATGCTTTTTTTGGGCAACACATGTTTGAGAGCCCCAAATAAAAGTCCATGTGTTTTGATTCTCCTCTCTGATATCACAAGAGAAATACTCCTTTGGAACTCTTTAATATGAGCAGGGGCAACCTCTGAATTGAGGCAAGTTTGTACTTGGTGCATCACATGAAGATCACTGTAGGGTAGCTAACTTGATGTCAGGAAAGCATATTGCTAATATGGATATGACTATGTGCTAGATGCCACAGCCCACAGGAATTAGGATGCTATAGTTTTCACTTTTCAGGAGTAGGCAGATAGTTAAGTTTCAGAGAACTAGATGAAGCATTCGTAAGTGTACCTGTGTATGCTTATTGCTAATCTGCATTTTGAGTTACAGACAAGACCTCAAGGAACAATTTTGTAAGGGAGTTAAGAATAGAAATTAAGACAGTGAAGACACGTGATTGGAAAAGAGGTCCAAGTGTGGTGTCTAGAAATTCAAGAGCCTATAGCACATCTGTTGTGGTCGGTGGTTGGGTATGGGTCCGAAGACCGGAGATAGGATACTCGCCCTCACTAACCACCAGTAGGGCTGCTCTTCCTTGAGGTAGAGAAGCTCTGAGACTTATTTAGAAAATCTTTATTTATTCATTGCTTGCTTATAAATGATGTAGCTCCTTTCTTTTTAAAGATGAGGTTAGCACCTAATAATATGAAAACTAACACAACCTAATGCAATCAATCAACTATAGATAATATCATATCCATACTATTTAAACATTAAGATATCTATTCCTAATATAAATATATGTATCTATCTATTCCTAATATAAAGATATCTATCTAATTATTCCTAATACGAAGATACACATACAACTGTTCCTAATAAGTCTGCTACTGTGCGCATGATACTGTTTACATGCTAAAATGCACACAATACTATTTGTTTGCTGCAGTGCCTCGTCGGATCATAGGCTATAACATTACACACCTCGCAGTGAGACAGCTCATCCTCAAGTTGTCAGGTGGCAGCTATGGTTGAAGTCCTTTGTAACCTCATGTCGGCGAGAGCCCGTGACGTCGTGTAGCGCGGAAGATAATTAGCGAGGCCTCATTGCACAACAGCGAGGATACCAACCCTCTAGCATTGGTTGACTTCGCAGGAGTCGCCGATGGTAAGCGCAAATGCCGCAGGGTAGCAGCATCCTTCTTGCCTCGAGATGCAACGGTTGTCGGAGAGATGCGACGATGTCGTTGACCTTCATGTGACAGTCGTTGCGCTTTGCAACTTTGAAGGCACGGTATCGGTCGGCCACGTGGAGAAGACCGTTGTCGGACAGCGACAACATTCCTCCTTCACGAAGGTACTAAAGGTGCAGCCAAGGACAGCAAAGCCTAGAGAGTAGTCGTTGTTGGTGAAGGCGGTAGTAGGACCAACGCTGATGACGACGATGGGGACGGTGATGGTAGCGCTACCATTGCAGTGGCAGGCGTCACCTCTTGCTGCGCCATCTTGGACATGGTCATAACCGGCAGCGATGACAACTCAGAAACCGTAGCAATATGCTACACTTTCTCTTCCATCTTGACTAGGGACTCTTTCATCAAGGTCATCAAGTTGGCGCAAATCTTGGCGGAGGATAACTCGGCATCAAAAGTTGTGGTAGTTGGCTCGGTAAAGGCTTGACGTGTTGGTGGAGACATGGTGGGGTAAAACGGAGGTTAGCGTATTTAACAAAATCTGGCCAAGTTTGCAATCCCAACATACACTTCTGCCGGTACCATAGGGTGGCATTCCCTATCAGGTGGTGCAATGCCAACCACTCCTCTTCCTCCATCGTTTGCTGCTCTTGGAAGAATTGTTCAAAGCTATTCAACCAAGGTTGTGGATCTTCCTTGCCGTCAAAGGTCGGAAGCTCTAGGTAGTGGAATCGTAAAGCTCAGGCCTTCATGGGATTGAAACCCCATTGATGGCGGAGCAACAGTTGGCTCTAATAGCAAATGTTGTAGTCAGTGGTTAGGTATGGGTCCAAAGATCAGGGGTAGGACACTCGCCCTCATATAACCGCCAACAGGGCTCTTCCCTGATGAGGTAGAGAGGCTCTGAGGTTTATTTAGAGAACTTTTATTTATTCATTGTTTGCTTATGACTGGTGCGGCTCCTCTCTTTATATAGATGAGGTTAGTCCTTAATAATATAAAAAACTAACACAATCTAATGCAACCAATTAACTAAAAATAGTATCATATCCATACTGTCTAAATATTAAGATATTTATTCTTAATATAAAGATATGTATCTATCTATTCTTAATATAAAGATATCTATCTAATTATTCTTAATACGAAGATACACGCACAACTATTCCTAACAAGTCTGCTACTATGTGCATGACACTGTTCATGTGCTACAGTGCACACGGTGCTATTTTCTTGTTTTGCTGTGCTCGTCGGATCATAGGCCATTACAACATCTTTGATATCACTTTTATGCTCACCATTCAGTCAATATATATGTTTTACATACCCATCTGTAACAAACTAACAACACTACATTGGCCTCTGCCTGACCTACTCCATTGGTGGAACTAGCAGTAGCTTAGGAAAGGGACCTGATTGCATTTGATTTTGAAGTAACAGGAATTAAGCATTTAATTTCCAAATGTTAACTTGATTGATGAAATCATAGGATGTGTGTAAATTTGTTGAACTTTGATACAGATTATGGTATAATGCTATACAAGATCATTCTATCGTGTCATAACCATCTTCTAACTACTTAAAACATGTTCTATATCTTCCTTTGGGTTGACCTCTTGCTGTCACCATTGTAGATTTGAGCTATGTTTTGTTTTCCTTTCTTTTAACTAATAGCACTTTTTTGCTTGCAGAATTTCATGGCGGAAGCTGCTCCCCAAGGCCCGCTGACGGTTTCTAACCCTCCAGCACCACCAGTCAATCCGAGCTATGGCTCTTACCCGCCACCATATGGAGCATCCTATGGATCACCTCCCGCAGGCGCAGGGCCTGCTCCTCACAATGGAGGGGCCTATGGTGGCGCCACCTACCGGCCCAACTATGGCTACTAGCATCATAAAAAAAGGGGTGTAGGAAGATTAGTTTTGTTGCCTGTTGTGATGATCAGGATTTTGTTGCTGAATAATGATAATCCTGAATTCCTGCCTGTGGCTAAGTTTCTGGTGATACTATACATTATTTACTTTCCTATGTTGTATGCTGAACCAGTGAATATTGGAGCATGCTTCTGGTGATACTATACATTATTTCCTTTCCTTTCCTTTGTGCCCTAGCCACTACCTGAGCTTAATTGTTCCATACTTTCTCTTCGTCTTGAGACAAATCCTTGGCATCTTTTAGCTGGTTTGGGTGGAAAGTGCTGTGGTCTGCCATGTGGTATTATACGATGTTGGGGGTTGAATGTCCTGCTTATGGGATATTCGTCCAGTCTGGAAGCAAAGAGCTGCCGGGAAGAAATCCTAGTTTTAGATTTGAGATGATCAACCCTATATCTAGGTTCGAGAAGAACCAAGTTTTCGCTGTTTCAGAAGATTGATGCGTAGTACTTAGAAGGTTGATCCTGAATGCCATGATTATATCGCATGGATCGTGATGGTGCAGTTGTCCTGCGACTGAGATGGGAGTATTTGGTGTTAGTCTGCATGACAAGAAGGCGGAGACTTCCTTCTAGTACTATTTCTGGTTTCTTCGGGTCTATTATATACTGGTTGTGACTTGCGAGCCCGTTCCTCTGGCAAGAGGGTACGGTTGGCAAATGATCAATCAATCCTTTCTCCAAACCGGAAGGGTCGGTTACCACCAGTTTTTTGAACCCATAAATGAAACTGCGCCGTCTTATTTCTTCTCTTCATGATTTGTCTTGTCTTGTTTGGATACCTTCAGAATTCGCTTTCGGAATTCCACACGAACTCGTTACAAACTAAAACCAAAGCCATCACGATTCAGACCCAAGTTGCTCTTGTATGGAATCCTCCTGTCTCAACATCTCAGCACAGGTCACGACTCTCATCGCAATTAACACCAAGAAACACACCAATGTTCTCAACTAATCTCTCTCAAAGACACACACGCACGGGAGCAACTGGACTCTCCAAATGGCTCATCTATTTCATTCATCAGAGCACCTATTTATACAGGACTACAAGTCCAACTGCTAACATGCACTAACACTACTAACTCTAGTGCATGTTCGGCCACAGTGCTCAACAACTTATGACCACTTCTAGTTGAGCACCACACCGAGCCTCACGCATAGCACCCGGCAACGTACATACAGACCCTTTCTTCAAGAAGCTAGTTGATACTGTTGCCACACTTGCCAAGCATCATTGCTAGCACGTTGTGCACATCCCCTTCGTGACGCTTCTACCGGCTCCATGCACGGCTATACGCAACTACTAGCTGTATTTACAATGCTGCATGTAAATGACAAAATAAATAGGCAACTAACAAACTCAAAAGAAACATTTTCGACAATATTATTTCTAACAACCAAGAACCGACTCTTCTCACTCACCTGACCACCATTGCCGCCAGCGACCTCCGTCTGTCGACCATCGCCGACGACCTCCCTATTGGCTCCTCCACCTCGTCACTGGCACCTCCTCATTGTTGGCAAGCTCACGATGGCGGCCACCGACCACTTACCCCTTCTATTTCTTATTGAGATGCAGGTAGTCTACATTAGTGCAAGTTAAAAATCTACCGCGTAAACCAGAAAGCCGTGTTAGTAAAAGATTATAAATCGTTACCGCTAAACGCGCAGTGCAACAGAAGTAAAGTTGAAGCAGCTGATTCAACGAAGAACGCGTTCGTGTAAGCGAAAGTAGTCGATCGTCCAACCGTCTCCTCGCGATTGTCCTGATCAGCGCCGCAGTCATAGTAGCGTCTCTACCAAGGTCCACACGTCTAGTGATGGAACACCGTGTGTCGGTGTGCTAGCACCAGCGCGTACAGCAGGGGTTATGAGAGGTGGTGGGTAGGTTTTTGATAGGTGTATTTCGGTATATCTCCCTCAGCCTCATACATCTCATTATATAGCCTCCAATCGGATCCTTATCTGATACGAGTGGAAATCGAATCCCACTTGAAAACTATCATCCGGACCCTTATCGTTCTAGCCCATTAAGTATGTGATCCTATAGGTTCATGTACATTTGGCTATGGGCTGAAAAATCCTTTCCAGTTCAAGTTGGTAGCGGTCCCAAGCAGGACATAATGACCCTCAAATATACATAAAGATTATATCGGACAAATCTATATAATGCTTATATACCGATCTCTTTGCCTCATGATACCAGATCGAACTCAAGGTAAGAAGCATGCTATCCTATGATAGTTCGACCTTTCACTCAAATCTGTGAGGGATTACTTAATTGTGATTGACTCTTTAACCACATTCAGTATGTTCATATACTTTTTAATCCAACCACATTGAGGGATCCAGAGATATCTCTCATGTTATATAGGAGGGGCAAATTCCATCTTGATCGTTCATATTCCTTTACATGTTTCATAGTAAACCCGAAAGTTACTTTTATAACCACCTAGTTACAGAGTAGTGTTTGATAACCTCTAAGTAAACTATTACATATGTAGGAAACAATGACAATCTCAGGTATAAGAATTCTACATACACTATATATGAAACCAACTAATGACACTTAAGAATATAATAATTCTCACAGTATCTCATGGTGGGTCAATTCAACATCATATTCTCTAACATGTGTCTACATTATTAATTTGATATCTCATATCTATGATTCGTGAAATATGATCATCAATTAATACATATACTGATCTGTAAATCATAATTGTCCCACATAATAATATAAGATCAAAGATAATTTAGAATAATATCAAAACATAAATAAAGAGTTTTACGAACAAGTTATATACTTGTTGATCAATATAATAGACATTTATTCAAGAGACAAAATAATATATTATTCAAAAGATCATAAACATAGAAGTGATACAATCATCTTTATGATTACCTCTAGAGCATATCACTAACACCTCTTCGACTCCGCTACGCCGTCGTCAACATGGCGTCCAGATATGGTTGGTGCCTATCTTCCTCAACTCCGGAAGGTGCTGCATGTCTCCCTCTCCGACAGCTGCCCCCATCATCGATTCTGACCGCGTAGATGTAGGGTCGTGTGATCTCGAGGGTACAGTTTCCTCTACAGATTTACTCGCCTCGATGGCTCTTCTCCAACGCCACGGGCTTGCCATGGGTGGCCTCCTGAGAATGGCCATCACCATCTTCGTTGCTGTTCAGATCTCAAGGCAAGCTCTTCTGCAGCCACCATGATAGCTTGGATATCAAGGGAGAGAGTGACCCAGCCGACTTTGGTTTTTCCGGCCGGCGAGCACGGCAACAACGAGTCGGCCTAGCCGGCAACGGAGAAGAAGCGTGCTAGCTGCAGCACCGAGGTGCTTGGCATCTATCCCGTTCCTAAGTCAAGAACTTTGTTGGCAACCAAGCAATATTTGGAGTTGGCTTGTGGTCCCGTTTCTACGCTACAATTTCTTTGGCAACCGAACAATGAAATTTGAATTGTAGCTCAATTCAATTTCGATTTGGAATTGAATTGGTACTCTATTTCCATGAATCCAATTCAATTAAGAGATCCAATTGTTTTTTCAAGACGAGATTCCTTCCTATGTTTTTTTTTATCTCTGTGGCTTTTGCTACTCAATTCCGTGCCTGGTCACGTGCACAGAATATTCGTGGTAGGAGAATCCCTACAAAACGGCTGGACTGTTTCGAGAATCTCGGCACGAGTGGTAGGAACATCTCTGTGTCTCTGCTACATATATACTGCACGTCAGTGTGCCTGCCCGTGCACGACAACAAAACGGGGTACACTCCGGGAAATCTGGGAAAGCATGCACGTTTCGCTCGCTCGCTCGCCAACCATGGAGCATCACGAGGTCGGCCTAAGAACGTTGGAGCATCGCTTGGTCGGCATAAGAACGTTAGTGATCCTCTTTACGTTTTGCTCCTCCGACACAAGAACGTCTGATTGATTGCTGCACAAACACCCGTGATTCACCACCTACTACTTAATGAATGCATGCCTTTATTCAAATCAGAAGGAGAAAAGTAGAGAGAATCATTATCTTAAATTTGCTATCCCAAATTTTCTTTTGAATTTTATATTTGATTTGCTCTCGGAATTATCCTAGCTAAGTTTTGCTTTCAAAAATATCTTAAATTTACTCTTAGAATTATGCCGGTTTGCTCTAAAATTTATCTAGAATTTTGCTCTATGAATTATTCTGAATTGCTCTCAAACTTATACCAATTTGCTTTGAACATTATCTTGAGATTGCTCGCTTCTTGAAGCGTCCAGCCAACGAGAAACCAGCTACGATGCATATGGAATTGACATGACAAGGGGATTGGATGAAAAAAGATGTAGATTTTATTTGATATTCCCTGTTATAAATCATGCATCTCCCTTTCTATTTTATCGCTTAGCTCTTTTATGAGGTGTGCGTGCGGAACGATCAACCGACGCGCTGCCAGTTTGTAGCTAGCCACATCCATAAACATATTTGAGAAATATAACCCCTCCATTTGCAAACATATATTGTTTTGGGAAAAAATACAGTACCTAATATGTAACTTTGGCTACTGATTTTCCTATTTATCTGCTTCACAGCTGTACAGAGTGCACCGCAACAGTACCATTTTTTCTTCGGAGTCGAATATGGATAGTTAATATATACGCATTTATCCCTTCCATATTTGCTCTATAAGCCTTCGATTGGAAGAAAATTATTCACTCAGTTTGCATCTCTAGTAATGAGTTATGCATATATGGTACTACTGGGTGTAGTCACTTCCATCTTTGATATACTATCTAAATGAACTTAATATACTTTTTTATCACTTTGGATGTACTTATCTACTAATTATAAAATACTTCAATGCGAAGTACATGAAAAAGTTGCAAGGGAGCTAATAGTTTTTAGCCTGTTTAGCTAATTCCTTCATATTTGCACATAGAATAGAGTATGTCTAAAAAGTGTGCATACCACCTCTAAAAAAAGTATACATACCATCTGGTTAGTCTTGTATACATATATACTCCATGCACATATGCTCCGTTGTGCGAGATATCCCTTATGTTGTGAGATACGAAATAAGGAGTAACTACGCCCGGTAGACGTGTGTGTATAAAGCCTCTTTTCTAGTTCTAGGAGTAGTTACTCTTTATGTCGTATATTACAACATATGGAGTATCTTGCATAATAGAGGGTATTTACGTGTAATATACAAATATATAAGGCTATCTAGGTGGTATATATATATTTTAGATATACTTATATTTATGTACGTATATGAATGTATTTATAAAATACGTTAAAAACTATCGACTCCCTTACAATTTTTTTATGTAGTTTACATTGAAGTATTTGTTAATTAGTATATGAGTATATCCAAATTGATAAAAGAATATGTTAAATTTATTTATGTGGTATATCAGAGGTGGAAATAAGTAGAATATATTTTTGGTATATAGATATAGATATATGCATCGGTTCAGTGAGGCGAAGGAAAACTAGCCCTGAAATCACGGCACCGGGGGGGCATTCCGAGATCAAAGCTGGCTTTATGTAACGCACCAGCTCGCACGTGCATGAGTCCGCGCCCGCCACCGTCGATATATACGTACACACACAACCGAGGAAGCTGTGCGTACAGCATTACACGTCTACAACGCAGTTTAGCTAGCCCGGCAATACTAGTGTTGCTTCGTCCATTCCTGTCGATCGATCTCGTAGCTAACTAGTGAGTAGTGACCAATGGGCAAGCCTATCTGCAGGGTCGTTACCCTCGCACTAGCGCTGGCCTTGATGGTTGCAGTAGTAGCCATCGTGGTCGCGATGGCCGTGCAGCCCGCGGAGGCGGCTGGAAGGCCGCTGCCCCAACGTGCTGCGGTCGCTGACTGGCGGCCGGCGGCCGGCGTCCATGGGCATGGCGCGGACGAGGCTGTGATGAGCTCCGGCGTACTGCAGAAAAGAGGCCCTTCAAACTGCACGCACGATCCAAACAGGGGTGGTAGGCGCGTCACGTCGTGCCCGCCCCCTCCGGCGCCTCGTTGATGCATCTTCACCGGCCGGCAGGATCATCCATCCCAGCTTGCGTGCGCACGCACGCTCGTCAACTTTATAGTTCGCCTGCGTCATTAATTTGCTTTCAGAAGATTCGGGTTTTCTCGTCATGTCTATTATGTTAGCACTGTATCCTGTGTTTCATTAACTGTCTCTATCGATCTCTTGATGATCTCTCGTCTTGCTTCCCTGCTTTCAGCTATACTGTTGCATTGAGTTTCCATTGAGTAGGTAGGGCTTCTCCGTTTTGTTGTCTTGAGGATGACGGAATGGCGCGCCAATCTTAAAGCAACATAAATTCTTCTAATTCTCTCCCGACCGTTCGTTCTGTTGAATGGAGTTTTTTCAACCGTTTTGTTGTAGTTGTTTCTTTCTCAGCTCTTTCCTGAACCTTCTGCTCCAATCGGAGCCGCTCCTTTTCTCTTTGAACTCAGAAAGCCTCTCGCGCGTGACCTCCCCCTGCGTCAGCTGCATGCCCGTGGCCGTGATGCCGCTGGGATGCACGTGCGTGGGACCCGCCAGCTGCGTGTGTACGTCCTGACATTGTGGCATGCGGGTTGCCGCTGTCGAGTCGGCGGCGGCGGCGGCGGCGGGCGGCCGGGTTGATGAGGGGTCGCGGGTGATGGCGCGGTTTGGCGGAGCTTGGGGCACGGGTCGCCGGCGAGTGTGCGGGCGTGGGCCGTGGCAGCGCGGTATGGCTCGCAGGCTCGAGATGGAGGGGCGGGGATTGGACAAAGCTCTCCAAGACTTGCGTTTCCAGGCGTCTTTCTTCTAGGAGAGGTGCCATACATGCTGCATGCCTAGCATACGGCTCGAGGTGCCACAGTTTATGGCACATTTGCCTCATATGGCACGTGTTGAATCAGTATTAACAGAAATAGCTCTAGTTATGTTGAATTTATAGATATGACATTTCTACCATCCGATGACTGTACCGTCGTACGGTGGCCTTTAAAGAGTGATCGTGTGGTAGCCATCAGGAGGCGACATATGGCCTCTGCCGCACGACCACCGTGCATGAGGTGATTAAGCTTGTCCAGGTGCACAGTGGAGTCGAAGAAATGGTGCAGACTAAGTCCAGTAATGGTGACTTGACATACTATGTAATATAATTATCCTTTTATCTGTAGCAACACAGATATGCTGGGATAATATGATTTTTTTTAATCCATAGCAACGCATGGAGATTAAACTATTTTCCTTTAAAAGTTCCATTTGGTAGTGTCTGTGACCTCACCATCTACCCTTCATAATCTTATATGTTCTCCGTGTGTACATATTCATGTGTCTTGGAGGATCTTCTACGAATGATAGGATTCCTATGTATATGTGTATGTATGTGATTTATGTCATGATTTGTCTTCCTTGTATCATGGATTTTTTATACTATTTAAAAACTTAAGCATTAACTATTTTTGTACGACGGATTCACAGTGAAAAGCCATGGAGCAAGCCCCCATGATTCCTTAATTGAAGCTCAACACCAAAGGATTTTATGTTATTTCTCTGGGTTGGAGGTGATTTCTCTTGCCCTCTTGATCAAATGGTTCTAGGGGTGATTTTTCTGGTGATCGTGGTGGGGGAGGGGTCCTGGTCAACATTGAACAAGGCTCACTGGAGATGGTCATTTTGCTCTGCTATGTACTCTGCGTTTCTGTTTTAGCTCATGCGGACGTCTTGTTCAGTTCATGAAGGTGGAAGAAGAGACCTCTTTTGTATTCTTTGTATCATGATATTTTCAACTTTTCGAGTATGAGATTTCTGTACTTTTCTTTGCTGCAGTATGCCAGTGTTGTTAGTTAGTACTCCAAACAGACGTTAGACACAGGATGCTATTTTGTTGTCCATGTATGTTACATCCTGAATTCCCTGAGCTGCAACACCCCTGTGATTTACCGCTGCATTTTGGTTTTACTTTGTTCTTTTGTCGGTTTTGTGATGGCCAAATAGCATCTTAGCATTTTTGTATTATTATTAGATGAGAAAGAGTACTTGATTTATCCATGGCAGCATGATGCATACTTAAGATCTTTATGGTAGAGCCATATGTTTTTTTCATTGAATTTGATGCTAGTTGTAATTAACCAATCCTAAGATTTAGCCTTTCACCAAGCAATCTAATATGCCCATTTTCACAGGACAAACCTTAAAGCTTCTTTGAATTTCAGAGATTTATTTTGTTCATGTATTTTGGAGGATCTTCTATGAAGAATAGAATTCCTACGCATATATGTACGCACGTGATTCATGCATGATTTATCTTACTGTAACATATATTTTTATGCTATTTAAAATTTTAATTAATTTTGCATAACGAATTCATAGTGAAAATTTTGAGTCTCATGCGCAAACAACTCATAGATGTAGGGTAACTTTTATATAAAAAATGGTTGTAGGGAAATACATATCATTTTGTTTGAGAGTTTAGAATTTGTGTTATCAATTATTTAAAATCTGTTGCAATATACGGGCACTTGGCTAGTTAGAATTATATTTTTGTTAAAAAAAAGGAATTCTATAAATCCACACTTTCGTAACCTGAACTTGCCAAACATTTTTCAAAACAAATTATTTCTAGTTTTGGAGGGAATGTTGTGCCTCTAATATAGCCCCGCATATTTTAATTTGAACATAAAATTTGTTGGGCTCTGTAGCACTAACAATATCAGAGCTTTGGATGCCAATGTACCATCATAGGTTTGCGCTATAAGGTCTGGCAGTGGGAGGGAATGCCGGCTTCGTGGGAATAATCCTGCGGGCTTTCCGGGTCACGAGCCAGCTGAACAATCCTGCTGAACAGTGACTACAAAGCATATCTGAATTATTTCTGGGAATTTGACAAACAGAGCAATTAACATAGCACTCCTACCAAACCGATACGATCTGACTGCATATTCTCAAGGGATCGGGATCGGTGATTGTTTTGGCAGATCGAGCTAGCTAGCTTGTCGTGTCATGTGTGTTTTTAGTAGTCCTAGCTACTAGCGTGGGCAACGCATTTCGAGGAGATTGTTGATGCCAGCCGATGGGGGCAGGTCAAGAAGCTACGGTGCGGCACAACGACACGCACGCATGCATCCATCTCTTGTTGCCGGTTAAGCGTTGCTCTTATTGTATATATATATATGCAGGTTGCATTACATGAAACGTTATTCTCTCGGGGAAAATTCCAAATGGTGCATGATACCACTACTAGTAGCACAAATCTACGTGCTGCTAGTCGGGTGGGCCCAAGGGTCGAGTCCAGCAGCAAATTTGGACTATTCACTGCACGTCGATCGTCGCATCCTTAATTTCCTCCGTGAGGTGAATTCATAAGCGCGAAATGGAAATTAAATTATTAGTCGGGGAACGTGAAGTGGCAAGTGCTTAATTTTGAACCGATAAAAATGGTCGAAAGCAACAAGTAATGTATGTGAACAGAGAGAGTACTACTATGTATTACGTAACATTAGCCGCGAAGAGAGCTAGCGCACGGCCGGGAAACGAATTATCCCCGTGTATCGATTAGACTTGATGACAAGTACGTCGGCGAAGCCAAAACTGATGAGACCATACAGACATTAACGGGGCTCAACGGACTGCTCGCACGGGGCGCCGGCGAGGCGGTGGCTCCGCCCCAGCTGATTACGTACCATGGATTTTCAAAAGTACTTATATTTATTCCTACTCACTACTACAAAACAGGTTATACTGGATGAGTAAATCACAAACAGTTCATACAGAACCGCTTATGCTTAACTATCACAGACGATTCATACTACCACCCGACTATGATACTGTCACAGACGGTTATTAACATGACCCGTCTGTGATAATTAAGACACCACAGACGGTTCAAGTTAATAACTGTCTGTGATATTGTATGTATCACAGAAGGGTAGGAACAAGAACTGTCTGTGATATTGTGTGTATCACAGACGGTTGTTGTTTTTAATCGTCTGTGAAAGTAGACTATTACAGACGGTTGTTTGTAAAAACCGTCTGTAATGTAAGTTATCATAGATGGCTCGGGAGCCGTCTGTGATAACCACCTATTATCACTGACACATAAAAACAGACGGTTCGAAAACTATCTGTGATGACGGTTCCGAACCGTCTGTGATAAATCTGTCTGTAGCAGTGACTTTTGGATATAACAGTTAATTAGTTAACGGTATCTTTTATGGAACCGTGACATGCAACAAAGTCTAGGTGAAAGTAGCAAAGATTCATCGACCGAACTAGCTAGGTTGCACAGTGCAGCACAGAATTAAAGTGCAAACAAGTGCTGACATTAATTGGATGTTTGGGTTAAGAGAGTTCTTTGTTTCCTTGTCTTATGAATATAAAGATCGGTGGAGCACTTGGCAGCACCCTCAGGGTACGTTCTGCACACTAGAGGTACCTGGCGTGGTAATGGATATCCGATATCGTGGAGTTTGGAAACAAGAGGTACCCTCAGGGTACGTTCTGCACTACTTGGGCTGTTTGCGGTCCTTGTTTTTGATTAAAAAAAAACAAGTTATTTCAGACGGCTAAAATGTATGGGTCTTCCGTAAGTTTACGGAAGAGTAGTGGTGTAAATTTCCACTGTTTTCATTAAGCTCATTCTAGCTAACGTTGGTGGCCATCTCTTTCGGAACGAATGGCGATGGTAACAAATTAAATGAAGAAAAAGTAACTTTTTTAAAGGAGAAGTTCTTGCTGGCGGGCACCGAATTGGTTTTCTTAGCCTGTCCCTTGCACATCCGTGGCTATGTATTGGTGGTACGCATGCTTTACACTGTGAATTTGCGATTCTATTTGACTTTTGTGTTCGGGTGCCAATCTGACACGTAGACTATCGAAAAAAACCTGACGAAGTTTCCAATGCAAAAGAAATTGAATAAGCGGGAATGCCATGTTTCTTTGCATGTGATTTACCGCATTGTTGCATAAACATTCTTAAAATATTGCGACGATGGTTATAAGTGTAACAAGAAGATTTGTTTTGTTCCTAACTTTTGTGCCAGCACATCTTATCATCATATGGGAATGAGATTTGTAATTTCGAGTGAATTTTGTTGATAGGTTGTCATTCTTCCATTTTTAGATCAGAACTTTTTTTTGTTGGCGCTAATTGCCTCCTCTTCATTGCTGTTGTGATCTAGCGATTGAGCGTGTGCGCGAGACGAATATAACTGCATCTATATAATGGAAATGCGACGGTAAAGGAAGGGCATGCTTCGTGTTGTTGACCTGATCAACAGATCAAGAATTCAATCACACACATGAGATCAATCACAGACAGTAAAGACAAAAAATGAAATAGACAGTGAAATACAGTCACTGCAGTTTTTCTTTCTTGAATGTCCATACTTTACTATAGATAAAAAAACATATTATTCTAATATGTCAAGCCAATATTATTGGAGTTGGCACGTCCGCCCATGCCCTTAGGTCTTAGCTTGGCTTTACCGAGCTCAAACAAAGGCGGTGTCACGCTTCCCTTGGGCGGGCTGGCTTGCTGCCTGGATGCTAGTGAAAAACGGGGCATGGACCTAGCTGCCGGTGTTGGACCGCATGATGGCTCGGAGATTGGGAGTTATGCATGCCACTTATGGGCTCACCACCAGGCCACATTTTCGTTACTACTACAGCTGTATATGGACCACTGGAGTACGGAAACTTACATGAATGATGAAACCCCACAAGTTGAAGTCTTTTTTTACAGGTACATAAGTGGATTATTTTGAGCTATGACTTATGTCTTTTAAATTTTAACAGTTTATGATAGAGATTACAAAGAGAGAGATAGTCGCACATGCGATTTTAGCCGGTATAGTCGAAGTCGGTATAGTGTGTATTACAATCGACTAGTAAATTTCGTATAAAAAATGCACCGTTTGAAAGTGAGTTACTGTAGTGTCATATATAAATCATTAGCCATAAGTGCATTCAAACCCAGCCTACGTAGGCTCTGCTCTTTTTTGCTATAGCTTTTGACTTTTAGGCTATTCGTAAGGGATGGTACGGAGTAAGAGAAACTCACGTATAGTTTTGACCGATATAAATAAAGTTGCTACAATATGTACTATAATTAACTTATAGACTTTGTTTTAAAAAGATATTTTATTTAAAAATTAATTACTATTGTAAAATCTAAAAATAGTTTTAAGAGACTTGAAAAGAAAATGCTATAGACGGCCCAGCCGTCCAAATCCACAGTAGTTCTCCGTTTACTACCAAGTGCAGCAACCAGCCAAGGCTTCCCGCCTACTGGCCACCACCAGGGGTGGATCAGAACCTACAGTAATATGGGTTTTAACTTGAGATATGAAAAAATTATTAGTATATAGCTCAGGTAATTTTAACTTAATCTGGGATATAAATTATATAATTCAGTCTATGTTATTTTTAGTATTTAACTTTTTTTTAGCAAATTTGGTTTAAGATGTGATACAATTTTAGATCCACTACTAGCCACCACGAGTTGCTGCTAGGATGATTTTCCCTGCGTAAACACGCCAACTATTACACCTTAATTTAATGGAGTACTTAATTCCATCCTGCTACAGCTAATAACTGAATAAATAAATGTGTGATTAACTGCATGCTGGAGCTAGCGACCGTAATACGGATCATCGAGAGCCAGCCAACTAGGACGGAAAATTCTTTGGTCGTTTTTTCGGCTACGGATGAATTATGACTACGATAGATGATTTTTAGTGTTAATGTAAGTGTTTGTATAAATAAATTAAATGCTGATAAGTCGTTTTAAAACAGCTATCTTGATAAATCGTTTAAAAAACAACAAAATTGTTATACTTATTTATTAAAAAAACTATAAATTATAAGTTAAAAGAAAGGTTATATACTAGAGTAGTAGGTACTCATCGATCCAATACCTACTACTAGTACACTAGTTGTATTATTCTACAGAAGCAAATGTCGCCTATCAGCGATATACTTGTTATCTTCAACCCCTGGCTCTGGCTGGCTGCTAAGCGTGCGACAAGGACAGCGGACAGCCCTAGCAGCCTCAAACATACATACCATATATCTGCCTTTCTTTTCATTTTCTCCGTGGAGACACAAATTAGTGACCACTGGGCACTCCTGTTCATGTTCAGATATCTGCATTTTCTTGGACCGGTGCTAGTTCCATCAACGGTCAAAAACAAATTGCAAGAGATCCATGCTAATTTTTTCTTTCATTTCTGACCAGTGATAGGGCCCAACAACTGGGTTTGTTTGGACCTCTGAATTGGAAATGGCAGTTGGAATTATATTCCCAATTCCAATTCCACTGGAAATTGAAATTGGCTAGCAATTCTATTTTTTGTGTTTGGTTGACATAGAAATTGCAACATGTAAATAAATACTCCGCTGATTCCAAGTCCTATTTGGTTACAAAAGAAAACTTGAGCATGGAAATCGGCATGATGAAAAGATGATAATGTATCGGTCTACCGGAGTTGGAGACTGGTGAGGACATCAGGTGGAGGCACCGGCGATGGGGGAGAAGAGGCGTCGGTGCTGGCCGCTGGCGACATGGGAGAAGAGACGTCGGTGCCGACGACGAGATAGGAGACGTGGTGGTGTCGACGAGGGCCTTCATGGGTGAGCACATGGGCGTCCGCAAGTGATGAGGTAGAAGCGGTAGCAGTGCCGACGATGATGAAGATGGCCGCCGTTGCGCCACAAGAGATGTAGGCAACTCTAGATCTGTCAAGCAGCCACGCGAGGATGTTAATGGGTGCCGGCGATGAGGGAGAAAAGGAGGTGGCAGCACCGGCGACGAGGAAGAAGACAAAGAGGTGGCCGGCAACAGGAAGAAGACACCATGGAGAGCTTGCAGATCTGGATGTTGGGTGGAGGCCAGTGGCGAATGGCGATGGAGCCATATGCGGTGAGTGGAGGTGTCGACAGGAGAGTGGCGACGGCTAGCAGCAGTGGGAATCTCACCAGTGGACAGTGGTCAGCAGTAGCAATGATGGCTAATGCTTTCATGAGTAGTGTGGGTGCTCAATTTCTACCCATTGGAAGGGGTTTAGCTCCGAATTGTAGGTCCTAGCTCAATTATCCTCCAATTTTGGTGGAAATACAATTCTGATTTCAATTCCGAAAAGCATCCTAACACTCGAATTTGAGAAGATCAGGGTCTATTTTTTTAGCTACTATTGATGATTTTTGGCTGCGATTGATGGCTTTTTGACTGTTTGTGACAGAGATTGCGAAAAGAGATATTATCGCTTACAATTTTTTATGGTACAGATATTAGTCTTTTAACGTGTACGATAATTAACTTATAGACTCTATTTTAAAAAAATACTTTAATTAAAAATCAGATATTATAACAGAAGCTAAAAACCGACCGACTTGTGCCAAGCAGAACAGGCCCCAATTCCAATTCTCTAATTCTGCAAAACCAACGGGGTGTAATTACTTGGGTAAATATCTGGCTAGCTCGTGGATGTACAATGAATCATAACTTTCAAAGGAAAATAAGGACGAAGGTGGTCATGTGGGCCCCACAAAGGAGCCTGCCCATCAGAAGTCAGAACGTCACATTTGCCAGGCTCATCTGATCCCCATGACCCAAAAAATATCGGTTATTGCTAGGAATCCAACATTCGATCTGTGGTTAAAACTCGGAACGTTCGGTTACAATATTTTTTATTATATTTATAATATTTTTAATCTATTTTTTAATAAAAAAATCTAAAAACGATATAAGTATTTCTATTCATAACATTTCTTGTTTATATCAGTAATATTTTTTTGACCATGCATGCAACATAAAAAAAGAAAGAACGACGCAAGTATTCGAATTATACGTTCTGATACAATATTTTTAGATAATATATGCAACATTTTTAATTACCATATGCAAAAAAAACGACTGATACAAAATTTGATATTACATGCGCGGAGAAAAAAATACTGTAAAAAAATATGGACAAAAAATATTATAAATATAAACAAACATACGTTATAAACATGATAAAAAAATACTGTAACCGAGCATCCAGAGTTTTAGCCAGCAAATCCAAAAAATATACTCGTATGCGCGCAGCTGAAAACAAGGAGCGAGTCGGTCTCAAAAAAGGGCAGCAATGGAACCAGGTCCAATAAAAATAGAGCCGCGGCATCTGTTTCGCCCGGCCTCTCTCACACAGAGGAGTCAGGAGAGGAAGCCAAATACAGAGCCAGGCAGCATATGCTCTCCCTTCCACTTCTTCACCCTCACTGAGCCGCCTTCACCAGTACTGCCGGCATCTACACCCCCACCCCCATCTATTCCATTCCATCCGATCCAACTCGGTCTTCCAGTATGCCGAAAGGCAAGACACTTGATCCTTTCGGGCATCTATATGTTCCTCCAGATTCCATGCTTTCTCCGGTCTCACATTTCTCCTGGTCTGTTCCTTTTCTTGCCTCTCTGTTTCGCGCAGATGGGTTTGCCAGGATGCTGCTGCTCCACATCGCCGCGCTGTCCACGGCCGGGGCGGTCGCCGCTGCCGCCGTGGCGCGCCGCCGGCACCGGAGGAGGAGGGGGAAGGGGCGGCTGCCAGCGGCGGCCATGGAGGCAATGCCGAGGCTGCAGATGACCGAATCCGGCAGCATCGAGCACCTCGAGAAGTTCTCGCACTACGTCGGTCAGTGAGCCTCTTCCATTGTTCTGTTGCTTCTCGTGTTCTTTGTCCATGGAAAACTGGAAATTCAGTTGTTTCTTGCCGCTTTTTTGGGGAAAATTTTATTGCTGCAGGTTTAAACGAGCAAATTGGCCGTCGTCTATTCGATAAAAAAATAACTGTTTTACTGTTCCTGAATATTTGTGACATGATTCGTTTGGATAGTACCTAAGAGGATATTGTTTTCTAGTTTCTTTTGGTCACCGTTTTTTTTCTTTTCCGGAGAGCGCAAAAGAGATGGATTTCTTTTCCAGTAGTTCAAACACCTATTTCTTTTTTCTTTTTCTTTTTCTTTTTTTAAAATAGCCTATTGTTTTTTTGTCGAGAGAAAAAAACACCTGTCGTCGTGAACAGATTTGTTTGATAAAAACATCCAAGTTGAAAAAAGCCATGTGTGGTTGAAAAAATATTTATTCGATTAAAATAATCCACTCCAAACGAAAGACAGAAAGCTATTCAAAGTTTCTTCTAAATCTTGTGTTAGGCCTCATTTTCCTGCTTAGCCTTGTGTTGGTGTCGGTGCTAGAAATTTTACGGGTGTGCAAAAAAGCATTGGTTTATACCTTATTTTCACTGTAATTGATTTATTTTTATACTGTATTTAAGTTAGTTTATTTAGCATAATTAAATTTAAAAAAAATAAAATATATTAGTCTATCATAAATAATATAAAAAATTAAAAACCAAAAATTAAGAAAATAGAGAAAAAATAAACAGTGAAAAAGAAAGCCGGACGCTCGCTGAGTTGCTAATCAGGAAGTCACACTCAAGTGATTGAACGGACTCAGAAAGGATACAGAATCCAAATGAAAAATAAAAGTTTCTTCTTCTGATTGACATGGGCACTGATGCTTCAATGGAAAACAAGCAAGTAGCCATTCAAGTGTCCTCTTCTGATTGACGTGTGCGTAGTTGTCTTCATGGAAAATAAGCGCAATACTTTGCGCATAGCTATCAACTATGACGTCCCAGTCCCGCAAGCATAAACCGGCCGAAAATGACAGCGCGCTGGAGAAAGCAGATAAGAATGGCATCTCATTCGCTTAAGCTTCCCAGCTGACCTGAATCCGCAGTGTCGGGATCAGCCCATACATCGACATGGCAACGGCGATGGCAAGTGGAGTAGGCTCATCGGGCCGTCAAATTTACGTCGGGCGGCTCCGCGGCGGCTTCATTTGCTCCGAAAGATTTTTTTTTAAACAAAAAAGCCAATGTGACAAATCACCCTAAAAATAAGGAAAATAATTAAGCAGCATAAGATTGAGATTAGAGACAGTTTGTTTACTGTTGTGTAATAGCAAACCTTCCCTCTATTATTCTTCTTATGATGTGCAGCTAGGCAGATGGGGTTCCAGGACATCAACGAGTGCCCCCAGCTTTGCAAATTGGCTAACAACTACCTCAAGAAGACCAAGAATTGCTTGGATGACATTTTCGACTTCGTCGCGAACGTCCGAGATGCAGAGTCGCTTTATGTCAAGTTCGTAGAGGAGCTGGATAAGTGCATCCTCGGATATTTCGCGTTCCACTGGGACCATGCTACCTCTCTCATCAGTCAGGTATGTGTGTAACTGCAACATCGATCGTATACATACATACATGTATATATATACGCATACACATATACGTATACATACATACACACATACAAACATACATATATATGTATGTATATGTACAGAACAAGTGTCACATGCCTAGGTGCCTATGCACCTGTATCAATACCTACTGATGTGCTTTTGAGATTTGTGACGTTCGATATATGTATCTTCGTATATCCATAAAAAAATATATTTAAAATATCAAACTCTAAAAAAATTAAATTCAACTTCAATTTAATTAGTTTGAGCTACTTTCATAGTATATATCACTGTAGGCGCATCAAACTCAAAAGTAATTCAAACTAGCTAGTTTGAATTGAGTTCAGAACTCATTTACCATAAATATATCAAGGGTATAAAATATTTTTATACCCAAACTTTTAAAAAATTATCAATCATACATATGTATCAGACAGTTCTTGGTGTGTGAGTCTAGGTACCCTGGTGGCTTAAGTAATTTTTCTCTCTCTCTCTATATATATATATACACACACATGTGTGTGTATGTATGTGTATGTGTGTGTATATATTATAAGTTACAGAGACACTATAATATTTAGGCTCATAATTAAGACTTTTTATCTATAATTTATTTATTATGCTAAAACAAGGACTTGCTTAGTATATATAGCAGCTCTCTTAGAAAAATGGCAAAGCAGGCTCGATCCGAATCTCGTGTTGTTTGGCGGATCTCAAAGCGAAGTGGACGTTGACCCGATCGAGGTCTCACGTTTTGTACCTAGGGGAGGCGTACGTGACAAACGCCCTGCTCAGCGGCAGCATTGGACGATAGCGATTGACTTTTTTATTGTTTATTATTTAATTATTTTATTTTATGTTTTTTACTTTTTTGTATTTTTCGTGATAGGTTAACATATTTTTTATTTATAATTTTTTAAATTTTAATTATACTAAATAAACTAACTCAATTATAGTAAAAAAAATCATAAACTAATACTATTCTAACACTTCTGAAATTTTATACACACCGTACTGCACGTGCACGTTATCAAACCGATCGAGGTGCTGCCATAACGACGTTGCCACATGTGCGCAGGCCTTGACCGTGGACAGCGGCACCAAAAAGAAGCTCAGGAACTTGGTGTTGGAAGCTACAAGGTGAAAATTACTTTTTTTGTACTTTGTTTAAATTCACATGGCAATAGATATTGTTGGTTTGTGTCTTTGTAGAGGAAAAAAACTACTCAACAGAAGTAGACATAAATACTGGAATGTAAGTACTACAACGGATTATCTACAGAGGTAGGTAGGTCACACGATGTAAATATTGAAGTCTCAATACTCAGTTAAGCAGAAACACAAAAAAACAGCAAAAAAAATGCGCAAGGAATTAATACTTGGAAGAATGTGATGTTGTTATTTCTCATCCCTGTTTCTTGTCGAGTACACAAAATTGAAATTATGTATCAAGGATATCTCAAGTTGTCTACCACCTGTATTTTTCAAAAAAAAAATCTTTGACGCCATCGGTCTGTAATGTTATTATTATCGATGGTTCACATATTCAGAATGAATTCTCCATTGGACCAAGACTGAATCATATATGTCCTACAAGAGAATGATTACAATGATGACCTTTTAAAAATGATTTTTTAGTAAACATGAATAAAATTTTATATATGTATATGGTACACTCACAACAGTGTTGTTTTTATACATTTCGTTAGGTCGATGCCAATAATACTTTACAATTATGAGATTGCTCAAGATTTGCATCCGTAACAATATTGTTTTTAGCATGTTTGACCGTATGTATATGTACTAGTCCAATCTTGGCTCTCACCAAACCATCAATATTCTGCCTCAACAATTTTATTTTGTTTAATTTGACCTAGACAAGAAAACTGTACTTTATCATATATAGTCTCATAGAGATGAGCATGAGCTTCCATTAAATAATTCACGTACATGCATGCATGCTTGACAATTTGAATCACAAGCCCCTTCTGAAGTCTACAATAAGTGTAACAATTAATCAATGGAGTCGTTAGCCAAGAAAGTGACATGAATAGGCAAAGCCATTTCGTAAGACAACTTCAAGATAACATATCGTCTAACATAGAGAAGACCATGACCTTGGAATTGTCTAAAATAGCGCAATTTTCGCCACATTATATTAGCCCAAATAAAATACTGCAATAATTGCTACAAAACAACAGCAAGTAACAAAAATAATTCCTTGTGTGACTTGGCATAAAAGGTTATACTAAGAGTATGGCCGGTCTAGAGCTGTCATAGCGTGAACTCGATAGTTCAATAAGCCATTATTAACTCCACGGATCGAAACCATTGGGCTACACCACGGAGTGGGCCAGGCTCACCAACTCCTTGTAGAGGACAATGCAAACGCCATCAACGTTGGTTTCTTTAGAGATTTGTTAAGATGTCTGCTGGAACATCATCGATCGCTAGCCCATCCTTCAGTCGTTGGACCTAATTAAGAAGTACAATTAACATGGACCATTTGCCATGTACTTACAAATAACATATCGACGTTTCTACCTGTCTATGACCAGGCAAAGTGTAAGGTGTAAACTTGCAAAGGAAAATTCCTAAAAATCCGGATGCTATTGAATTAGTAGTATCTTGACGCCATCATGGCACCTCACTGGGCGGGCCACCTTATACATATGCGCATTCATTTATGTAGAGGTCAAATGCAAATGCGAATCAAGTTTATACTAGTCTCTTTGGTGATATGTGGGGGGATGTTATCTTATGTGGGCCAGGTCATCGGTCATCATTAATCTTTGTGTTGTTGGACCTAACAATGACATACATGGACTGTTTGCTAGTTCCCCGCTACTCCGCTGAAATAAATGAAGCGGCTTTAAGAAATCGTTTCTCTAAATGGTTTCTCAGCTACAACAAATGGAGCAGTTTCAAGAAGTCGTTTCTTCAAAGAGCTTTTAGAGCTCAAAATCATATGTGCTGTTTACATCGTGGTTTTACCGTTTCGAAAAGCGTAGACAAAAATCATCAGCCGCAGCTTAAAATAATAGAGCAAGCAGACCAAGTACATGTTTTTGTAAGGAAGAACTAGTTGCCTAGAGCAGTAACCAGATGATGAGATAAACATGAACTAGGATGCAAACCCTTATGTTTTTGCAAACTCCAGTGAGACGATTAAAGCTGAAAACTCGATACTAAAGTCCTTTTGTATTGCAATAGTTTCTAATTAAAAGTACTTCTATTTTTCTACTTCTGGAAATACTAACTAAATAGAACATTTGCCTTAAACTTTTTTCCTTCATTTTTTTTGCCTTATAGCCAAAACAACAATATTTTAGTGTAACAGTAAAATTTCACAAAACTAACTATATTCCAGTGCACGGCACATCAGTATAATAGACCAGCACTTAATTGAAACAAATTAACAGAAACAATGTCAGTGTACGTAGGAGCGCTCTAGCAAGATCTAAAATCATGCCTTCCAAATTCTCAAGGGTGAAAAAGTTTGCAAATGAAGACTGGTATGACAATGACATTTCAATTGCCTATGATCAGGAAGCAGAGATTCGAGAGGGTGACGAGGGACCTAAAGGTGACGCGAGTGTTCTCCACGCTGGTGGAGGAGATGAAGGCCATCGGCATCACCACGGCGATGAACAGCGACGACGAGGGGTCGCATTGCACCGACGTGATGGCTCCGGTGGCGCTCTCTGACCGCAGCCCGGTCCTGCTGCTGATGGGCGGCGGGATGGGCGCCGGCAAGAGCACCGTTCTGAAGGAGATACTGCAGGAGTAGGCGCTTATACTTCTGCTCAAATACCGCGGAGCGTTTTGCTGCGCTTAATTTCTTACAAGAAAACCGCACAGGTTCTAGATCAACCGGTTTGATCTGGGTGCGCGACATGTTTCAGGCCGTTTTGGTCGAAGGCGGAGGCGAGCGCGGTGGTGGTTGAGGCGGACGCCTTCAAGGAGACGGACGTGATCTACCGCGCCATTAGCTCCATGGGTCACCACAACGACATGCTCCAGACAGCAGAGCTGGTACGTGCGTGCATTACATACGTAGCACTCTCCTGTTCGATATCATCTACCATCATCGCCAATGTCCATTGCTACATATCCATCAGCATTGTTTTTCGGTTGTTCATCACGTACACCATCGTTTGCAGCTAGCAAGTCATACATCGGTTCCTCTCTCTCTCTCTCTCGTTTCCCCTATTAATCCGCTGTGGCTAGCCGCTGGTCTGTTAGAGGTTCTATACGTTGACGTGCTCAGAAAAACACTAGTGCAAAAACGAGCGACCAACCGGCCAATGGACTGTATGAATAGCAGCCAGCACCACACTTGGAGGAGATGGGCTAGCTTAATTGGTACGACTGCTACAATTGTCCGACCGACCGACACTTTGATTGTACTATTTAAGAACTAGGAATAATTGACTTGTATTGTGGTAATTGCTTTTCTATCCAATAATAATTCCACCTCAATAATATTGTCGGATGACCGTAAAGAGAAGAAGAAAAAGCTTGTTTTGTGGTGTCGCTATATGGTATACTCACAAAGAGTGCCGTTTTTTTACTTTTCAAAATCAACAAGGTAATCATTTGGCCGCTATATTCTAATATCATATATTAAAAAAAGCTGTAAATGTGTAATATTATGGAATTATTTTTATGACAAATTCACTCGTATATATGTCCAATCCATACATTTTTAGCAATATCTTCGGTCATTATAGGGCGTCGCTCTTTTATGATTTTTTTTAGATAACGGAATAACAATATTTTAGCCTTGATTATTCCACGAGAATGGCTACGTCGCTCTTTTATGATGGAAGGAGTATAGCAGTATAGCTAAGTTAGTTTCGAAGAGTCAGTATAATAACGCTTTAATAACACATGGAACATCACGTGATTCCATTTGTACCAAATGCTAAGTACTGCCTGGTCACATAGTTTTGACAATACTAGTTCATTCTAGCTAGTTTCAGGAATTGTAGCTGAGGTTAATTAAAAGGAAATCAATTAAGAAAGAGCCAACTTTCTGTTTGAGCGGGCCGGCGGACAGAGGAGTCTGGACCTGGACGGATGGGCCACGGCTCAACTAAACGGCTAGTAGGCTGGGCCGCACGCAATTCTCTTGCACACCACATCGGCTTCTTGATCGTTCATACTTGATACGTGCGCATGGTGCGCGTGCGTGCAGGTGCACCAGTCGTCGACGGACGCGGCGTCGTCGCTGCTGGTGACGGCGCTGAACGAGGGGCGCGACGTGATCCTGGACGGCACGCTCTCCTGGGAGCCCTTCGTCGAGCAGACCATCGCCATGGCCCGCGCCGTCCACCGCCGGCGATACCGCATGGGCGTCGGGTACAAGGTCGACGACGACGGAAACGTCACCGAGGAATACTGGGAGCCCGTCCCCGACCACGAAGACAGCGAGCCCGCGCAGAACGGCGACCTGGCGACGAACAGCACTACGGCGGAGGCGGCGAGGAAGCCGTACAGGATCGAGGTCGTCGGCGTCGTCTGCGACGCCTACCTTGCCGTCGCCAGAGGCATCAGGTAACGTACGAATTATTACGATCTAGCTAGCTTCAAACTTACTTTGTGTAAATTTTGCTGGTTAAAGAAGACAAAGATTAGCAAATGTACAAGTGCTGATGGCGAGATTGTTCATGTAGGAGAGCGATCATCATGGGGAGAGCGGTGAGGGTGAAATCGCAGCTCATGTCGCACAAGAGATTCGCGGCCGCGTTCCAGAAATACTGCAGCCTCGTCGACGGCGCCAGGCTCTACAGCACCAACTCCTTGGGCTCTGCCCAGGTAGATTGGATTTTAATTCTCATCGGTTCTGATAGAGATATTATCCTTAATTCCATCGATCGTTTTATCTGCCGTTGAATTAAGTTTATTTTCCTTGTACATTGCCACATTGCCGGCGGTGCAGCTGATCGCGTGGAAGGACGGGAACAGCAGCCTGCTGGTGGAGCCGCACGAGATCGACTGCCTAGAGAAGGTGAGCAACCTCAACGAGAACGCCACCTCCCTGCACGACCTCTACCTCGACGGCGCCACCGCCTGCGGATCCCGGTCCATCTGGGACGACATGATCGTCGCGCCGTCCCGCGCCGCCATCCAGCGAGAGCTCCGGGAGACCATCTGCGCCTTGGAGCGTGTGACTCCGTAGAGCCAACGAAGATACCAACCGCCCTGTAGCATATATATATATATAACATTGTTTTGAGTGTTTTCTTTTATTATGTATGCTGCAAATTCTTCAGTCTCGGTCATGATTTCGCTGGGCTGGTCCGGCAAATGGAAGCGAGTGGGTAATTGAATTTGTTGTAAATAAAGGAAAGTTTAATTGTGGTAAACGGTGGTGCGTACAACGATGTTGGAGCAATTCAAATGAAATCTTGCAACATTTGAGAATATAAGCGAAGTGACTTCCCTAGCAGTAAAACATTTTTCTGGGAATAATCTGGGTAAGCATGCAATTAATACCTGTATCTATGTCCAGCTAGCGAGAGGCCGACACAGTGGCAGATGTTCAAATAAATAAATAAAATATAAAGTTTACAAGGGGAGAAAAAGAAAAAAAAGAGATCTAGAAGAAAGAAAGGGATACCGGATAGCAGATACCAGCAGCCTTCAACCAATCACCTTGTTTTTGCTAAAAATAATTATGCTAGAAAATTAGAGAGAGAAAAAAAGAGAAGAAGTGAGAGTTCTGTTAAACGTCGACTTCCCCGATCCTAGTCACACAACAATATCTCTGTCCTTTGTGTTCCGCCCCATGTACTGCCATGATGTGTCAGTAAAACACTGCCAGCTCAATAGCTTTAATTCTTAACAAACTGTTAACTATTAAGCAGCCCCTAACATGGCAAGTTGGTAAGGTTTTCTCATCACTCAAGAACCCTTGACAATGATAGGAAGAGAATCATCATGAAATAGTGAAATGTGGTGCTGCATATATGCAGCTGTCCTGTGGAATGCAGATGAGGATGAGTGTTGAGAATGGACATGGGAGCTAGGGCCAGGACAGCTTGGAAGGTGATAAATTAAGTCCGATTCTTTTCGGTTTATATATAGCGTATGCTTATACTATCTATAGTAATTAATTTTTAAACGGTGCGTTTTTTTCAAGACGAGATCAATAGAAAAATTATAGTAAAAAGTGTATTGAATTTAGCTTTACTGGCTAAAATCACATGCGACTATTTTCCTCTACATACTACCTCTTATGAATAATCAGAATTTAAATATTTAAGCTATAAACCATCAGCCCAAAAAAACTCACCCTAAGAAGACAGGTGCGGGGAAAGGTTAAACGCATAAATGCATAAGTGGGAATGGGGGAGCTCCTGCCTACGATCTCAGTCGCCAAGTTCTGATCGGATGTTTAGGATTCAGTGTATGCATATGTCCACAAAATGGGGGCACGTTCAGTGCGTTACACATTAACATTGTACTTTTGCTAATACGTGCCTTGCTTTGAGGCGCTCATCGTAGACCCTCAAATTTCAGTTTTGATAAAATGCATTAGTATCCAACAAAGTTTTTAAAATCACATATATATTTCCTCACCAGAACCGAAAAATCAATGCAAAAACCACCCCTTGGTTTTCACACGCATGGCTAGAAGGGACTAGCTAGTAGCAAGACTTGAGCTTATCCATGTAATCAGGCTAAGGCTGGAGTTAAGCTTAGACTTATGAGATCTCCATTCTCAGCAGTTGAACTTGTTGCTTCTAATTGGAAGCAATACCAACCGGTAGTCTTGTTTTTGTCAAAGAACGACCATCATTTGCAGCTAGATCTGCCCAACTGGTCGGGGCCAACTGTGTCGACTAAGGTATTGTGCTGTTGGTCTGGTCCAAACACAGCACAACATAATTAGTAAATGGGTTGTGCTAGCTCGGCCCAATTAGTCAAACACCTCAGCACGATGGAGCGGTACGACATGATGCAAACAGTAACTCTTTTGTGGTAATGTGGTAAAATTACTTATGGTTGACAGTAAAAGTACTTGTGCTATAGTTACTTTACTCTTCTAAGGATGGATGGGTGACTTAACAGTAAAATTATTTGCGACTAGTAATAAAATTACTTGTGATTGACAGTAAAAATATTTGCGATTGGCAGTAAAATCAATGGACCATTGATGGCCCGTTTAGCTAAGCGTGCTGGACTGGCCCGGTACGGCCCAATCCCTCTCTGTATTGTGATTGGGTCGAAGAACAGGCACATAAGCCAGCACGACACGATACGATAACTTATTCAAACCAACCATACCAGATCTAATCAGTTTGTACTCTATCCAAACCGTATCGTGTCATGTCAGATGGGCAATTTGGCTAGATATGTTTGCAACACTGCTACCTCCTACCTAGAATTTGTTGTTGCAACCTTATGCACCGCTCAATTTAATTTCTGGTTTCTACTTTTTTATTATTCATTAATTTTGTTTTTTCTGGTTTTTTTATTTTTTTATTTAGATTTTTTGCCTTTTCTTTTTTCCCTGTATTCCTTTGTATTGTCTGTGATGGGCTAATATATTTTTTCTATTTTTAAATTTAATTATACCAAATAAACCAACTCGATTATAGTAAAAAAAATAAGTCAGGTATAGTAAAAAAATAAGTCAGGTACAGTAAAAAAAAGTATAAACCAATGCTATTCTGAACCTCTTAGAATGATTAGGTAGGAACAGGATCATATCGCAGTACACAAAGTAATATCGATAAGATCACTTTTATATGGTACTCATTGGTAAGGAAAATGTCTCCAAAAATGGCACGTCTCTCTCAAAGCAAACATCTTTTACAAGAACAAAATAATTGAAGCAAATCAGGGTTAGGTTTACTATGAGACGACTTGGAACAAGCAAGATCGCAATCAACGATTAGTATGATATATAAAGAGACAATATTTCATTATTATTACTTTATTATATCAGTGAATTTAGGTGGATCAGGAGATGGGAAACCTTCATTGGAAACAATTTCACATTGCCACATCGCATTATAATTTCTACCGATTAGAATAACATAAAAAAATACTTCTGAAGCTATCTCATATCAAAGCCTGACGTCTCAACAAACCACATGAGTTCAACGATTATGACATTGATTACAATGAGAGACCAACGTATCACCAAAATAAGTCGGAGTCACATAGGTCCCCAAGATTCTAATAGAATGCTTATCTCACTCAGAACAATTGTTCAGGATTGACATCACCAACCAACAGATGGTTAGGAAATCCAAGTACATATGCCTACCCTGGATTAAATATCTAACGCATCATTCATCTATTCATACATATAGTTTATGCGTACAAGCGAATTGTTTTTCTCTAATTTTTTATAGGTTCGATCATAGACCACTCACCAGATCCACTTAAATACATTCTACAACGGATCCACTAGTCAATGTTGTAAAAAAATGTTCGTTTGCATACAACAACACTGGTACCTTGCAGTCCTTCATCCGTCGTGCTGACCCTACTTGTCTTAGCCTTTTGACTTTTTTTTATTTTCTAGCTTATTTAAGTCAAAAGTTATTTAAAATACATCGATTTCTAATTTTAACTTATTTTAGCTTTTTTGGTTTTTTTAGCCTTTTATTTTTTTTCTTTTTTCTCATATTCTTTTTGTATTGTCCGTAACGATATAACAGTTTTTTTAAAAAAATCTCATTTTTTTAATTTTTTCTTTTTTAAAAAAATTAATAGTCACTACAGAATAATTCAACCAATGCCCGCAGCCAAAGCCACAGCTGCTTTGAGTGCCGCTATAGCCATATTGTGTGCCCCACATTATATAACTTCAGAAAATACTTCTATGGGATTGAGGCACGATCGGACAGTGATCAGAATAGATTTGAGCCTGTTCTTTGGTTTTTTTATGTGACTTTTGACTTCGGTTTTTTTGGAAACCGAAATAGATAGGTGACTTCTCTAAACGATTTTTTGAAGCCACTTTTTTAAACAACTTTTTGAATATAAAATCGTGTATATTATCCGTATTGACAAAAGCCATCAAACATAACCAAAATAACATGTTAGTAACACCGTCCTTTACTTGCAGGTTAGTACTTTTGTTTGAGAGAGAAAGAACTTTCATGTTAGTTCTTTTACATACACAACTTTTACATGAAAAAAACAATCGTCAGGTTAAAGCAATACAATGCAATCCTACAGTACACGCTTAGACAAACAAATAAAAGGCTTCCAAGTTGGTCACATTTTGGCCACTCCAAATTCTAAAGCACAATGGGCGGTGAACTAAAAACTGCAACGTAAAGAAAAAAAGATTAAATTGAACGTAGGAATTTGGTAGCTTAAGTTTTTTTAATCTCCCATGTTGAATGCGTGATTCTTTTTCGTTTTGGCAACACATCACTCATGGGCCATGGCATATGCTCTGCTTGTTCTCCGCCCAATATGCAAATTATTCGAAAAGATAAAGAGCAAAATGTATACGCAAGAGATTCGCATGATGATGATGTATCATTGATTGGAGATAGAATATGCAAATTTGGAGATGCTAAACCGGTAGTACATTACGGCAATACTTCACAAGTTTCCTCCTCGAATTATTAGCATACATGCATTGAGTAGATAAGTTATGTTCATGCTTCAATGCAAAAAGAAAAAAAATCAAATCTTGTCTCATTTTCAAGATTAGTTAATATACCTGTTGAGTGCACAATTCAGTTTGTTCCCATCTGGTGCAAAATGTTGTAAGAATACACAGGCATTCTAGGGTTCTTTATAATTGTGTCAACTCCAAGTGGAATCTATATAGAAAGTGGATGCTATGTCTTTTCCGAGAGTGATGCATGTCATTCTAGGAAAAGGATCCTCTGTTCTGGAGAAGAAAATAGCTTAAAAGACTGTATGATTAGCAAGGGTTGTTTGCAATGAAGCTACCATAGGCTGAAGGTTCCCAATGGCTTAACACGCGGCTCCTAACCTAGTTTCAATCCCCGGCGAAGTGGGTGAAGAATCGACAGAGATGTTTGCAATTAATGGAGGAAAAATGGAGTATTATTGGAGAGTTTCAATTTTCCCACCAAAAAATTTATGTTCTAACCATGACTAAAGACATTACTTCCTTTTCTCTTAGAAAGGAAGCTACCCATAGCTGTTCAGGTCAATTTTTTGCAAAAATAAAAAATAAAACACGCAAAATTATTGGCAACTCCGTAGATGATTAGGCATAAATGAGCAACATATATCCTTAACCTTAGGACCAGAAGGAAGATGCTATTCCACTGTGATCATGTGATGGTATGATAGCAAACCAACTTTTTTGTGCACTTCTTTTTAAGGCTAGCATTTGCGGCCTTGGTAAAGGAGGGAGAGCGAGTGATTCAAGAAGATTTGTTGTACTGATTTTTCTCAATTTTCCAAGCTTACACAACTGTCTTTTCTCCCCAACTACTATCTTCCCTTCCAACTCTTTCACTCCCTCCTGAGTCCTGAGCACAATCACTGGTGTCCTATCTAATAGCCCGTTCTTCCCTGTCATCATCTTGATACCTCCTTAAGGGAGAAGAAAATTTTGTATTCTCCCGCATCACACACTCGCTACAAAACATGTAGGTCAGGAGGCCGATAAACACACATCAACTGCTAAAATGGCTCCATCTTTCTCTCTTTGCAATCCTAGCTTAGAACACCAGTGCAGTCATCCGCTGACAAGGGCTGGGGTGTTGGCACTTCCTGTAGAGTGCGATGATCAAGAGGTTCTACGCCTGTGCAGACTGAGTTGGCATCCGAGTGTGGCTGTGCTCGCCCTCGTACGTCACAATGAGCATCGATGGATCATCGACGCAACGCTCGACATGCTTCCTCGCTGGGCAGCCCCTCACGCTGCTGCATTTGTAGTAACCCCTGCATTTTATTCAAGCAATCAGTGGGTTAGTTTTCTGCAGAGACAAACCAAGAATAGCGACATGGTGGATTGGCGATAAAAATAGAAATGCGCTGAATCGCGTTTCCATATCTAGTGTTTGTTAGAGAGAGCAGAAGATCTGTGTTATTCGCCAGACAACCATATTCATGTGATTGCTATTATGGTATAGATATCTGTGTATTTTATTATCAATAAATTAAAGCTAGAGCCCAGGTGGGCAACTGACATGGATGGGATTATCATATAAACAATGAATCATCGTAGCATAATCTCAGTTGCATTAAGAAGTGTTCACTTTAAGCCTCATGATTGATCTGTTTTCCAAAAAGTGCGCACACGAAAGAATGAACTGCATCATCCACGAAGTAATTATTTAATGTCATAGAAATTAACGTATCAGCACCTCCTGGATACCGAAGCACCTTGAGGATAGAAAACAAACTAGGATATAGAGAACCCTAGAAAATATATGCCGTGGATAAAGTGTGTAGTGATTATTATTGACACATTATTTATCAGAAGACACTTGAGTAGGTCATGGAGATATGCAGTCGTACATAATATTATAACATGGCAAATGATCACATCTTCACTAACAAAATTGATGAGTTAATACCTGTTGATTATAGCGTCATCACAACTGATTTCTAGCATTATTTAATCAAGAATAAGCATGCAAAGAAGAACTACACTAAAAATAGTCAGAGTTCAGTTAATACCTAGGGTGAGGGGAACCCTTAATTGGCTTCTGCCCATACTTCCTCCATGAGTATTCATCCGGAGGTATATCGGCAATTTTATTACTGATGGCGGGAACTTTAATTGATCTCTTCACCCGCAACTTCCTGCTAAAATGGCGCAGAAAACATCCGATGATATTCAACCTTGAATAAAAAAACAAAAATCACAAGCACTAACAGAAAAAATGTACCTCCTCTTTGAGCAATGGCACCTGCCGGTTGCAGCGCACTTGCCATTCCCATCCTCCCCACGTCCTGTGCATCGCCTCCTTGGGGCCTGCTGTGCATTCACCGGGTCGCTCATGGCAGGCCCACCGACCAAATGGAATGACGAGGACTTGGCATCCAGACTGGCCGCACTACCCTCCATGCTCAGAGACGACAGGAAGGACCTTGCCGACGACATCGTCCCGGTGCCACTGGGGGTGTCAAACTTCAAGTTAATCCCACTATTGCTTCTCTTGAACATCTCAGCTTGCATCTTCTGTTGCTGCTGCTGAAACCGGTACCGTGATACATTGCCGAACTGGAAATGCGCAGACAATGGCTGGACCATCTTGGGAGGTCCTCCAATCTGATGCCCGCTCTGTGGATCCAAAATTCCCATTCTAGGATACACTTGCGCGGAACTAGGCGAAGGATGAGCACTATTCAACACCACCACCGGGGTGTTACTATCCAAGAAGCCCCTCTGGCTCAAGAACCCTGGAGTCTGTCTTCTGCTGACAACCTTAGCTCTAGGATGGCTTCCTCCCGCTGCTGCTGCCCCTCCTCTTCCTCCTCCTCCATTGCTGAGGAGGGAGACCACCTTCCTAAACCTTGCACAGGCTTCATCTGTCTCCAAAGCTATGGTGTTGAGCTGCGCCGGGTCCTGGGGCTGAGAGAGCAGGGCGAGCACTCTGTGGCAGCTCTCCACGGCTGCCCTGTTCGCCTCCTCCACTTCCTCCATTATTCACACGCCAAAACCAGAAACAATCCTTCCTTGAACTCTTCACGAGCACCTCAGCTTCTTCGCAACAGCAGATCTGAACAGCAGAAAGGGAGAGGGAAAAATTACTCAGATCTCAAGAAAGGCTCACCCAAGGCTGCTCTTTTATCGCACAACAACGCAACGGCCATCGGAGAAGCATCGGGCTCAGGGCCAAGAATGCGGTTCGGGACCGGATCACGGGGGGAGCCGTCTCCGCAAGAAACCCCAGAAGTGGCAGGAGTGGGCACCAAGCCGGACGTTGACAGCCGCGGAAAGAAACGACCCGGGTGGGGGATTTCTTGCGTGCAACCGCATCAAACACTGCAAGAACCCCACCTAGACGCCTCCCCCCAAGAACTCGTCCAAGCAAACGGCGGCCAAACCCGAACCCAGAGTCACCACGAGAGCTCGCGAACTCACCTCGGGGAGGATCCAGAGAGGCCGGGGGATGAATCTAGACGCGGCGACTGCGAGCTCGGGGCGGCGGTCGTCCCCGACCGGAGACTAATGGAAGGTGTAAAGGGCACGAAGAAGAGGACAGCGAAGACAAGACGCAGGAGGAGGTAAAACAATTCCCATTTCTTTCTTCTTTTTCGCGGCCGGGGCCGCCGCTTTATCTAATATAGCAACCCGGTCCCTCCCACCGTTGAAAAGCGCGCCATTGGACGTAATTTGTTGCGGGGCCGTATTAGAAAATCGTGGCCGTTGGGTTCATCCTGACCGTTGCTACTGTGGGCGGGAGGCGATGGACGGCTGGAGATGTTTTTTTTCTTTTTTTGCTTCTCGGAAAGGCTTAATTATTCTTTAATGAGTCGATGCTGTGCTGGGGTCAAAATGTCAAGGACGTGGGTCAGTGTAAAGTGGTTTTTGTTGACCGTTGCTACGCTCACATTCCATGCGTACGCTTTGTGCTTTAATATTTTAAGATGGCAGATTTGGACAAGGCATCTAATTAATGTTTCTACGATGTGCCTTTAAAAAATTGTTTTGATACAAGAGGGAACTTTACCTAACTCGTACGTATTTTTAAAGTATTTTTACATCACATTGTGTACTTCAGAATTAGCAGGTCAGGAAATATTAGTAGCAGCAAATATGAATCGCTATTCATGATCCCTGTTTCCTACCTCGCAAAAAATCATATTTTAAAAAATGTGAACACAGAAGATTGAGGTACATAAGCCCAACTACCTTTTTTTAAAAGTATAGATACGTGTTATTTCTCCAATAAATTAATATTCTGCTTACATTTCAAGATTTTCCTTTATCTATTCTTCCTCATTTATGTCTATATGCATGTTTGTTGGTGATGCTTCTATAAGATCAATTCAATATGCAAATTTTTGGTTCACTCACAATTGTAAAATAATTTAATGCTGAAATTGAGACGAAAGTCCAAGTCCTATTGGGATCTATAAGATTTTTGTGAGAGAAAAAAAACCAAGATTGGGAATGATTTGCCTTGGGAAAAACACTAACTAAGCCACGTGTGGGGCACCATATATTCGTTGTACTTCATCATGATACACTAATTGAATTCTCTATAAATGAGAAGGATCATTATTGAGAGACTACGAGGGTGCTCAGCTGGATTAAATTTTGGTGATTTATGGTTGAATTTGCACTATAAGTAATTTATTTTGTAATATAGTTGATAGTGGTTTATTTGGTGTAATTAATTTTAAAAAATAAAAATAAAAAATATGTTAGTATATCATAGATAATGTATATAAATATGGGAAAAAGTGCAAAAAAATTTTAAAAAATAAAAAAAATAAAATGAAAAATAAATCAGAAGTGAGAAACCTCAGTCTAAATGAGAGAACCTACGATTTATTTTATATATAAACGAGTAAGAGACACGTGAGTCCCAGGGGCCCGTGGGATCACATGTTCCTGTTTACAAGCGCCCAGGTTGTTGAAAGGTCAAAAGACAGCTCAGCCTGCAACAGCAAGGAATCCCTCTCACATGTAAGTACATTTTTAGATTTTTAGTTTCTTTAAAAATTAAAATAAATAAAGTAGTTTTTTAAATAAATTCTTCAAGTGGTTTTTTGAATCTAAAATTATATACATCATCCATGTCAATGTCTCCATCCACTACCAGCTCAAAAAAATACAATCAAAATCTATCAGCCATGCGAAAAAAAAACTATCAAACGCTCTTCAGAAGAGCAGGGCCGTGGCATATTTGTTACTGACTCTCCTCATATGCGTTACAACGGGCATATTTGTCAGCCCGCACGAGGGTTGGCTCGCACCCGATTCACCCTGTTTGGTTGCCTGTGTCTCTGCCTGGGCCACAGGCTCCTGATCTGGTACTTGACCTTGCAAACCATGACAGGTTGTAAAATCTGAGGTTACTCATCCTGTTCATGTTATATTCTGAGGCCAGATTTTCTAGTCCAAATGTTCACCCTGCTAATGTGCTTATGCAAAATCTGAGAAAAAAATTAATACCGTCCGTGGTATTATTTGTTGATCTTCTACTCTGCTGGTCAGAACATATGCTAAGGTCAGAACATATGCTAAGTCCAGAGTCCAATCTGTTGTTTCCTGGACTGTGGGGTTTGGCCAATGATTAAAGGATGAGGCCAGAGGAATGTGTTTACAAAGATTTTTTTTTTCTTGTTGTAGATGACTATCTTTGTTGCTGGGTAGTCCTTGGTACAAATGACGTGAGAGCAAACAATCTGAGGCCAATGTTTCTGATCCAATTTGTTGTTCGGAGCTTTATGGGTCAAATGTTACTGATCCTTTGTTAGTAATGTAAATGTGTTCAAAACAGGTGCTCACTTGTTAAATTTTACATTTTGGTGCGAAGGATGTGCAATACAAATAGTCTCAGGCCAATCTTTCTGATCCAATATTTCTGTCATTATTTGTAGGCAAATAGTTATTTTTTCATATGTTGACAACAAGAAGATAGGCAAGTGATAGTTTCCATCATTGCACTTTTGCTTCTGGGAACTGTTGTAGTGTCCATTTTCCTTTGCCTTCGCAATGCTTGTTCAATGATTGGTGCAAATGATTATTGCTTCGGTCAAAGGACCATGATGGTAGGAAACTAGTTCCTGATCTTGTTCGTTTCTTGCGAATACAGTTGATGCACCCTCTCATGTTTTATTTTCTGAATTTTGCCAATTTGGTAACAGCATAGGACTAAAACAGCCAACTCCCCTGTTTCTCTTCTGCTACAAAAGCACATCAAACGAAAGAGAAGACCCATGCATCTTTAGACGGTTTCATTTTTGTCTACTGATGCTCGTGTAGGGATGTTGTAATTGTTCTCTGTAAATAATTGTTTAACTATGTCTAAAAAAGATAAATGTGCAACTCGTGAGCTTGCATGGAACGAAATTAACAGTTGTATTTCAGTATTTGTACAACTCGTTATGTTGAATCAATTAAACTGATTTCAAGATGGATTATTACACAGAGCTGTTCAGTTTTCATTTGGTTGTATTGATCTTGGATATACACGGCAAAATGCCAATTGTAGCTGTAAAAATCTCCATTCTACAAAGTAAGACACGCTGATTACATGCACAATACACTGTCGGCTGAGTTAGCAAATTTCATATCTTTGCAATGCCATACCGTAATCTCTTTTAATGATACAAATAATACACATTCCACGGAAAAGTTGGGAATGAAGCACAAGGGATCTTGTGGACTTAGCCATATTCTAAGAGAAATTTTATGGTACATTCTGTTGGTAGTAAATGGTATTAGTAGGAATCAAATCTGGACGTTTCTTTGTGATTATTTTTCTTCATGAGGGATCGCGCCCACCTCCTCCTTCCATCCCCAACAGCCACCGGCCACCACCTTACCCGCCACCCTCATCGCCCCCTCCTCCCCTACACACTGCTCCTCCTACTCCACCTGCTTTTCATTGCCGTGGTCCCAGCACCACCGCTATCTCGCTGCCTACCGGAGTTCTAAGGTTTGGCACCGCTACACCCTCGCGACGCCGCCGCCGAGGAAGGAGCGCCGCCGCGTCCATCTCGTACAAGCTCTGGCGCTTCCGTGTCCTACTGCAGTGCGATTGCACCTCGTCGCTGCACCATCGAGACGCTGCCCCTAGGAAGGAGCGCTGCCGATTCCGTCTCATACAAGCGTCGACGCCTCCGTGTCCTATGTGCGCTGCCGTGGTGTCGCTGCACCATTGAGACGCCGCCGCCGAGGAAGGAGCTCCGCCGCTTCTGTCTCATACGCGCGGTAGCCGCGTCCGTCTCGCGCGCCGCCGTCTCCCACGTAGGAGATGACGTTGCCCCGCCCCCACCCCCACCGGTGGCCGCCCTCGCACGTCGGCCGCTGTTTCCGTGTGCTGTGAGCATGTGAAATTTCACTGTGTGTCTCCTGTCGTAAGCAATTTGTTAGTTGAATTCGGAATTATTGAGCGTGAAATGTAACTATGTAAGCAATTTGTTTGTTGAATCGTGGATTGTGAGTTGTAATCAGTTAAATTCTGCCCGTTTTTTCTCGAGGGTTTAGTAAATTCTAAATTAACAATATGAAATTCTTTCAAAACCTAAAAACAATTATTTTCTAAATGAGATGAAGATTGAGATTTAGAAAGAGAATGAGATGAGAATGAACACACACACATATACACACACACACATATACACACAGGGGCGGAGCTAGAAATTGGATATAGGAGGGCCGTCACCAGTCTGGACTCTGCGGCTTCACGACTCAACGCCCAGGATACTGGATAACTAGTTGGGATGCTGGATCAAGAACTACAAAAGTTGTGTGTTTCGACATTCAACAAAATTCATGGAAGGATATGAAATCACTAGGTAAAATGCTGACTTTGGACTGGTTCGTGACAAAAGTTTAAGAAGTTTACCATTGTAAGACCAGGAAGCACGTAGCTAGTAAGATTGTCATCCACTTTGATGGGCAATGAAGGCATCTTGCTCATCATTCCAGGCACTTGGCCCATGCTGTTTATAGAAAAGCATCATAAGAGACAGAGGATTGATTTTCTTTACAAGCATAACTCTAATTTTATACGACTGAATTGTGCATGCATCAGAGATGGAATATGTTTACGTTTCTAAAAGACCATTGATGTTCCTTCTTGCCCGATGGAAGAGATCAATGTTGTTTTGAGCCTGGAAGAAAGAATATAGTTGACATGAAATTCATTCTTCACAAATAATGCTCTAGATGCAAGCTAACTGAAAAGTCATCAAGCGCCTGCATTCTGTTGTATGAGTAATTGCACATGGAATGAAAGGAAAATTTGCTATCAAACAATTATTTCACATCAACGTTTTTGTAGCAATGTATGCACTAGAAGTCTGGATAGAGGAATTTCTTTTCACGAACATAATATAGATAAACTAGAATGAATAAACAAACTCCAAACAGAGGTACCAATCATGAATTGAAATGATGATAGAAGCTCCCACTGCTTCAATCACCATTTCAAATGATGACAAAGGGCCCTATGTTCTATGTTACTATTTGAAATGGCGACAGAAGCTAGACTATGAAAGGGCAAAAACCTGATCAAAATTCATTTTAATTCGGTAAAAAAGAAATAGGGGAGAAGACCTGGGGAGAAAAAAGAGAGAAGAGGAGAGGAGAAAGAAGCGGGAGAAGGAGTTGATCTCTGCATCTTAAAGGTGAGTTCTCTATTTATTTGTAGATTTTATTTTGAAACCACGGTAGATTAGCAAATAAAATATTTATATGTGTAGTTATATTGGGCAGTCAGCAGATGTATAAATAGAGATGTGTACTTATAAATACTGCAGTTGTAGACATGCAGTTGAAAGCATCTAGGCCCAAAAAATTGTTTTGATAATTAATAACAATATGTAAATATGAGACTAATGTGTTTACTGAGTATCACATATATTCAATCCCTAATGATAAACATGACAAGATAGAAATATATGCTAAAGATCAACATGAGGATCAAGATGTCTCAAGACAAAAGTATAAGTAGTTTATAATCCCTTTTAATTTTACAAGTCTTAGAAGAAAGATTGGAAAACCGGATTATAGGTTAATTACTGTACTATTAAAAGAGACCATAGAAAATAACTTGAAAGTATGTTTTTATACTATTTGAATCAATTTAGGATCATGCATGTACTTAAAATTAAATTTGAAAGCTAAATATGTCATGTCAGAAAAAAAAAGTACCGGAGTGTGTTTAGCGGAACTACCGGAATCCGGAAGTACCGGTGTATGCATAGCAGTACTACTGAAACTCAAAAGTACCAATACTTTAAGCAATATGTTTTTTTCTAAAGAACATCCACTTAAATATTTAACTCTTTGACATGATCAAGAACGGGCTGCTCCACGGGTAGCCGTCTCGCCGCTGCAACTCCAACAGCTCGGTTCTGCACGCACGCACGCTTAACCGACCGAGTCTTTTTTTTAAAAAAAAAAAAGTACAGCAAAACCTGCCATGCGACGCAGTACTGCTGATCATCGATCTACTGCCTACACGTATGCGCGCGTAACGTTCCCTTTCGCGGCTCAGCTGAGAGGGGCAGTCCCCGCTTATCGTCTTCCGATGGCCGCCGACGCTGGGGTCGCCGGAGTACTGTGGTTCTTGGAATTCCATTGCTCGTTCAAGTTAGGTACGGTGCACGTATGGAATTGAACACGTGTGAGGGAATGCAAAAGCATACGTATTCACGGTTTAGTCGAGTGCATACATGCATACATACACCTGGTCTAGCTGCCGACGTCGGAGGCACGTAGGAACACGCATGTACCTGCCGTGTGCATGAGATGAGATAGTACCGTACACGGCGCCGCGCCGCGCGCGCACGTGTACGGGCTCGGGGCTCCGTCGTTGCGCGTGCGGCCGGCCGGGGAGGTCGCGATCGATGGAGAGCAAGGCGCCAGACGCCTGAGTTGGCGGTGGTCTCGGCTGGGCCACGGCCATATTGCGACCAAGGATTGCATTCATGCATGATTCATAGCGTGCGTCGCGCTCGCGTGCAACTGCAAGCGCCCACGAATTAATTACACGTACGAATACTAGGGTGCCATTCGGTCGGATTCGAACATAAATTACTTATATCATATTATAATCCGTATTTTTTTGTATTCGAAGTCAAATACGATAAAATTATATACAAATACGAATTCGGAGCATTCAGAGTTTTGTATATGGTATTGTTGGGATAGATAATAAGAATCAGCTATGGCTTATAGCTTATGGCTTAAATTTTTTAATTCTTTTTTTCACGGGAGAGATACTTACGTGCGATTTTGATCAATATAGTTAAAATCAGTACAATATCTACTACAATAGATTTATAGACTATATTTTAAAAAAAATCATATTTAAAGCTAGTTACTATAACACAAGTCAAAAACTAAAAAGAATAGGACTATAATTGATCGAAAATGAATAATATAGACGGATAGAACAAACATACAAAAAAATATTTTATGAGAATACAACACAATTAGTGAAAATACAAATGATATTTGAAAAAATGAAGTTAGTGATTCAGTACACAAACAAGAAGAGATGTTGTAGTGATGCATTATGGGACAAAGTACGTGACTACAGTTAAATGCGCAATGAAGATTCTACCACCAAAAACTCAATGAGTACTTTCATGATTTCAGGATGCATAGTTAGTAGGTGACAGGTGAACAGTACATAATTAGATGACTTGAAAGCCTTAAGCACCAAAACTAGAAAGTGTTACCTGAAAAAACATGCGGTTGGCGCAATAGACGTGCCATTGTCAAGGAAAACACGGAACACTCCACTGCTTACTTCAGCAACAACGTTTGTAGTCAGCCCAAACATCCTTTTGTCCCAAAAGTAAGGGAGCTGATTGGTTGCACTTAGGACCAAGAAGATAATGACCATGCTCAACAGGATATGCATAACTCCTCACAACTTTTCGTACAGTTTGGCTTCTAGTGCGAAAGGTTCAAGGAACCTGTAATATTCCTTGAGGAAAAATGAGTTCCACTTATCATTCAGCTGAACAACCAAGTTTCTTTCACCGGCAATGACCTGTATAACCATCCAAAAGGCCAACTCATTCTTTTCCAATCAAGCTTAGGGAATGGGAATATTGTTAACAGGGTTGATGGCCCAGTCAATTTTTTGAATGGGAATACATTAATACCACCTACAAGAAGAGTAACCTTCCATTCAGCTGATCTGGCATGCTGAATTGCTGCACTAAGGTCACTGTCAGTAATCAGAAGAACTTTGCCACCTTCATCGTCGTCGTACTGTTCAATACGATTTAAGTGAGATTACTTTTAATAGGAAGTTGTAAAAGCTACAGAACAGAGGTTTAGAAATTCCAATAAACAGATTCGAAACCACAAGCTTTTGCTTGGCTTGTTGTTCACTTGCAGGAACAGTGCATAAGCAAGCTCAATTTAAAAAGCCATTACCTAGTAAAAGTCCTTGTAAAACTACTGAAAAAAATCCGAAGAACGCAACATGTTCAACGAACAGGAAAAGTGCAAGTCCCAATCAACAAAACAAGATGGGTTTGGCCATCACAACCTAAGCTTCTGGATGGAAAAATAAGAGCACAGAGAGACCTTGATTACTATAGCACTGTTGAAGAACTCGTTGAGCTTGGCCCAGAAAAGTTGAAAGAAGTATGATCTTGCAGCATAGTATTAACACCATACATTCTTGTCTTGTGGGTCTGCCATACTAGCAAGTAGCAGTTCACCAAAAAAACATGCCAAGATGGGGGCGGCTCCTGGTGGCGGGGCCGAAGGATCCCGGCGGTGAGTTGGCAAGGGCGGCTCCCGGTAGTGGGGCGGTGGATCCCGGCAGCGGGGGCCAGACGCGATGGCTCCAGGCGGCGTGGGCGGACTACTCAGGTGGCGGGGGGCAGAGGTGGAGGCTCCCGGCGGTGGGGCAGAGGATCCCGGCAGCAGGCCAGGGTGCAGCGGCTCCCCGCGGCGGAACCGGAGGTGGCAGAGGCGGCGACTCCTGGCAGGGGGCGGCCGATCCAGGGACTTGGTATCGTGAAGGACGTCGACTTGGTATTGGTGCTGATGGCCTGGTGGATAAAATTGGCGGGCGGCTAGCTAGTGGCCGGGACGGGAGGGTCCCTCAAGGGGCTGGGCCGGCTGCTGTGTGCTGGGCACTTACAGGATATTATCCAAATAACCGTTTATCAGTGCTATTAGATCGAATAAAAGCCCTCCTAATTTTACTACTGAATCCCATTCTAATTATGCAATACTGATATCGAATCTGGCTAGATACCGAACTCCCTTCTCGAATACGATATCAACTAAATTCGATACAAATCGGTCAAAAATTACCTAACCCATTTGCAACCCTAACGAATACAAATACGGTCAGGCTCATCTGCTTGGCTCCCGGCCGTCTATCAGTCATCATTCACGGCAATTTTATAAGAGTGCAATCTTTGTCTAAGCCTTCGTTCTTTTTAGTTTATAGTTTATAACTTTTTACGAATAAATAAACGGAACAGCTTCTCTGTTACTGTTATGAAGCGGCATATTAGAATAGCTTTCTCGAAACGCTGTATCAATATTTAATTCATTCGTACAAACGCTCATGCTATGCTATGACTAAAAATCATCAGTTGTAAGCATAAGTTATCAATCATAGAAAAAAAAACACATTTCTGTCCACCTGATCGATGAGGTCAATAGATAGATAGGAGTGGACTGTTTGTACGCTACTATACGTGCTTCACTAGGCTTTTCAGGTTGGTCTAGCTAACGGTATCTCCATTGCAGAATCCTACTACTAAAGTACATGAGTATGGAAGTGGTACTTACAATTTACAGACACAGAAATTACCTTAATTTTTGCAGGTTAAACTCCGGGGGAAGAGAGAGAGAGAGAGAGACTTACAATTTACAGACACATAATCACCTTAATTTTTGCAGGTTAACCTCCGGGGGAAGAGAGAGAGAGGGAGCTTGTCAAGTATCATGCTCACAACGTGGAACGATTTGGACTTGTTTTTGCTCGGGCAAATAGTAGAGCGACCAATATTCAAAATCCTACTGTCTTGGACTTCTCGCAATAGGTTGCTTGATGCGGGGACTAGGAAATAGGGAGAGCAGAAACTTGATTTCAGGGTTTTTTTGGCACTCACAAGTCACATGATTTGACCAAACATGTTCGCCAGGAAATAAACTAGCAGTGTACCACACTACCACCTGCATGAATGAAATCTAAATGAAGAAAATTCATGTCGAGCTCAAACACTTCAATTCATACAATCACACAGGTTCAAACCATTCGCTAACCTAAAACATAGTAAAGGTCCACAATTATGTCCTCAGTCGTTTCTGAAGTAATCAACCACGCAAATTCTCCCACGGTGCCTTTTTAAATGAAAAACACCCACCTTATCCTTCATGTTTCTGCTGGATAATCAAAGCTAACCTAATCCATTCCGGTCCAAGCATTAACCATGCCAATGCATTACAGGGAACGATCTTCTAGAACTTAAACTCTCGTTTGTCAAACAAGCCAGCATCACAAGAAAAGAAGCAGTGGGGGGTACAGAACAGCACCTCAACTAGAATGAGCATCATATGATTGAGCACACAAGAGCCACGGTACTCGATGTTAATCTTCCTCCAAGTTGATAGCATCCTTGAACTTTCCGTACAGTATCTTCTTCAGTTCAGCCATCTGGGCGAGGATGGATTCTTTTTCCTCCTCCAGCGTCTCCAACTTCTTAGCGGCATCCTCTTTCATCTGCTCCAGCCTAGTCTCCACATCATCCCTTGGCATGTGGGCAAACACTTCTCCAATTTGGAACCGCACCACATCTTCATCAGACAAGATGAGTTCGTTCCCAGCATCATCAAGGTTTTCATTTGCTTCCTGGAACATAGAGTAAACGAGCTAAATGGCATTAGGGTTGTGGTCTTCAAGGCAAAGTTTTGGTTTCAAATGTATATCAGAAAGGTGCCAACAGTATATAAATACTGGCAGCGAAATTTTGAAACCATGTGGTAAAGTAAGATTATAATTTAGCAATCTTCCGCTGCTTATATACACGTGTAAACCACTTCATGTGAAATAGATACAGGAACACTGAAATGTTGTGATCGTCACTGCAAAAATCAAAGATCACCTTAAGATAAAGGTAAAGCACACACCTTAACATGAATTCATAAGGCCCTATATAAACTGGAGGGTACATCCAAATGCTTTATCTGCGTACATGATACATCGGTCAACATGTGGAGGGATTCACATAGAATACTAAGCACCAGAATGACCTACCCACTGAATTTCTTAGCCTAGCACTAATGGCAACATTTTTTATCGTATCTTTTAAGGTAACTGGTTCAGAAAGACCCAAGGCATTGATCCACATGGTAATTTCTTGAAACACGGCAGCCCTCTTTATCTAGAAAGTGTTAGCACAACAACAGATGATCAAAATAAGATATGTCAAGCCATGGCATCTCTGGACATTTCAAAAAATAATGAATAAGCAACTTCAGTAGCACAGTTGGTCAACTCCTCTGCCTAGTGACAAAGTTTCTGCCAGATTAGATGATGTCTCAATACCTGTTGGGCCATGGTTTAAAATTGTGTGAAGCTTGACAAATGTAATCTCGAGTTCTACACACCAACCAATCCCATTGACCCAACCATTCCGATTTTAGAACAATCCTAAAAAATGATTGATTTTAGAATAATATGATATATCTATCAATTTTATCTTCCTCGTTTACTCTACTGCACCTTGTTTGTTTCTTTTGTCAAATTTATAAAGATTCACCGTTCAGAGATCATGGGGATTCTGAAAGAGATGCATAAAAACAGGAGCTTAGTAGCCCATTCCAGTACTTTAGTCTATGTTTTGTTCAACAAGCTTCACCAGAATGTGCTCTGTGTGAATGGTCCGGTGTGATACCAGACTTCGTATGCAGATGTATCCATCATGATTACAGCTCTCTTATAGATGAATAAAATTTAAGCACCTGCTTGATCCTTGAAAAAAAGAAAAACAGTGGGCCTTCTTCAGCCATCCTCCAAGTCAACATATCATCATTTCCATGGGGCGAATGCTTAAAGTTTTAAAAATCTAAATATGAAAACACTTCCGTACTTCATGTTTACTTGAAATATCAGTGATTCAGTGGCATGGTGGAGGCAAAATGTATTACGGCAACTGAGGCATGTAAGGAACTTATATTGCTAAAGAGATGTATCTACGAGCTCGAAATGAAGAAAGTGTATTTGTTGTTCTGCCATATCTCATGCTTATATGAGATGGAAGCACAATAGTTAGGCTCGAAATCCACAATGTAGCCAAATTGCAATGAAGGAAAAACTCTTAGATATATACAGAAAGAACAATTATTTGGAGGATATTGCGGATGCAGAGACACAAACAAAGCAGAAATTAATCCATTTCTTTAGAACAGGACAGCATGATGCAAGGACGCAATCTACAGCTTAACCAAAAACAACATAAAAATGAATCATCTTTGCGAGCTCACAAGTCCCTAGGATCCTAAGAGATATTCTCTTTTCCAACCTTGCAAATAAAGGCATCAAGAGAAGCATAGCCCTATCGCTTCTCGCTCAAATCTTCGCGAAGGCTTACTGGCTTAGGCTAAAACTAACGCTTCGTTTTTATCTCGCTGGGAACAAATCTAGCGATGCGCACCAAGAGCACACGGTTCAAGAAACATAGGAAATCCTTAAAGGAGAATCTAGAGAGGCGACCTTGGCGAGCCTGATCTCGTCGTCGAGCTCGTGGAGGCGGTTGTTGAGGCGGCCGAAGCGGTTGATGTTCTGCTGGTCCTCCCACGTCACCTGCGCTTCTGTGCCGTCCCCCTGCATCGACCCGAGCCAAGAATCCCCACCCAGATCAGACGCGCGCGCGCACAAAGAAAAAAGAACAGATCAAGCTGCAGAACGAACCCCTGGCCATGGAGGGATCGGGGGATGGGGCTAGGGTTTGCTCTGCCTTACCTGCTGCATCTCCGATTCCCTTCGAGTTGCGGCGGCACGAGATGAGAAGCGCACGCGTGGTCTTCCGATTTGGGGGCTCTTGGTTGGGCAACAGGGGAAGAGGCAGGAAGAGGCAAGTGGCCCCGGATGAATGCCACGTAGACAGGAATACGAATTGGACAGAGAAAGAGGAACAGAAAAACTGCGTCCGGAAGACCATGGGTTTTGACTAGAGGGGAGAGAAAACGATGAAGAAATATGGATTTGCTCCGAAGGAAGGTGTTTTTTTTTTCTCAAACAGTAATTTAAATAATTTTTAAAATATGATAAATAACAGATAAATATTACTTATCTCTTTATATATTTTAAAATTAATATTACTTTAATTAGAGAGAAAAATATAAAAATACTTCTTCATATCATAGGGAGTATAGCAGGTAGCCTTCAGACAATTCTTATCCATCCAATTCCGAAACTGAGGCACCTGATGAATACAGCGTATTCTCTATAGTTAAATATGATACAATATATTCGCAACTATTATGTCACATTGTTTCACTATATTAGATATGCTACAGTGTTTTGTCGCTTAAACTCAGGTTGCATTGTGATGTGAATTCGGCTGGCACGGACATCCTAACATTAGAAAAATACATAATTGCTAAATGAATATTTTTTGTTTGAAAAATTGATCGAATTTCTCATATTTGGATTCACACCAAGATTTAATGCTCTGATGATCAACGGCTCCAATGGATTACATCTAAGAATTAGCGAGTGTTGACGAGGATTAAGGTGATCCAATTAGGTTTTTGATTGTGAGAGATGAGGGGTGGGGCTCGGGCCTCGGGGTAGTGGCAACGGCTAGTGTTTGTACTTTCGAGAGAGATGGGGGTGTATATATATATCTTTGTTTAACTTAGTTTTTTATGGTTTATAGTCTTTTTTATTGTAGCTTGCTTATTTTGGATTATAGTTACTAATAGTTTTTTGGCGTAATTAAATTTAAAAAAATTAAAAATAAATAAAACATATTAGTCCATCACAAACAATGTAAAGGAATATGAGGCAAAAAAGGCAAAAAAGCCTCAAAAAACAAACAAAAATTGAAAAGGATAAAAGTAAAGAATAGTAAACTAGAAACCAGAAACTTAAGCCGAAACAAACAGAGTAGGTGAGAAGCAAGATTGAGTCCAATGGTTCAAACTTCAATCAAATTTTAAAGAATCCCATCATCTGTTGTTTTGGCATGATCTACTTACTTTTTACTATTGAAAAAGATTGTATAATACTATAATTATAATGTTATCAAAGTACTTTTACAACAAATCTACCTACCTCATTTTCTTATGGTCAAGCTTAACACTTAAAACTTCGAAAGTTTGATCGGAACACATGTACTTAGCCCTTTTTGAAATGGAAGGAAAAGAGAAGGGAAATTCTGTTACGAACACAGGATTCCAACATAAAATCAGTTATAAAACACAGGATTAGTTAGCTGACTTGCAGTTTTTCACACTACATTACCACCTTGTAATCTTTTATAAATCTAACCTCCCTCCGCAAAGACTCGGTTGCTATGCAACATTGACGAAAGCTCTCGGCTTTGTTTTAATAAAAGACTGCAGATCATTACTGGATGGGATATTATGTAGCTACTGTAAATGTGAACTATCCACACGACCACAAATACAAGGTGTAAGCCAGGCCAGTCTGACCGCTGAATTAAAATCGAAAGTGATCTGATGGCTGAGATTGAGCCCAAACCCGAGGCAATAAGCCTGTAAGATCTTTTTGTAGGGTTCAGCAGATGAATGCGGTCGGACACATTCTTATTTAGAACTTACAAAAGTTCCCCAGCAAATTCAGATAATAGAATTCCAGTCCAAAAAAACCTTCAGATAATAGAGTTGGCGACCCTACAAAAGCAAACAAATCTTAATGTGGTCAGTTCTGAATTCTAGCAGCAACTAGTTTACCTTCCAAGATACCATAACGCTACAAGAACAATAACGCACAAAACCGAACATTACAACAGATCATATGAGACCATTTCAATAGGGCGAGTTTAAAGAATTATAATTTGGTGTTGCAACAATGCATGATACAGCCGAAAGACAATTTGCAATCCACTCTAGTCATCTCTTACAAGCAAAGGCTAAAAGTGCTCACACTCTTTATACCCAACCTAAACATCAATGATGCCTACAAGTATCAATCACAACCACCTTTAATCTATTTTCTTCATGATGTATAATAAATAAGAAAAAGATAATCCTATTTGAATCGAACAACATCTACGAATATCAATGAATACATGAATATGACGCCAAGGGCTGGCTGCCGAGTGAGCCAACCACACTGTGAGGCTATATATCAGGGAGACTTTTCTTGGATGACCTCTTCCAGGGGCCCAGCAAATGGCTGGCTGTGGCAGAAAAAGGGTTGAATTTTGTGTGGTGCATTCACGACGCGATGGCCTTTGGACGTCCGTAAGTTAGCACCATTACAAACTCTTTCGCTGAGGAGCCTATCATGGTCTGTGTTGTCTGGGTTGATCGTCCCCTCAGCCACAACTCTACTAAATTGCACAGAGGTTGTGTAGGATTCACCGGCTGCCCGCAACAATTTATTTCCACCTGTAAACATGAAGATTATGTACTATTCAGACAAGTGAACAAGTTCAGTTGAGCTTACAGCGGCCCTTCACAAACAATTAGAGCAACATTTCCTGGTACAAAATCAATTTAAAAGGTAACAATGCGGTGTTTAAGATATTTAAATATAACAAGTAGTGAGACTATACAGTGTCAAAGGTACCAATGCAGGAGCTGAAGGTATTTACTATTTTCAGAGAACAAATGTAACAAGCAGTGAGACTATACACAGTGTCAAAGGTAACAGTGCAGGAGCTGTAGCCTGAAGGTATTGACTATTATCATAGAACAAATATAGCAAGTAGAGAGACTATACACAACGTCATGTGTGATGTGCATCTGAGACAGTGAAAAAAAAATGGAAAACCGACAGTTTCAAGTGTTCTCAACGTTCGGGATATTCCTTCAAAGCATCTAGACCACAAACTGGAAGTTTATCAATTCAGTGCCCATCATCAGTATAACATGGATTTTGATTAGTATAATTTAATGCTCAAATTGCAAAAGGTGGCCCATAAAGGAAGACAGAGCAGAAATGAAGCAAGTTAACCACATCCAGATGAGCATGAAGTTCTCAAATGATGCTGCTACTTTAAATCTCAGTCTTGCATATATATGATGTAACAGAAGAAAAAATCCAAGTGCAGACAAACAGTTGCCTGAATAATACATCAGACAGTTGTCTAAATAATACATGAGGCAGGTAGGGTTCTTACCTCAGACTCACTTGGAAGACTGAGCTTCCGCATGAGATACTTTTGGATAGACGAAGCAGGTACATTTGCATCCCTATTGTAAAACAGTTAGCGTGTTAACCACAATAGGAACTGTTACAGGATATCAAGTTGCAAATAACACAAATACATGGACGGTATGCAACTAAATCTGCATCATGCAACAATATTATAGCAGGGACATCAAATTTACAAACAAGTCACAGTGATGCTAGTTTTTGAAGTGATCATTTGATTCCACTGACAAGCAATCAGCATAGGAGTGGAAAGAAAGCTCGAAGTTCGCGAGCCGGCTCGACTTGTTTAGAGCTCGGCTCAGCTCAGCTCATGGCATAAACAAACCGAGCCGAACCCATGCTTCAGCTCGGTCACTTAATGAGCTGCCTGAGCTGGCTTGCGAACCGCTCGGTAGCTCGTTCGGCTCGGCTAAAGCAAGGCTAGAGGCCCAGTGGAAGCCCAAGCACTAGCAGCCCAGCAAGCTAACCCTAACCCCCAAATCCCCAATGCCGCCGCACCACACACTCCATGCCTCCACAGCAACGGCCCTCGCGGGCGTAGCCGTCCGCCTCCGCCTCACACTCCATGTCGGGGGCGCCCTCTCGCTGTCCGCCTCCGCCTCCCCTCGTTGTCCACAGCCACCTCCCCTACCCCTCGTTGTTTGCCTTCGCCTCCCCTACCCCTCGCCATCCACCTCCGCTTCCCCTCACCGTCCGCCCCCACCTCCCCTACCCCTCGCCGTCCACCTTCGCCTCCCCTCGCCATCTGCCTTTGCCTTCCCTTCTCCTCAACGTCTGCCTCAGCCTCCCATCATCCACCTTCGCCTCCCCTCGCCATCCCCCTCGATGTTGAGCCGGCAGAAGGCTAAGCGGTAGCAGATGCAGGTCGATGGTGAGAAGAAGCCTTTCACGTAGGCTGCTGCAAGCGTCGGCTGGAGGGTACCCAGATTCAGTTGGAATCCCATCTAGAAAAAATAAAGGTATACTGTTGCTTATGCGTTACTACTTGTTGATCAGTGTGTGATCTAAACTGGCTTGTTTCAGAAACAAAACTACATCCTCCTTCGCCATCCCCCTCGACATCTTGCTCGTTCTCGCATGGAGCGGTAGGCTCGGCCAAGCATGGAATCCAAGAAACCCGGCAGCCTCAGTAAATCCTCTAGTTCAATTGCAGTATCATGATTTAGATTGTAATTTGATGATTTAGCTTATGCATGATGTATCTTTGTCAGTATGAATCAGGCTTAGATGGACTAATGGTTGTTGCATAATTGCATTGCATATTTTATATATAACAAGCCTAATGAGCCAAGCCCGATCTTTTAACCGAGCCGAGCCTCCATTTCAACTCATTTAGCTTAACGAGCCAAGCCAAGCCGCTTTGTCTAACGAGCCTATGCGAGCCGAGCCGAGCCGGCTTGATATCCACCCCTAAATCAGCATATCTATGCATGAAGATCAAGTAATCAATGCATGGTAGAAATAAGATATACATGATATTTTGGAACTTCAAGTTCACCTATGAACCAACCTTTGCATATAGCCCCCCTAACTTAGGGGCAGAAGTTCGTGAGCAAATAATTTTCCAACTAAAAATTTACTATAATTTTATGCACATTGTAGTGTAATGGTGGTAAAGAAACAATGATCAACAACAAGGTTATAACCAGCAGGCAAGTGAAGCAAATGGCAACACACATGGAGCTAAACCACAGTTATTTCTCGAATCAATGGCCATGCATCAGTGCAAGATTCACTGATCTCAGCCCCTTTTCACAAGAATTTACACAACCAAGTGACTTTTAGCTCCAATCAGTTCTAGCAAGCAAAATGCCCCCCACTTTCCTTGAAAGTACACTGTGAAGGTAATCAATGCTATGCATTTTCCTTTGTTTTGTCAGCTTGCACCTATTCATCATAAAAAGTATGCCACTATGGAAGTATCCCTGCTCTTTTTGTTCCTTCCTAATGAACATTCTTATTTTTTTCTTTCTTGTGCTTGTTTATCATAAACCTATCTACTAACAGTCCAGTGTAGTAAATTCGAATAAGAACTTATGTCAAGGTCAGATCTAAAAAAATTATTAAACTAGACTATTTTTGAGTCTCAAGCAAACACTGAGTAAAATATGAGCTCACTTTATTCGCAAATATTGGGAAGGTATCTGTGGTAAAGGTGGGTCTCCTTTCCTGAAAATAATCAGAGCACAAGAAGAAGATAAGATAAAAGCCTATGCTATTGTTTTTTAGAATTTTAAGACAAAATGATACTGTATGAATTGATGATGCTTACTGTTCAAATGAGGCAACCAACGAAAACCATATGGAGCTAAACTTCTTTTCATTCTGCACAGCTGCAGCATCAGGCTTTCCATCGGCTGGAGCTCTAAGTTCTCTCCTTTTCCGTACAGTCCCTTTAACAACTTTCCTTTTTGGCATCACTGGTGGCACAGGAACATCCCTCTTGTCATCCTCAATTCTGGACTTCTGCAGATGCTCCCTAGCCTTTGTTTTGTTAGCATATGTACTACTGGGAGAATCATTGAGTTGCTCTCCCTTAACAACTGGATTCTGTGCACTTGACCTAAAGGACTTTGTCCTGTTTGCAGCTTCTACCAAACAATTTAAAGGTCTCCAGAGCTCAGCCTTATCTGCCAACTCCTCACTGTCATCCTTGGTGTCTTTATTGGATGAATGGCTTGATGCCTCCGCATTTGATGATATCTGCAGACAAAAGGATCAGGTTACTGCTGTTATGTGCCTTCTTCTGGTTATTTTAGTTTTGGGAATTTAGTATGCACATTCCACAGCTAACTCCAATGTAAATAGCATGAAGATGCAGGACAGCACAAGATATGAATACCCAATTACCCATAAGGTGTGATTTGTTTACCTGTCTTCTTGTTTGTGGCACTTTTCCCAAATTAGCAGGCAAGCTTGAATTATGAGCATGCTTGTCACCATTATCATTTTCCTTTTTCACAGGATCCTCAATAATAAGACCAATTCCACACAAGGCAGCAGCTTTCCTGGCAACTGCTCTTGTCCGCCGTCCAGTCAGTCCTGTTGGTGTTACTCTAGGTGTATTGACCACCAGCGAAGAGATAGATCTCTCTTTCCTTTTAGTGGGAAGTGAAATAGGAGTTGCAACTTCTTCAGCCTTAATCTTCTTTCTTTTGAATGGAAAAATTTTTGATCTCATATCTTGTAGGCTGTGATCAGCTCTGAAGATTACAAAATATAGAAAAATAAGTATAAGAAAAACATAAGGTACCAGTACAATGACGTAAGATTCTTCAACATGTGGGAAGCTACAAATTCCTGTCCATCAAACTTATTCAAAAAGTTACTTAGTCCTTCGGAATGCAACATTTCTACAATTATTTCCAGTGTGTTACTACCTTCTGCTTTGTCTGGAACTTTTATTGTGTATTACAAATATTTGAATCAAACCGCTAAGTTCTACATCCAACAGTAAGGTCAAAACTGAAAGTAGCAACAGGCATTTATTTTGACCTTAAGATCTACAGCAATAAGCAAAGTGGATAAAATGTAAGTGCATAGTCATGAGGATAAGTGTACCTAAGCTTCTCAACTGGAGTGCAGCCAAGATCAATTTTACATACTGGGCAGGATTCTACCTCCTCGTCATTAAACTTCTCATATATACACTTTCTGCAAACTGCATCAGAATGCAAACATTAGAGCTCTGAAATTATGAGCACTCAAAGATAATTTTAGTAGCAAATGAAGTCATGACACTAGAAATGTTTTCCCATTACTTCTATTACTGTGTTGTACACTGAGCTCTTCAGTTAGTGATAGGGTCAGAAACCCACTTGTAAAACATATCACGGCAGAAATACTTGAAAAAACTACACGGTTATCCCAGAAAAGAAGAAGGAACAAAAATGCTACAGAAGGAACTCAGAAAATACCAAAGGGACCTCAGATAGTATAGGTAACAGATTCCATGCTGACTTGGTATCCAAATAATTTCTGGGATAGGGTCAGTCCTTTCTAGCTTGCCCCAGAATTAACGGATATCATTTCATAGTGATAAAATTATACAGAGACTCCAGAATCAAAGAAAAGTAGAAGCATTTCAGTCCCAAAATCTCAGGGGAACTAGTCAGCTCACACGACTCATGCTCCCAATGAAGCTGAATAATTCAGTATTGGAGGTCCAAGCAGCAGCGTACGTGTTTCCAAATCAAAAACCCAAAAATTACATTAGGCATTGTCTTGAATCCCAATTAGAGGTTAACATTTGCTAGGGTCCACGTCAAAAAGATCAAAGTAAGGCCAGCCTGACATTTCTTTGTCCCGAAAACAAATAATTTGTGACATTTAGATTAAAATCCAAAGGTCATCATCCTTCCCCCCTTTCCTATATAACCCATCTATCCCCTAATCCTATCCCTCGGCCCCATCGCCTCCCACCCTGCGCCCCTGACCCTGCCGCTCCCTCCATGCCACCACCCCGCACCACTCCCTCATCGTTGCCCCCTCTACGCCGCCTCCCACCCCGTGCCACTCCCTTTGTGCCACCCCCTTCCACCCTCCACCACCTGTGGCCGGTGGCGGCCCCGCCACCTCGCCCCCCCCCCCCCGCGTGCCTCGCCACGCGGCCCCTGCCCAACCTAATGCTAGTACCTTCCGCCGCCGCCGCCCTCCGGCACCGCCCACCACCCGTCGCCCCCTACTACCCCTGGCCTCCCTCCATGCCGGGGAAATAGTGAGCCCAAGGTGCGGGGGTGGGATTCTCCCCTCGGGCTCACCGACAAGGAGAAAGAAGGGGGTCACCGGAGAAGAAGATGGAGGTGGCGGCGCATAAATCTTCGTGCACATCTAAAGGTTAGAAATTTGGATGAGTTCTTGGAAGAAAACATCCAGGTGATATTTATCAAAACCCAAACAAATAATAACTCATCCAAGTCTTAAACTCGAATGAAGCACCAAGTTAAGCAGGAGCACCCCGAACTTTATGCAAGACTAGTAGTAAATCTCAGCGAAACAAATTTCGCAGCGATCCACGTACATGTTTAAGATTCATAAAACATCCACGCTTATATAACCCGACATTTGCACGTCGCGTACAGGAACAAAACTAGAGCCCACGTAACGTAAAACTTTAGAGCAAGCATTGAACCCGGCAGGGAGAATTCCATTAGCCTGAGTCGACATGAGCTCGAAGCCAAGCACGGCAAGGCTACCCACGCCCTCCCAAAATTAAACGAAATCGATCCCAGCCTGAGAGGCGTCAACGCGCTTACGCGCAACAAATCCTCGTAGAACGCTCGGACGCGCCACCGCCCCCACGTCCTGGAGGCCACAGGAGCAAGCAGGACGCCGAATCCCACGTCCCAGAGCCTCACTGACCGTCGAAATGTCGAATCAGGCGCGGCCGACGTCGGAGAACCGAATCCTATTAGCAGCAGCAGCTAAGGGCCAGAGCTGTACGGTGGCAGCAGGGGGAGCAGAAAAGGAATAACTCACATGTGTGGAGGCACTCGGAGACGGTGGTAGCGTCGCGGAGGAGGCGGTTGCAGAGCGGGCACGTCATGCACCGCGCGAGCAGCTCCCGCTTCACCATCGCCACCCCCCTTGCCGAGCCAGCGGCGCCCCTCCTCCCTCTCTTCCTGCCCCTCCTCTGCTCCTCCTCCCTCTCGTCCTCATCCTCCTCCTCGTGTTCCTCCTCCGCTACAGCCGCCGCCGCCGCGACCTTGGCCTCCTCCTCCTTCACTTCCGCATCCGCGTTGGCCCCCTCCTCTGTCGGCGCGGCCTCGGCCTCCGCCTCCGGCGGAGGAGGAGGGTTGTCCTCCGGCGATGTGGGGACGGGCTGCATGGCGCGGGCTAGCGGCGCATGGGGTCGTTTGTCGTTGCGAGGTGGGGGAGGAGGAGAGGAGAGATCGAGGGGGAGGGGGAGAACGGAAATGCGCTAGCTGCCGCTGCGTGGTGAGAGCGACCAATTCAAGGAAAAGAAAAGTGAGCAAGCGTCTCGCGTCGCTCGCTCGTTCGTTGGGTTCGGTTCCTCGTTGGCGTGCCAGGCCAACGTGTCCGAGCGGGGAGGTTTGCGTTGTTTATCACTCGCATCTCATCTGCTGCTGCCTATTCTTGCCCTGTTTCTTATTGGTGAGAATTAAGGTGGATTTGTTGAACTACGACTTATATATTACAACTAATAGTTTTTAGTTCAGTATTTACATGAATAAATTAAATATTAATAAGTTATTCTAGAAAAGATGTCCCGATAAATTTTTTAAAAGATGATAGAGAAATTGTCATACTTAATTGTTTAGAAAAAATCTTTTAAAAGATGATAGAGAAATTATCATACTTAATTGTTTAGAAAAAATCATAAGAGAAAAAGAAAGATGCCTTAATTCGAGTGCCCATGGATTGGAAATGCGATGACTTTACGCTTAAACAACGTGTTTCCCCAGTGTTATATTGGTAGAGCATCCACGATGTGCTCCAAAAGCAAACCAGAAGATCTACGTGGCATGCTTGTGGTCGACCTTGAATATTGTGGTAAAACTGAGGTAGACTCCAAGCTTCACGCACGCCATCCGGGTCACAAGGAATAACATAATCTACCTCTCTTCTCTCTCTCCTACATCACTTCATCGTTGCTCTTCCTGTTGTTCTACCACCACACTTGGAGACGATGAGGACGGCGTGTCAACATTCGCCGGGAACGCATTTGGCCACGAAGATGAAGCGGATGTGGTCGCGGGACAGGGACAGCATCCTCCTTGACAACTGGGATCGGATCTGGCCACGAGACAACGGGGATGGCATCCTCGACGGTCGTCGGGACCGGATCTGGACGCATGACCACGAGTATGGCTTTATCCACCTGACCCGACCACCAGGGCGGCGGTGAGAGGAAGGAGCGGGCAGAGAGACGAGCGGTACCGCCATGGTGGAGACGAAGCGGCGAGAGAGAGGTGCGGGAGTGCCGCTGTGGAGATGAGCGGCGAGGGAGATGAAGGGCGGCGACGGCGGCGGGTAACACTAGAGGTGGGACTTGGGCCGGGCTTCTTTGGGTCAGCCCGAAGCACGGCCGGCCCAGCCCGGCCCAAGCACGGCCCAGCCTAACACGTGGCAAGCCGTGTCGGCACGGCACGAACGGTGGGCCGGGCTGGGCCTCAAAATCCGGCACGGTGGGCGGCACGGCACGGCGGCCTCGGGAAACCTCACTATGTACTATGTTGTTATAGTTAGTATGTACATATATTGTTATTGTACTCTTTTCCTTACTCGGGAAACCCCACTCTGGGGCGTAATGTTTTTAATGAGGCAGTAACATTGTATTTTAAAATATCAATGTAATTACACTTTTTTCGAAATATTTACATCATTGCGTGCCGATATTTTCATACAATTAATTCAACATCAATTAATTTTCAACGAGGCGGGTACGAGAGAAAGAAAGATGACGGACGTCACCACAATTGTCGCCATCACCTTCGTCGTGCATAGTTACTTTGGGCTGGGCTTGGGCTGGCACGGTACGAACGCCAGCATGACGGGCTTTGGGCCGTGCTTGGGCCTGGTCAGAGGTGAGGCGGACCGGCACGGCACGGTGGGATGACTGGGCCGAGTTGGCACAACACGAATTGGCCCGAAGCACGATAAATCTAGACTGTACCGGCACCACTAGGTAGCACTATGGAGGGGCGGCGAGTGGAGATACCCTTAGGATTTTAGTACTACGTTTGACAAGGACATGCAAGCGAATTTGGTTCTGCCTAATTACCTACATATCGGGACGAGGGAGCATATCCAATGCCCCGAGTCAACTCCGCCCATCAGAGATCGCCTCATCAAGTGATCCTAGAAACCTCGTCTCAAAATAGAGAAAAGAATGATCCTAGAATGTCTGAGGGAGCAACAGCTAGCGAGTTCGATTGGGTCTATGAAACCATTGCGCTGGAGCTGAGGAAAATGCTTGGGACACCATCTTTTTTCCCTTCATGTCTTACCCCCTACATATCAACCTGCTTCTTCCTCTTTCCCTCCCCTTGAATCGCTCTCCTCCGTCACGCCAACTGCGCCAAAATATCATACCATACGTACCAACCTCGCGTCCTCTATCGACCACTATTGTCATCCGCCTCAACTCGATCTGTACCTTTGCTGCGGTGACCCGCCGGCGGGTAGGCAGCTACAGCGACGCCCACATCTAGTTCAACGGCGGCCTCAATCATTGCCACTAGTGTTTATTAGACACTCGATTTATACGTTAGACGTCTTAGTTTTTTTATCTATACTTAAAGTGTGGTATCGTTTCACATACCTGTCTGGTATAATTTTATACTTGACATAGATTCACACTTTTCCTCTCATTTACCTGGTATAATTTCACACTTGCTCCCTCACCTACCTACCATGACATATATATATATATATATATATATATATATATATATATATATATATATATATATATATATATAGAAACCTCCTTTCTACACCCGGGTGTAATTACACCCTATGTCGTATCTCACAACGTAGAGAGTATCTCGCGTAATGGAGAGTATGTACGTATAGTATATGAGTATTTAAGATCATCTAGGTGGTATGAATAAATTTTCAGAAGTAGTATATACTTTTTTTAGATATACTCCTTTTATGTACGTATATGAAGGTATTTACAAAATACGCTAAAAACTATGGACTCCTTTACAATTTTTTCATGTGGTTCATATTGAAATATCTTATAATTAGTATATGAGTATATCCAAAGTGATAAAAGAGTATTTTAAATTCGTTTAGGTGGTATATTAGAGATGAGTGTAATTACACCCTGTGTAGAAAGTATTTTTCCTATATATATATATATATATATATATATATATATATATATATATATATATATATATATATATATATATATATAATATTTGGTTCTTCATTCTATTCACTACGTGATTACTCTAAATATTCTACACTCTCATGGTATCAGAGCGGCACTGCTCCCGAGCCGTCTCTTCCACAGCCCCCGCCGTCAGCCTCTGGGAGATGATCTTGTCTCCATGATCTCTTCTGGGGGCTGTGCAACCCGCAGTTTAAGTCATGCCATCGATCATCCGATCGACTACCAATTAGAGTTTTCCCCAGTCATCTTCAGATCGAGTGTTCTCTACTTTTTCTGATCATAGATCGGTTTGTGTTACCCTACCGACCCATCAACGTTCCTCGGCTTCGGACTTCACTACCTTGGATTCAACCTCTTCGGTGCCTCCTCTCCTCCGATGCGCTCGTCGACATGGCCCTCCCTCCGCAACCTTCTTAGCGTCTCATCTACCGTTATCATCACACCAGATCATCGTCGTCAGTCCATCGTACACAAGCATGAGCTGTCGCACTACCAGGAGTCCATACTTGTGGTCATGCCATCGACATGCATAGGCTGCTGCTGCATTGCCCCTTCGGGCTGCAGTGTCACTGCTCGTGGTCACCATTGCCATCGTCGACGCCACCGTCTTCATCAACGTTGATCAGGTCCTTCTCCACCTTCCCCGAGCACTGCCGACATCGCCTCTCTAGTCTTCATCTTGTCCACCACAGATATGCCGCCAGTGTCACATTTTTTCCTATTTTTTCCACTCAGACAGTAGTTGTCATGTTGCGCAGCCCTCTAGCACCTCGCACCACCACCGTCGTGAGCCCCTCTCAGCTGTTGCTGCCGCAACTCTTCAGACATTGGTGGACGATTTGTGTTGGTCCGTTTTGTTGGTGCACACGATTATGGTAAAATCAGAGTGCCCTTTCTTTCCCGATACACACCTAGTCTTGGTACCACCGGTGTGGCACTTTGTTTATAATAGCTTCAACTGCATTGCCCTCTTCCTCGACGACTGCCCGATCACACCGCCGTCTTCATCCCTAGCGCTTTGTTGCGCCACAACGTCGGCTACTCCGACCACAATGATGACCTCGACATAGCTCCCTCCTCCACGGCTACGACCATGATCACCTCGCTCTCAGCTATCTCGGCACAAAGGGCTGTCTACTTCTGTTTTCATCGAGTTCCGGTCCAGTTTGAACATCTGCTCCATCGACGCTCCAACTGCCGGGGGGTTAGATGTCTCGGTTCTTGACCCATATTGAAAGTCTAACATGGTTTCACACACTTGTCTGGTATGGTTTCACACTTGCTTTCTCACCTGACTAGTATAATTTCATATTTGCTCTCTTATTTATCTGACATGGTCTATATAAAATCTTTGGTTTTTTATTCTATTCACTGCATGATTACCTTGAATATACCATGCTCTCACGTACAACTACTGCATACAACGAAAGATGTGCCCAAATTAAGTGACGAAGTCAAGAGGTGGTGAAGCATAGAAGTTAACCTATTTAATCCTCACCGAAAACTAGTGAAATCTGATCAACGAAAGCATGTGTCCAAGTCCAACCGTCCAAATGGGCGGATCGAGCAGACCAGACCATAAGAGGAAAACGGCAGCCGTCGTGCGATTCCGACCCATGGGTCTGCGGGGGCGCTCGTTTTAGCGATGGCTTTTGGTTGAAATTTCACCGTAGTTGACTTTTTTTACTGTAGCCGATTTGGCTTTTTAGGCATAATTAATTTTTAAAAATGTAAAAATAGAAAAAACATGTTAACCCATTAGAGACAATACAAAGGAACATAAGAAAAAAAAGAAAAAACAAAAAAACCTAAAATATCTTTAAAAATTCAGAAAAAAACGAAATATTGAATAGTGAAAAAAAGTAGAAACTAGTAGCTGAAACTGAAAAAAAAAAAACCGAAACAAGCGGGTCCGCAGCGTCGCGTCGCACACGCGTGGGGATGCGGCCGTTGCTTCTCACCTGTGCGGTTTGCATGCGTGCATGGGGATGGGATCGGACGGCGATTTTTCGGTCTCGCGCGCTCGGGAGGAGGAAGGAGGCCACTCGCAGGTAAGTCTTGTGATCCCTGTATGTGCTGCCCGGTTTCGCTGTCCCCTCTCTTAAGATATTTCAACGAAGAAAGTGTGCACGCACGTCGTACGTACGTAGTGCTTGCTTGACCCATGTTACGAGTGACGGACGCGTGTGTGATAAAGCATGCCGTACGTCGCTGCCAACAACCCGCACCACCCAAGCACAAAAGATAATCAAGAGGAACACCGATCATGCACTGCAGTACCGTACGATTTGATTAATTACTAATGCTAACCATTACGATTTTGTAGTTAATTTTAGGCGTCGCTAACTGCACGCGTCATTGCCTGCGCCGACGTAATCACCTACTGGCCTCTGCTTTAATTGGAGCAGGATGTGACAGGTACGCACGTCTGCGACGGCAGGCGCCCTTCATTCTTCTTCGCTGAGGGCGACGGCTAAGTATCTGATCCTAACGCTCTGTTTCCATGCGTTCGAATGTTCGGAACCTTTTCCTTTTTCTCGGCCTTGGCCCATCAATTTGGCCTAACTTCCGTCCTGCTAAGGCCCACAGCTAGTTGCTCCCCGTTCTATCTCTAAGGTGGCTCAGTTCAGGGACTATCTGGTTTGAAGCCATGGATACCAAATTTTGGGTAAATTTTTACCAAATTTGGTTAATTGCCAGATTTTAGTATCTCTTTTTGTTGGCTCTCCTGTTCATTTTCTTGCCAAAACTTGGCCAATTCATGAGCAGTAAAATTTTGATCATCAACCAACAAAAAAAACCTTTTATGTGAATAGTACGGAACAACACTTTTTGCTTGAGAAGAAAAGAGTTCGGGAATCTTAAGGTTCCTAGGAGTACAAACGGAGCGAATAATTTCTATTCGATTAATTGGCTTAAGGTTTTTGGAATAAATACAGAAGGAAAAAATAACTATTCGCCATTATGCATGTTCGACTCTGACTTTGAGAAAAATATAGAATAGAATATAGTATAAGCGATATCCATCCGTATTCACACTAAATGCACCCTACTGTCCAATGTTATGCGTAAGGGTATAAACATAATAGATAATTTTTGTCCAACCAACTGAAAGATTTTGGAGCAAATACAAAAGAGATAAATGGATATCTAACACTATCCATGTACGACTTTGAGAAAAGAAATGTAAAATAGGATACGAAACAAGTCATACCCGTCATATCTACTTTAGCGCAAATACTTATGTGAACGAACCGAATACCGATAAGTCACTTCAAAACAACGTCAAAAAAACCGTTTCATTTATTTGTTCAGAGGGAACCATAGAATTTTTTTTGAATAATCTATTTTTTATTTCAAAAATACAGAAATATACCTGCACAAAAAGTATTTATAGGAATGACATCTAGTCACAAAACTGTTAGGCGACTGAAACCTGTCGCCCAACGGGAGAGGGACACGAAGTCAGTCGGTAGGCCGTTAGGCGACATGCTTCAGTCGCCCAATGGTAGAGCAATTGGGACCAGTCATCGAACAATTAGGCGACTACAGATTTCAATCGCCCAACGGTTGGCGACTGCCACCTCAGCCTAATGATGCAACAAACTGAAAATACTCCTATGATACATATATGCCTTTTGGAATGAAAATAAATTCGACCTTCAAGAGACTAGTGCGGAACGATTTGATCTATTGCATGGACCAGAGCCATTTTTCTTTCCTTACTTCGGCGTTGAACTCCTCGGTGGGCTTTTTGGCCTTGGTCATTATTTCCTACTCTTTCTCGCTCTCCCTCTCGTGAGTCTCGCGCTCCCAGCACGTACACATCTCAAGATGAGCTTTCGTCTCTCGACATGTACGCTTGATTTGCTCATCATTCCAGCGCTCCTCATCCCAAATCTCGTAGGTCCTTTTGGCATTTCACTCCTCGAAGTCGAGAGTACACTGGTCATATGAGTGGATCTCTAGGTCATCCACTTGTGATAGCCACATAGCAGTTTTGGGGACTGCGAGTAGATGGAAGTGGTTGTTAGTGCGTACTTGAAAGCGGTTGCAAGCGGTGACTTGGATTTTTAATTTTGCTACAATAACTGAGCACTGTTGCTGTAGTAGTTTGTTGTAGTACCAAAAAAATATTTTCTCCTTTTGCTGTCGCCTTTTGTTTTTGTTTTTCTATTTTTGTGGACAGGTTAGAAGACACTAGATTTTTTTGAAAAAGGGGTTTCACTATGGATTATAATCATTCACCCCCTCTAATTGCCATCAACGATCCTACGCTTGTCCACGGTGACCCAAGGCAGCGGAGGTAGGCGTTCGCGGTGGTGACATTTGAGTGAAACAGCGCTGTAATTGAAAAGGGGGAACGTGTTTAGAGGATGGTGGGGTTGTTACAAGCGAGGTTAATTGGGAGATGGCTCACCGTCTATGACCTTTTGCTTTAGCGGGGGCACAACCTAGTTTGAGGAAGAAGAAGACGTCGTGGCTACATGAGGCGCATGTGTTGGAGAGGGGATACTTGGGTGGAGTGGGGTGTGAAGTGTGATGTTGGAGTGCTGCTCAGGTGGCCTAAAATTGGCACTGGGATTAAGCGAGCTTCGAGCAGGCACGAGCAAAGTAAGCGTAGCTTGGCATAGGAATCACGGAAGGCTGCAGCGGCTGGGAGGGACATAATGGCACGAACACACACAGTGAGATGAGCTTGAGGCAACAACATTACATAGAGGCTGTGCGGAGGGGATGGCACAGGTGCACGTGACAAAGTGGAGTGTAGGCTGTTCCAGGTGATGGCAAAGGCAAGCGCGACGAGGCAGAGAAGAGATGAGGCATCGACGCTATGAGACTCTAGGATAGGGTAGAGAGCTACGCAATGGCGCAGCGTTTGGAAGCAAAGAGACGGAACAAGCAGGCGCGTGAGGAGATACAGAACGCAATAGATTGACTAGGAGCATGTGGCAACGTGGGGCATCAGTGTCGAGCACCTAGTGAGCAGGGCACTGCTGCAGCGACAGTGAGAGGAGAGGGGGACAGAAAGGATGTGCGGGGCACGCGGTGGCAAGGGATGCAAGGTAGCATGGGGGTTCAAGGTGACATGGTGATCGCAGTCTAAGCAAAGCCAGAGCATGCTCTAGTGTGGCTATGCACCTCATGGGGACGAGCTAGCATGGACGTGAGGCTAGCAGGTGGGCCAAATGGCTCATGTGACAGTGAGAGGAGGTTGAGATGAGAGAAAATGCATATTTTTAAAAATACATTTTAAAAAATGGAAAACAAAAAATATAATAGAGTGGAGGTGGATTCGGGGACCATGGCAATGGGCTGAGCAGTGGATCTAAACTCGAAACAGTGTTGGGCTGGTGCTTGATTTCAGCCTAAAAGGTTTTAGGATTTTTAAATTAGTTTTAGAATACAAGAATTTAATAATTGTTTTGCATTTATTAAAATTAGTATATTATTTTCAAAAATTTCAAAAAATCAAAGAGGTAACTCAAAATATTTTCAACTGAAATAACATGTTTTAGAAATTTTTTTAAAGTTTTGTTACTCTTCAAAAATTACTTTAGGAACAGGAAAAAAAAGAAAAGGCATTAAAAAATCCGAAAATATTAGAAATATCTCAAAATGTTTAATAAGTAAAAATAATTATTTTTTGCTAGAATTGAAATTTGAGTCTGTTACAACATACTATAACATTAAAAATTACTACATGTAAAAGATTTAGTGTGAAACACAACAAAAAGGGAAAATTTATTAATGTTTTTTATTCTTGTGTATTTTTTCACTTCTTCTGCTCCATTTATTATTTATAGAGCAGTGAATGGTTCCATTTATAGCATGAGTAGTGAATGACAGAAAAATATATAACTAACGTGTATGAAATACGAATGAATATATCATAGATATTTTCTTTGCATTAGAGGAAGGAGATATTTAATGGGTACAACAAACACAGTGAGTTGGTACTGACGTTCTGTTTGCATGTGTTCGTTGGTTCGGAACCATTTCCTTTTGCTGGGTCTTAAGCCCAATGAATTTAGCCTAACTTGGCCCACCGCTATTTGCCTCCACGTTCCATCTCTAAGGCCCCGCTCATGTTCCATCGTTGACGATAGACGTTGGGCGGAAAAAATACTGTAGTAGATACTGTAGCTACAGTACCTGCTACAGCTAAAAGCTATCGTTATTTCGATCACCCCCTAAGGTGGCTCAGCTGAGGAACCTTTTGGTTTGAAACCCATGATTACCAAATTTCGGGTAAATGTGACCAGATTTGGTTAGTCGTGAAAATTCAGGAAGATTCTGTTTTCGTTGGTTCTCTTGCTGATTTCTTGCCAAAACTTGGCCAATTCACCAGCAACCAAATTTTCGCAAACTTTGGTAAGGCAATTTTGGTCACGAACCAACACTAGCCTTTTGTTTGAGAGGAAAACAGTTGGGGAGTCAAATGCCACTCTCGTAACGATAATTTTCCGTGAGATTCGATCGATTCGATCACTACTGGCCCCTAGCAGCTGGTACAACTGGCAATGTGGGTAGTGCGAGAACTCGCGGCTACTGCTTTGACATGTCTTCACATACGTACATCATATCGCATAAATATTTGTTCACACCGCATAATTAAGCAGCAAACAAATTCGCAGGCGCTACAAGCTCGGCAAATTAAACGCTCGAGAACGGTAATTTAATTAATTGGTGGCGTTCAGAATATCATTGGCTTATGACTTTTTTATTGTAACAGATTTATTTTTTACTGTAGCTGGTTTATTTTTTACTGTAGCTGAGTTGACTTATTTTGGTATAATTAAATTAAAAAAATAAAAATAGAAAAAATATATTAGCCCATCACGAACAATGCAAAGGAATACGAAAAAAAGAAAAGACAAAAAAACCCCAAAAATCTAAAAAATCAGAAAAAGACGAAATTACTGAATAGTGACAAAAAAAGTAGAAGCTGACTTTAAGCCAAAATGAGCGGAGTCTAAGAAGCTACATACAGTTACAAGTTACAGTTTACTCAGGGCCACTCATTTCGCTTTGAACTTCTAACTTATTTTTATTATTTCTAAATTTCATATTTTTCTAGTTTTTTAGTTTTTTTTTGGGGCTTTTGTGTTTTCTTTTTTCATATTCGCTTATATTGTTTGTGATAGGTTAATATATTTTTCTATTTTTAATATTTTTAAATTAATTAAGCTAAATAAGTCGTTATTAGCTATAGTATAAATTTAACTAGCTATAATACAATTTTAATTATAATATAGCTTATTTCAACCCAACAGAATGGTCTAGTCGCTTCTCACAGTCCTAGTCCTAGCTAGGCAGCTGTAGCTAGCTCGCTCTCTCACATGCATGCAGTTCACTCTGCAAGCTTGCAAGCTCGTAGTCGCATGTATGTATATGCAACAATTGCGCGCGAAAGACTTCACCCGCGCACAAGGCCGGCCAGCGGCAGCAACACCGGCGGCGAGGCAGAGACAGTTTGTGCTAGCTATTTATAGCGAGAGGGCTGAGTCGTTGTCCTCGTCGACGAGGGTGGAGGTGCAGGCGACGTAGAGCGACCAGGCTAGGGCGAAGATGCCGACGAGGACCCAACCCAGCAGGCTGCTGCTGCGCACCCCGAGGCCCTTGCGCCCCGACGTCCCCTGACCCGTGGTGCTCATCGGCTCGTCCACCGGCCGCCGGCTCGACATCGCCGCCGCAGCCGCCAGGATCGCCGCGCTACCGCCCTCGCTGGCCGCCGCGCGTCTCGCGGCACCCACCGCCGCCCTCCGCCTCCTCAACGCCGGCAACGCTGTTTGTAACAGCACAGCAACAATTAACTTATCATGTGCCTTGGTTACGGACAACAAAATGTCGACGGTGGAGAGAATCAGCTGGTTGGTCCGTACGTACACGGGAGCACCGCCGGCGAGGGGAGCCCGGTGGTGGCCGGCAGTACGGCGGGACGGGCGAGTAAGCTGCAGTTGCACGCCGTGGCGGTGGAAGAGATGGAGGAGGCCATGGCTGGCTATGCTAGGTTCGATCGCCTTGCCTCCCAAATCAATTAATAAGCTGCAGGGAAGTGAGCACGTACCGGCCGCCCGCGCGTGTTATGTTGAGCACTTCATTAGAACCAGTAGCTAGACGCGCTGTGTTTTTGGGTGGGGTTTCTGACTCGTGAGGTGGGTGAGATTTGCCGGGAAATCAACTTGCGATCGAAACGGGGCGATTGGATTGGATCGGATCGGAACGTTTGGAGTTTTGTATGGCGTCTGGTTGGCGCGCCTCATCCTTGAGCCGGAGCCGAGCACGTGGCGCCGCCTTGTCCTTCGGTTGCTGCCATTCCTTCAGCCTAGCTGGCACCTTGGATGGGCGCGGTGAAAGTGACGAAACTTCGGCTCGGCACGGCACGGCTAAGTCAATCGTTGCCTGGATTGGAAGAAAATGCCTAGATTTTTCCGAGGAACCCGGCCAGCACTGTAAACGCACCGTGCTACATTACCGTCGCATCTCTCTCCCATCCCATGGACAGCCCCTGATGCAAATACGTACCGCCACGCAACATTTTTCTTTCGGTGCACTTAAGTAGAATTTTTAGCATATTTAACACTGTTTCCAACCGTCATTATTAAAATAACTATATACCCGTCGTATTGATAAAAATAACATTTTTGTCGTCTGGTGGTCAGCTGACAACATCGGTAGGCTGACGCGTAGACCCTACTGCCCTATGCTCGGACGACAGGCCACCTGCCGCCCCACCACTAGACGACAGCGACCTACCGCCCAATGGCCAGATGGTAGGTGATTAAGCCGGCTTAATTACCTTATCTTAATTTTTTTGTATACTATTTATTTAAATTTTTAAATATAGCAAATGAGCTCAAAAAATTGCAAAATTTTATATGCAGTCTTTTAACACAACGTACTTAATTGTGTAATTTTTTGATAATTTTATCCACTCTGAATATTGCTAAAAAATTTGTACAATTTTGATATTTGTAGGAGTTGTTACATATAGCAAACGAGCTCTAAAAAATAAAAAAAAATTATGTAAAGCCTTCCGACATAGTCATAGTAATTGTGTAATTTTTTTAAAAATTTTATGTGCTTCAAATTTAACACGTTAACTTATGTTATTTTAATCACGAAATTAGTGATGCTCTGACGTCTTTTGCAGTGTTTGATCTCTTTTTTTTTGTTGAGAATTTCATACATTACGAATATTTGTAGAAGTACATGTAGTAGTACAAAAAATATATTGCACAGGATGCGATATGGCTCACCCATCTGAGCCATTGCTATCTTCGCGCCGCACTTGCCTCTCCGTGCGTGGTCTTTGTCTTCCGTTGAGCACGAGCATATCCCGTGGAGTACATCAGCCAGTTCAGAGGTTGCGTCTTGGTTCAGAGGAGGTATGGAGACCGTTCCATTTGCTGAGTGGCCAGCGGTTGTCCAATAGACTGGCGGGTGAGCATGGTGCCCCCACTAGGTGCCCTATATGCACGGCGTGATTCATCGAACGGCTGTAACTTAGATTGTGTACTATTTTTTAGCCTACTTTAGGATTTACTTCAAGTATTCTGCACGTCCAGTACAAACCTCAAAAAAGGGTTGCCATACACACTGGTGTTGGATTATACGAGAGTTGTATTAGCTGTGGCTGATAGATTTTAGTTAAAAATAAATATTAGTGATTGAAAGAAATAAATTTTAGAAGTAGTACGTGAGCGGTGAGAGAAGTAAGGGAGAGATACGTATACGAGACAGAAGTTATAGAAGTAAGGTGTGTGATGTGTTCGTGAGTCGTGACCTTCTGTTTTATTTTCAAAGCGAGAGAGTGAGGAAGTTATTTTGAAAAGCAAAATATTCATATTGTCTAAACAGAAATCAATATGGTACCCTCTGTATAATTTATTTGGCAACTAAAACACTAAAATTGAAGTGCTCCAACAACCATATATGGGGTGTTTTTACCTTGTCTTGGATTAAATGTTTGACGATTAGCAATTCCAAAAAAAGTTGCCCAAGATTCGAACGGCAAATTAATCTTTATAACTTGAGGTTACCTGAAAACACTCGACATGAAAATTGTTTGAAGCTCATGTATGTTCATATTCGCCGGAAAAGGAGAAAAACGGTGCATTTCTTCCAATCTCCAAGCCCGATCCAGACCAAACACCAAAGCTTGCAATTGAAGGCTCACTCCCTTTTTTTCACTCCACTCCGCTGCTCAGTAAACTCGTCTGCTCGTGCCCCCAAAAATGGCGCCAATCCCTCCCCGATCTCCCGCCCTCCCCTCCTACTCTTTCTCCCTCCACCCCCTACCCTAACCGCGTCGGCGTCTCCCAAACCCTAACTCCCGCTCCCATGGCCTCGCTGCCCAAGCCGCCCCCGCCGCCGCGCCCCAAGACGCGGGGCAGCTACAACTGCGGCCGATGCGGCCTCCCCAAGAAGGGTCACGTCTGCACCGTCCCCGCCCCCGCAGGCGGGGGGCCCGCACCCACCCCGTCCCCCTCTTCGTCCTCTGGAGCCGCCAGCGGCGGAGGGGAGAACAAACTCCGCCGCGCCCTCTCCTTCCACGAGGCGGCGACGCCATCATCGCCGGAGAAGAAGGCCAGGGTGGTGGACGAGGAGGAGGCGGCCGTCGGGGACGGGGAGGTGGACGACGAAGAGAGGCTGGAGGTGGGCGGGAGGGCCGTGCCGAGGGAGGTCATGGCGGAGGTGCTGCGGCGGCTGGGGCCCAGGGGCGTCATGGCCGCCGCGGCGGTCAGCCGCGGGTGGCGCGACTGCGCGGGCCGGGTGTGGCGGGCGGCTGCGGAGCTCCGCCTCCGCGCCGCCGGCGTCAGCCTAGTCGGCGCGCTGCTCCCGCGGTGCACCGCGCTCTCGCACCTCTCGCTCCGCATGGAAAGGTGAGGGACCGGGCGAACCCACACGAATCTATTCCGAAACGATTCAATTTTGACGCGATCTGGTACGCCGCCGTGAGATCGATGGCTGGATCTTTCATCGGTGGCTGCTCCGGGCAGAGGTGTTATGCGTAAGTTCTGGTTTAGGGTGCGGTAATTTTGGTTTAGGCTACAACACAAATCACCGGTATAACGAAAACGTGAGATTTGTGAATGACTTTCCAAGTAGAACGGATGTCCGATGTGATACTGGTTTGGGGAGATTTATGTCTTAATCTCTAATAGGCACGACAATAGGTCATCAATTTACAGGAATTTGTGTTGGGGTGTAGGAATTTACTCAAAGGTGAGGGCATCATGAAGCCATCGGTAAAATGCTGCCTGTTTGTAGCTTTTTAGCTTTGGATGTGAAAAGATCGTGTGTTTCTTTGAGGAGAGCAGATCTTGGTGCCGGGAGATTGAATTTGAGCAGTTCTTGGCTGAGTTGGTGCGATAAGATGAAATTCATGTAGTGTAGGAAAACCTTGTGAGAAATGGGTGCGGAGATGTCTGTCTATTTTGGATAATCATTTGGTGATGCTGCAAGATTGATTTTTAGACCTTTCATTGGTGCTTGATTTGTAGTTCTTTCATTGGTGCTTGTTTGGATCGTTATGGGTTAGAAAGCGCATATCTAATGTGTTATTAGTCTATGATGATGTGTATAACCAATGACTGAATAAAATGTGCCACTTTTGGACATTAGAAAAGGTGTTGTTTATCCCTTACTGTGAGCCTTTGACTTTAAACATACAACCCCAAACTAATGTTAAAAGCACTAGAATTTTGTTCCACAAGTACCTACTCAGATCAGTAGTATGGTATGCTTGCTGGATTTGTCTGTGTACAAGTAACATACATCTATTTGCAATGCCAAACAAAAAGGGCTTCTTTTCAGCTTTTCTTTGTCGTGATTGATGAAACTTATGTTTCAAGAGAATTTATGCTTATTCTGACTGATGCTGTACTTTTGAGACCTGTTATTCTATAGTCTATACGTACATGGTCAATTGGATGACCACAAGTTGGTGACCATTGATGATTATCCATAATTTTCTGGTATAAGATCATAGATGTCATCATTTGATTTTAGAATTCCATGTGCGAAATATTGAGGATAGCCTTTTTGCTGATGAGATCGCTGGTGTCTTGTGTCTCTTCAAGTGTATCATAGTTGTTTTTCATCTCACTTGTCTTGTAGTTTTTTTTTCATCTGTTTACCTGTAAATTTTTTTTTCTATTGGATACATAAGTGGCTACCAACAAATATGTCCATTCTTATTTGAGTTAGCGTAATTTTTCTGTGTTAAGGGTTTTCACATCGTATTGTTTTCAAACAAGCTAGCAAATGCAGACTTAGTCTCACACTTTTGGTACTTAAGCCTGCCCTTTTATTTTGTACATCAATATAGACGTTAGGTGCAAGTGGAACTTATCTACAATTAAATTATCTTATGCACTTAAGTTGATGCAAAAGATGATAAATAAAATCCTTACATTGTTTAGGCCCTGTTGCAAATAGTTTCTAGCTTTTAGCTTTTAGAAGCCGGCTTTTGAACAGAGTGGCTTCTTAAGGTGGTTTTTATAAGTCGTTTGTAGGAGTTACTGCAGAAGCCACTTTGAGTAGAGTGGCTTCTCAACGCGAGTGTCTCTTACTCTTTCAATCTTTCTCGCAATCAGCCAAAAGCCACATCACTTTTGAACGGGCCCTTAGTCCTCTGATGTATATTTCTCTATCCCATTTGTTTTTGGTGAAGCTTATTTACAATGAAATTATCTTGTGCACTCAAGTTGTTGAGAAAGAGGATAAGTAAAAACCCTACATTGTTTTGGATCTAGTCACGGTGATAGTTTATCTAGCTTTAGTCCTCCCATGTATTTTTCTTATGCCGAGAAAAGATATTCTACTTATAATAGGTATCTTGTTTTTTATGTTTGATGCAGTGATGTTAATGCCACTATACTGGCATGTCTTGCATTTTCCTGCTCAAGTTTAGAAACTCTTGAGATCACCATGGCTGACAAGGCAGTCAACAGGATGACTGGGTATGTTGAAAACTTCTAACATTACTTGATGCGTTATGAGATGCGCTTGTTCCTTATATATTGTCTTTTGATATTTTGGTTCTTTAGTTTACATTATTGTATATTGAATGGGATTGCTTCGTAATAATTTGAATTACTAGTATTAAAGATGTCTTACCTTGTTTGCAAGTGCTAGCTTCTCACCCAAAAATTGCCTTGTAAGAGCAAGTTTCCTAAACAATTAGAATTAGATTCTGTCAAGCAGAGATTTTACTTTTATCTGATACATAAGGATTTGTAGTTATTTTCAATTTTACTTATGCAATGCAATGTAGTTGATTTTTTTAATCTTTGCTGATAGTTCTAGTCACCCCCTTAGTTATTGTACCATGTTATGTTATACTTACATAAACCAGTGTATTTCTGGTTTTCTTTCCATACTAGTCATATTGAATATTTATTGATTTTGAAAAAGTAATATCGTGCAAATTGCAAGAATGTTAGCACAAATTTCACTTTAAGCTCCTATATTAACTGAACATGTTTCTTTTCTAAACAGAGAGGAGCTAAATCGATTTGTTTCGGAGAAGCGTTCTCTCTCAGTTCTCAAAATTGGTGGTTGCTCTAATCTTGGTTTTCTTAATCTAAGCTCTTCAAGCCTTTCGGTTCTTTGGCTGTCAGATCTTTGTTCCCTTTCAAAATCGGTAATATTGTGTTCTAGTACTATTTACAGTAATATCAGCTTTATTTTCTGCATGAATTCATTGGACTGCAAATTTCTTTCAGGTCATAAACTGTCCTAATATGAGCGAGCTCTCGCTGTGTTTCACACAACAAAGTAATGATTGTACTGATCTGGTTACTTTGATGGATGGCCTGGGTCGTACATGCCCTAACTTAAGAAATATGCACATATCATCAATTCAATTATCCAATGAAGCTGTGTTTGCTCTAGAGAGTGCCAACCTCAGGTATATTTCTACCCCACCATGTTTTCAATGTAATATTGCCGGATCTTTCATCACAATTCTAGTTCCATAGTATTTCAACCTTTTAATCTCAATCTCTTTGTTGCTTCATTAGGGGCTTGTGCATGCTATCCTTGATTCTAGGTTCAAAAATAACAGATGCAGCTGTTGCATCTATTGTTCGATCTTGTGCAAGCTTGGATTTGCTTGATTTAAGTGGGTAAGCTCTATTTTCTCTCTTTGGAAATAAAATTAAATTATGGGGTGATCATAAAGCTGCTGATTTATTTCCCACGAGGAGTTACTTCAAATTAGCTGATATAACTCATTTTGATTATACTCCAGATCTAGCATCAGTGATAATGGTGTTGGGATGATCTGCAAGGCGTTCCCTCATACTTTATCAAGGCTGCTACTTGCTCTTTGCCCAAATGTTACCACATGTAAGCCTCAGATTTCTTCTCATGGTTTATTATTTCTGCTCCTCTCTAAATGAATTCACCAGTCACCATTTCTTCTCTTGATGTTAAAACCTTGAAAATTAATAAAGTTTCCCTTATCGAAAAAAAACGTGTCCCAATGTGAAATAAAACCATTTTACGTGATTTTCTAGGTGGGATCCAGTTTGCAACAGCACAATTGCCACTTCTTCAGCTCATGGACTGTGGAATGAGTTTACGTACTAATTTGCAGAATGAAAAACAGGGGGCATTTTTTGGTGAAATTAATGGAGGCATAAGATTCTGTCCAAAATTACCCACCTCAAAAAAGCAACCTATGTACCAAAAGCTAATTATAAAGCATGGTAATTTGAAGAAGCTCAGTCTATGGGGCTGTTCAGCAATAGATGTAAGCCTTATAATTTTGCCAGCGTCGATTCATTCAAGTGCTTATTCATATGGTCTTATTACTAATTTCACATATGGCAGGCTTTGTATCTAAATTGTCCAGAGCTGAATGATCTCAATCTCAACTCTTGTACAAATCTACATCCAGGTATTGTGCCCTTCACTTTTTCTTCAGCTTGTCAAGTTGGTATGTAGTTATTACCATTATCAACAATTTAAAATACTTGCCACAGAACGGTTGCTTCTTCAATGCCCAAATTTGAAGAATGTGCATGCATCTGGATGCCATGATATGTTGATTGGTGCAATCAGAAACCAGGTACTAACTTGTTAACCCATTTTTCGCTCCCAAGTGAATTTTCCTTCAGTTAGAGCTTCCTTTTGCAACTTGTCAGTTATGTGTGCACTTGCCAGAAGATTTAAGGTTACTGGATGTGAACGTTTGAGGTGCTAAGCAGCAAACCATTCACTATTAGCAATCAGAAAGTGGAAAATATGTTATCGCAGGCTTAGCTGCATATTATCGCAGAACGTTCCTCACCAGTGCATTTGGCTTATCCAACAAATGTAGGTGTGCAGAATTAGGCTGAGCAAAACAAACCAAACTGACCTAAATTGTTTGTAACTCCTTGTTCGGTTTGCAATTTAGTAGGAAAAAATTAGTGTCTTGTTTCCAATTTGGTGGGAAAAATAATTTAATTTGGCTTTTGTTTTTTGGCTTGTTTTTACCCTTCAGAAACTGATAAACTGAAAGAACCTAATGAAGCAATGTGTATCAACTGGAGTCTAGCAAGGAGTAAGCAGCAGTGAAGCTGAAGGTGTATCAGGCTGTAGGCAATCTTTATCTTAGAAATCATACTATTGGAATTGGTGCATGCACATTATAACGGCTTGTGTCCTGTGTAGTGTGCAACTGATGTTGTAACATAGAGTTTGTAACAAACCCCTTTTTCTCTTAATGCAGTGGAAGCAGTCCTCCTGCGCTCCCTAAAAAAAGTATATAGCAGACTTCCCTCCCTTTTATAAAGGATATAGCCGACTTAGTGACTTGGTCCCAGGGCCTCCAACTTCGTAACAGGCCCGAATAACCCACTACATGAAGATGAGTAATAGAGCACCACCTGTATACCCAAACCCTAGACACTCATCAGTCTCCTGACTGCTTATCGGGTTGGTGCTTGATCTACTGTGCGTGGTGTCATCTACCTTGTGTGACCTTTTGTCATAATCCCAGGCATTACTGGCAGCTAATCTGACTGTGTGTTAGCACGAGGCATCTCGGGGTGAGCTGCACTTGTGATGGCGTGACTCTACACCATCCATGTGAGGCGGTGTGTCAGACTATCATATACTTTGTTGAATTGTTAAAATTCAAAAATGACATCTTTGGTTGCTTTTGCCATTAATTGCTCGTTGGCATCGTTGCAAATTTAGAGTTGAGCAGTCGCAGGTGGAGAAACTTTTTGTGGTAGACTGAAATGAAGCCCATAGTATTATGCTGCTGCTAGGCAGCACTTCTTTTTGAGATAGCATAATGGTATTGGCAGTTGCCAATTGGTTTTTTCCAGCTTGAAATGTGTTGCCGCTTATTTACACAAACATGAACCAGATTATAATTTGTTTTGAAATTTCAAAACCAAAAGAAAGAACAAAAAATAACTATATCGAGTAGCTAATAATCCCAACGCACACTCCTAAACAAAGTGGGTGGGACTCTTATTTATTGCAACCACCAAATTAACCGGTATGGTTCAGAAACTTATTTTTAAAAAAATTGGAAGAGCATTACCCCTGTGTTTCGTTTTCCAATGTATTGCCAAAATTTTTGCCAGGTTCTGAATGAGTTCGCTGCAGCTGAACCACGTCTTCCATGCAAGCGGCTAGCAGATGGTTCAAAACGGGTTCAGCTCCCACAGTTCCCACAACAGGTAAACCTCATCCAACGGAGCTGTGCTATCTCCTAATCGTTATATCAAGGCATCTGCTAACTCTTGTATTTCTTTCAGCCATCGGAGGACAAAAAGTGGATTGGATTAAGGCGGACTCAGTGCACCGTGCATCTTGATTAATAATAACATAACCAGAGCTAGGGAACTGAGCATTGTACACACCCTAATTTGTGAAATTATACACTGGTGAATATTATTAATTTGTTGTGTGCCTCCAAACCCATAATATCTGTGATGCGCTTGTTGTATAAGCTGCTACCTGGAAGTGGAACTTGTATCAATTGCTTCTGGGTTTCCTGCAGTTTATTCCGCCTGGCTTGTGAGACTTTGTAGAACAATAATATGTAGCCATGACCCTGTATTCTCTTCTTGACAATAAAGATCCTGAATCCTTTGGACTGTTCGACTTGGCATGTTTCACTGCATTTCTTAGTACAGCTGCATTGCCCTGCTACTGTTGTTTATATATGCAATTGCTATGGTATATGGCCAGCAGATGATATAATTAGATTTCACGTATAATCTAGCGTTTTCTTGTTATTACTCCCTTCATTTGATAATATTATTCTATTTTCTTGGGGATTGTTGTTCCACTGTAAGATGCAGTAGTTGGAATATCTTATTTAATAGGGGTTGCATGGTTCAATCTTATGAACCATTTCGTAGATTGTCTCAGTTCCCATTTGGTGGTAGGCCATACATTGCGAAACGAAGGGGGTGGTATTTCAAGATGAACTGTTGTCCAAGTGGTTAAACAAAAAACCATTTCGATCTCTCTAGTGTGCTCTCTGTTTATTGAGCAAACAATTCAAATTTATTTATCTTTCTCCTGACATCAATAGAGCCAAGGGTTGAAGGTGTGGGGGATGGTAAACCATCAAGATTGTCACGCCCTTTCTTTGGGACCATTGTTCACCAGTCAATTCGTGTGAATGAGTGAATCCACATGTTAGATGGTTCGTACCAGGTATGTTCCCTTCTGCTTCATATATGCATTTTAAACATTTAAACATATGCTTTTCTGTTCTTAGACTACTTGCATACTGAAATTGTTATGGTAGCTGTTTTTTTTGTCCAAGAGGAAGAAAATCAAGAAGGTTAGCATCCACAATCTGGCTGTCATGCTACTTGATAGACTTGTTTAACTGAAGAAAAATAATGCAAGATTCTTCAAGCCTTGATTCTTTTCTTGCTCTGGTTGGAGCATTTGAAATCACCGGATTGCTTGGAGCCTGTCATCATTACAAGGGGACACAAGATCCCCAGAAGGAAATATATGTTTAGCATAATTTAAAGTAGTTTCAACATACAAGCACCTTTTGGATACAATATTCTCATATGGAGTAGCATGGAAGGAGCAAACCCCAAAGTTCCTGAAAATAACGGCACAACTTTCCAACATCTTTTGTTTTTACCAACCTTGCACCCTTATAATTGCTTATGGAGCAATGTACTGCACCTTGGCATAGAATACAAATATGCAGCAATGTATGATGCATCATACCTACTGAAACTTGTATAAAAACTTGATCCCCTATCCCTAATTCTCTATGCACATGGCATGTCTCCTCTAGTTGGCTTAGAGATATAAAACATGGAGATGTGTATATGTATGCATCACGACACATGAAACACTGGCAGTGTTTCTTGGGTGCACATCACAAAAGAATGCGTCTCATCATTGAACCCGGACGGACACCAGCCAACAGCTTGATAATTAAACAACGCTGTTGGGCAATCACTTCAACACACCACGATGATTGAACATTGCTGTTAGACAAACTGTAAAAAAATAAAGGAAAATGTCAAGAGAAAAAAAGCAGAGGTATATAAGAGTGACATGTAGATGACTGACATCTTTGTTACGTATGTACTCCATATAACAAGGTGGAACTGACCTGACGCACATAATACATCAAAATGTCTTTAACTGAGACGCTCGATACAACTTAACTGGAGCATAGCATATTAATAGTATTATGATACAGAGGAGCAAGCAGAGCCAATCCTTGCAGTTAATACTGGATGCGATGCGATGCTTTCCTCCATCAGCCTCCGTTCTAGCATTTCTCCGTTGCCCTTGGTGCTGAAACTGACAGACCGGCCAAAGAAACGACAGCATGCATGAAGTAGTTAGCATCAATTCTGAAGCATGTACTTAGAACTTGTCAGATACATTTATCTGAAAGTGTTCGTGAGGTACTGACCAAAGTCAATGGCTTCTGGTCCTTTCATTATGCGGAGGCGCTTGCACGACTCGACGAACATCCTGCCAATCCCCTAAACAGTAGAAAATTAAGAGAGCTTAAGGTTATGTATCTGACGAGCTTGTCAGATACGTCGCCGACGAGCATCCAGTCGCCGTCCTTGTCCTCGTACGTCGGCACGTACTCGGATCCGTCGAGCAGATCCATGCGCTTGCTCTCGTTCAATCACGCCCTTCTTCCCCTGGGAGCCACAGTTGCCTGAGCAATTTTGAACAGCATCGCAGCGCGACATCAGAAGCAGAACTACAGCGCAGTAAGTCTGGCGAGTTAGTATACTAGCAGCGAAAGCACGGCGGCACGATGCGCTAGCTACTGTGTGGATGAAAGAAAAAGAGTCGATAATTCGTAAGAATTTTTATAGAAAAATCGAGGGCTCTATTTATAGAAAAAAGTAGATTTTTCTAAAAAAACAATATAAAAAAACCGTGGGACTTTGGGGGTGATCGGAATAGCGATGGCTTTTGGCTGAAAAAACACTGTAGCTGGCTGAAAAAACACTGTAGCTGAGTTAGTGGATAGTATAGTGAATAGTGAAAAAAAAGCTGAAACTAGAAGCTGAAGTCGAAAAAAGCCGAAACGATCACCCCCTTTATCTCGTAAAGAAGAATTTCTCTAAAAAATTAAGAATATATATGTAATTTTAGAAAGCGGATGATTTTATTGTGAAATTACTTATGCGATAAGATCTTTCTAAGAAATAAGGACATGTATAGAAAAGCAACTGTACAAACACTTTTCATTTAGCCGTTTCAATGGAGCATCATTGGTTTCATTAGACGGCAGGACAAACACGAGCGGTATCAACTGTTCCTCTCTGTACGGATCTGAATCCAATCTACGCCATAATAAGCTTAAGATCCGGGTAATGATGGCAGTGGACATGCAGAGACATTTTGCAGGGGAAAAAGATCCCTTTTTATCGTGTCGGCACGGCACTAGCTGCGGTCTCCCAGTGCACGGGCTATTTTTTTCAGCTCATTACTTTTAACTGTGGTTTATAATTTTTAAATTATTTATAAAAAAGTATAGAGTAATATAAATATATGTGATATTTTGATTATATAAATAAAGTCGCTACAGTGTGCATTATAATCAATTTATAGATTTGATCTTAAAAAGATTTTTGTTTGAAAATTAGTTATCATAGAAAAGCTAAAAAATAACTTTTAAAAATTTAAAAGAAGAGTTTCGTACATGCTGCCCTTGACATGTTGTTCTTGTACTCTTCACTGTATCGATCGTTGTACCAGCTTATCCAGTTTGGATCCAAATATTCCACTGTTCTTCTGTTCGTTGTTTAGGAAATAATGCGTACAACCGTACCCAGCAAGTCACAAGGGTAATCCTAATTTAACTATTTGGCAGTGTTGTCAATGGATGGGGATATACTGATTTTATTAATGAGTGTGGATGCAATTTTCTTTGTAAATATTTTTAAACATGAAATAACAAAACTACAACTTCTTAAGAGTAAGGAGTTTTCTCAATAGTTGTTTTTCCGGATTACACCAATTTAAAACATAAAGAAATCTATTTATACGTTGCTATTGGAATCACCCATTAAACACAGCTCTATTAACTGGGAGCTCAACATATTCGAATATCATTTATTTCACTATGCAAAGTTGCTCAGGTTTACCTATAAAATTTCTCAAACTCCAAATGTCATGCAATAGACACGCTTCAACTAGCATGTGACTGAGTTGAGAAAATAATGTTTTTCACTGCTCAATTCTTTATGTAGGCTCTATCCAATAAATCTCCACTCAGACTCGATTATCTACTGACCAAGACTAAATACTTTTGCCCAACCTGATTAGATTCTACCGTTGTTCAGTATGGTTTTACCGTTCCCATACCAACTTCCCTTCCACTCTACCACCTGTAGAGATTCAATTGAGTTGAGCAGCTACTGTACCAGGATTGACAAGTCAACACTTATAGTTGAGCGGTTACTATGTCCTTTACTCAGCATAAGATTCTAGTCCTTAATTTCACTTGAGACTACCAACCATACTGAGATCCCTAGTGCTCACCCATCTACTCAAACCTCCACCCTAGAGTAAGGTCGTGGACTCCAACCATCTAGTGGCTTTTCACGAATCACCCTTACCCTAGAACCATTTTAAATAATTCTACCAGCTAAATGCCAAGTCACTTAATAGTACAAGTATTTTAAATGAACTAAACTACAATTATTTATATAATAATTAAATACTACTAAGGTTGTCAAGGTGAATATGGCCTCAAATTAAACAGAACATTTTTCATGGGTGATCCGACCTGGCCCCATTTTTTGGACTTTGAGTCCAAATTTTTGGCCCGTGTGCCCAAAAAAGGGCCTACGTAAATAAAAATAATCGTTTTTCTCTAAAAATGAGTTAAATAATAATATTTAATAAAAATATTTTATTTCAACAATTAAAAAAGTAAACAAAATTTTAATCCAAAAAGGGATTTTCCGCCCTAATGGGTCACCTTGGTTCATGAAAAATGCCACTTACACTTTCATACTCACTTAGCCAGAAGATTCAACCCAAAACTACTAGAAGTTTTAAGTGATTAAGTCCCTTATTAATTATATACTGGCCAAACAAATCTAAACTTGCGTGCGACTAATATTGAAATAACCTTAAAAACTTCAAAAGAAAATTTGAATTTCTTGGATTTTTGTTTGAATCCTCCGGCCAAATCTCAGCCCTTACTCTTGCTTTGAGATTCACGCTCACCTTCCCCTTGGCTTCCCGCCTTTCCCCCCGCTGGCGCTCGCTCGAAGCCGCCTCCTCCTCCCCTTTCGTGCTGTCGCCCCGTCCGCACTCTTCGGCCGCGCCCATGCGCCCGTGCATCTGATCGACGAGTTTCACGGTGCCGTGGTCCCTTGCCACTCCCGCACGCATCACCCACCACCGCCATGGCTCCCCTGTACTCTCGTGTCCTACCCCAGCTACTCCCGCCTCACCTCGTGCGTCCGTCGGGCAAAGCAGCACTCCCACCGTGCGCCTACCCCTCTCCGTCCATCCGCGCGAAGCAGGAGTCGTCAAATCCTCCCCCGAAGCTCACAGGTACCGTAGACCACACATCGTGGCCGCCCACGCCCCTGGCAAGTCTCCCCGTCCTCTCCCTCCACGCGCCGGCAGCTCCCGCCCCCGCTCCTCAGCCCCCTTCGCCTCCTCGAGCCTTAAAAACTCGATTACTGTTGCTGAGGAGCTCACACTACTCCCTCATTCATCCCTGAGCCACTCAATCGGACTCCCAGCTCCTCCAGCTCCGCCGCCGCTCTCCCCTGGTCCCAGTAGGCTCTCGAGCCAATCTTTCTCTTTGCCCAAGTAAAGTCCAATTGCTTCTGCCTAGAGCACCACCAAAGCCTCGTATTTCAAAACCCCAAGTCAATTTTTCATGAGAGTGCCCCTACTGGCCTGGCACCGTGAGCACCTCCCCGGCCGCCGCCACCTCTCCGTGGGTAGCTCGAATGAGGCTTCCTCGAGCTACACCCGTGCCTACCTCGTAAACTCCACCCTCCATAGACGGCCAAACCGAACCCAAACGAGTTTGAGCATTTTTTGAGCAGCTCATAACCGCTGAAACCGCCGCCACCTTCCCTTTGGCCGACGACCTCCTCTTTGAACTCTCATGTCCAGCCAAGGCCTAAAATGGACCTCCTCACTCCACTGAATCCATCAGTGTCGGTCTTGGCTGTGGAGGCCCTCTCCCGAGGCCGAATCGACAAGGTGTGCGCGGCCTTGCTTTCCTCGCCACCGCGTCGACTAGAGGAGGAAGACGACCCCCTGGGAGGTGACGTGTCTCCATCCAGGCCGTCTCCGCGTGATCTGACGGCCCTAGGCACGAGCGCGCGGTCTCCAGGCCATTGCGGCCGCCTGCCCGCGTAGCTGGACCGAAGCCCGTCGGCCTACGTCGTTGTTTAAAAACCGCGCGTGTGTTCCTGCGTTGGAAAGTGGGCCGGGCCGCTACTGTAGATTACTGTAGCACCGAGGCATTTTCAATTTCCAGAGCAAAAAAATCACAAAATATATCCATTTGACTCATTTCGATGCCCCGAATCCATTTCCGATATCCGTTACTCCAAACTCCACTTCCAAAAAATCCATTTCAGCCCATTTGAATATTTATTGTATTTATTTCTTTTTTGTAGATTATTATTTTATTTTTCTAGCCTGATTAGAGGTAAGCATGGATTTATTTTGTTTTTCGTGTGTTTTCGCTAGTTCCCGAGGAGTCCGAAGCGACTGTCCGAAGCCCGATCAAACTTCTGAGGTTTAGAAGATTGTCGAGGTTGCAAATCTGCAAGGCAAGTTACAAATTTTTGAACATACTGAACCTACGAATTCCTGGATATTTATTTATTTATGCTATTTGCATTATGTTAATTGCCCAATTTATTTGATTAAAATCAAATGTTTAGAATGATGTATTAAATTCTAGTTATGTCCTACCACTGAGAAAATACCCTGTTTTACTTTGCGACCACATTCACCTTGACAAACTTAGTATTATTTAATTAGAATATAAATAACTATTACATGATCTCACATAAAATAACGAGCTATCAAGTGGCTTGGTAGTTCACCTGTAAAAACTATTTAAATTGTTTTAGGGTAGGGCGGAAGTCGTGGAGTACCCTGTAGTGAACGAGTCCACAAACCTACCCTAGGGTGGAGAGTGCAGCAGACGGGTGTTGATATAGTATGTATCGATTACCAGTTGTGGTTGACAGTCTCAGGAGAAAATATAAGGACTAGACCCTTATGCTTAGTATAGAGCACAGTAACCGCTGAACCATAAGTATTAAACTGTCAATCCTGGTCTATTAACTGCTCACTTTAATTGAACCCTTACAGGAGTACGGGGTGTGGTATGGGCGAGATATCGCCGTACACACAATGGTAGGTCTTCACGAACTTGGGCGGTCGTGTTCCGCACTGGCCCATAAATACCCGGTTTAGTGAAGGTTACAACCTATCGGGTGAGGTATATACAGTAAATTGAGCAGTGAAAGATCTTGTTTTCTCAATTCAGTTGCACGCTAGCTAAGCGTATCTATAGTTTGACATTGGTAATTGAGAAATCTTGTGGGTAAAGCTGAGCAACTCTGCAAAGTGAAAATAAATTGTATTCGAATACGCCGTGCTTCCGGTTAATGAAGTTATGTTTGATGGGTGAATCCAGTAGCAAGGCATAAGTAATTTTTCGATGTTTTAAACTATGTAATTCAAGAAATAATGTTCAAAACCCCCCTTTCCTTAACTAGTGTAATTGTTTTACTGTTTTAAACTATTTACAAATAAAACTGCATTCACATAAAATAATAAAACCAGTATACTCCATTCCTTGGAAACTTCATGCATTTAGTAAGTTAAGTTTTACTAGTGTGATTTGCTGAGTACTGTTGGTTGTACTCAAACTTGCTATAATTCCACCACCTCAGATACCAGAAGAAGAAAGCACATTTCAAGTGCTCGACAGCACCTAGGCGTTCCTGTTGGAGTTTTCTTCGGTTCTTCTGATTGTAAGTTGTAATTTGGGCTTGGACGCCTATTAAACTGATAAAATCGACCACTAAGTTTTATTTCTGTCAAACTAACCCTTTTTAAATGTCCTTAAGCAGGCTTAATGCTACCTCTGTCTGCAACAGAACTCCTGAGCTGTTGTGGGATGTACGATGCCCCTGTTCCCAAGGACAGGGTGTTACAAATATTAACACTACTAGCTTAAGTCACACGGCCACCACTGATTGGCCGGGGTTTTAGACCTCTATGTCAAACTCCGTCGTATCTATTGAGTTCGTTTATTTCACTAATCTGCAGTGCTTGTGTACACGTCTTCATCGCATAGCGACCAAGTTCATAAGAAATTGTTTTGGTTTCGTGTACTAACGAGTTTATTCAAAAACTTTATTGAGAAAAGGTAGATGTGGACTCAAAGTGGATTGTAATTATTCTTTTTTAAAATTACGTTAGGAGTGTTGAACTTAAGACATTTGACTCTCATAAGGTACTAACTAGTTTAGCTAAAATCTTAAACTGTTGAATTAAATTAGAGTAGATTTTTGCAAAACTACACTACTATTGGTAAAACTATTATAAAAAACACACTTTTCAAAACTTGTATCACAAAGCCGCACTAAACGTTCTCACAGAACCGCACATTTATGGGATCTGACAGAACTGACAACCTAGGTCCACTAGTCAGGACCACATTCTCCGAACGACGCTGTTTTGCTGACATGGATCAACTTGTCACGCTTTATAGGATGGACACGTCTGTTATTCACTGATGTGGATCGGTGGGGTTGAACCAAAAACGTGCACCCTTGCCCCCACCCCACCATGTTGTGTGCCACCATTCGTCACCTCGCTAGCATCGCTCTGATGTCAGTGAGACCTACCCTTCGACCTTCATCCTCGCCTTTGCCGCCTCTTGGCGCGATTATTAGCTCCATTGCCCAACCTAACTCGCTACTATCTGGATCTTGTTGTCTCCCCCACCGCCTTCCTATATGTCCAAGGCCGGCGGTGCCAAGACCGCCTTGCCATCCTTCCTCCCTCTATAGTCGGTCCTGGTAAATCTAAAACCCTAACCCGGTGAACATGAGCCCTAAACTGATCACCGGATCTTCGTTGGAGAAGAAGATGGAGGTGCATCAGAGCATGATGCAAATCAAATGCCGAGAATTTGACCAATTTTCTTAAAATTTTTTTATTTTACTGTTCTTTAGCAATTCCATTTTTTAAAAGATAAATTGCACATATTTACACATGTCAATAGTTCATTGCTACATGATCTTAAAGTCATGATAGCTACTAAAATCTAAAAAAATAGGGTGATGTGCATGAGCAGAGATGTTTCTATTTTTCCATCTATTAATGGAGAGCCCCCGTCCCCATCCTTTTGGTCTCGGGGCTGCGATTCAGTGCACCTTCGATCGATGTATATAGCGTTGTCTGGTTTGTCCTTCTGCCCAAGATCAAAGACATGCATAAATGGAGCTACTACGATAGTCTGTACATCTCCTTGTGACTTCTCACTTGCTTGATTGTGCCATCGTCCACACCCCATCTTGAGATGTGTACGTAGAACGGTCGATCGCGACGTGGATTGTTCATCTTCGCCTGTTCCCATCACCATACCACGAGGGTCTGCGTTGCAATCCTAGTGATAAACTGGCCGATTATCGTCTCTCCCTCTAGTTTCTGGTTTGGACATACAAATATGATATTCTTTTGCTATTTCCACAAAATAGCGAAAGTAGCGACAATCCGTGGTTCGAGAAAACATAGGAATCAAACTGGAGAAAATTGGTGAATTGGCTGGTTGCATGAGAAATGGTATTTCCATGAGATGTGGTTTTGGAACCTGATGCAGAACATATAGGGTGAATTCTTTTCGTCTAATAATTTATGATTTTTCTTAAACAATCAAATGGAATGGTTTTTTCATCATTTTTAGGTGGCTTATCGAGATAACCTTTTTGAAGCGGTTTATTGACATTCAGTTTGTTTGCACAAACGCTCATATTAGAGTAAAAAACCATAAATATTAGCCATAAACTGCATCCGAAAAGAACCCACCCATAGTCAACAAAATGTCAATTGTTGGATAGAGGATAAAGGAGGAAAGCCATAAATAGCCTATTCGAAATAGACTCATATGAATGTGAGACCCATTTATCATAGGCTTTGTTCATATTAGTTTCTAAAAACTGTTTTTCTACAGTAAACAACTTTTCTAAATTACCAAGCTTTCAAACGAAATATCTTTTCAAAGCGAGATCTACTAGTTGATTGTAGTACATAATGTAATGACTTCATTTATATTAGCAAAAATTGCACGTAAGTTTATCTCTCTTCATATGGCACTCTACAAGTTGTTACTATTCATAAGTTAAAACCAAAAGCCATCAACAAAAATCAATATGAAATGGCTTATAATTCCAAAGCATGTATAGTTGAAGATAATTTATAAGGTATGGTTCTTGACACTTCTTGAAACATGTGATATATGGATGGGATAACATGGGCAGGATTTTGGCTAAACACGTGCGTACGTATTCACGTATTTTCATGTGAAAGATTGCATGCCTTATGACGTAGCGCACTACTTAGTATACTAAGTCCACCTTATTTTTACTGAACCGTGTATCTCTCTATTTGAATGAGATTTAATCATTTTAATTTGAGACTTTATTGAGTATTGTTGGCAGGCAATTACCGATGGGTAAATGGCTGGTTAATTGTGTCAGTTACCAGTGGATAAATAACTGGTTAATCATGTTTGTTCATAGTCTGTATGCATTTATATAGGAAAATGATTATATACTCTTGGGAGTACATACTCCCACTTATTATATACCACTTACGTGATGCTATTATACCTCTTTATCTTTTTGATATACTCTAATAATGATTATAAGATATTCCAAAATGAGTTCTATGATTTTTTTTATTAAAATCCACTTTTATAGTATAATTTCTATATATACTCCTTTTATATATGGAAAAGAGTATATAGCAAAAATAAAGGGTTTCAACAAAAATTTTTCAACCAAATCATATTGGAGTATCTTAAAATTAGTATTTAAATATACTAAAAATGATAAATAAGTATAACATATTTGTTTAAATAGTATATTAGAAGTTGGAGTATGTACTTTCGAGAGTACGAAAAATGCTTTATGTATGTATGTATGTATGTATGTATATATGTATGTATATATGTATGTGTATATATATATGTGTGTGTGTGTATAGTCTGGAGACGTCCAGAGGAGAGTGCCCTGAATCACTACCTCCACCATTTCTTTTTATTCTTTCTGTAAACCTGTGCTACCGTATTGTGCCATTTGAATCTCGTCGGCTCTTCTTCCTAGCGTGCACTATAAAGGAGAGTGGTATCTTCGAGCCGTTGCTGCTGTAAAGACTTGCACGGGGCGGTAATAAGGTTTCTAAGCAGCGTATATCAGCGTGACCGCTCGCTTTGCTACTTTATCTATATTCTACCCTACATCGAATATGTGTTGCTTTTTTTCTCCATCAAATCTAATAATAAATGGTTCCTACGATCTATCGATTTTGTTATAATATTTTCCTTCTGTGCATGGAACAAAACAAGTCTAATTGCACCGCATTGCATCAGCATCAACGCTGTGCAACGCTCTAGTCGGTGCAGTTGTCAGAATCATCTAGAATCCAAGGAATTTTCTGTGGGCGACATCAACAGTTTATGCACCCACTGCTTGAACACTGAACAATAATATTCCAATCAAGGAAGTTTACAAACTCAAGTATCGTCACAATATATAAGCATTAGTGTTGAGTTAGGATGACTCATTTAGCTTTATTTTAAGTGGCTTTAGCTTTTGATTTCTTCTGGTTTTTAAAAACTAGAAGCCGAGAGGTCGCTTGGAATATATCAGCTTTTTAATTTCTCTTTTTTTTTACATTTTTTGCATTATCTGTAAAGATATAATGATGTTTTTATTTTTCTTTAATTGAATGACTCAGAAAAAATCAACACTCGCTACGATAAAATTTTAGCAAATAGCCAAAAACTGCAGCTATAAATTATGGAGCGGCCCCTATAGTCTTTTAGATTTTGAAAAGGTGTGCTATAAAGAGTTTTTTTTTATGAATCCTACTAAGATTAGGACTCAAACTACTATTTCGATTAGGATTTCTATTTTAAATTAGAGAAGAGTTAGGAGAAACTATATAAACTATAGGGGGTGACCATGAAGAGGAACCAAGCAACAAAATAATTAAGCCTATTCATCCAAAACAGAGAGCATACGAGAGGATTAAAAGTTAGGATATTCTCTAGCACTAGATTTTTGTATATAGCAATGATCCGAGAGTCCTAAAAGATTCAAGAGGGTTGCGAGTGAGCGACAACCCCTTGTACTTTTTTAAGATTATGTTTAAAGAATTTACGATTGATTTCACCAAATCTTTTTCTCTCTCGTCGTAGTTTGTTCAACATCATTATTTTTTGTTCTCTCTACGAGATTTATTTTTTTAGTTTTTGATAGCTTGTGCGTTCGTATCATATCTTATAAACTATAGTCTGATTCAATCTGATTCGCGTATAAAAAATGGTAACAATTAGGCTATTATTTTAGCTTGTGTCTGCAGGAGGTTGCAGGAACAGATGGTATCTCGTAATAGTCAAATGCTGCTGCAACATTGATGCAACCAATCATGCATATGCATGCATGTATGCGGTATAGCAACGTGACACGGAATCAAACTAGCGCGTTGGGTGAACTAGTTTATCAGATCAAGGCAGCCAGATTAGTACCACCAAGAAACGATCGAATAGCTTAGATTGGATTTGATTGATGCTGACAATTGGGAGATATTATGGGAGAACACGCACATTATTAACTGAAAAAACAAGTCGTTCTCATCATGCAGTACTATGTGTCGACATCTGCAGAGGAGCATCTCTTCTCAAAAGAAAGAGAAGAAGTTAGATTAGTTAGGTACTGGGCCAAGACCTATTTCTTGTAGTGTTTTTGTTTAGGGTCTTGTCCACTAATTCTATCAGTCACCCGAGACATTTGTTACCTTTTGTTTAGCATATGTTCATCATATGAGATTCAGATGTTTATATTTTATCTACACAGTACTGAATGAAGTTGCATTCAAATTAAAGAGAGATTAAATTGTTGGGTAGGAAGCCAATTGAATGTTTTTTGGGAGATGCTAGTTAGCATGGAAGATAAGTAAATGCTTTGCTGTTGAGTGTTGATTGACATACGTTACTTGATGTTCTAGCAGCTCTATGCTATATATGCAAATTGCTAGAAGTAATGTTGGATTCATGCATGGTTTGGTTGGTGTCCTATAAAGCTTCAACCAATCATTTTGAGTGGGGGTGTTCAGAATGATTTGGTTTATAACTTTTTTTACTGTAACTGACTTATTTTTTTTATTGTAATCGAGTTGACTTATTGGCATAATTAAATTTAAAAAAAATAAAAAATAAAAAAGTGTTAGCCCATCACGGATAATGGAAAGGAATACAGGAAAAAAGGCAAAAAAGTCCCCAAAAATCTAAAAAAAGACGAAATTACTGATGAATAGTGAAAAAAGTATAGGTTAGAAGCAGAAGCTAATTCTAAGTCAGAATGAGCACTAACATATAGCTTTTTGTTGAACAATTAATGTAATCGATCATCATAGCGCAACGACACCATATACCCATGATCAAATTAACTTCGCTGCTGAAACTTGCATATCCTTCTCAGTATGGTGTGTACCTTTCATCATGTGTACATCAATAATCTACAGCTTTAACAAGGTGTCAAGTAGTCCTAGTGCTTCTTAAGGTAAAGGTACTCAACTGAAAGTAGCACATAGACCTAAAGCACATGAGGCTTAACCAAGTAGTTGTTTACGGACCAAAGCTTGAGAAATTAAAGGAAAAACATGAGAAATATTATGCAGCTTTGACCTACAGGACAAAGCTCGCGTGTTTCTGAAAGCACTCACTTTATCTTTCCAGAATGCTTGTATTAAGTAAGTGAGACTTCCAGAAGGTAGCCTGCTCCAACTCCCCATGACATCTTATGATCGAGCTAGCCAAATCTTTAGCCAGGGGGACCATTTGGTTCTCATCAATAAACTAATTAAGGAATGCATTTTGTTTGGGAATTAATGAGCACTACACTGCTTTGTGTGAAGACTTTGAAACAAACAACTCCCACTAGGCTTTGTTGGACCCTTACCCAACCAAAAGAAGCAAGAACAAGAAAAGGGATTTGCCGAAGAACAGTATCTCATTTAGTAAGGGGACGCAGGAGACGGTAGGTTCAACTGGGAGAGAAAAGGGAGAAGTGTAGTGGAGGAGAGGAGAGCGCGAGATCAGAAAATTTTGTGCCGTACTACGTCATAAACATACGTCATAATCAGTTGCTAGAAAAGTGAAATATTCATAGTTATTTATGCTAATCTTATACGTCAACTTATTTATCTAAGCTTGCTTAGTTGTGAAACTTAGGTTGCGAGACTTGCTTAACAGCTCCAGCTAGATTAACAGCATACTTTGACTACTTATTAGTGAGATGCATGTTGACATAAATGGCGCAGTTACGTGAATTCCGCATCTGCTAAACTTAGGGTTTGAGGATCTATATATGTGACACAATGATATGGAGAGTTATAGACCTCATTACCCCAAGTGCAATTTACTGATGAAGAATGAAAAGAAGAGAGAGGTGTGCATGAGAAAGCAATGGACAATGCCCACACATTCCGCGATACGTTGCTCCATATGATCTATAGGGCCGAAAGGAACAGCTCAGAATGTGCAAGAGATGCTTCCCCAATACCCCTAATCATAGCCCCTAGTAATCATTTCACACTTGTTTTCTCTTCCTCTATGATCGCTAGCTCCTCCATTGACCATACATTGTTCATCCATAGATATACCCGGGTTATCGGATCCGCATGCTGTGGTTTCGCCTGGATCAGTCGTATATAACTCCTGAACATAACCTAACCTGACTTTGAAACATACTGATCAACTGTCTAGTCGGATCGGACCGTCGAATACAGCCCGCAACCGTGGCGATCGACAGCCCGTTAACATGCCATGTGCCCCACCGGAGACCCGGAAAACCGCGTATGCATGCGTGCATCCATCCGTCACAATTAAAGGAAAGTGCTAGGGAGCACTCGAGATTTTTGAAGCTCCATTCAACAGATTTTTTTTTATATTTTAGGGTGTTAGATCTTGATCTAACAGATCTCTTTATACATCTTTTAAAAAAATGTAAGCGCTATGATTATCTAAAAATCTAAGTGTTTTCAACTAAAAAAATATTCTAGTACCCCTAAACACCCTATTAATCAAAGCCAACAATTAATATTTAGTTAGATTGTATATATTTGTTGTACATATCATGCATGGAAGCAGGAGCGTATGTGTAAACATACGCTGGCTTAGGTATATAGTATCGTACAGCTAGGCTAGGTCAGTCCAGCCGGCGGCGGGACCCGCCCACATGGCCTGCCGCCGGATCCGACGGCCCCGGTGTGCCGTTGCCCGTCGACAGAGGGATCCTGGACGGTCGTGCGCCGCCGGCCGGGCCCGCGTGTCGCCGGCCGACCCGGCAGGCCTAGCTTAGCTTGTGTTGCGTCTACGTGCACCTGCATCCATGTGCCCATGCGTTGTCTTCTCCCCTATAAAACATGCACGCCAAGCCTCCTCCTAGGGCCACGCCAACACATCGATCTTCTCTGATATCAACTCGAGCACGCCGGGAAATGGAAGCCCCCGTGGGCTACGTGAGCACCGTCGACGCCGACAACCTCAAGGCGACCGAGCTGAGGCTGGGCCTGCCGGGCACCGTCGACGACGACCAGCCTCAGAAGACGCCGGCGCCGTCTCCACCGTCGACGCCGAGGGGCGAGAAGCGCACCCTCGACGTTGCAGAGGGCACCGCCGAGGAGGCCAACAAGTGCGACTACGTCGAGGCCGCACCGCCGGTAGCCAAGTGAGCACTCCTCCTCCTCAACCTTTCAGATCATATGATCCTCTTCTTCAAAAATATATGATTAGTCTTAGCGCTAGCTAGGATTCTTACATGCGTATTACTTCTTGCAGGGCACAAGTGGTAGGGTGGCCGCCGGTGAGGTCGTACAGGAGGAGCTGCTTCCAAGCAGCCAGCAAGAGCAAGGTGAACAAAGAGGAGGCCGGCAACAACACAGCAGCAGCAAGCACCAACACCACCGGCTCCTTCGTAAAAGTGAGCATGGATGGAGCCCCATACTTGAGGAAGATAGACCTGAGGATGTACAAGGGCTACAGGGAGCTCAGGGAGGCCCTGGAGACCATGTTCGTCTGCTTCTCAGGGGTAGACGGATCCAACAGCGGCGCAAACCCGTCGGAGTTTGCGATAACCTACGAGGACAAGGATGGAGACTTGATGCTCGTTGGAGATGTGCCCTTCGAGTAAGTGTTTCAGTTCTTCACCTTCTGAGGTGTAAATTGAAGATCTTGTCTATGTGAAGCAGTGACTTATGTTCAATCTTTGCTCTTGTGTATTTGCAGTATGTTCACCAGCACCTGCAAGAAGTTGAGGATCATGAAGAGATCTGAAGCAACAGGCCTAGGATCACCAAGGCAAATGAAGATTTGAGAACAAGGGGTGTCATGAGCTTTTTTCCCCCTTTTATTTTATGTTTTATTCTTTTTGTTCTTCTGGGTTTCCCCAAGCCAAAGGACATGAGCTTGGTGCATCAAAGTGCACACATATGGATGTGTGGCCTTGTTCGGTCTTTAAACTAGGTTTTTAGCGGCACAAAGGAGACGTGGAGATTTGAGTTAACTCTCCACATGTGTTTGTACAAACAAAACAGCTATATTAATTGTTGATTACTTATAACCATGCATGTTGCTAGAGGGAAGAATAACTACTGGCTCTCTCTTTCCCTTGATTTCCCCCTGGCTCTGCTTTTGTATTTCAGTTGTTAAATCACCGTATTATCGACTCTTTACTCTTGTTGATTGTTTGTGAGGACATCAGTTGTTTCCCCCACTAATCTTTTAGTCCAAGGCTGATCATACAAAAGAAAAGTCAAAACAAAGCTGCAACGCAAAAACTTACTTAAAATGCAACACATGCAATTAATTTCTATATTGTTTCTTCAGAACACTTTTATAAGGACTATGTATATGTGCGGTTTCAGGAGGGGGGGGGGGGTGGAGATTTGCACTTCGCAGCATAGACGAAGGGCAACTTGTTGCATCTGATTCTTTATTACATGTTTCAGATCAAATTGACTTCAAGCGAAAGCACGAAGCAAAATACAACTTTACCATGTCCTACGAAGATTAACATTTGATCACGGTCTCATGGCTCCCATACCAACCTGACCTAGCTAGCTCGGTCAAATGTGAGAAAAGGAAAAGAGATGCATGCAATCCACCAAGATTGGTCAAGAAACAGAGCCCATGCAGAGCGCCGAAGACCGGCCTGCATCTTGTGGTCAACACATGCGTTGGTCGATCCACCGGCGGACAGCATACATGTGGTGCACATGAGAGCCACATCGAAGCATCCATTTGGCCCCAGATTAATCAAGTCTTTATCCACCTCTCAATACACAAATCAATAAACCTTTTCCGCCTCCCAATACACAAAAATATATAAAAGAAATTTGGGGCCTTCCAGACTCTTCTGCCTTCTGGGATGGTGCGGTGGTTTGGTTGCTGGGGTACATAATGCCTGGAAAAACGGTAGGTCTATGTGCCGGAGATAAAGAAAATGTCAAAGTCCCTGTCTTTTATTCTGTGCGATTTCAGGTCAGGTACAACTAGAGGGGTATCAACAATCAAGTGTATCAAGTTATCAAAGTATATCGCGTGTATGCCTTAGCAGTGAGATATACATGCTGCAAGACTTGGATATAGACTTGTCAATGCAAGGCTTTGTAATCTGCTGTATCTGGATATCTGCTTCCATGTAGCAAATCTGCCACCTCTTTGCGTCAGAGACATCCATACGATACAGTAAAAGCATAAATGCCCAAACTTTAGTTCTTCAAAATTATGGTCACAGAAGATGTGATAGTACTGTTGCTTCATCTGAGATTCTGAGTTAATGAGCATGTCGCCTATCAGATAAACTCAACTGATGCAACGAACCAACGGATATACACCATTACTCGGACAATAGGCCTTATCTAATTCATTACATTTGCATCTGTCATTGCTACTGACTAGAACAGATGACTGAGCGCCTCTGATAAGCTTCCAGATCCTAGCTATGTACGGCAAAATTGAGACAGAACGACACGGATGAATTAGCCCAATAACACACTTCTATTATGATAGATAGTGGAGCTGGCGGATGAATTAGCCCAATAACACACTTCTATTATGATAGATAGAGGAGCTGGCTAATTGGGGATTGCGAAATGTCCTCCTTCAAAGAGAGACTTCAGTGTCGGCGCCAGATGCCATGAAGTCATCAGCATACATAAAGGAGACTGGCTTTCTCTCACTGTCTTGCAGAGAACCCGTTCTCGAGTCCAAAATTGCCAGTTGAGAGATAACCCAATTGGGGTTGTACCTCCCATCAACCCACAATGCTTCACCAGTGTGCTTGTGCTTAAAGTCCGGATACCTCGGGTTCTTCTGTTGATATGTATAAGCCCAATCAGTCATCAATGTATGGATTAGGGGGCATTACGGTCATTAATCTTATGTATTTAACACATCAAACAAATCTCCAGCACATATATCTTCAAAAAGAAATGTACGATAGCCAAATTATTGATGCAAACAAATACTTACATAAGAAATGCAACCAACTGCTATGATAAAGCTAGTGGCGGCTGGAAAAGAAAAGTAGCATGAAATTTCACAACCTAACAGTGTGGGTGAACCCAACACGAAGATCCTTTTGCAACGTATCATGAGGCAAAGTAAAAGAAAGTAGCTTCTATTGAGGATTCTAGTTATAAATTGGACCAAACTAGTCACTATCCCATGCATTGCAATATTTCGTAACATGGACGGGGAAAAGTATTACACACGGACACATGTCTAGTGCAAACCAATAGTTAGGTGCAATCATGCAAACTACTTCAATTTGGCCATCAAATCAACACGAGAAAAAAAACTGAGAAAATAGTACTCAATTTAGTCTGCCTCCACACAGAATTTCAAGTTCAAATTCAACACATATTACAAGAAACAAAAAAGAGAAACACCTGGCAGACTAATAAATTATGAGCTATTAATAGTAAATTCTATCTCCACAGCAAAACTTATCTTTTTCTGTTTCCTCCTAACGCCATATCAGTTTTTCTTCTCTCTTTTTTCTCTCGGCCCAACCCAAAGTAGTTTGCATGATTACATCAAGCTATTAATTTGCACTAGATATGTCCCACTATACATAATACGTAGATACTCCCTTCTGATGCAACAAGTAGAAAGTTCAGTTTATACACCAAAACACCAAACCCATGTAGATGACAAGAAGGTTCTTTGTAAACTATACATATCATGATGACAAATCACACTATACTTGCATTTGTTACTGATTTTTTATGAATTCAAGACAAGTGATTTTTCACAACTCTGCATAAGCATATAACACATAAACAACTAAGATTCAATTACACAACTCAAGCAGCAATATGGCCACAGGGCTTACATCGACTAAGTTGCAACTTCTAGAATTTATTATTGCTCTTCTGGTCCAATCAGACAATTCTGAGCAGTCTTTGTGCATGCTCACGTAGAACACATGTAGGTTACACAGATTAATACACAGAAACAAGGGTATATCAGGTGCAGAAGACATCTCTGGAGTACAACATGCAGCCTGCTTAGGACACACTTCTCAAAATTTGGAAGCTATCTGTAATTTTTCAGTAGGAAGGGCAAAATTTAAGCCCTAACTCTTGAGAAAAATAGAAAAAAAAGAAATAGTTCTTATTTTGTTTTATGTTTCCCAACTATATTTGAACCCATTGTCGTTTCTGCTTTCAATGTTCAGCCACACTCCATTAAACATTTATCCCTCTCTAATATATTAGCTTTTTTTAGTGGTTTTAGACTTTTAACAGTGTTCTCTACGTTTTGCACTCTTGTTTTATTTGTCATTGAATATACCCTCCTAAAAAGGGTAGCTGGTTTGCATACGAAGACAAAACTGTTAAACACAGAAAATAATAAATGATAATGCATTTGAATGACCCAAAAGGAACGGAAGAAAGAAGACATGTAACCTTATTTGTCCTGTTATCCCACCAGTCAAGAGGATTAGCAAAGAAGGCTTGCCACAACTCTTCAGTTGAATGAGAGGAACTGGCGTGATCTCCATTTTGAATGAGAGGAACCGTCGGCGAGGGGGATGCCGGGAGAAGGTAGGGAGGTGGAGGCCGGCCCAAGTACAGGAGGGATTAAAAGGCTGAAGGAGCATCTTGCGGGTGGCTATTCAGATGTGGTTATGTGTCCCAATACTACTACAGAAAGCAGGAAAGAGATGGGAGATTATTTGAAAAAAACAAGAGAAGTAGACCAATCTTCCTAGATGATGATGATGATGATGATGATGAAGGGGGAGGTAAAGATGTGGAGGTGGCAACACATGGCATCGAGTCCCAAGACTCCATTGTGAAGCCAAGTTCAGGGACAGCCGCCAAAAGAAGGCATGCTGCTTTTTCATTCAAGGTTGCAACATCAAGCAAGGCCAAGACAAAGGAGACCAAGTCAGTTGCTGCTATGCTTCGAAGAACACCCAAAGATATTGTAGATGAAAGATGTTCTGGGTCTTTTCAAAAGACCATGGAGGCCAACACAAGAACTAAGGAAGATAGGCATTATGTGAATAAGCAATGGGCGCTCCGAGAGGAGGCAGCGTCCTGGACGACGCATCGAGGGGAGGAGGCAGGAGATCGAGCACGGGGTGGGGACAGACCGACAGAGAGATCGAGCACGTGGTGGGGATAAAAAGGGTTTGGAATTTTTAAAATTTAGTCCTTAGAGTTCTATAAAATTGCAATTAGGTCCTTCTCTTTAGAAATATCCTGATTTAGACTTTGATTTAGACTTCCAGAGTTCCATTTTCTTCGCCTTAGGATGCGTGTAAGGCATCGCCTCGCCTCATGCCTTACCGCTTAAAAGTTGTGAAGGGGGTGGGTCGCCTCGCCTCGCCTTACTGCTTTAATAAACTTGTTCCATACATAAAAGGAATATATACGCAAATTATGCTATAAAAAATGAAATTTTATGAAATTTTTCATGGAACTCACTTTAAAGTATATTATAATTATTATTTGAGTATGTTCAAATAAATAAAGAAGTATAACAATACCACTGAAGCAGTATATAAGAAGTGAGAGTACGTACACCTAGGAATATGTAACCATTCTCATATATATATATATATATATATATATATATATATATATATATATATATATATATATATATATATATATATATATATATATATTATTTGAGTATGTTCAAATAGATAAAAAGGTATAGCAGCACCATTGAAGCAGTATATAAGAAGTGGGAGTATTAAGTTGCATGCACCAACTAATTCACTTAAAAGCTTAAGCTGATGAGGAAAGATGGACAATTCACTTATACTTCAACACTCTCTCTCACGTATAGACTTCCTCAGACTTAAGATGTGGAATAGAAGTAGGCTGCAATTATTTTTATTTAATTGCACCAACCGGATTTCGAACTCAAGACCTCTTGGTTCTAATATCATATTAAGTTACATGCACCAACCAATTCACTCAAAAGCTTAAGCTGATGAGAAAAGATGAGCAATTTACTGATACTTCAATAGGGAGTACGTACACCTAGGAGTATGTAACCATTTTCATACACACACATACATACATATACATATATATATGAAGTATCTTTTCTACTCCCGGGTGTAATCACAGCAGCATAGATAAGTGAGTCAGGACAGGTCCAAATATATGACTTATTCTAGCAATTAGCGATGGTAGAGTAAATTTTGACTATGCTCTTGCTAAGTACTCTCTCTGTCCAAGTTTATAGGGTGTATTTTTTGAATGGTTTTGTTCACAAATATAAGGTATAATTCATGTTCCAATACAAAATTAGTGTGATGTTAGCTATATAGCCCTAATAAATATCTAGCTTTACTTGATGTTCTGGACATACATGCATTGAATATAGTGCTTAGAGATAATAATTAGAGGTAACCTAGTTATTTTTAATATCTCCTTGGTCTATGTATCAAGAGGAAATATGCCCTATAAATTTGGACGGAAGGAGTAAGATTATTGGAAAGCTCGTAAACATGTCCAAAGACATAAAAACTTCATTGAAATCCAAAAACATCAATTTTTATTGACTTCACATGATGGTCACAAAATCAACAGAGTGAGATTAAATGTGCCTATCAAAAGTGAAAATGAAAAGTGTAATTAACTACTGTACAACTGTTCATCAAAAGTGAAATTCGTTACCAGACAAATAGATAACCATCCGACAGAAATATGAACAGACAAGAACACAAAACAGTAGTTTTACGATACAGACGGAAGATGTCACGGCCTGATTGAGATCCATACGTTGGGTATCCTGGCTTGGCTCTGGCTCATATAGCTGCACTAGTTGGAAAGACTCAATGAAATTCAACTGTTGAACTACAACCTGCAAAATATATAATACCCTTCATAATCACAAGAGAACAGGGTTGACGACAGCAGCATGAAAATGAATCATGGCAATCCAAAGAAAAAAATATTAGTGGAGATGATACCTTGTAATAAACCTGCCGCTTCTCAGGCCCCTCATCAACAGTATCAGATACAAGCAGTCCAGAAACATATATCCGATCGCCCTTTTTCACATGCTCCGACGCCACAACAGCCAGGTCATCCCAAAATGCTAGAGTTACCCTACAGCCACCATCCCCAATAAGCATTAAACAAACAATTAATATTAAGAATGTAATGGTCAATAATCCCAACCAACATTCAACATCGCTGATTCTGAAAAGACAATATAAACACTACTTACATAGCAAGAAAGAGGTACAGCTCCAACTTATGCTTAGGCATGGCTATTTGGTTTTGGTTTTTGGGTTAGCAAACTGAATAGTCAAAGGGATCATGATTATTTCTTCATGGAAAGCTCAAATTCACACTTAATCTGTCAATACATCAAGATGTTCACAACTCAGTTTTTTTATCACCATATTTCATCAAGAATAGGTTACTGAATCTTGTCAAGTGATATACAATTCTTATAGCTAGCTGATAAAATCCAAGGAAAACCATACTTAAACATTTGCTGCTCCAAATAAAGTCACCTTTTAAACTGCAGAAAAGCTAGAAAACGCTATACCGTTTGAACAGTATATCATCCTCTTCGTCTTCCTCGCTCACTCTCGCTCTTGCACGACGGCCGACGGGGGCGGCTCCGTCGCTGACGGGTTCACCACGCCCCTAGTTGTAGAGGGAGGCCGGGGAGGTGGTGGCCTGGTGGTGGAGGGCGTTGGGCGGCGGCGGAGGGTGGTGGGTGGCGGCAAAGGGAGGCACGGCGACGGCAGAGGGAGGCACAGAGAGACGGCGATGCAGTGAATATTAGGTTGGGTAGGGTGGGGGAAGTGGAGGAGGGGGAGATGGTGGTGCAGCGAGGCGGCGAGGTCACTGCCGGCCCCCGGTGGGGGAGGAGGGGCAGGGGGAGGCGGAGCTGCAGCCGGCGCTGGAGACGAAGGCGAGGAGCACGGACCGCAAACAAGACATTAAACGTTCCCTCCGACCACGGCTAAATAATCACCTTGCGTTAATCCAATAATTACACACACTGCCGGGGGGGGGGTGTAAAATTGCTCCCCCTACATGTTGCCGAACACCTTGCGGCATCTGCCCAACAGGGGAACACGTTACCGGCATCCAACTGAGGAAGGAAAAAGTGACGCAGAAATGGAATTACGAGTTAGCATAGCTCAGTCAGGGCTGAAATTACCATGTTGTCTCGGTGGCTGACTTCCATACGGCGATGCGCCCCCGCGCGACGGCGGCGCCGCTGGGTAGGTGCCGCAGCTCCACGTTGGTGCCCACCGTCCCGATAAGCCGCACCGAGTTGCACAGATCCCTGCTCCATGGGATCTCATCTGGCCGCGGCGTCGTCGGAGTTGCCGCAGCGGCCTCGCCGTAAGCGGCGGAGCAGCGGAGGCGGCCGCTCCGCGGTAGAGGCGGCGAGAGGTGGAGGATGGAGGACCGGAGTAGGCGGCGGACGGACGGGGCTTGGGTTCAGGTTAGGGTTTAGGGTTTTGAGCGGCGAGGAGGCTGCAAGGAGAGCCATGCGATATTTTCGGACTTCGCCTTCCTCTCTCTCTCGAGTCTCGAGAGTGGAGCGGAAGCGGAGGCCTCGCGAGATTTTTTATTTTTTTTCGGAAAAAGGTCTCTGCTAGTGGGCCCGACGACGTGCGCTGTGGTGGCTGCCAAATGGGCCCCACCTGTAGTGTCTGGACTAGAATCTGCCTGTCTGGTTTGTTGCATCCTCCCTCGAAATCCAACTGAACTCAAGTCCGCCATCATTAATCCAAGCATTGCATCAGCCATGGTTTTCTCTGAACTTTTGTTACAGTATCAAAAATTCAAAATCAAGCGGTAGGGTCATGCCAACAAATTGATATACAGAATTAGCCCAATAAACTAACAATATGCTATTTCAAGCATGTTTTTTCCCGGGTACAAATGACATCGCTACATGGCCTGCAAGAAAATCAAAAACAGGGAGCAATGTGCCGCTACTTGAAGAAACACAGCATACAATTTTACATACACAATCCGTCTAACTCGCGATTCTCAACCGATCCACATGTGCTCACCTTGCTACTGGACGCCTCGAGCTCCTTCTCTTCGCCGTCGCCAACTGGCGTCAGGGTCGCAGGTGGAGATTGGTCATCGCCATCTTCGGGCTCTTTCTTCAGCTCCGTTTCAAACTCCTTGGCTGCCTGAGAGTGAATTTGCACAGACCAGTCAGGAAACAAGTTGTAAACTGGAAATAGCATGCTCTGCTTTACAAAAAGTGCACTAATAATGCGACCTGATAGAACATAGCCCACTAGGGCGCACACTTGGCCAACTGTTCCAAATCCTTAGAGCATGCAAAGGAGCTTAAACCATCCATGGCAAATGATAGTGTGGCACCTAACAAGCCCTTAGACAAGAAATGCATAAAGCAATTTTTCTTTTCGGTAACAAATTATCAAACCACTAGTAGTATTGTGGTCTGTGGAATTGGGGACATGATAGTTCTCGCCATTAGTGCATTCTATTTCTTTTTTCTAATTTTGCATGTGGTGAAATCCACCAAATCCTTCCCTAATGATGGGCCTACATGTCTGCTAAGCATTAGTAATGTTCTTCACCAGAATATCAACAAGTGTAGTACATCAAAGAGGTCCCAATGTAGCTATAAATTGGACAGACATACTCTTGTCATCTTAACAATGTTTATTTTCTGACATGGACAGACAATTAAGGGGGAGTATACAGACACATGCTTTTGACATTCGACCCAAGACTAGATAATTTCACCATAATTCATATCACAAACTACCAGTTTACCACTAAAAGAGGGAAGCCTTGTTTCCTCAAAATCAAGTTTGTGCAGTGAAGAAATACTCTCTACCTAATTAATTTATATTTAGCACGGCTTCTTATTTCCCTCCAGTACTTGTCCCCTATTCCCATTCTCACTGCCGTGTGAAAAGCATACTGGACGACATAGACCTTTGATCCCACAGTTACACTGGCCCATGCATCAGTGAGCGTGGGAACAAGATACTCGAGGGAACGGACACACACTCATTCAGACTAGACAGTGCAATATTGGACAGTGGACCAAGATCATCTACTTAGACATATAGCCATATTTATCCACAAAAAGAATTCTTTGATTTAATAACATCAAATGGCCTGACAAGCTCTGAGTTTGCCTATTGACACAATGAGCAACAGACTGATCAAGTTTAAAGCCTATCTCAACCAAGAAGTTTTTCCCATCAACCCTTATTCTCACTGATGCACACCAAACATAAAAAATGTTGAGCCAGTGTATGCGTCAATGAATGTGGGAAGAGGGAACCCATACACATGTATAAGGTAACAGGAAACCCACAGTCATCTACCCTTGGTTAAGTAACACACGCTTCGTTCTTTTTTACTTGTCGTTTTTATTAGAATAATTAGATATACTTCCATATATGCGCTTACCATGTATGCGCCTTCTATGTATATGCCTTCCATGTATATGCTTTCCTTGTATGCCTACTCCAGGCCAATATATATACAAGCCACCCCAGCCCTTTAGCTGTGTGGTGTTTGCCCTGAATATCTCTACTCTTCTACATGGTATCAGAGCATACCTCCTGATCCCTCCGCTGCTTCTTTTTCCTGGCCGCACCACCAAGCCGACGACGTCACCTCCGCTCCTCAGGCCGACACACGCCGACCCCGGTCGCCACCTTTCCCGGCCGCCGCCTCGGGTCGCCGACTACAGCCGTCGCCGCCACCAGGCCGCCGCCGCTCCCCACTCCAGCGCCCGCGGCCGCGACCAGCGCCGCCGCTTCTTCGACGGCCTCCTCGCCGCCGCCGCCCCTCCTCGGTCGCCGCCGCCAACCGCCGCCTCGGCCGCCGCCAGCACCGCCACCGACACGAACGGCGGCCAGATCCGGATCGGCTCGTCGCCTCGACCGCGCTCCACCAGCGCCGCTCCTCGAGGTCCTCAGCCGCCGATCCCCGCGCCGCCTCAGCGCCGCCGCCTCTTCTTCCAGTGCCACGCGCGCAGATCGAGCCGCCGCTTCCATCGGCCGCCGCCGCCGCCATCGGTTCATCTCGGGCCACCTCGGACCATGCGCCTCCGCCGCCACTGACTGAGCGCCGCCGATCCGGATCGATCCGGTCGGATCTGGTCTGAGCCCCTGAGCCTTCCTTTATAGCTCAAAAAAAAAGAAATAAAAGAAAAAAAAAGAAATAAAAGAAAAAAACAAAAAAAAGAAGAAAAAAAAACAAAAAAAAGAGAGCAATTGGACCATGGCAGCCCCTCCCGCCGATCCAGCTGTTGCTGCTGCCACCGCCGGCGCGATCACGCCTGCCGCCCCTCCGATCGTCCTCAACCCCTACTGTACGGTCGTCGTCAAGTCCCATGTGCCGACCACTCTCGATATGAAGACGCCGAATTACTCCCGATGGTCCAAATTCTTTCGGACCATGTGCACGAAGTTCGGCCTCCTCTCCCACATCGACGGCACCGACACTGCGCATCGCAACGAGGCTACCTGGTCTCGCCGACTCGCGTTCTCGGTGGCTCTATGGCTCCGTCTCCGACGACATCCTCGACTTCAAGAATGACGGATCAAGAGATCGCACGAGACCTTTGGGTCGCGACGAGGCGCTGTTCGCGACAACAAGGAGTCCGCGCGGTCTTCCTCAACAACCGCCACTCGCCGTCCAAGGCGACATGTCTATCACCGACTACGGCCGGCAGATGAAGATCCTCGCCGACGAGTTACGCGCCATCGGCTACCCATCAACGACTCGCAGCTCGTCCTCAACTTGCTGCGTGGCCTCAACCCGCGCTTCTCCACCACCGCCGACGACATCGCCAATGCCGTACCATTCCCTTCTTTCGCCAGAGCGCGGTCCATGCTCGCTCTCAGGAGACTCGCCAAGAACGAGGCAAAGATCGCCACCACCACGCCTTGTTCGCCTCGGCCGCTCTCCTCCGGCACGTCATCGACCACTACCCAAACGCCAATGCTCGCGATGGACGTCGTGGTGGCCGCAACCGCCGTGGCGCATGCAGGCGGTTCGGCCGCGGCGCGCAGGCGGCTCGCCGTGGCACCGATCTTGGTTTTCGTGGTGGTCGCGTACCATCATCTCCATCGACCGGTCCCGGTTCTCGCTTCAACCCATGGATCGCCCCTACCGAAGCGATCGGTGGCACCTCGCCGCTCCGGCCTCCTCGGCGCTCCACCTCAGGCTCATACCGCCTTCACACCATCCGAGTCTTCCACCCCGCCGACCTGGGATCAGCAGGGCCTCATTACTGCGCTGAACCAACTGGCTGTCCAAGGACATGGTGGCTGGGTCATGGACAGCGGTGCCACTTCCCAAATGACGGCGCATTTACGGTACACTCCTCTCTTCCCACCTCCACCTCATTCGGTCGTTATCATGGCAAGCGGTTCCGCCTCCTGTTGTTTCTCGTGGTCACACTTTTCTTCACACACCAACCACCCGTTTTCTCCTTCCCAACACTCTTGTTGTCCCTAACCTAGTCCATAACCTTCTATCTGTTAGACAATTCACTCGTGATAACCATTGCTCTATTGAGTTTGACGCCTTTGGTTTTTCTATTAAGGATTCCCGGACACAGCGTATGATGTTTCGCTGCGATAGTGCAGGCGACCTCTACACCATACCTCCGATCGCCGCCACCTCTCTCCACCCAAGACCCACATCGCCGTCTCCTCCCAGTTATGGCATCAGCGTCTTGGTCATCCCGGCATCGCCAGCCTCGACACCCTACACAAAAAATCGCTCATCTCATGTAATAAAGTAGACCGCTCTCTTTGCCAGTCCTGTCAACTTGGCAAACATACGCGTCTCCCTTTTGTTACCTCTTCTTCGCGCTCCTCTGCGCCATTTGAGCGAGTTCATTGTGATGTGTGGACATCTCCAGTTCCTAGCATATCTGGTTTTCTTTACTATCTAGTGTTACTTGATGATTTCTCTCATTATTGTTGGACTTTTCCTCTTAGAAAGAAATCAGAAGTTTCTCAACTTTTAGCAGATTTTACCGCCTATGCTAGCACACAATTCGGCATTCCTCTCAAATCCATACAGGCCGACAATGGCACCGAATTTGTGAACCACACCAACACATCCTTCCTTGCTTCCCGCGGCATTACCCTACGCCTCTCTTGCCCATACACCTCTCCACAGAATGGCAAAGCCGAGCGCATCATTCGCACCCTCAATAATGCGGTTCGCACACTCCTGCTCCACGCCACTATGCCTCCCAAGTACTGGGCCGAGGCGCTAGCAACTGCCACCTATCTCGTTAACCGTTGCCCATCCTCCTCTGCGGTGGTGACATTCCCTATACCCTCCTTCATCGCCCCCACCATCAAGATACCAACTCGGGTTTTGGTTGTCTTTGTTTTCCAAACCTTTCGCTACTTCGCTCATAAACTTGCTCCACGTTCCACGGCTTGTGTTTTTCGGTTACCCTTCTCACCATAAAGGGTACGCTGTCTCGATCTCGCCACCAAACGTGTCATCATCTCCCGCCATGTTGTCTTTGATGAGAGCATATTCCGTTTGCCGATGAGTGACCGACTTTCACCCCTCCTTCTGCTCCGACTTCGATTTTCTCGGCGTCGACCACGCCATCCCGGTGCCTCGCCGCCTGCAATGGCACCCTGCAGTACCCGGATGATCGCTCCACCATCGCATGGTGTTGAGCGATCATCTCTCCGTCCACGGCGCCATCCGTCGCTCGCCGCCACGACCGCGCGTGCATCCGGTTTACTCCAGACGGCCACGTCGCGGCTCCTCCGACCACCGCACAAAGGCCGCAGTTACCCGCGCCACCCGGCTACCACAACTACATCGCACCTCCTCCGGACCATCCGATGGTGACACGGGCTCGATGCTGCGCCGATCCTCTCGTGGAGTTTTTCTCCTAGCGGTGACCACTCTCCCGCTTCGCTGCTCCAAGCAAACTATCGTAGCGCCTCGCCGATCCCAACCGGCGCGCCGCGATGGCCGAGGAGCACAAGGCCCTCATAGACAACGACACCTGGCGCCTCGTCCCGCGCCCACCTGGTGCTAACGTCGTTTCCGGGAAGTGGATCTTCAAGCACAAGTTTCACTCGATGGCGATGCGGCGCTATAAAGCGCTACTGGGTTGTTCGTGGTTTCTCTCAAGAAGACGGTCGACTACGACGAGACATTCGATCCGGTGGTCAAACCGCCACCATCCGGATCGTCTCTCCATTCCGCATCCCGCTCTGGCGATTCATCAACTTGATGTCAAGAATGCCTTTCTACATGGCACCCTTAATGAGACGGTCTACTGCCAGCAGCCCTCCGGATTCGTGGACCCGGCTCGTTCCACCCATGTGTATCTCCTCCAGAAGTCGCTCTATGGTTTGAAGCAGGCTCCCCGAGCATGGTACCAACGGTTCGCCTCCTACATCCGCGGCATCGGTTTCGTCGCCTCCTCCTCCGACATGTCCTGTTTGTCCTCCGTCGGGGACCGACATGGCCTACCTCGCCGCTTCTACGTCGGCGACATCGTCCTCACGGCTTCACACAAGGCCTTCTTCAAGATCTCACGGACTTGCTTCACTCGGAGTTTGCCATGACGGACCTCGGTGACTGCACTTCTTCCTCGGCATCTCGCCGCGACGCCTCCAACGGCCTCTTCCCTCTCGCGCGATGTCGTTGATCTTCTGCGCTGGCGGCATGGCCGAGTGTCACCCTACGGCTACACCGGTGGACACTCATGCCAAGTTATCCGCCACGACGAGCTCCCGTGGCCGATCCGTCCGAGTATCGCAGCCTTGCGGGGCTCTGATGCACGACACTCACGCGCATACGACTTGGCGTACCGTCCGGCAAGTATGCCTTTTCATGCATGATCCACGGAGCCCCACTCGCGTTGATCAAGCGCATCTGCGCAGACGTCAAAGGTACCTCGACGCCGGTCTACACATCGGCCTCTCCCGGCGACATCTATCACCGCTTACCCGACGCCGACCGGGCGGGCCGCTCGACTCGCGACGTTCCACTTCCGCCATCGCATTTATCTCGGGATAATCTTGTGTCTTGGTCCTCCAGCGTCGGACAACCGTGTTTCGATCAAGTCGCGGCGAAATGCCGTCTTATTGCCCGTGTCAGAGCCGAGTGTTGCGCTACGACAACTTCGCAAGAACTTCACGCCCGATTGCTTGGCCAACCGCCGCTCATCGCGACAATGTCGGCGCCATCTACATGTCGACTAATCCATCCAAAGATCGGCGTCGAAGCACATTGAGATTGACATTCATTTCGTTCGCGAGAAGGTTTCACTTGGTGAGGTTCGTGTTTTGCACGTACCATCCTCTCATCAGTTCGCGGACATCATGACAAAAGGTCTCCCGACACAGCTGTTTCAGGATTTTCGATCCAGTCTTTGCGTCCGGACTGCCGCTACGACTGCGGGCGGGTATTAGAATAATTAGATATACTTCCATATATGCGCTTACCATGTATGCGCCTTCCATGTATATGCCTTCCATGTATATGCTTTCCTTGTATGCCTACTCCAGGCCAATATATATACAAGCCACCCCAGCCCTTTAGCTGTGTGGTGTTTGCCCTGAATATCTCTACTCTTCTACAGTTTTAGAATGTGTGCAGTCAACCTTTTGAAACTTTGACCACAAATATGCACAAAAGTATTTAGATTTGTCACATGAAAATTGTACTGGTAGATTTGCCATTGAAAGTACTACCATATCATTATAGATTTATAGTTTCAATAATTTTTTAAAACGTATAACTAAAAAAGTAATGGTCAAACGGTTGTATTAGAGACTATGTTGGTGTCCAAAACGACAAGTAAAAAAGACCAAAGCGAATATAGCACTGTGGATAACAACAACAAATACTCACTTATGCACAATGAAGCAAAATAGATGATCAGGTACCAGCAAAGGTACAATACCAAAATCATCTGCTTCATCTACTAGGCGCCAAGCATGCCCACATAGTGTTAAAGCTGAAATGTTCAGCAATTTTCTTACCTGGATTAGGAAGCTAGAAATCGAGTACTGGTCATTATGCCTTTGTTTAACTGTTTGTTGAATTTCCATGAATCGACTGGTCATTTACGTTGGCTTGAATCGAGTACTGGTCGTTTACATTGGGTTCGGTGTGAATGGAGAGATAGAAAGAAGCCTTGGATAGGAATGGAAACCCCGTGCAACGCAGTAGACAAACTTCTGTTTGATGGGTCTACTAGCATATCCCTTGGGGAGGGATCATTGCCAAAATTTTGGCATTCCAGGTGGTTAAATGGTCATGCGCCAAAGGAGATTGCACCTGAGTTGTTCAAGCAAGTCTGAAAAAGAAATAATTCAGTGTATCATGAGCTACACAATGGGAATTGGTTGAAAGCTATGCGCAACATGTCTACTTCAGAACAGGTATATGAATTTGCTGATCTTTGGATGCAGATTAGTCATGTGCAATTGGTGGCCAGGTATCTTGGATTCCATAGTGTAGAAGTGGACTAGCAGAGATTATACGGAAAAATTAGCATATGAGATACAGTTTCAAGGCTCCTTACCTATGGATAATGCGTCTATGATTTGGAAAGCACGAGCTGAGAACAAGTGCAGGTTTTTCTCACGGAAGAAGGTACAGGAAAAAATTGTAATAGCAGATAAATTGACAGTTAGGGGATGGCTCAATAGCACGCTTCGTCCCTTGTGAGCACAGAAGCAGGAGTCAGCCAATCATCTTGTGCTTCATTGTATTTTTGCAAAGCAGGTTTGGGGCTAAGTTTTCCATTGGATTGAATTGCAACCACCATCGGTTAATGATCCTATGAAGCTCTCAGATTAGTGGCATGACGCAAGAAGGGTGCCTAAGGAGTTCAAAATAGATTTTGTGGCATACTAATGTATTCATGTTGGAACATTTGGAAGGAAAGAAATAGTAGAATTTTTGAACAGGTTTTCTTAACAGCTCAAGAGGTTTTCAGACGCATACAGGAGGATGTTGAGATAAGGAAAAGGGCGGTCGGTTATTTTGAGTTTTTTAGCTCTTGTTGCTCTTTTAGGCCTGTCTTAAGTGGGCTGATGTTGATCCTCCTTGCTTCCTGTTTGTAGTTTGGTTGATTCAGTTGTTAGGGCGTTTCTTGGCCTAGTTGTACTCTGAACTTTGTATTTTTGCTTCCCCTCTTTAGTGCATTGGCAGAGCTCCTGGCTGTTCTTTTTTAAAAAAATATATCCATGGGCTTAACAAGAATATGAATTTCATTATTTTTATGTTAGGTATAAAAGTTGTTACAACAAGATATGCCAAATTTCATCAGCAGCAAAAGTAACTATATTTCATAATGTCTAACATTCATGATAGATTGCACAACTGCAAATGACAAGAACAGACTACCCTTGGAGTTCCATCTTAAACAACTGCATCACAACGAGACAGCTTAAACACAACAAACTTATCTTAGTATAACCCCCATTCCCAAATCCCTTCTGATTCCCATCAAGAATTTCCCATCCTTACACCCATCTATTGCCCTGAAGCAAATGCCACCTTTTAGGTTGCTATAAGAAACAACGTTATTCTAACTGGAAGAAAATGTAAGCAACTAATGACACATAAACAACTTTATCAATCCAAGGTTAGTCCCAAAATCAACAAAAAAATGTACCCAAAAATCTCTGTGCTAGCGTGATTCTTACTTCTAAGTAGATGACAACAAAAACGGCACTATGGAAAGACCTAACTTCAGGACGTCTTCAGGTGACACAGGGTACTAAATTCAACATTTGCTAAACACAGGAAATGTCTCTAACATCCTCAAAATTGTATGCAAAATTGGTACGAGAACTAGCATAACAGTCCTTGTAAGTTGGTGAGAACACAAGTTCCAGCAGAAGAAGTCCTAAACCTTTGCCACCACAAGCAACATCGGGCACTAAGTTCCACAACTCCTAATTAATTGCTAAGCACTGCCATCCTTGCGAATTGCAAGCTTTATGATAACGACACCGAGATTTAAGCTTCAATCCGTACCTGCTGGAAGCTCTTGAAGGTCTTGCCGATGCTGCGCCCGATCTCGGGCAGCTGCTTGGGCCCGAACACCAGCGCCGCGACGCCGGCGATGACGACGAGCTCCGGCACTCCGAGCCCGAACAGGCACTTGCACCCGAGCGCGCCGCCCCCCGCGCCCGCGCGCCTCGGCCGCGCGACCACCGCCGCGGACGCCGCCCGCCACGAAGGAGGACGCCCTCGATGAGAGCCCGGCGGCGGCGAGGTGCGCCCCGTTCGCCCTCGCCGCGGTGGCCGGTGACAGCGCTAGGGAGGAGGAGTAGGTCGCGACTGGAGCAATCCCCATGGCGGCCGCCGCCGCCGCCGCTTGGTGGAGCGGAGTGGGAGGAAATGTAGTCGCGGTGATGGTTTTTGGCTGTGACCCATAGTTTTTGGTTGTTTACGATAGAGATTGCAGAAAGAGAGATACTTGCTTGCGATTTTTGATGGTACAGATATTAATTTTTTAATGTATACTATAATTAATTTGTAGATCCTATCTTAAAAAAATATTTTATTTAAAAATTAGTTACTGTAGTAAAAATCAAAAACAATTTTTAAAAATAGCAAAGAACAGACCCTGAGACCTGTTTCTCTCGTGTTATCTGCAAAGGATTAGTGGGCCGAAAACGTGAAATACTAAGTAGGTCGCCCCATCTAAATATGCCAAGACTTGACCAATCCATAATGGGCTTTTGGAATAATCTGGGCTTCTGTCTTCCATCTTTGCATGGCACTGTTGTTGCATATATGCTGTGTATATAACGGTAAACATGCGCACACGCAATAGTAACTAGTAACGAGCATCACTGATTCACTTTGTTTACCACTAATTTGGTCCAACGCTGAGAGAGTTGAATTTGAATTTGGCAGAAGTTTTAAAATATTCAGATTTTACAGTTGTTGTCTGTTGAGGACAGTCTGACTAACCATGGTTGACATCGGATTACCGATGTGAAGTGACTGGAATCTAGTTAGCGGGTGCTCTTTTTTCTGGATAGCGCATTTTGAAATTAGGCATGTGCAGTCCAACCGATCGTTGTTGGCGGTTGGACTAGAATAATATTGGACGATGTGACTGGCATTAAAGATGTGGTCACACCGATGGCCCATTCAGACTGATTGTTGGTTGATGGTCTGATCAGTGCATCCAACTGTTATGGGAAGTGTGGTCAGACCTGCGAGTGCAGCCGAGAGCAGTAAAAAATGATTTTTGAGTTGGATGAGTGTGTGTACCATATGGGTGTCGTTGGATGGTTGTGTGGTGTTGTATGATGCATAGTTTTGATTAACATGAGTCAAGTACATGGGACTTATGTTTAATATGATTGCTTGATCTTTTGGATGTACATGTGGTTTGAAGAACGTTGATGGTCGACGGCGATAGATCAGGACTACGCGAGGGAGCTAAGGTTCGAGCGGTCGTGAAAGTCCGGATGAAACTATGTAGCTCAAGTGGAAAGTACAGAGAAGATAAGAATTATGAAGATATGAGTTAGTGCATGTATTACACCAAATGACAAGGCAGATGCACGGAGATATGGTTTGGGGGAGATCAAACGCGTGAAGACGTTACGGCTAGTTATTGGACACTACAAGCTACGTGTGAAAGCATGTGGAAATACTTTAGGTGAAGGTGAGATGGAGCCAAGGGAAGGTGCTCGGAAGTTTCGTCGAGAGTATTTTGGTAGTTGGCCAAATACTAAGTGGGTGCTTTAATCAAAACTGTGGTGCGAAGAGGTGTAAAGGACAAGTGGTTTATGTCAAGAAAAGTTAGAATTGTCAAGTAGATCAATCACCAAGGTGTTAACGGGTTGAGCGTTGTAAACACTTTGAGAAACGTACGTGGGTGTGTAAAATTCGTGTTAGTAAGGTTAATGGATTCCTCCGATGTCTTAATGGGTTGGACCCATTAGGATTATTACTAGTTATTAACGGGGAGGAGATGAGGTGGCAGGTCAAAAGATTTTAAGGTTTAGGTTTTTATTCTACCACTTTGTCTCCTTCTATGATTGTAACAGAGAAAAATTGAGAGAGAAAAGGTGGTGCTTTGGTTGCACCTTATAATCATCTATGAGTATATAAACTTCATTTTTCACTAAAAATAGATCAAAAATTTGTCTCAATCATGTTCTTATTTACATTTTTGCTTAGTTTTACTTGTTCTTAAACTAGATTTGTGATTTCCTATTGTGGGAGTTCTAGTCTGATCTCTTGCTAGTACATGTGAGAATAGATCTAGAAGACCATATTCTTTAGATCCTAACAAGTAAGAAGTAATTTGAGTTTTAGGGTTTTTTGTGGTCTTGTGACCTAAATTCAATTTTATTTAATTTAGTGAACTCGAATCTAAGAACCTTGTGATTCTTGATTAGTTTATGTTTCTAATTCCTTGAATAAGTCTCAAACAAAATTTGAAAGTGTTTGGATAAAATTTGAATAAGTTTTTGATATTTGGGTTTTATCCCAAGAAGTTTTCAAGTCTATGAACAGAGAACCGATCAGACCAGTCCTAGATCTGTGTTTAGACTGGCCCCACTGGCCAGACTTGTCTTCTGCATATAGGGCCTGTTCTTTTTGGCTGCGGCTGATGATTTTTGGCTGCAGTTGATGGCTTTTTGGCTGTTTGCGACAGAGATTGCGGAAAGAGAGATACTCGCTTGCGATTTTTGATAGTACATATATTAGTTTTTTAACGTGTACTACAATTAATTTGTAGACCTTATCTTAAAAAAATACTCCGTTTAAAAATTAGTTACTGTAGCAAAAGCCAAAAGCGTCTTTTAGAAGCCGCAAAAGAACAGGCCCATAGTCAGATTAGCCGTGGTGATCAAATCAGCCCATTCATGTCGATCTGGCCGGTCTTGGGCTGAAGAATATTGATTTCGTTGACTTAGGTCTCTAGCCTTATTTTAGTAAGCATAGCTGATGTAATCTGAATTTGATGACTCTCATAATCATCTAAGTAAAAGATTTTGAATACTATTAGAGAAAAATATTTAAACTATCATTGATCTGTTTTGATTGTTGGCATCAGTCCTACAAATACATATCACTAATCAGATGCCAACATTTGTGGATCTATTCCTGCGTGATTGTGACCACCTGTCCTTGCAATTTTTGGGTCACTAGGGGCTGAATCTTTTCTTCATCACATCAAATGAGAGGTGGGACAGCTGAACAAAAGATTATATTACAATCCAAGAGGTGATGGAAGCAAAAAGACAACAGGTTCTAGACTAATATGTAGGGATGTTAGGTATTTCTTTACTGGCTATGTATGACCCAGAGGCCAGATATGTGCAAGAATCTTCTCAAATTTATGCCCTCGTGTTTATACGTAGACAACTAATCTCCTTGCTGCAGAACTTATCATCATTATCCTCTCCTCCTTTCTTTTTTTTTTTGTCATCTATTCTGTTGGTAATAATTCTGACCCCAATTAGTACCACTATGCGAAAAGCTCTGGTATATCATGACGAAGGAGTTTCCAAAAAAAATATCATGATGAAGGAGCTACTGAGAAAAGATCAAAAGAGCAGAACTTTTTTTGGGGGGGAGAGGGGGGGGGGGGGTGGTCTCGTTTGCAGTGTCTGTTGATTCAGAACTTGCCCATGAGAACACCAATGTTTGCCTTCTTTTTCTTGCACATGTTCCATTACACCTATGTTCTTCTCATGGCCTAACAGGCCGGCGTAGTCAAATCTACTTGTTCCTTTTCACCACTGTACAAGTTAATGAGGTTAATTAGAATGGAAAACTTGTAGTAGCTATCTATCTCATGTTTTAGACAATTAGGAGGTAGACTAGCAAAACCCAATACCCATCCGCTTTCGTCGCCATCTCACGTGCGTATCTAGCTACTGAGATGACAAGCAAGCATCTAGCAGCTCGCAGTGTGCCGATATTTAATGATTAGCAAACTTCAACCAGTTGAATTCAGTGGGACGGCTCATAGGCTTTTCTGAATTTTTGTGATGACCATGCCTTCGCTTCTGACCAGTGCTGTACAAGTTTCAACTTTGTCATGCGTATATGAGATGCTGCTGCTGTTGACACTTAAGAGGTTGCAAAACCTGAGTATGCATGCCAATCACTGGTAGAAGTCACTGGCACTTTCCAAAAGATCATGTAAACCCTTCTACTGTTGTGCTTATTCAGTCTTGAATAAACCATGTTAATCGGTTTTCAAAGTATAGTCGCCATTTCCATTTCTCATTTGCATTTCCGCTTTATAGTGCACACTGCTTACTGGAATCAATTGCTTCTAATTGATCACGACTTCCACTTTAATGTTTACTCGTCAGCCCATCTGCCTGCCAACCTTTTGTGTCATGAATAGTTATGGCTTTCCTTAACTTTAATTAGGATCGCATATTCTTCAGCAAAACATTCAAACAGCACCTTAATTGGTTGGATGAAAATGATTCTAAATACGGACAATGATTTGGCACCCACTAAAGGACACGCATAAAGGAACTAAGGGTCTGTTCTTTTTGGCTGCAGCTGATGGTTTTTTAGCTGTTTGCGACAGAGATTGCGGAAAGAGAGATACTCACTTGTGATTTTTGATAGTACAGATATTAAATTTTTAACGTGTACTATAATTAACTTGTAGATCTCGTCTTAAAAAAATACTCCGTTTAAAAGTTAGGTACTGTAATAGAAACCAAAAGCTGAAAAAAAACAGGACCTAAGATAGAAGATAGATAACACAACAAAGAAAAAGAGAGAAATATTGGTGAGACAGGAAATTAATTCCTTGTGTTCAATTTACAATCCTAGAAAAACAAATGAAACCCCTGATTTTGACACCGATATATATGTTGATATCCAACTATATATGCATAATGGAGACCTTGACTCAGAGCTACAGTCAAGGGAGGGTTGTGTTTCCTAGGTGGGTACGGTTGCTGTTGGATGTCTTCCTTCTGGCCAGTAGCTACAGGTCAGGGTAGAAGATGAGACAACTTGACAAGGCAGAATGTACAGTGTAGTGTGGAGAGATCGATTTGGCTTGGCACTATTCGGTACAACAATTAATTAACCGTTTAGCTAATTTTTAGGTCTCGTTTATTTTGATACGAGCTTCTAACTTTTTAACTTATTTTTCACTATTTATAAATTTTGTTTTTTCAAATTTTTTAGCTTTTTACTAGTTATTTTTTCTCGTACTTGTTTGTAATATACGTGATGGACTAACTTGTTTTTTTTTATTTTTAGATTTTTTAATTTAATTATACCAAATAAGTCAACATCAGTTACAATACAAAATAAGCCAACTGTAACGTAAATTTAACTATAAACCACTATTTTCAGCCCAAATGAGCATCCTTTTAGTCGCCTGAAATTTTCTATACTTCTAAAAAACAACATCTATTATCGAAAAAACTGTGGTCTAACAATAGCAGGCGAAAATATCCAAATTTGCCCGAGAAGTGTATAACCCACCTTACATCCGGTTGGTACCAATATATTGGCCTCTATATAACTGTAAGCCTGTAACCGCCTTTGGAAACACTTATGTAAAGACCTGAGTCATGCATGTCGCTGGAGGCTAGTTAGGATGTCATTAATAGATTCAAGCCTTCAAGCTAGCATCACATATAATCTAGATTCATTCGACTAACAATCTAATCACAAACATCACAATTAGATTGAACTAACAATCTAATCTCATACAATGCCACAAAGTCCAAATTAAGACATGATAATGGCTCCGTTCTTTTCAACTTATTATTTATGGTTCTTTTCAATTTAGGTTGGGTCGCAATGGGCTGGGTTTTCTGGAGAGGATTCTTTGGGTAAGATGGATCCACAATGCTTTGACCTAGGATCGATGTCCTTGTGTATACGTTTCCTATTGTGAATCTGGAGGCGGATCGGTGGCGCTCTTTTATGGCCTTTGTTGCAAGCTAATGCACGTTGGTTCTTGTCGTGCGGTTGTTTCCCGGCTCGAAACAGAACTCCCAAGCACGGCAAAAGCCTTGCTCGATCGCCTTTAGTCAAGAGAAAGTGGTGTACACCTGGGACCAATATTGAAATGCTGTCTTAGGACATCTCAACGGCGACCAGCGTACGAAGATGGAATTTCCAAACCGCTCGAAAAGTGGTCGCCGTTGAGCCGTCCCGGCCGGCCATCATACGGTCGGTCTCTCTGACTCTCGAGCACAGCACAATGATGCTCAAGTACCGAGCCCATTAGTTCATGCATCCATCATGACAGAATGAAAGGAATGTAACAATAGTACACACTGTTTCTCGCTGCTTTACTTCACATCAGTGATATTCAGTTGCTGTATCGTACTGCATAAATTTGGACTTGGCAAATATACTCAAGAAATTAGTGTGCGAGGAGCAGCTACTTAGTTTGGAATAGGGTGGTTTCTTTTGAGATGTGGTTTATAGCTTATATTTTTAAATTATGACTGTTTACGAGAGGTAGTACGTAGAAAGAAATAGTTACATGTGATTTTGGTCAGTACAGCTGAACTCGGTATACTTTTTACTACAATCTTCCTGTTAACCTTGTTTTAAAAACACACTGTTTAAAATCTAGTTATTGTAGTTCGTACAAACATAAACTGTCTGAAAATCCAATTGAACCCAGCCATAGCCATATATAGGGGTGTCAACGACCAGTGGCTCGCTCGAGCTCGATTGAAAAGCCTTGGATCGGATGGGTCATGCTTGGTAACTCAGCTCGTCGAACTCGACCTATTTTTGACAGCTCAAGCTTGCCATCGGTCACTGCATCAGAGGTTACACAACAAAAAGGCTTTGCTTTGCAGGAACTCCCGTATCTAGTCTGCCAGATTTGCCAAAAGAGCGGCATGCAATTGCAGCATCTCTCATCTCCTCTGAATAACGGCCTGAAAGGACCTCGTCTCTCTCACACATCTCCTATTGCTGCAGTCTTATCCATGCATCTTTCTTTCTTGATCACAAGAACCTCAGCGAAGGCTCTTCTTTCTTCATATAACAGTTTTCTTCTCCCCAGCAAAAGGGACAAGATTCTTGTTCCGGCAACCAAGGTTTCAAGTAGTGTTCGTGATCATTGAGCTGTTCTTTTTTCTTGTCAAAGACAGGAGATGCGTGTCCTTTTGCATTGGATCAGTTCAATCCATCCAGGTTCCATAAACTTGGCATTGCATCGGATACGGCAGTCCCGGTGGCTTGCAAAGCTGAAAAAAAAAAAGAGATCTTTAGCTCACCAATCTCGAAAATGGAAAAGAACATCACATTGTTCCATTGTCACATACTCACATGTCCCTGATAATTAAGCTGCTGTGAGCAGCTTCATGCACTGAGTTTAAACTCAAGTAAAATGGGTTTGAGATGATTAATTACTTGATAAACAGATGGGATGCAGATTCTAGATCAGAATGTTCCCAGTTTTTATTTTTCAATGAGCAAAGAGCTCCCTTCATACTGCATCACATGGTTTTTTTTGCTCTAAAAAAACTGCATCACATGTTTTCGTCCAAAAAAAAGGAACTGCGTTGTATGTTGATTGTTCAAGGAAATCATTTGAAAATGAAACACCTACAAATGACAAATAATGAATATTTTGCAAGTACTTTTATGGCTCAAATTATGTGGCCCTCTGAACCAAACTGCCCAACATTAAGGTGGTCCTGAATCACTTGCAATTGCAAGTTGCATGCTGCATCCTCCGATAGTTGAAGGGAATGTGATCCTAACTCCAGAGAAAACAAACAAAACAATGGAGTACAATCTTCACCAACAAATCGTCTGCATCCAGATCAGAGAAGGGCCCCAGGGAAATCATGAGGCAACAGTTTTACTGGGCCCTGATCTCAGCTAGGCAAGCGGGGCAGATGATGTTGAAGGAACAGAAACAGCTTTTGCTTTCAGTCAAAGATTCTAAACCGCAACAGTACCACTGTAAGCATATCACTGGACTCTTTTTCAGAACCAAGAGTGGTTAAGGACCAATCAAGATTACAAACTAAGATAACGTGCCCCAGCTCTTCTATCCTGTACAAGCTGTTATCTAGATCAATGAAAACCAAACTCATACAGCATAAGCTCACATTTGAAAGAGAGACAAAGTTAGATCAACGCTTTACCAAACAGTAAAGATGCATATGTTAGATATATCTCATATAGCTATATATTTACCCTGTTGTATAAGAGATTTTCTGCATATATGATATATCTGTACGTGTATATATACTGGCATATTGATCTCATGATGAATACAAACATTATTCATAACATGATATCAGAGCCCATGCCTAAGGTTTTTTACGCCGCCACCGCAGCCGGTTCATCCTCTCCGATCGCTGATGTCGCTTGATTCCTGTTCGCCATCGTTGCTGCTTTCCTCGCAGCGGTCTCCATCTGCTGCGTCCGTCTCGTCTGACGACTGCCGCTTCGACCCCCTCGGCGGATTTTTCTTTTGGACGACGGCTGCTCTGTGGCTGCCGCTCCAGATCTCGCGAGGTCTTTCATCGGATCTGGTGGATCCTCTTCCGCCACCGCCGCTCGGGCTTCTTCTACTACAACTGTCCAGGCTTCTTCCGCTGTAGCCGCTCGAGCTTCTTCCATCGCTACCCGGCCGGTCGGCCACAATTGTTGAGCTGACACCGGTGGGGAGTGGTCGCCAAAGCTACTCCGATCTGTTGGATTTGCCAAGGAAAATCCGATCAGAGCTGCTCTTAGATCTACTGGAGGTAACCGCCGGTGAGGTCGGCCGTCGCTTGCGCCGCTCTTAGATCTACAGGAGACCACTACCGGTGTGACCGGCTATCGTTTGTTGCAGATTGAAGCCACTATCATCGTCGGCCAATGTTGCTGGATATTTTCTGTCAGGCCGAGCTGAGCTCGCGCCGATCGTCGCCTGCTTCAGCCAGAGGCTAGGGCCGTCGCCGATCGAACGCCGCCCACCGTCGCCGACCGCCACTGATGTATAGAGACTAGCTCCTTTCGTCTCGAAAGGAGGTCATCGATATTATATCATTTTTATTGATAATTTTTCTTGGCATTCGTGAATATAGTGTTGTTTTATCTATCTAGAAGACTTTTGTCACCATGGTCCATACTCAGTTTAACTTTTTTATTCGTGTTTTTTGTACTGATTCTGCTGAGAAGTACTTGTAGGGAGTTCTTTGTGATTTTCTTGCTGAGTAGAGCACTCTCTCTTAGTTTTCTTGTCCCAGTGCTCATGCTCAAAATGGTGTGGTTAAATGCAAGCATCATCATCTTCTTGAGACATCTTGTGCTCTTATGCTTACTTCTGCTATTCCACCACACTTCTGGGTTGAGATTGTTTCTACTGTCACTTTTCTGATTAACATTCAGCCCTCCTCTGCTCTTCAAGGAGGGATTCAGTTGAGCGTCTATGTGGCAAGACTTCTGATTTTTTTTTCAGTTTTCGCCTCTTTAGATGTGTGTGCTATGTTTTTCTTACACCTCGTGAGAGCGCCAAGTTGATCGCTCAGTTGAAAGCATCTATACCTCTAAAAATGGTTTTGATAATTAATGATAATATGCAAATATGAGACTAATATGTTTGTTGAGGATTGTATAGGTTAAGTCTCAAAAGGGCGCGCATGTCAAAGGTAAGATACATGCTAAAGGGCGAAAAGAGGATCAAGATGGCTTAAAACACAAAGATACAAGTACTATAGAGTCCCATTTTTATATTTTACCGGTCTTAGGAGAAAGGTTGAAAGACCAGATTATAGGATAGTCGTTATACTATTAAGAGGGATTACAGAAAGTAACTTGATAGCATGTTCTTGTACCATTTGGATGAATCTAGGATCATACATGCACTTAAAAATTAAGTTTGAAAATCAGTTCTTGAGTCAGTTTGTTTCTGCTCCTATTCAGCTCCACTATAGTCATCTTCTTTGTGTTCTACAATACCTTCGTGGAACTATCTTTCGTCGTCTCTTTTCTCTCGCTTCAGTTCTTTACAGCTCCATGCATATTTTGATGCCACGTGGCTAGTGATCTCTCTGATCGCTGGTCTCTCTAATTATTGTGTTTTTCTTGGTGGTTCTCTCATTGCTTGGAAGACTAAGAAGTGGACAACAATTTCTCGTTCGAGTGCTGATACTGAGTTGCAAGCTACGGGCGTTGTTGACTGCGGAGGTTACTTGGTTATGGTGGTTATTTGAGAATTTTAGTATTTCTATTTCTGCACTGACTCCTCTTTTGTCTGACAGTACGGGTGCTATTAGCATTACTAAAGATCCGGTGAAGCATAAATTTACAAAACATATTGGTGTTGATGCTTCCTACATACGGACACAGGTACAGAATCAGGTTGTTACTCTTCAATATGTGCTCTTTGAGTTTCAGTTAGCAGACTTTTTCACAAAGCCACAGACAAGAGCCCAACATAGTTTTCACCTCTCCAAACTTCATATTATTGATCCATCTTAAGTTTGAGAGGGTGTTAGATATATCTTCTATAGCTGTGTATTTACCCTGTTGTATAAGGGTATTTTATGTATATATAACATACATGTATGTGTATATATATTAGCCTATTAGCCTTATAATAAATACAAACGCTATTCATAACAGCATACACAAAATATTCAGGAATGGAATAAACAGATGCTTTACTAAATACTAACAGAACAAAGCACTAACCTTTTTCCAGCCACTGCTCCAGACAGATGTCTGTATAGCCACACACCCCAAACGAGAGAAAAGAAGCAAAACTTACAGGAGAGAGAACAAAAGGATAAGAAACCAGAAAGGGAAGAGCACAGCAAGCACGCCCCTTCGGCTCACTACTTCCCTTTCCCTTCTTAGTACATTGCGTTCCCCACATGTACACAAACACACCGCCTTTAATTTAATTGCTGCCCTAACAACAACAACAACAACAACAACAACAACAGGGGCCCTAGCTAAATAATTCCTGTGGGACAGACCCCATTGCCCGGGCTGCTCTGTTGCCTTCATCTCACATCTACAGCCTAGAAAACAGATGGCTTGGGCGTCGGCAGGTTGGTGCGGGCGTGGGCTAGTCACACGGAGCGCTTCTGCTCACCGGCAATGCTGAGGAGGCGCGCCACACCATTCGTCCACATTTCGTACTCCCTCTGGCTGGTGCACTCGAACTCGATTACCCGGTGCTCGGCCGTCCTAAGGCCGAAGTAACGGCGGTGCTCGCCGTCCTCCAGCAGGTGCCGGCCTGGCCATGCCGCAACGTCCTTGCACACATCTATCACCACACCTGCACAGTAGACATGGATCAGTTCAAACCTAAAATGCCATGGACAAACAATGGGATCTTTTCACTGCCATGCTTGTTTGCCACTTACTTTTTTTCTTCTTGATGATTGTCCCTGCAACATGCCGGCTCTTCATTTTGAGCATGACCTGCAAGCATGCCATCATAACTAAGCAAAAGTTCACAATTACCTCAACAGTTTACTACAATTCAAGAGCACAAGCATTTACCAGGCCCATTCGGTTGATGTACACTGATACAATCTTCCAGTGCAGTGCACCTGTAGGTAAAATGGCCATGAAACAGTAACATCAGCAAATGTACATGGCTTTTTAACACATCACGAATCAGAAAGATCACCAAACAGCACCTTTCCGTGTGCGCTTGAGGAGCGCAGTGCCACGAGCAAGCAGTTCTTGGCTGCACAGGCCCAAGAAGTTGTTCTCCTCCTCGAGCGAAAGGTCATCGCTAACACTACTACCATTGCTCTCCAACTTGTGATGTTGCTTGTGCACACTGTGCTTGTGATGGTGCCCTCCTCCCATTGTCCCCTTCTCTACTGGGATCACCGCCGCTATGTTCCACACCTCCTTCAAAGCCCTTGCTTTCAATGTGGCTGCACCTCTCAATGCTGCAATCAACAAACCATTACATGATTATCTAGCTCAGGATTAAATAACAGTTATTACATCTGGTGGAAATGACAAACCTGTAGCAGCAGCAGCTGTGACGGTGACAATGTCTCCAGGTGTCCTGACGTTCACTGCAGAGCCAACAACTGCCTCCAAATGCTCACGCTCAGCTCCCATGGACTCTGCAGCCTCTGCGCATTGTGCAGCCACAAGTGTTGCTGCAGATGCCACAGCCATATTGGTGCGGGCTGCACGATCATCCTTGCCAGATCCTGATGCTGCAGCAGTCGCAGCAGCCACAGCTGCAACCGCCGCGGCCACGGCTGCAACTGAAACAGCGGCATGGACCTGTGCATTGTGTGCTCGCGTCTCCTCTTTCTTCTTCTCCTTCCTATCCTTGAGCCACCGACCAACTGTCTTATTGCCGCCTCGGTATGCCTGTGGCTTCGGCGTGCTCACCGCTCTGCAGTACTGCATGTATTCGAAATAGCCCACGATTAGCACAGATCACTCGGTTCAGCCAGAAGGATATCACTATGTTTTTCCAATAATTGTTTCATAGTCCCTTGAACAATATTGTAGAAGAAACAAAGGAGATTCTGCAAAAATTCCATTTCAATTCACGCATAAAATTGGTAGGAAAATGTGTTGCAAGTAATAAATTCATCACATAAAAGGTGAAGCATGAATTGCAACTAGGCCCAGACCTTGATGTGACAGAACGAATCAAAATTTCTCTGGTGGGTCCTTAACTCATAGTACTGATAATTATTCAAGACAGTGCATTTCATTGGCCAGTACAAACCATTGTGTTTGCACAATGTTAATCTAAGTCGAAATGTTGAGCTAAGCGCGTCATATACCAGTGCATACACTAGTAAACAATGTGTAATCACAGAAGACAATCGACACAATCATGAGGCAGTGGAGGAGAGAACCTAAGAAAAAGCTTTTCCAAGCGGACAATATTAGTCCTAGATCAGATAAAAGAATGCATCATTACATTAAATTAGAAAGCTGAAGGGATAACACTTGATTAGGGACCAAAAAGGCACAACTAACCTCATCATGCAGAAAAGGGAGCAACCTAAAGGCAAGGACTGCATGCCTGCAAGCCTGCTACTTTTCACCCAGAGAGAGAAATGGGTAGATGGAGAGTGACATGGGCAGACTGGACATGTTACAGTGTTTGCTTGCACAAGCAGGAGACCGGAGGCCAGAGACAAGCACTGAGATGGTAGCGGGAATCAAAGCTTCTTTACCACACACCAAGCAAACAACAAAATCCATCGTATCACAACTCTCCTGCTCGGAGAGCTACATGACAGCAGGTCACACCACAGAATTAGGATAAAAAAAAAACACTGAAGGGAGAGGTTAGGGGGCTGTACAACTGTGATTAACTTAGCTGGAATGACCAGAGTGCCCCTGTGTATGGCTTGCCTATCCTAATCAAATCTTTGACCTTGACCTCTCATAAGACTCGTCTCTCTTGGGGTTGGGGGCATGTGGAACAGCAGCAGTGTGGGGGCATGCTTGGGCCCTTCTTTTCCCTTACAAACCAAAACTAGAGGAGCCATGGAACAGTTGAATCTATGAAGACCATTTTCACATTGCTTTATAATACGAGTTAAATAAATTATTTAATGAATACTTTAAGAAAGAATCTTTTCAAATTCCAGATTAAGAATTTGTCAGGTGAGATGGACCAATTTATAGGCTGGTCTGTCTGTATGAAAGATTTCTTTGTCTCTAGATATCCAAGCACATTATTCTAGCACCACACTGTTGGTTTGCAAACTTACCCAGTGAACATTGTGAAGGTAGCATGCTGAAATAACAGAAAAGGAAAAGAAAACAAGCAATTATTGTTGTGAGCACACAACGGGAAGTGACACTCTAACAACTACTGCAGTGAAAAAGAGACCAAGGTACAAGAAAGGTGAAAACAAGGCATGAAGAACAATAGCAAGGAAGAAAAAGGGAAGGAGTCACTTTTATTGACAGATTGGAAACAGGATCCTATATCTAGGAAAAGAGGATTATTTCCTCAAACCAACAAGAGGTCAAGCAGATTTCTCTAGCATGCCTGTCTCAAACCAACAAATATATAGACATGCCATCACACTGTTCAATTATCCAATGATATGCATGTGAATAACACAGAAGTATATTACATACTTACAATCAGTGTAAATTTGTAAAAGTGGTGTTCAAATGGCAGAAAATATGAGTGTTCTTGAGCATAGAAAATGAACAAATCACGAAAAACAGGTAAACAATAATCTTGTGGAGTTTTCATCCAAGAGAAAGGTCTATATATTCTGCATGTGAATGGATACAGACTTCAATCTGCAATACAGGATTTGTCGGCGGGGGAGATGGGAAAGGACATGGCTATGACAAACAATTACACAATGGGCACCGAGATCACGAACCCTCGAGAGAGAAAGCAAAAGGGATTGGTTGGGCAAAACAACAGATGTGAGGGGAAAAAGAAAAGGGTTAGAGGTCAGGTGTTTTATTGGAAGGAGAGAAAGGATCCCTATGGGGAGTTCTTTGTCTAGCTTTGTTTTTTGTTCTCTTCTCTCTCTCTAGAAAATTTCGTGCACAGGGAAGGCTGCAAGGCTGGTCTTTTTGTCCCAGGAAGTCCCACAGCTTCAAATAGCTGTTCTATTGGAGAAATGACGCTTGTGACCTCGCCTGTTTTTTTTACCACAACGAAGTTAGTTCTTTGACACCGTCTATTGCTCTACGGACCAAGTAAACTGCCCCATCCTAAAAATGATAATAACCCAAATCTGCGACGTCCATCATATTAATGTTTAGAAAGTTTTGTGATATTCAGTTGGTAAAATTTGTGATATCACTGCTTCAGCACACACATCTGCGCAGAAGTATTTACTTCAACACATAGAGTTGTACTCGTAGTGCATACCTTGATTAGCACTTACGAGTAAGCACAGGCTTGTCATAAGCATAGCTACAATTCGTATGGAAAACGTAGGTAAACAGAACATATTTTCCCTGAAAATATAGGGTCTGTTCTTTGCGGCTACTAAAAGTTGTTTTTGGCTTTTGCTACAGTAACTAACTTTTAAACGGAGTATTTTTTTAAGATAGGATCTACAAGTTAATTGTAGTACACGTTAAAAAATTAATATCTGTACCATCAAAAATCGCAAGCGAGTATCTCTCTTTCTGCAATCTCTGTTGTAAACAGCCAAAAAGCCATCAGACATAGCCAAGAACTATCAGTCGCAGCTAAAAAGAACAGTCCCATAGTATAACGTAGCAAGGACAACTGAACTAGTAAAAAGTTACACAAAAGCTTCATTTTTTATTTTCTTTTTGTTTTTTTGAAGGTGTGGAGCACACCAAAGATGATTTTCCACAAAACGAGCACACGACCATTAGTCAGGCACACGACTACAATTTCTTTTTGGTTTTTTGAAGTTGTAAAGAATCTCACAGAGCAAACAGTGCATCCACTAGTCAGGCAGTAAAAGCAGTGCCTTGGTTCTTGTATCTTTTCCCTGATTATTAAAACATCATCTAGTGACTTTTAGTACTAACAATTAGTGAACCGCAAGCCTGCAGGTTAGACATTAAAAATAGCAGAACTGCCAGTACTCCTTCACAGGCACTAGTGGTAAAAACAAGTACTGGTACAAAGGTGACAAGAAGTGACCTTTGAGTCATCAATCTCCGGCGAGACCGGCGGGGTGTCGGAGAGGGAGCCACCGCCGTTGAGGGGGCCGCTGCTATGCGAGAGCCGGCCGGAGGTGAGCGGCGCCACTTCCTGCTGCCAATTGCAACACAATAAGTATGGTTCAGACGTCAAGTTTAGCTTCTACAGATCAACTAGAACAACACACAAGATAGTTTTTTTTTAAAAAAAACTTCTGCTAATTGAGAAAGAGCAGTAGAAAAAGCATCTCTTTCCCTGCCAAACGCAGAACAAAATGAAATTTAGTTCTCAGAAGAGCTGAGGAGTTGGTGATAAATGGTTACCTGATCATTAAACTGGGACTAAGCTGCGTAATTAAACACAAAAGGTGAGGATTACACTTGTTCTATTGCCCTTATTAGGAGAAAAATCTCTGGTTTGGCTGTTTCTCCTTGTCCCAACATGGGGTCAGAGGGAAAACAGAGGGAAAGAAACCCATGCGAAAAGAAATATTAAGCGAAGAAAGTTGGAATTCGATCAGAGAATGAAACCGGCTGGATGGGGTAAAAGATCCATTAACTCCCATAAAAAAAGGCTGGATTTTGTACACTTTGTACTGGAGCGTACGCTAGGAAAGCTCAGAGTTTACAGGAGAAAGAAAGAAACCACAAACTCATCAGAGAAACGTACAGAGTAGAGTCGGAATTACCAACAAATTCGCAGTTGAATGCAGCTCGAGAGAGAGAAAAAAATGAAGGAGTCGAAATCATCAACAAAAAAACGACCAAAGCACGCGCCTTTTTGTTGAACAAAAAAAAAGAGTGCAGATGTTGCCACAAACAGGAATCTCCGGTTACGAATTGAAAAGGAGTAAATTTTCCTTTAAATGGATCGTATCGTGATTTTTAACCGAACCATTTCTTTTTTTCAAAAAAAAAGAACAAAAAAACAGAGGAAGAAACGAGGGGGCTCACCGATTGCGCGAGGATCCGCTCCATGATGAGCTGCGAGGTGGCCGCGGAGGCGAAGGGGAAGGAGCTCCCTCCGGCGGCGGCGGAGGAAGCGAAACCACCGCCGCCCACTCCGTCTTCGAGCTCGCAGGCGGCGTCCTCGGCGATGGGGCCGACGAGGGCGGACGGCGGAGGGGTCGGCGGGGCCCCCCGCACGCGGGGGACATCGACGGCGGAGGCGCTCCAGGAGCGGGAGAGGAACTCGAGCGGGTCGAGCGGCGGCTCCGGCGGCCGGAGCTCGCGGGCCCGGGGGTCACCCATGCAGGCGCCGCGGCGGTGGGCCAGGGGGAGCGGTGGAGTGCGAGGGAGCGAGTCGGGTGCTTGGCGTGCGTTACTAGTGGGACTGTGAGAGTGGGAGAAGGGGAGGGGCGGGCGGGGAAGTGGAGGAGCTGTGGAGGTGGGTGGTTTTTATAGATGCCAACCGCCTCTCTCGCTCGCTTCTTTCTTCTGCGTGCCTTCCGTACCTTTCACGAGACCAGGTTTATCATAGTTTTTTTTAGATCGGGTTTGTTATAGTTAGTAGTGTACAATTGTATAGTAATGGATTATTTATATCATACATAGATAAGATTAAAGATAACTTTTACAATACATTATCTATAAATTAAAGATAACTTCTACAATAAATTATCTATATAATTATTTGTAATGATCTCGTATAATTAATGAATTATCTATACAATGATATAGATATTAGAAAACTGTTTATAAGACTACCTCTTAAATACTATACATCATCTTTCTCTTTCGTTCATATTAGCTAAGATTCGTTGTAGCATATGTTTATAAATTATATACATATATATATATATATATATATATATATATATATATATGTATATATACATATATATATATATATGTATATATATATATATATATATATGCCCTTACAGAGAATAAACATGTAGTATTATACAGCTATTTCCTGCACAATTCTAAGTTTATTAAGCTTGTTAAGTAAACAGATATGGACGATGAACTCCTACTTCGGCAGGAACCAATGTAGAATCGTGTAAATTTTTTACCAAAACACAAGGGTGAGGTCTTAGCTCGATATAAGCATGTATAGTTCTATGCTTATGTATTTCCCTTAGCGTGTGTGCTAATACGGTACCTAAGCTCTTTCTACATTAATAGGATGAAATTCTCGCGTTTCAGGTCTAAAACTTAGAAACTTAGGTTTACAGCAAGTACATCGTAGCGAAGTTAACTTGAGTACTGAGCAGTTGTAAATAGGAAACAAACTTAGATGAATCCACTGGCTAGTTCTTGAACATCTTGATCATGATTGTTAGCCCGTCCATCATTTGGGGCTGACCGATCAGATTCACATATGAAGCAGGGTAGTATTAGCATGACTTTTGTGACCAATATACTATCAATTAGTATATTGGTCCATGGCCTCCGAAGTATCAGTTTCAATATATGCATTTATTGAGGAAATTTAGAGTGTAATTATTATATTTTTTTCTCTCATTAAATACTTTGTAAAAGGTTAAGCGTTTATGTTATATCATTTAACAGGGATATGTATGATCATTTCTCATTAAATATTTCTTATATGGGAGACGCTAACCCACGCTACACCGTTGGGCTGCATTCCAACGGTATAGCAGTTCCATCAAGTTTCATAAATGTTTTGTTGCATGATATATGCTTTGTATGTTTTATTAAGTTTCAAATTTCAAGTTTGCAGATTTCAACATGTTTCAACGAGCTACAAGTTATAGATTTCATTGGTGCACGGTGATCGAGCTACAAGTTTGCTGATGTGGCGGCGTCGGCGATGAGTGGTGCTCTGGGCCCGAGGGTCGCCGTGCTACGGTGAACGGTGCGGCTGGCGAGTTGCGCAATAGAGAGAGGAGAGTGCACTGGTGCATGGTTGCATTACCAAGAATGGTTGGAAAGGGGTCGGCGGCGAGCAGGGGCAGAACTAGAACAAAAAATGACCAGGTTCATCACTTCACCCTATATATAACAATATATATAGTTTTCAAATAATATTATGCTAAATAGTAATGCGTTCAGTAATATTTAGCATCAATACTTTAATGTAAACGATAATAATGTATGATGATAAAGAAGTAATGATCGAAATACTTAGCAAAATAACCGATGACAGTGTATTATGATATAGAAGTAGTGATCGAAATACTTATCAAAATAAAAAAGCTCGATAATAATATTGATTAGTTGCAGCAAAATGAAAAACTAAAGACAAAACCACAAACAAAAATTGGTCAGCGTTAGTAAAATACATCATTAGATCTCAATGGCCTATTAAAAGAGAACAAAATTACTTAAAATTTTCAAGTAAAAATAGTAGAATAATCAAATGTAATTTAATGTATTATCTTTTAGTATTTACATTCTTTCAAGTTCATAAAATGACGAACCATAACATCATTAGTAATTTTCATCAATTCTTATTTCTCCACATAGCAAATAAATATATCATTCATGAAATTATCACCAATTAATTGAAAAGCCAGTTAGATATTTGTATGCTTAATAGTTTAAAAATTATATAATAGAAAAATATGTTCAATGGTTTACTTACTTGACATTGCGGTCAAATACTACAATTTTACCTCCGATTTGCAGTGAGATAGGCTGGTATTCCAAAAATTAAAATTGAATCCCTAAGTCTTAACCCTACAATTCAACAAAAATCAATCAACAATCATCACATTGAAATCCTAACTCACAAATTGGAATAATTGAGAGAAAATTAGAATAAAATACATACTGATCGGATGGACCTAAACTTTCTTCGGCCGGTGAGGGCGTGAGGCAATAGGGACCAAGCGACGCCACGGTGAGATGGTAACCGAGGGCAGCTAGTGGTGCCAATTTCTTTTATTCTCTAGTGACCGGTCGCTGCCTAGCTGAGTACGGTTGTGCGATAGACATGATGCACATTTTCTGGCCAACTATACGAGATGAACAATCATAGAGGGTTGCTGCGAGGTGACATGCTTGGGATCATCAAATGAACGTCGTAGCTTGTTGCGGTGTTCCCTCTTACATTGGCTCAAAGGCTGGCTTGGACTACTGTAGTTGTTTCATGGACTGAGGGAAACGGAGGCTTTTTATGAACGGGTACTAACTACTGAAAATTTGGGTTGTTGTACTCTCGTCATTGGGTTTCAAGGATAGAACTGGGTGCACTGAGTTTAGTCTGGGAGGTTCACACATGGATTGAAAGTGCTAATTCCTACTAAAATATTTTACTAAAAGTGCTAATTCATGCTAAAAAAATTTTTAGACCCGGTGTCCTGTGACACCGGGTCCCATTAAGTAGTTCCGCCCATGGCGGCGAGGTTTGGTGGCAGTGGTGCTCGGGTCCCAGCGAGTTGGGTCCTTCGATGGTGCTCGAGCTTGGCGGAGAGGTGGACGGTGCTCACCGAGATGCGGCGAAGCTGGTGGTTGCATCCTTGAGGCGGGAGGCGACAGGGCTTGGTCAGAATTCCTTGCCGGTGTGCGTCGCTGGCGTGGCAGAATGAGCAAATGGCACAGCGAAATTGAAGGGGGAGGCGAGGGTGGTGAGGCTAGGGAGTGTTGGGCGGGGGTTTATATACGGGGAGGAGGGTGTTCACGGCGGGATTGCTCGCTGTAGATGGCGGCCAGAGATTTGGAAGAGGGATTACTCTCTAGGCTTAATTTAAAGATTTTGGGAAAAGAAATTTTTAAATCCAAAAAAATCTGACAAAATAAAATAATTAAAAGCAAAATTTTGGGATGTCACGGGAATGATCATGTATTCTAGATTTATTTCTTTTTATATATTATTCCTGTTTATTAGTAATTCCAAAAGTTACCAATTACTTAGCAGAAATTCATGAGAATTACCAGAAAATTCTAGAAAATCATAAAGCATGGTTTTTAGGTAGATGACCTTCCATAAATTTGAGAAACCTTAGAATTTGTATATCTTGGAGGCATCATATTTCTTTTGAGGTTTATTTGCTGGCGTTGTGTGTTTGGGGATTTATTTAATGGGTTAGTAATTCTAAAAATTGCTTAAATACCATAATAATTATAAAAAAATCCCAAAAAATTACTAGAAAAATCTAGGAAGTGATACTTTATCTATGGAATAGATAAAAATAAATCTGTACTATTTTCACTCGTTTTATGCACTTGAGATTACTTTCCAAAAGTAAACATGTACAAAGTTGCATGAATATTGTAGGACATTGGGCATCACTGAGTGGATATTTACTTGCCCCGAATGGCTGCAATTGTATCACCTAACTTTATTTCATTGGCATACAGTCATACTACTGTCAAGTCTGACACTGACAGAGCTGTACCTTTTTTATCGCTGAAAGCTAAAAATTTTGTAGTTTGTAAGGTATTGCCTGTACTCTACCCTGAAGAATGACTATATGACTTTGATAGATCCGTTGGGCATAAGGGCCTTCTCTGAAAGGATGGTCAAACCTGTAAAATATTATTGGTGTCCCTAAAGACATTTTGCCAGTATTTATTTATGTCTATAGGAATAGAAGTTCGTGCATGAGTATTACTCCGCCTTGCACTATATTGTCTTAGGACTAAGTTTAGATAACCCGTATGTTACTTATAAATAGATGCATTCATAAGCAAGAATATACATACAGTGAGCAATATGGAGACTAGTAGTATTCTCCTTGTTATCCTTTAGCTTTACTTGGATGTCATTTTCCTATATGAGTAACATCGATGATCTTGCTCATGAAGAGCAGTTCTTATCTTTTGCTTTAAGATGAAATTGTGCATTAGATAATTATTTTTCCATATGCCATAAATATATTTGCTCTAAGTTGTTCTGTTAAAGCCTTACCACTGCCGAACAGTTGTTTAATAGAACATATTGCCAGTAGCATATCTTATCTGCAATAAATAATTAATCATGCATGGAAGAAATTTTGTAAATATTATACCTGACATTTGAAAGGAATGATATGCCTCAATTCATTATTGCCTAAAAGGTAATAGGAAAATTATCCCTCTAGAAGGCACAAAGAATCTAGTCGAATGTTAAATTGTAGAAGGATCACCTTGACTAGAAAACGCTATAAGCCCTAAAGACTTGAAGTCCGTAAATAACCCCCATATTCCATATACAAAGTATATGTTGGTTTCACGTCAATAAAATGTTACTCTTGATGTAGTATAATAGCAATTTATTCCTAAAACTCTAGGATAATTTGAAGCAAATGGTAGAAGCAGGTGCTCTCACTTGGAATTTTATAGTTGATGTGAAAAGCCGGAGGAATGGGGCATATGATTAATATTGAAACCTTCGAGGCATGAGAGTCATGACAAGCATAGTGGAATATTCTAGGTCACATCCAGAAGCAAATAAGCCTAAAGCTATAAATAATCTAGTTTATTTGAGAGATAATTAAAACTGCTATCTACATTGTTGGCAAATCGTTGCAACCTCTGAAGGGTAATTGATTTGTCTCTACTAATATATTAGTCGCCAGCATGCGATCATATACATGTGAATTACACGATAGCATTAAGTTGCCGCACCTATGCTAGAACGGTACACATTGGAGTATACCATCCTCATCTGATATTACACATGTATTTTGGCAAATGCAGTCTGCAACTATAATGCCACTGGAAGCTATAGCTATTTGCTTGAAGCAAATATAACTCTCAAAATACTAGATGAACTATTGAATTTTAATGATCCCGAATGATCTACATCTACCATACTTATTTGGCATCATAAATTATAACAGGCATATAAATTACCTCGCAATTAATCACATATATTCCTAGTGAATAATTGTTCTATATGGGATATTAAACTAGAAGTATATTCTAGCAGAATATATATTATATGCAGATTAATCGATAGTCGTATTTTATGTGACAGTGTTATATTTATGCTCTTAAAAACATCCTGAAGATGTATTTTATGCTGTCAAAACATAATACACTTGACTAGATCAAAAAATTACATTGACACAAAACTTGAAATTTGAGCGATCCAAATTTTAAATCAGAAGTGTGAGTAATTGGATAATAATATTGGGCACTATATAAGAAGCTAGAATATTTATGCTGTCATAGATTAATAACCCATCAGACGTTGGGATAACCTACCAGTAGTAGAGATGTGTAGTTTTCATGCCACTACAATAATAAATATCTAGCTCACTACTTTAAGAAAAGAACTCCAATCAAGAATTAGTGCGTATTAGAAGAACCAATCATTTCTTATATGATATCAACACTGTAGCATACACCATTTTGGACCACCACCAGTAGCTAGGATAAGATTGAATCTAAAATTCCATCTATCATGTATCTACACTACGGAGATTTTGAAGTATGCTATTAAGCAAGATCAAATTTCAGCATTAGGGGAGGGAAATGCTCAAAATCTTTGAAAGCCATGATATTTTCCTGAAGAAAGATTTTTAGTATATGGTTCATGCACTAACCAAACTAAATTTAAGTTTAGCTGAAACTACTGTATGCTAGAAGCGAGGATACTACTAGATTTCTTTTCTATTGCATGGAGAAGTTATACAGTATTTAATTGAAGTAAATGTGTTGCTAAGTTTGGAATACCCTGGATTGAATAGTATATCCATCTATAAAATTGATTTATTGGTCAGTCATCTCAAGTCTACGAGGACGTCTGTGCATTTAAGGTCTAGTGACACGAGTCAAAATAATTGTTAAACACACCTTCAATACTCAAGAAGAGAACTCACCTTGAAGGTGAAATACCTTATGAAGAAGATCACATGAAGATGAAAACCCCAGTAATCAGACGCACACATATTACAATACTACGAAAACGAAACAACCAATAATCTTTTGTTTGGAAAATGACGAAGATTTGGTTAACATTAAAAGGCACTCAGTTATGAGGATATTTAGATAAAAGTTATCGACAACCAGTTGAGCACCTGAAGTATTCATATCAGGTAAAATAAAAGGAAGCAATTGAGATCAAACCATAATCGCAGATGAAAGTCTTGAAACCTATTAGTTCAGACTTGATGGGTCATTATGAAAAATAAGGTGGTGAAAGCGATGGTTCAAGGATCTTTGTAGAGATCGATATTCTCTAGTTATGAATAAAATAATAATCTGTTACATAATAATTCTGGCAGATGACATGAATAAAATATGCATTTACCGAATTATGAAAATTCTTGATGGGATCCCTGAAGGAACCTAAAGCTCGATCCTTGAAGGATTCGATATTTCAACAAGAAAGTAAAATGTAACAGGTATATATGTATATAAAACTCTTGTCAGAGAAACTCTTACTCGAAGAGAAAGTGTCTCTCAGAAGAGAAAATATCTCCTAGAAGAAATAACAATTCCCTGAAGAGAAATTAAATCACGAGTTGATCGAAAATACACCAACGATTATGCGATCTCTAGAAGTGGATAAGAACCCATCCAAAAACTTGAGAGAATGAAATGATGAAACTAAAAACCAGAAGTTCACCACATAAACACATGTGAAGTGCATCTCCTACTAGAAACTGATGGAGTGGCAATACCCTTTATAACCATGAAGATATCATATACTTTGGTGTTAATGATAAATTTATTAATTCCCTGAGTGCCAAAATTAAGACTAGTTATATTAATTCTGTGGTGGTATGATCATACTTTTAGTTCTGTATAACAAACTTTTGGTCATATAAGTACTACTCAGAGATGGTTGCTAAATGTTAAGACCCTGAAAGGTTTTGATAAAGTCATATCCTGAAGAAATATGGCATTGCAATTGGTTACCTCCATATCCTAATCAGGATAAATATGTTGGCTTGTATTCATTTCTTAAAATGTATTCAAGGTAGTGGAACAATAAGACTTCATTGGAAGTGGTCTTCAGGGGGAGCATGTGCTAAACTTTTATAGTTATACACAAGATTTAGAAAATCTCGATTTTAGTCTAACCGAGAAGGTATTGACTTGGTGATCGCTACCTTGAAGATCTTACCACCTATCAAATATAAGTCCAATCGATGTACGTGACAAAGGTCTTGATCATAAATAAATCATGAAGATAGTTTATAAATCATGAAGATAAGCATTGTACTCTTTTTCTTTTAGTAAGTTTTTATGTCGGGTTTCTTACTTGAAGGTTTTTAATGACAAGTATGTATGTTGTGGTATTCGCCCAATGGGAAGTGTTACAAAATCTAGAAGGTTGCGTTATAAGCAAATATCAGAATTTTCCCTAGTAGGCTTAGACTATAAATAGAAAGACTATTGTACCATGTAAACATATATGAAATTAATAAAGATTATGTTCGCTGATGTTCTCTCTCAATTGGTGTTTGCTCTGTGATTGATCTACTTCGTTCTACTCCGTTCGTGATAATTGATTGATTATGTGATTGCATTGCCATCTATCTGTTCTACATCGATTTCTTAACAGCTTCGATATAATAGATAGCACGACTTAATTTGAAAGTTAGATGTCTTGTGCTATTATTAGGACTGTTGTGGTTACAAGCCAAACAGTGAAAAAAAATACTCATGGTACTTTTTTGTGTCTCAAGGAAGATGAGAAGCCGCCCCTCTGGGTCTCCCCTAGGGACCTTTATATGGCCACCATGCCTCCCTTTTTACAATTCTGTCCTCATTTACAGATGTTGCCCTAGGATATGTTTGTCTTTTACATTCTCTACCGGGCCTCGTGAGTTTGCACCCTTATCTACCATCTCTACAACTGTTTGTGAGCGTCTTGCTGGGCCTCTTAGCCATGTTGGGCCGAACGGGCTAAGGTGGAGGCCATCCCTTCAACAAGGACCTTGACTCAAAACACTACTTGAGGTTATGTTCTACAACTTGCATTGTTCTAAACAGCCACAAAGCTATGTATAACTCCATGAATAGTATTCGATCGGCTGAGGCGGAATCCATGTGACTGCCAAGGCCAAATGAACCAACGTCCATGATATCGTACTATCGACACATGAAGCAATCTAAGTACCTTTTTATATTAGCTTTTACTTTTTATTTCTATTTAAAAAATCAAAAAGCTAATATAAACAATTGTGTTTCTCGAAGCGGCTTCTCCACTCCTCTCACCACCATCTCACTCCGGAGATAAAACAGGGGGTTATGGGTACATCATGCACCCCACTCCTCTCGCATCCGTTACGCGCACGCATCTCTCCCTCACTTTTTCCACTGCTCGCCACCTCTTTTTAAAAGTCATTTCTTTCAACCACACTTTTCATTTTCAGTCAGAAACCACAACTAAAAGCTATCAGTAAAAAGCCAATATAAACACCCTAAATAAGGAGGCAAATAAAGTAATAAACACATGCACATGCATGCATGTAGCTACGAGTATATTAGTATGAGATACATGTGTGAATGATACGAGTATGACTAGTATGTATATATGCTCAAGGCTAGACCTGGTCAAACAGATCGAGTTAACCATGCCAACCCGAGGCACGATACTGTTAGCCTAACCAAGACATGGCACATCATCAATAGTAAATGGTTTGTGCTAGTCCGACTCGACTGGGCATGTCATGCTTGGGCCGGCACTTCAGCACGACACGAATAATAACTCTACTGTGGTAGAAAAATTGTTTGTAGTTGACAGTAAAATTAATTGTGTTATAGTGTTCCATTTCAAACATCTTTTAGCGTTTGATGGCCCCGCTCCAAATGACTTCAGTTTCTAGCTTCTTAATTTGATCTCTCTTTTTTGCTTTTTTGACTTTTCTTTTTGCCTTTATTTCTTTGTATTGTCTGTGATGATACAACTTTAACTTTTTTAAAATTTATTTACTAGAAAAGGCTGATAGCCGCTATAGTACAAAAAAGCCAGAAAGCCATAACTTATAAGCGAGTTAAAGCAGGGTCTTAAAAGTCAGTTTTTGAACGAAGTGGCTTCTTAAGGTAGTTTCTATAAACCATTTGTAGGTGTTATTGCAGTAGTCGCTTTGAACGGAGTAGGTTCTCCACGCGAACGATTCTTACTCTCTCAATTTTTCTCGTAATCAGCCAAAAGTTAAAAGCTATAGCACTTTTAAACAAGATCTAACTTATTCGGGCAGCCACATTGGCCTCATCGGGACGGGTTGTATCTAGACTCATGCTGCGTGGTGCCAACGGCCATCTGGTCAGGTCTGCTCGAGGCAGTAACGTAGAGGATTCGTTATGATTCCGCTCGATCCGTTTGCCTTGGGAATTAACCAAATTCAACTCTCTTCTCTTCTAGAAACATTTTATGGGTTTTCAATTCATTAGTATAAAGTTTATACTAAAACTAACGTCATAAATTATGACGGTAAACTATAAGGTTCGACAGAATTCAACTCCCTTTTAGAAGCATTTTATCAGTTTTCAGTTCATTAATACTTTATAATAAAACTAAAATTATAAATTATAGCTATAAATTATAAGGTTTAGTAGAAAAGGGCGTACCCATCTCACCGTAGGCACCCATCAAACCATAGGCACAGACAGATCCGCTAGCTGCCACGAAGCAAAAAAGGACGTACCCATCTCACCGCAGACACGGACAAATCCGCTGGCTGGCAGCTAGCGAGAGAGAGAAGAGAGAATTGCAAAGTTAGTGCTAGTCCATGGACTCCGGACGTTGCTGCACTGATGAAAGAACCTTAACCCTAATACCCTGATTAAGTAAGCAAATGGCGGTAATTATTAATTTTAGCATTAATTATTGTGAGCATTCATCTCATTAACTCCATTGCAGTTTTGAGCACAAATTGAATTTTACATGATTACATAAGCATTAAACTCTATTACAAATTCAAATGCAACCCGAAATGACATATTGCATTGCATGCCATTAAAAATATTTTACAAATAAGATTGCAATTGAATTCCGTACTTACATTTGCATCAAATATATTAGTTACAAGATGTTTACAAAAAAATGATTTACAAAAGAGAAAGGATTTGTGTATCTTTGTGGTTTCGGGGTGAGAGCCGAATAGCGCCTTTCGTCCATTACCTGTGTTTAGACTGTCATTAGTATTAGACCAAACCTATTCCCCTTAGTAACTAGAGTTAAGTTAAGCAATCCAAGGGAGAATAAACATAAGATTAAATAGGAGCGATTGCCGTCAGCACCCTTGGGCCGCGAGGGCCAATGCGAGACTATCGTAGAGACTCCCCAGACCGTCCCGAGCCGGTCGGCACCTCTCGTCTCTGTGGGTGTCATCATTCGGCAAATCGAGAAGCCAAAGCCCACCTAACTTACCTCAGCCCAAAAAGAACCCACAAATATATACATTCATTCCAGCCCATTTCTTTCAGCCCACAGAAGCAAGGAAACATTTAACCTCAAGCCCACAAAGCCCACCGCTATGTCTCATTATTTTCAGCCCAAAGGCACATGTAAAGCCCTTTTTAGCCAGCCCATCCCATGCTGCACAGTGCCTAAGCCACCCTTCGGACCGAGGGATCCCCTGCACAGGAGCGTAAGACTCAAAAGGAGATAAGCGCAAGGACACAACCAGCTGCTCCCAATCGATGCAAACCCAGAAGGGACCAGCTCAGATACAACCTCCCCTAAAAGCTCAGTGTATCTATTCCTCCCTGCATACCACACGTAGTACCAAAGCACACAACCACAAGAACTCAACAAGCCGGAGGTAAGAACCACCACCACCACCAGCACAACTACCTTTTGCCACCAAATGCACTTCCAACCAGAGGCCAGAAGATGAAGATCCAGGCCAACCCCAGCAGCTAGAAGGAAGGAGCTACGAGGAAGGGGGACCACCACAAGGTGAACCACCAACCCCCGACAGGAACCTCAAGCCATGTTCCATCCCCGACAGCGACCACGCGAAGAAGATCCTGCAAACCTCGACCCCCAACACTTCCTTTTCCAGCCCCACTACCAAGTAGGTTCCCCTTTCCTTTTCATCTATTGCCTTTCTGGGATTTCGATCGGGACCCATCCAACACCGTTGACCACAAGTAAAACAAATAAAGCACATACTCAATCTTGCAGTAAAACCACTCAAGAGAGAAGGGTAGCACCCAGGGACTGTTGAGGACTAGCATGAGCCAGTTTCGGCCGCAGCCTTAGCCACCACAGCCACCACAACTACCGAGCCAACTCCCAAATCCACCCTAGAGAGTAGAACGGGACCGGATCCGAGCCAGGGTGAGGTGAGGGGGAGCTCGGTGAGGAGAGGTGGCGGGAGAAGGGGGTAGTGGCGGTCGGAGGAGGGAAGATAGCAGGGGGAAGGGAGGAAACCAAGCCAACGAGAGAGAGAGGGGGAGGGGATGGAGGTGGAGCCGAAGAGAGAGAGCGAGAGCGGTAGAAAGGGGAGCTCGGAGGAGAGGGAGCAGGGAGGCGGCGTGAGTGAGGGAGAGAGCCAGGAGAGTAAGGCGGCGGCAGATGGGGAAAAACGGGAGAGATCGGGTGAGAAAGAGAGAGAGAGAGTAGAGGGAGGCGGCGGCAGGGAGTAATTAAGGGGGAATTAGGGTAGAGAGGGAATTAGGGTAGAGAGGTAATATTGAGGCCATGGGCCAAAAGAAATTTGAGGCCTTTTTGCATTAATTTTGATTTTCAGGTTTTTGTTATTTATCAAGATCTTTTCTATGGTTGCAAATTAGGTTATCTCAAGAACAATTTCAACTAGATAATTTCATTAATAAAGACTTCAATGATTAAACCATGAAATGGTAAAATCGTGTATATATGTATATATCTGTGTGAGAACTCATATATATATATATATATATATATATATATATATATATATATATATATATATATATGTGTGTGTGTGTGTGTGTGTGTGTGCACATATATATATACACACACACACACATGCGTATATATATATATATATATATATATATATGCATCTACATATATGTATGTATATGTATATAAAAGAAGGAAAATAAATTCTTAAAATTAATATTATAAATACCTATTTTGTTAAGCCTAGCTTCGACATTGCAGAGTTCGAGCCGGCGCACGTCGCAGGGGCAAAACCGCTTTTTATTGATTCCAGCTCACGCTACGACTCAGGCAAGCTTTATTTTGATCATGCACCTAGTTATGTCAAATGTATGCAGTATTTTCTGAATAACTGCTCTATGTATATTAAATGCATAAAAACTATTTTCTGAAAAAGAAAAGGAATGCATGAGTAAAGATGTTAAGTAAGAAAGAGTACAGAAAAGAAAAGAGGAGAAAAAGAAAGAGAAAAAGTAGTAAGAAAGAGCAAGATGAAAGCTAGTAGCCGTGGTACCGCTGAGAGGAGCAGCGAGCCCACGAGCAGATGTAATTATATTTATATATATATATATATATATATATATATATATATATATATATATATATATATATATATATAATTGTATATATATGAGGTGGGTAGAGGGGTTCAAGGAAAGGATGCAGAATGGCCAGGCGGACCCCTTTACATATGGATATAATGTAAGGACTTACCACGTTTTTACTCGGATCGGGAACCGTAAATAACGTGCCAACCAATCTCCCGTCTCGGACAGGCAGAGATCAGTATCCCGTTACGTTAACCAGTCCACCACATTGGGTAAGTATGGAGGTGGAATGTTGGGCCGGGAGCCGGTCCAACCAAATACTATTGGAAGTCGGTGGAGCCCAAGCGAGCGACTTGGTACACCGATGGATAATAGATGGGCTGGTGGATGGAGTAACGTAATCGAAGAAAGATTCTGTACTTTGAGCCTGATTCCACGCCTAAGGCAATGTGGAAAACCTAGCTCAGACGGTTCAAAGTAGTTTTGAGTAAAGTGGTACAAAGCCTGCGCAGTGCTAATAAAATCGTGAATTCATGCCAGTTCACTGGATTGTGGACTACGGTGATCGCTAGGGATCGTGCCTTACCGGGTGAAAGGTAGAAGTTGTTTTGGTAATTAAAAGATGCCAGCTATTTTGGGTAAGCGTATTTTCGGAATAGAAAGATTAGAATATGGATTTAAGGACATGAGAGGTATACGGTGCTACCTTGTTAATATTATGCTTTGCGAGTACCGTGGTACTCACCCTTGCTATTATTTTTCTTTGTTAGACCCCACCCCACTCGAGGAAGCGTACGAACAGGATGAGGAGGGGACAGGTTCCGCAGAGCAGGCAGGAGAGGAGGATGACGACAGCGAGGAGCCTGGCGAGGTGGACCCTGTATACTTCGGCTGGGACGAGTAGAAGGCCCAGCGAAGCGGGCGGGAGAGCCCTAGGGTACTAGTCATATTTTTGTTAACTACTTTTGTAAACCAGTCCTTAAGTCATATGCCACTGTTGTAATAAAGAAGACAGTGTTTATATTATTGTTCTGCTGCGTTACTCTGGTAAAGACTTATTATTTACTGGAGTAGTGTACTACTGATCAGGCAAATAGTAATCTGTATGTCACCGTATAATTATCTGAGGGATAACGACGTGGGGCTCACAACTGACATGTAATCCGTTTGGACGCAATGCGAGCTCCGGACTCGGGGTTGTTTTCTGATTTCCGCAGAAATTAAACTGTTTTTTTATATAATTTCTACGTCACGGTACCTTGCACTCAAGGTCTCCATGAACGTGTGACTACTCTGCGATGCATGGTCATTTCACGTCAACGACTTCTTTAGCCTCCTGTCCACTGTCAACCATGCATGAATCGTACGCATGCATGGTTAGCTAGCTGCTCAGGAGGATTGAATCGTAGATCTTTGGAAATAGGATTTAAGAGAAGAATGAAGATGAATTTTATCACTATGAACTAGTTATAAAATATTTTTGTTAAGTATTACAAATGAGATGTTATTAGAAATATTACTTGATTCTTTAGAATCTCTCTGTTTCTCTCTTCTTGTTCGTGTTGGTCAATGTTCATGTATTCTCTCGTTAAACCTTAAATAGCGTCGAAAAGGTATCAGTTATTCACATGAGCAGGCATCTTATTGATTCGTCCCGTCCTGTCGAGCGAACCATTACTATCAGCGAGAGTATCATCCTACCAATACCTGTTCTTCAGTTATTGTTAGTGGGAGAGAATCATGGTCTGTCAGAGACATAAGGCGAGTCATCATGTGGTTGGGAGGAGGATAAAGCACATGCTTTACCCACGCACGGGAGAAATTGCCTGGAGGAGGGCCTATATACCAATTCGTAAGATCTCCGAGTGGCAACTGATCGGATGAATATACCGTGACCCTCCGACCAAAGGTATTCAGGCAACGATCTTTGGAGGTTTATGATCATATTGTTCTTAAAGCCTTAATTGAATATTAAAGTCATATTTAATAGATTATTTAATCTCCGTCAGCTAACCCTGAACTTTAATTGAATTTATAACTTAAATTTTTTCGATTGGAATTAAAGTTGGAGAATGCTCTTTAGCAAGAGTAAAAAAAAAGTTTTTATTCACTTAAGGTTTAGAAAGGCAGTTGAAAGAAAACCGAAAGGTTTTCTGTCGGTTAGGTACAAATCTCATAACTACTACTTTTGGTAGTCGGAAGAAATCCTATAAAAATCAGCGTGTCACATGTTGGCTTCACATTTTTCAGGGGGAAACCTTTTCCATTCTTCAATTTTCTCATTCTCGTTGGAGGATATGATCAAAAGATTTAAGGTAACAGCAGATTCTCTTCACCAAATTTTGCTTTTCCGTCTGGTGTATCGTAATATTTTTGGTGCATACAGATGGTTGAAGCAAATAGCAATGAGCCTTAATTGTGTATTAAAGTCATATTTAATTGATTAATTGGTCCTCATCAAATTCAGTAATTGATCTCGATTGTATACGGTTGTTAATATATCTACATGTAGCCAGTCCACACTTGCCATCGATCTACGTACGTGACATGGTAACATGGCGTTGCCGAAGAGTAGTTCGCGAAAGTATATATTTTTTCGGCAAATAGCAATGAGCCTTAATTGTGTATTAAAGCCATATTTAATTGATTAATTGATCCTCATCAAATTCAGTAATTGATCTCGATTGTATACGGTTGTTAATGTATCTACATCTAGCCAGTCCACACTTGCCATCGATCCACGTACGTGACATGGTAACATGGCGTTGCCGAAGAGTAGTTGGCGAAACTATATATTTTTTCGGCAAATAGCAATGAGCCTTAATTGTGTATTAAAGTCATATTTAATTGATTAATTGATCCTCATCAAATTCAGTAATTGATCTCGATTGTATACGGTTGTTAGTATATCTACATCTAGCCAGTCCACACTTGCCATCGATCTACGTACGTGACATGGTAACAAGGCGTTGCCGAAGTGTAGTTGGCGATACTATATATTTTTTCGACAGCACTTGTCGACCGGTTCAAACTACGCATTTATATAGAAGACATCGATGGACTAACTAGGTACGTAACCTACTACGTACGTGCATGTACATGTGTATGCATGGATGCGTACGTAGTCGTTATGCATCCAGGATTGACTGATTGTAGTATACAAATCTACGATTACCGGTTGTAGTACTATACGATCGAGCGATATGTGGATCGATCGACCCGTGTGCAACATGTTCACCAGCAGTGCCTATATACCTACGTACGACGCGTTCGTTCGTACAGATGTATGCATGCGTGATCGAATTATGGGATTAAATTCGCTTCACCGTGCGTACATGCTCGATCGTCCATGCATCCATGCCGGGAAACATTCCAGTATCCGAACGGCGACAAACATGTAGCTCGCTGATTAATGTGTACGTACAAGACAATAAGTCCGAACTTTCAAGCACTGTATAATTAACCGGTGAAATTGCCTACGTAACATGTTTATATTTGAAAATATATTTATATTTGCTATACAACTCTATTATCTATGATTAAAATTTTAATTTAGTTGTGGATGCATGATTGTTATACAACTGTAACCACTACTGGAATTTACATTTTCCCCCGACGATTATTTGTAAATAATAGGCCATCGATGGGGCCACGCCCCAGGCCGGGCCGACTCTCCTGTTCTGCCTTCTATTCCTGGGTTTCCATGGACTTTTGGTCCTAGGTCCAGGGCTTCAAACAGCCCTGGTGAATAAGCGCCGGTTATTACACTCATTTAGTATTTTTCCCGTATAGCAGACTGCATTACTAGTGTAATTAAAATATTTTCCGGTGGTCCAAATAAGTTAATTAGCAACAAAATATTACAAAAGGGGTACTACCGTCGACTATATACCAATGTAACCGTAAAAATTGTCAGATTTGTAGTAGCGAACAATTGCAGTAATTATATTTATCTGATTAATGTACATCGGTACAACATGGCCCAGTGGCATAAATATTGCCTATATCTATGCGCTCGAAGACTCCCTACTGACTAACACATGAATAAATCTGTTTAATATATTGCTACCACGTTACCATGTCGAAGCACTAACTAGTAGTACTGGCCGGGAAATGCATGCATATGTGACATACGTACGGCGAGAAGCCATGAATGGTGTGGGGAAATCGAAGGGACCAGAAGAATCTCGTGTCCGTAATGAGCTTAATCCAGTAACTACACTTGTACTGGTAACAGGCGTACGTAGTACGTACTCCACGTGAGTATGCATGGGCCGTTAAATTTCCATGCATAATTCCATCTTACTTTGCTGCCTTTAATTGCTCCACAGCTTATTTTATACTATTTCTAAATTTTATTTTTTCCCTGATTTTTTAGCTTTTTGAGTTTTTTTACCGGTTTTTTCTGTATTCATTTACATTGCCCTTGGGCTAATCTATTTTTTTTATTTTTTTTTAATTTAATTATAACAAATAAGCCATCATTAGTTACAATATAAAATAAACCAATTACAGTACAGATTTAGCCATAAACCCGCTTAAAAAGCCCAACCGAGCGGCCTCTGATACCTGTGTTAACCTCAACTTGTTTTCTTCTCTGTATTTTTTTTTGCACATGCAGAGGATGGAAAGAACACCATACAAGATTTTTAGGATATGTGTTCGGATTTTGAAACTATGCCATTTGGATACGTCGATACCGATATACTGATGCCATGACACACCATTTCCCTTAAAACAACGATATAATAGTACACATATATAGATAAAATAATAATATAAAAATATAGAAATTAATAATTTCTTATGAGAAAATGGACAACATAAGGCGAGCATAATGGCATAAATAAACAATAAATTATAGAGATTAATGTCAGTTGCATACCTTGCTAATCCTGCCTTTTTTACTCCTTTCCCATCAGTAAGAACTCCATTTAAGAGGAAGCTCTATATTTCTTCCATGGAGTAAAAGATAGCAAAAATTAGCATATAAACATATGTAACAAGGGTCCAACTAATTGTCTATTGTCCAAGGCAAATATTATATTTTTATATAGCATCCATTAAAAAAATGAAGAAAGCAGAGGCTAGACCTCTAGAAAGAACTAGAGCCAGAGTATAGTAGAGTAGAGCGGAGCAAGAAAAAAATAAGTGATGTGGACGAAGTACACCTAGATCTGGAGATAGAATGATGATAGTGAGTTAGAGATGCTGCTCCCTTCCTGATGTTGTGCTTCCTCCCGGCTGCCGCACTGCTCCCTTCCCATCGCTCACTCCCTACCTCCCTGCTCGCCACGTCGCCGCCCACTTGCCCGTGCTTCCACATGCTTGCCTTGTGCCCGGCACCGCCTCATGCATGTTTACCATTGCGGTGTAGTGCCATGTTCATCGGCCATTGCTTTCCTCCGCAACCCGCGCCCACCGGTCGTTGTTCGTCTTCACAGTCCGCGGCTATGTCGCTCGCTACTTGGAGGCCAGAGCCACCTCCACATAGACAAACACAGGATGAGAGAGAATAGGGGTTATAGTTTGATTTGTATCTTTGTTAGTTTAGGCCTATATAAGGAGAGTTAAGGTGGGAAGAAAATAGATCTAATATCTTACATGTGCTGTTCGTGAGATATGGGGAAGTACAAGCTGAGTTTATTTATGAGTATAAATACATAATTTTAATTTAACTAATAGTATATATATATAATATATCTATTATGTACATGATGTTTTGTACTCACTACAGGTCCGCCCCAGCGGCAGCTGCTACTGTTTGAGTTAGTTAAACGACGACGATGGCCGCCGCGCCGACATGTCAATCTTGGTGTTAATTGGGGAGAGCTGTTGCGGCATGTGAGCGCATTCAATGCGCGCGCCATCGATCTCTCTGTCAATCTCTCTCAATCCAAAGAAAAACAAGCTAATCCACCATGTGCGTTCTCCGTCTCTTCTCCTCCTGATCACCAGTACTAATGCTGTAACCTGCGCCTCTGTTGGCATGCAATGACACTCTCATGGAAAGGCCGAGTGACTCGTCGGTGGGATCGGTTACATGGTTGCTCGTACGCGCCCTGTGTTCCGACAGTGAGGTCGATGAGCCGGACAACACCAAACAGGCATTGTACTGTACTTTTTTCTCCTCTCCCACTGTGCACACATCTCGAGAGCAAAGGTGGCAGCGGCATGGCGGTATTGAAACAGAGCAGAAATTTCCGAATTTTCAAATCTTTTCACTTGTATTCAATCCCCTGTGATCCCTAGACCAAATCCTCACCTAGCCCAACCAATCACACTGCAAACCCACTGCCGGGCCCCCCTTGCCGTCTGTTTTTGTATGTGCACTGTTCACTGTCCGACAATTCTCACTGTTGCCTAATTTTTTTCGCCACCGCTGTCTAAACAGTGCCGCCGCACCCTCCCGATCCTTCGCTCATCTCTACCACACCTCTGCAGTTAAGACAGAGCCCGTACTGATAGCCTTGAAAGCCTCCTTCATTCCCCCTTGACTCGCTGTGGAGTTCTGGGCCAAAATTCGCCGCCACCTCTAAACGCTCTTGGCCGACCTCCCCTGTGCTGTAATCTTTGATTGCCACAGTCTGTCTCGCCCGAGGAAACGTCATACTCGAGGTGCCACCCAACTCACCGACAGCCCCACCGTCTTGATCAAAGCCTCCCGCACCTTCTCACACACCTCCCCTCTGGAAACCGACAGTGCCGGCTAGTGGCCAAAATCTCCTCTGGTGCCTATATAAGCCTCTGAGCTCCTCCCTAGTGTCACACTGGTACCCAGGAAGCCAACCATGCACTCCAATTGCATGGGCAGCCACTGCATCACTGACGATCGTCGGAAGCTCTCCAAGTAAGCCGATTTCCAATTCTCATCGTTCAGTCAATTACACTTCAATTGCTTTCGCCCGCAGCACCCTTAGGGCCCCAGGAACACCACCAAAGCACCGCCCTCAACTCCTGGGTCCCCTAGTCCCCTAGCACCTAGCACCCCTTCCTGGCCGAGTAGGCTCACCGTGGATAGCCCAGCACAGTTGTCCCCGACCTAGCCACCACTCCTCTAGGTCTCCCCTATACCCTAAGATGCTTAAATGCTAATGCTCTTGTCCCATCAAACCTCAAAGCACGCCGGTATTGTTAAAAACCGCCGCGGAGAACCCTCGTCGCCAATGAAGCTTCGGCCATCCCCGACCCCGGCTAAGGCCAAAAATGAAACCTTCTCGTTCCCATGAATCTGCCTATATCCTTGGTTTCCGCTGCAAGGCACCATAGCTCAAGAATTACCTATTTTCTTATTTCTCTGCCTCTCTGGAATAAACATACTGCCAACTAGAAATCGGTCACACCAAATTTTCAGTTGGACCGCTGCCCACAGCTGATCACACTGAACCGCCGGTCAGACCGCTCCCACCTGAAAGCAAAATCAAAGAGCAAATGACACAAAATCATGCTCAAACTTTGACAACGAAGCAACACAAAGTCAAATACTCATCACAAATATAAGATAACCTCCGCATGATCTTGCAACAATAAACGTGAACATGCACCTCCTGTTGGCTGTTGTCATTTGTCAATGTTAGCCAACTGTGGAATTTATTTTTAGGATGGGAAAATGGTTAGTGTTGCTTTGGAGATACATCATATATCTACTCCCCATGTCCCATTTGATATGCTATTACCACTATGTATAAGGTGGAACATGCATAGCCCCTCCTAGTTCTTTTGCTGGTCAAAAGCTAGCAATAGCATTACATAGACATGAGCTGAAGCAGCGAGAAGACATACTGCAACAAGATGGATAGACAGGGCACACAGGGGAGGGGGGCTCACATAGGAATGAAGACAAATCGAATATGAATTGAATAGTCTCAAATACGAATATGAATCTATATTTTTTCAAAATAAATACAGATACAAATATGAACTCATATTTTTAAAATGAATACGAATTCAAATATTCTTGAATACGAATCGAATGTCGTAACGAATATGAATTTGAATCTAATATGTACTTAATTCGATCAAATGCGAATATCTTCAAACTTCTGCAACAAATATTGGTAGCATAAATTTATGTGACATGACTATATGTCTACACGAGCTAGCAGTGTAGAACATAGAGTTGGGAATTATGCAAAGTAATTTTTACTTCTTGCTTGTAAATCTTGATTCATCAGAAAATTGTTTCTTATAATCATCCCCAGGGATAGAAATAGATAGAATACGAATCGAATAGTCTCGAATACAAATACAAACATTCTCAAATACAAATATAAATATTCTCAAATACGGATATAAATATTCTCAAATACAAATACAAACATTCTCGAATATAAATTTAGCTTATCATATTCATATTTTCTTATATACAAATATCGGATAACCAGGATTATCCTTTAACATTTTCTATCCTTAACCTCACACATAGGAGGCCTCACACATAGGAGGAGGCAAATGTAGAGATGATGAGGTGCCACCTCTCAAATCATGGCGTCCAACCCTGGCTCAGTTGCTCCTCCTAATCGCCATCAAGCCAGTCAGCACTTGCTCGACCGCTCCATTATGCGTCAGTGGAATTTAGCCGTGGATGGACATTTATGTCTGGATACTGTATGAATGACAAGAACCGAATATTCTTTTTTCCCTTGCGAAAAAGAAGTTATTTAGTTGGACGCGTCTCTTTAATTAATGTACATGTAATCAAGTCGTCATGGGAGGAGCTTCCAGATGATACTATTTCGATGATGGTAATACTGCTGCTGAAAATAAAACGTCCCTTTCTTCGTGCCAGTGTGCATCTAACAATCTGATGATTGGGTAAACATAGATCCTCGGAGTCGATGTAGCCAGTCTTATTCTCGATCCTGTGCGTGCGATGCAGACGACTGCCTGGCCAGAAGCAAATCGAACGGTGTCTTTGCCAAAGCTCCAAATGCTGGCTGTGGTATACGTGTCGCTTCGTCAATGGGTTAGTAATATATGATTTGTGCTACACGGTTAGATTCTTAGAGGCCCGTTCAGAATAACGGTAATTTATGACTGTTTTTATTATAGCTGATTTATTTTTTATTATATCTGAGTTAGCTTATTTGATATAATTAAATTTTAAAAATAGAAAAAACATGTTAATCTATCACGAACAGTGCAAATAAATATGGAAAAAAGTCAAAAAATCTTTTAAAAACCAGAAAAAACGAAATACTAAATACTAAATAGTAAAAAAAGTAAAAATCAGAAACAGAAACTACCTTAAAAGCTAAAATGAGCAGAGTTACATGTGTCACACGCTTAGCTATACGTGATATATTGGTGGTACACTGCTAGTCCGGTATGCTGGTAGGTGCCTCGTCAATTGATAATTTCACGTGCATCTGGCATGAACCGAATAATCCGCTATAGCTCTACAGAAACTAGACGGCCCGTGCAGTTCTTCCTACGTCTCATCAACCATCGACGGCCTGACACAGACAAAAAGAGAGTTGGATGCATGCATGCATAGAGTAATTAACACCTACATTGCACAATAGTAGTTCACAATTTCACAATTATTTTTTAAAAAAAATTGCGAGGAGTCAAATTGTGGAGATAAACTTGGTCATGTAGCAATACTTAGCTTTTATTCTGTAAGGGTAAGAGAGATTTTATTCATTAATCAAAGACAGCATTACAATCGTTGAGCACCTCGACACATTTGGAAACACCGGTTAGCTAAATAACATAACTACAAACTCGCCTCGCATGCTGTGCTAGCCATCAGCCACCTTTGTTCGGATTTCTCTTCGTCGTTATGACTTACGTCTTTTCTTAAACAAAAAAATAGAGTGAATTTTTTAAATAGTTTATTAATATTTAATTTATTTAAATAAGTGTTTGCGTTAGAATCAGAAGCTATCCGTCGTTGCTGAAAAAGACCCTTCCTGAATTTGATGTCGGCCAAAGAAGCATCACAGAACAGAGGCTATATAGCAATAGTTACGTACACGGGACACCCATATAATTGAGCTAATGCATGTAACACTCTTAAGGGCATGTTTGGAATACGGTAATTTTGTCTATTTTATGTGAGAATTGAATCGTTTCTTGTGAAATTTTAGTGAAATTTCTACATTCTAAATGAGGCCTAAATATTAATTTGATCGAGCATTATTTTGGATTTCGATTTTGTAGTGAACTTGGTTCATCTTGCACATTTGGGGAACAGAAAACTGCCAGGATAAAAGTAAAAAAAAACTGCCAGAAAATGTATGTAGTTCCAGCGCTCCACTTATATAAATATAGATAGCTCTAGTTATTTTCTGTGCAAGCTAGCTGCTTAGTGTTGCTCCATTAGTTAAATACTAGTTCTCAATCCTGAATCGCACGGCCTACATATATTCAATATACCTTTTTGTTTTTGTAAATTTAGTTGTAAGTTTATATAAATATGGATACCACATTTTTAGTTCTAAATTATATATATATTAAAATTTGAAAGTTCAACATTTTACCTTGCATGTTTTCTTTTCTTTTTTGCTAGAACCTTTCACGTTTTCTTTAGATAACACATTTGCAATTTCAATTCCAGGTTTATACATATTTTATATACACCAGGCCTTTCATAATCTTATTAGTGGAAAAATACGATGAGATTCTAAGGTCGCCTACAAAAGTCGGTGGAAAAATTTGATGGCATGTGAGATGACATCATGGTGTTAGGGCACTATAATTTTAAATGCATATATTTAACCTAAATTTAGGTACATTTTTTTAAAAAAATTTCAGTTTTAATGTATATACTCATCAATAACAATTCAAATAAAACTTGTACCTTTGAGAAAGAGAAAAACTATCGAATGGTATACCGTTTGCGTCAAGCGGTATACCATCCCCTCTCTCATGCTCCTTCTCCCTCCTGAAGTGCCGCGCTCCCTCACTCTTGTGCTCCCTCTCGCTCCCGTCTGTCGCTCCCTCCCTCCTCACCGCCGTCATCTCCTCACTCTCCTCTGCCGCTGGATCCGATTCCCCTACTATGGGTTCACCCTTCCCCCAGGCATAGAAGGAGGTCGGGGAGAGGCGATGGCTCGGCAATGGGCAGCGACGGGGGTGATGGGTAGGGTAGGAGGGTGATTAGCGGAGCTGAAGAACGGTGGTAGCGGCAGCTGTGGTAGTTAGGTTGGACAGGGCGATGCAGTGGGGAGGGGTGGGGGACTGCGCAGCGAGGTGGTCACGACGCCGCTAGCCGTGCGTGGTGGTGGAGGGTTCAGTGGGCAGTGGAGGAGGCACGTGGAGCTACTTTGGAGCAGAAGAAGAGAAGGGGAGCGGAGCGGCGGCACTTCAAGAGAAGAGAAAAGGGAGGGAAGGGGGCGCCGCAAGGGAGAAAGTATGCCGTCGGGAGGCATCCCGACGATATACCGTGGAGTAGTACTTCTCTTTGAGAAAATATACTCGAATTCAAAGATTTTGAATAAATTTAGATCATATGTTTTGCTGATTTTTATATAAATTAGCCCATACCTACAATCAAACTATCATCAAAAAGATTATTGCTGTTCGAATTTCAGTTCAAACTTGTTTGAATTAGCTAGTAAACTAGTTAAATTTGACATAAAAAAATCCAAAAATTTTCACACACAATACATAAGAGGAATACCTATTTTAGATAGCATGCATACATACATACATATATAGGGTCTATTCTTTTTCAGCTTCTTAAAACGACTTTTGGCTTTTGCTATAGTACCTAACTTTCAAACGAAATATTTTTTTTAAGATGAAGTCTACAGGTTAATTATAGTACACGTTAAAAGCTCAACATCTGTACCATCTAAAATCGCAAATAAGTATCTCTCTCTTTGTAATATCTGTCGTAAACAGCTAAAATTTAAAATTTTAAATCAAAAGTTATAAGACGCAGCAAAAAAGAAAACCCTATATATGCAGTATGCACGCATACATGCATAGGAGCGTACGATCTAGCTTAAACAGCTCAGATCGAGATGGTGGGAAGCCCATACCACTTACATAATTTTGCGATAACCCCCTGCGCATCTGAGTTTTTCACAAAAAATGTCCTCTACCTTGCCCCTACACACTCTCTCTCTCTAACACAGGAAACCAGGCACGGCGCCCTCCCCTCCCCACCCGACCCCGGACACCGCCCTCAGCCCCTCATCACCGCGGAGGCCGACCTAGGGAACCTAGGCGACGCCACGATTGCGACCGAGGAACCCAGGAGGCGTCGCCCTCCCCACCTGCCTCTAGACAGCGATAAATTTGTTCTCAAAATTTGTCAATTTATTTTGTTACTAACTCTCTTGATTGTTTCATTATCGCTTCATTGTCAATGTGTAGCATACCAGTACCACCAAGGAGGCTATACTTCTATATTCTGTGAAGCAAAGGAGTTGGTTGCAAGGAGCCTAACGCTCTCAGGATGTTTCATTTTCTATGTTCCAGCAAGGATTTGTTTTCCTTTGTGTAATGCCATTGTGGAGTGTACTGTTCCTATAAAATGCATTTCATCTATATACTCAGTGATGCTAAAAATGTCGTACTCTGTTACTGTTCCATTTCTCTACTTTTTTATTTAAAAAAATTGCTCTATGGTTTGTGGTTGAGTGCTGTCATGTGTTCTGATATTTATCAGTTTGTGTATTAGCTGTGGATTGTTTAACTCTATGCACCTCTGAATTCTATTTTGTTGCATGAGTTGGTACATGTGCATTGAGCTAGGCTGCATGCCTGCTGAACCCCAAGCCTCAAGTGATAGAAGCTAGTAATTCATTTCAGGAGAACCTCTAGCAGGAGACCTGCTAGTAGTTAATTTCAGTAAGGGGAAGTTATAGAATACAAATTACATATTAGAGGTAAGAGGAAGCTGCACTAGCAGTAGAAAAATTACAGCAATGGGCTATTTTCATTCAACGACAATTTGGAAGCTATTTCTCATTCTCACTGATGCTTGTACACAACAACAGTTTGGAAACCTGATACTGTACATGGCAGATGGAACAGGAAAAATGGCAATTCTCATTTCCATCATAACTGAACAAGCAAACAAAAAAGATAGTACACTTTAGGAAACACTACTACATTCACATTACCCTGATAATACCATATTCTGAGAATCAATAACCTGAATACATTCACTCAGTTTCGACTCACTGCAACAGGAAAAAATGGTAAATCTTTGCTTTTACTAAATGCTATTTAATCCATGATTAATCTTAGACAGGGCTCCTTCAACGTGTTGTGCTGCTTCTTTCTTCACAAAAATTAGATAAATTAATGGCTACAACCAAATGTCGTACTTCTGCACAAATGGAATCATGAAAACCATCTCAGTTAGCACCGGAAATTCAGGCAAACATGATGCACAAGTTCACAAATTTCAGAAATCATTAGAAAAATTCAGAAATTTACTTACACAAGCTAGGAGGGGGAGAGCGGCGGGCACGGGGAGGACGGGCGCGACAAGCCGGCGAGGTCGGGAGGGAGAGCAGCCCCGGGAGTAGCGAGCCGGTGAGGTCAGGAGGGAGAGCAAATCACAAACTCAGGTGCGTCGGGGTGGAGAGGCGGCGCTGTGGCAGGGAGGGGGGCGGAGGGCGGCGCGCTACGGCGCTAACCCTAGCGCTCTTGAGCGGGTTCAATTGAAATGTGAACGAGTCGAGACAGAGGGGGGCGTAGGGGGTAACATCGAGGAGGACTTTTTCGCGAAAAATCCGAACTCGCGGAGGGTAATCGCAAAACTGCTTAAGTGGCTGGGGGCTCTCCACGTGCCTCGATCCGAGCCGTTTGGGCTACTTCCGATGCTCATGGTTGGCATTACCCCCTTAGCCCACATTAGCCATTAGCGCTAATATGATACTAAAAAGGTGAAATTCTAATAAATATAAATCCAGAATAGGAAGGTATGAAGATGTGCATGTTTTACAAATATATGTTTTTCTAAATTAAAATTTTTGCAAAAATGGCACCCATATATATATATATACCCTTATATTTTTTTACTGGAATATAGGTTTAGATTTGTTTGCAACTCGGTGGACCCTATACCATCATAAATAATAGGTAGGAAATAAATGTTCTATGCATAGGAACTTTCCAAAAATTGTCAAAAAAAAATTACTGGAACATTTCAATGGAGTGCTATATCATCTTGCAAAATTTCATGGACAAGCTCAAATTTTTCAAAATTTTGAGTTTGTCCGTGAAAACTTACCAGCAGGAAAAAAAAATATCAGAGGTCACCGAGATTTCTAGTTTATTGAGAAAATCTCGGCCAATATTTTTAAACAAAATTTGAATTCTAATTTTGTTACCGGCCAAGATCTTGATAAAATCTCGAAAATCTCAGAATTTTTTGAAAATATGGGCCAAAATTTTTTTGAATTAAAAAGTACCTGAAATTAGCCGGTTCAAAAAATATGCTGGCCACCCTAAGAGCTCCCACGATGTACTCTTTTTGACTTCTGATTAACTAGCCGCATCTCCATCTAAGCTAGATGGGGCCGCGCGGCACGCGTGCCTGCATATCTGGGCATGAGAACTAGCTCTCCGCCTCTCCCCATCTCCCACACGTGTGGCTATCTGCCCGCCGCGCGCATGCAGCACCTTCCTCCCTCCTCCGTGCGTACGTTCCTGTCCACTACACTAGCTTGCATGCACCACAAACAGCCTCCGTCACCTAACATTGCCCTGTTTAACTGCGACTCATGATTTTTATCTGTATTTTTTGATATGACAATAGATCTGTATTTTTTGATATAACAATAGATGATAGAGATCGATACGGATGTTGCAACGATTTTAGATTCAGAAAACTGTTTGAAGAATTTGCTTTAAAAAACTATCCTATTTACTTAGATTTTTAGAAAAGCTAAAAGGACAAAAGAACGGAACCTATCATATATATATATATATATATATATATATATATATATATATATATATATATATATATATATATATATATATATATATATATATATATATATATATATATATATATATATATATATATATACACACCCCAAATCAATTCAAAGACAGCTGTGAGATTAGCTAGCCCGATGACGTATATAATCCGTCCAGCTGCTGTCGATCGATCGAATGATCTGAGGAACGGATATACGTAGGGTTTCTCACGTCTCTCTTTGGTGGTTGGAGATTCAATGTAGATGGCGCTTAATTAATTGCCTGTATGCTTAGATGCCTCTGCTCATCAGCAGGACATACACCTGCACTGAATTTCCTCGAGGCGTTGCTTTCTCTCCTTTTTGCGTGTATATTCAGTTGATATGATGTTAGAAAACGCCGTGCCTACCTACCGGTCGTACGTAACATGCATGATTAGATGAACACGGCCTGATTTGTATCGGTTAATCACAGTACTGGAATTGAATCAGACCGCGCGCATGCATGCACATCATGGTTGCTCATCGATCAGCTGTAACATCAATAAGTAGCATAAGTGTGACGTCACACCACGTTAGTTATCATATGAATTGAAATAAAAGAGGTGAAAATTCATAAGAGATGATTCTCTAAAAAAAAAGTAAGATCCCGTTTGTTTTTCTGGAGAAAATGAAGGTTTTTACGCATAAAATCAAGGACCTCTGCATAATTTCAGAAAAACCGTGGGTGCTATCTAGCAAAAGGGAATGCCTTCATGAAAATACAAAAGACATGTATGCAATTTCGGAGAAGCGGAGGGGGGTTTTGGGGGAAAAACAACGTAGCAGCGTTTTTCCTGCAAAGAGCCAAAGACATTTATGCTATTTCACAAATTCTGAAGCCTTTTTGTAAAAACACAAATGTAGAAGGTCTTTTTATAAAAATGATAATGTGACATAGGGGGAGGCTTTGAATCCCTGAATGTAATATAGTGATGATGAATAACCAAATCAACATAGTAGTACTATTAGCTAGTGGTAGATAAGCCGGATTTAGGTCCCACTCATTTCAGCTTCAATTTCTAGCTTCTGGCTCGTAGTTCATTATTCCTTAATTTCGTCTTTTTTGATTTTTAGTTTTTTAGGCTTCTTTGTCTTTTTTTTCTCATATTTATTTACATTGTCTGTAATAAAATAACCTATTTATTAAAAAATTAAATTTAATTATGTAAAAAACTATTAGTTGCTACAACGTAAAATAATCTAACTATAGTGAGAAAAAAAGGCTAAAAACCAACTGAGCGCACCCTAATCACCGCACACGGCCAATTTATTAGCATGTATACATTGCCGCTAGCTATCTCATCAGAGATCGACGATGGCCGTTTTATGTACCGGTGGAAGATCGATGATTCAGCTCTATCTATGATTGAACACGCATGGATCAGTACGTTGAATGCATGCATGCTCGCAAAAAAAATGTTTTCCTACCTTATTTTGTCTCCTTCCTTGGGTTTCGTTTTTAGCGAGGATCGTACGTATTTTCAAATAAAATGAATATTTTTTCGCATAAAATCAAAGACTCGTATATAATTTCGGGAAAAGCCGACGACTAATCCCAATCCTGCTGCCTGCAACTGCAGAGGACATTCGGTGAAGGGGTTGATCTAAGCGTGAGGGCGAGAGAGACGGCTCCGGCGTCATTGCGTTTCCTGCAGCCATGTGGCCCGAGTGAACTGACCTCATGATCGACCTGTGGTGGACGTCAGAGATGCATGGTCAGCTGGATGGGCCATGGGTGCCCCTGCATGCTCGATCGATCCATTCTTCTTTCGGCCTTTGCATGTGCGCTGTAAAGCTGCATGCCAGCATGTGAATTGTGCTGGCTCCCGGTAAAAAAAAAAAACTAAAAATCAGCATGGACCAACCGAGCTAGGTTTTTCGAGTCCAATTAGTTATTCCTCCTATATCGGTAATCGGTGTGGTTTGGCTGGTCTGGCAAAATCAGCATCGCTACGTACGTACATGCCTTATAGTAAACTGCCTTACACTGTACTTACGGACGCAGCAGGACGGAGGAAAAAAAACTAGGCTGGCTCTGCAGCGGCTGCAAGATGCTGTGAAGCTAACTTCACAGGCAGCGCAGTGGGCTGGGACAAGGCTACAGGGCCATTGGGGTCGTACCGCCGTACTCCTACTCTTACCGGCCAACAGTAACATGATAAAGGATGCGTTTTTTTTTTTTGCTTCGAATTATAATTTTTATCTGTATTTTTGACATAGCTACGGACGATCAAGATGTCAATGCAAATGGTATATATGATTTTAGGATTAGAAAAGTATTTAGATAATCTATTTCAAAAGACTAAGCTGTTTCGATGTTTGGCTTTTTAAATTTTGAAAAATCCAAAGCATAAACCAAATGCCCAAAAACAACATGGGCAAAGCAGCCTTCGGTTCTGGTCGCCCGACCTTCTGGGCTCTTTCTCTCTCTCTCTCTAGTCTCTTGTAGACTTTGTCAGTTCTGCACGTACTGGAGCCGGCCTGAGGTTTTCCAGTTGTCTGTGAATCGGACGTACGCACGTAAGTACGTAGTAATGCCACCAGCCCACCTAGTTCAGCCCATCAAATTTAGATCAAGCATGCTTCAGCCCAGCACTTTGGCCCATGCATGGTTCGCAGAGATAGCGCGCGCTAAGGGGTGATGTATTGGCTTTTTACTTAATGATTGTTGGTTCTGGAAGGAGGACGTGAACCATGTAAAGGGCCATGTAAAAAATTAGGAAGAGATAAGTGTGTGTGATGAAAACGAGAGAAGTAGAGTGGGTGATGTATATGTCTACCTTACCCCTGAAGCGAAACAGTAGCGAGAGGAGTGAATTAACTATTTTGAAAAGTCAAATATTTGTATAAGCTTTTTGCTTTTCTAAATAAAAACTAGAAGCAAACACTAATATGAATATAACCTAATTCTCTTCGTCATGATGCGAATTGAGTGTTTTCCGAGCAGGTCGTCAGCTAATGTAGTTTTTAATCTCATACACAATTGTCCTCAGATACCACAGCATTTTTTTGGTTTTTTGAAAGACTCATTTCCCTGTTTCCAGTTACCTAAACAGAAAATGCCGATACCATGCACAAACTCGACAATATATAATTATCTCCTGGCTAGCTCTCGTACCTAGTCTCGTGAAGCAATAACTACTATTCCATTTTCTACATAGAACACACAAGAGAATTGGAGAAAAACTACAAACGGTACACTTTTTTGTATCTTCCGACAGCATAGCTCCACATCATCCGATCCAAGCATCCAATGGTTGTAGCATTATCTCCAATCTCCCGCTGGTCTCTCACCCTCATAGATCCTGATGCTCTATCTTCTCTCTCTCTCTCGCTCACACAGACAGATGGCCGCTGTTGCCAGGTTCACTGTACCCCCTAGGTGTAGAGAGAGACTAGGGAAACGATGGTCTAGTGGTGGGTGATGGCGGGAGACAATAGGTGATAATAAAGGGAGGCACGACAAGATGGGCACTGAATAATAGGTTGGAGATGATAAGATAGGAGGAGACGGCGGTGCGGTGAAGCGACAAGGTCGTCGTCAGTCACTGATGGTGGAGGAGGAGGCAGAAGAGGGGTGTGGAGTTATTGTCGGTGTTGGAGAAGAGGAAAGGAGAGGGGAGCAGTGGGAGAAGGCTATAGTGCTCTCAATGATACAGTGTGGTGTAGAATTGCCGCCAAAATTAAGGGGGTGTTCGTTTTAGCGATGGCTTCTGGTTTTTTGTTGAAATTTCACTGTAGCTGATTTTTTTTTATTGTAGCTGATTTAGCTTTTTGGGCATAATTAAATTTAAAAAAATGTAAAAATAGAAAAAAAATATGTTAACCCATCACGGACAATACAAAGGAACACGAGAAAAAATAAAAATACAAAAAAGCTCAAAAAATCTAAAAAAATTCAGAAAAAGACGAATTACTGAATAGTGAAAAAAAGCTAAAACTAGAAGTAGAAGCTAAAACAGCGGTAATATTGTAACATGACTACACGGCGCTAAAGTGGACCGAGCCGTGCTATTCTAGAACTTCGTTTTTTTTTTAATTACGTTTCAATTGCACTGTTCCTCTTGTTTTCTTTGCATTCTTTTGTTCCTTCAAGCTATGGGCCATCACGGCCTAAGTGCATGGGCCAGAAGCTTTCCGCTTCTACGAAATATCCCGTTGCTTCTCTTGTTCCAACGTCAGCGTGTAGATTCCATGATATTGATAAGCAAAACGTGTCGAATTCCATTTGCTTTTCCAATAATCTTTTATCTTCACTGATACGTTTGAATTCCATCAAAAATTTCACCAGCGTTTCCCCAAGGGCCACCACTTCCATGCATGCTCTGTTCAAATCTCTGCAGATTCACCCATGTATGTGACAAAGCTTAGAGGCTAGGCATGGTCCCAGCTTAGATCCCGAGTAGCCTCTAAACACTAGATGTCCTAGCAGCTTCCTCCTAGCCGTAGTGCTTTCAACACTAGCACAACAGAGTGCACCACCCAGGATTTAACGCACGTTTGAAGCGGCTTCGACTCTTAATTTTTGACTTTCAATCAAACGACCGGCTTTTAGAAGCAACTTCACCTGGATCAAACTCTACCGCCACCACGCGCTCCGCCTCGCCCCTGACAGCGCTGCCACTCGCTTCGCCAGTGCCCCGACAACGCCACCACGTGCTCCGTCGCCGCCACCACGGGCTCCAGCTCCATCACTGTCAGGCGTCCTCCTCCTTCCCGCTATCATCCCCCTCTGCGCCGGCCTCCTACACTAGATCCGATGGCCTCCACGCTGAATCAGATGAGGGCGCTGGATCCGTCGTTCTGGTGGCCTAGCAGGCTATAGAGAGTACGCATCATGCGGCAATGACAGCGATATTTATTATGATTTTTTTAGTTCTACTTGCAACTCGTTGAAACTGGAGACACAATTCAGTTAGCTCAGCGACAAGACAAAAGATTTAGCCTAATTATACACCCCTCACTTTTAACCACTTCTAATTGTTACTGTTCTACAACCAAAAACTCTTGCTAAAAGGCAGAAGCTCCAACCGTTCTAAACGGCCCCATAGCAAGCCTTTCTTTGCATGTACGTGTCCTAGCAGAATATTGCACCAACCTTTTTCCCCTTCTCTGCTGCTCGTTGCTTAGCAAGTTCTTGGGATCGATGACCAACCTTCAAGGTATCCTTCATGTGACCTCTCTTTTGGAAATGGGTCATTTTTTTGGATTATAACTTATAATTTATAGTTTAAATTTTTAAATTTTGACTATTCACGAGAGATAGTATGGAGAGAGAGACATTCACGTGCAATTTTAATCGATGTAGCTGAAGTCGGTACACTATATACTACAATCAATTTGTATACTCTATCTTGAAAAGATACCTTATTTAAAAGCTTATTACTGTAGCATAAGCCATAAATCAAAAACCAAAAAGAACGTGGCTAAAGTAAACAAACATGAAGGCCAGAGAAAAGGAGAAAGAAGGCCAAGTAATCTTAGCACACTGCTATTGGAAATGATCTGTGCAAGACCTTAATTTCCAAGTTAAGCATCAAGCATCCATCACATCTATAGGGTAAACTAATTGCTTAACCGGTTAGAAAGGATACTCATATCACAACAAATATCATCGATCGATACTACCTTTTTTTTCTATTGGTTTCTAAGTCTCGTAGCATTTTCTTGTCAATGGAGGAAGAATCCTTTTTAAAAAAACTTATTCATCATTATCTGAGTCATGCAGTGCAAGAACTCAAACCAATGGGCTGTGGTCTAAAGGAGAATATTTGCATGGATTAATTAAACCTGTTGTTGGGGAAGGGTCTCTATGCAACCTTGAGCCCGCATCCAATTCGAAGCAACGACTTGCCAATCCTGACCGAAGGACGCAAAGTTAACCGAAGTACGCAAGGTCGGTCAAAAAACGCAATATCGGCTAGAGTATGAAGGTTGACCTTAAGAGGACCCCGGGCTAACCCTGGGTGAAGTACACAAGGTCGACCTAGGTAGGACCCTGGGCCAACCTCGAGCAAAGTACGCAAAGTCGGCTCAGGGAGGACCCTAGGCCAAGTACTCAAGGTTTGGACCCAACGAGGCCTACGTGGAGCAAATGACCGAAATATCCTCAGGAGTAGGCCAAACCCTAAGGGTAAAGTTGTAACTGCGCTGGCCACCCCCTCTCCCCCTATAAATAGGACCCCTTGTAATGGGAGGAGGATGCCACTCTTGTAACTCTAATACACTATTCTTGAATTCACTTGGTAGTGGTGGAGATACTTCGAGGTCTCTTCGTGGTGGCTGTGCTACTTCGAGATCCCTTCGTACCATGACGATCTTCGTATTCAATTGGGGGTGTTTATAAGTTTATTGTCTGAACTCCCACCGACGACAGTTGGTACCGTCCATGGGAACTTGAACAAGAAGCCATACCGCCTAAGAAGAATAAGGCGTGGAAGGCCACCGATGTGAACCCTCCTTCGAGGCCAAAGTCAACTCGGGTCGTAGTCCATGCCACCCCAGGGCGAGGAGCACGGGCGAACACCTCTCGGTGAACTTGGTCCACCCGTCTCCCCCCTCAGGAAGGTTCGACTTGCCATGGACCAAGGCCACCTAATGCCCTTCTTAGTGGAATCTATAGTGAAGCAAAGGCACCTCGTCCTGAGTGTTGTCTCCAGAATTAGACTTTGCATGAACTACCTCTCCGAGTCTACTCCAACACCAGGCATATCGTCAAAACATTGTGGGCTACTGGGGGGTTCGTTGGCTTGAGGTCATGCACCAACCCCTTATGAGATCGGTGCATCGGCCCAGGTGGGCGACTGACGACAGTCCGGATAGGTGAGGGGCTACTGTTGGGGGAGGGTCTCTGTGCAATCTCAGGCCCGCATCCAATTGGAAGCAATGACGTGCCAACCTCGGCTGAAGAACGCAAGGTCGGCTGAAGAACGCAAGGTCGGCCAGAGTACGCAAGGTTGACTCTAAGAGGATCCCGAACCAACCTTGAGCGAAGTACACAAGATCGACCTAGGGAGGACCCCAAACCAACCCTGGACGAAATACGTAAGATCGGTCCAGGGAGGACCCCAGCCGAAGTACTCAAGATTTGGACCCAGTGAGGCCTACGTAGAGCAAATGACTGAAATATTCCCAGGAGTAGGCTAAACTCTAAAGGCAAAGTTGTAACTATGTAAGCCACCCCTTTCCTCCTATAAATAGAACCACTTGTAATGGAAAGAGGAGGCCACTCTTGTAATCTTAATACACTTTTTTGGAATTCACTTGGTAGTGGTAGAGATACTTCGAGGTCTCTTCATGGTGGTTGTGCTATTTTGAGGTGGTTGTACTACTTCGAGATCCCTTCGCACCTACGGCAGTTTTCGTATCCGACTGAAAATGCTTATAAGTTTACTGTTGGAATTCATACCGACGACACTTGTAATAGCATACCAGCCCATTCCAGAGGCACATTATAACATACTTAATTCTGTAAAATTCCTAACCTAGTAGATAATTTACATAAGCCAATTGGCGATGCTGCGTGAGGAATTAGTTCCAGACAGCACGTGCTTCCCAACCCATCCTGCCTTTATTATTATTATTTTGCCTAAATCATTTGGTCTACAGTGTTTGCTGCCAGTTTGACGAGTATATCTGTTTTGTTTGCAAAGTCAGATACGGATCCCGATGACTTCTACCTTACTGAAGGTCAGCTGAAAAATTGATACTCCCTCCGTTTCAATACGTATGTTTTGAGATACATACAAACAAAATTTTAAAAATTTGACCATCAATATCTTTTGAAATATTTAGATTAAATATATGAAAATCACATGTATATAGATTTATCTCGAAAAATATTTTTATAATATTATAATTGTGTTGGGTATCATAACTACATTATAATAAAAATTTATGATCAAAATTATGTTTTGAAGATCATATTATTATTTAAAATGATATGTATTTATGACCCGAGGGAGTACAAATTTACGGTTATAGCTCAACTAAGACCGCCTGCTATTTCTGCCATTCTCGAGAGGCCATAATCAGCTTTTGTCTTGCTTAGCATCCATTTCATGCTCTACTCACAACAAATTAGCAAGTTTCAAACCATGCATACCGGGGAGAACATTCAACCAGAAGGAAAGAACACTGAATTTCAAGTTTGGATAAATGAGCCAAACCTGTTCAAAATTAAACCCCACACTGCCCAGTTCAGTGCGAGCTCTCATGTATTTCCCCTGTAGCGGCAAAACAACGTTCAAATCCCTGTGTTTGAATTGAATTAAAGCCCAAATTAAATGCCTAAATTCAATGACGGATGCTGCCTCCAGTCCTCGACTCCTGGCCCCCTCTTCTACAGGTTACTACCCCCTACCTGCCATGCGCAAAATGCCAGTCCAGGCTAGCACATTAAACCATCCTGTCCATAGCCCACACCTAAACATCAACGGGGAGTTATTCTGGGCTGTGATTTATAATTTTGTTTAAAAATTTTGAATTTTGAAATATTTGTGAGAAGGTTGTGATTTATAACTTTTGATTAAAGATTTTGAATTCTGGAATATTTGTGAGAAGCAGTACGCAGAGAGAAATATTCGTATATGATTTTGGTCGGTATAGCTAAATTTGATACACTTTATACTATAATCTACCTGTAAACCTCTCATAAAAAACACACCATTTAAAAGTAGTTACCGTAGCAAATGAGAAAAAGTCAAAGCTAAGTCAAACGAACCCACCGGTGTCGTCGGACGGCTATGATACAACGAAGGTACAGTACTGTTCGCCTCTGCCATTCTTTTTTAAATGCTGAGGATCCTTGTCCGGTTGTCCCTGTTTGACATCTCTATCGAAAGGTGGTAGTACGACTGTAGAACCATTAGCAGTTTTATCAAGCTGCTAGTAGTAGTAGTAGTAGAGTTGTTTTAGGCCAGCAGTAGTGGAGTTTTTTTAAGCCAGTAGTAGTAGTAGAAGAGCTGTGGAGGCAAGGAGCAGTTAAAAGCTCGTCATAATTGACATCGTATCATGTGCTAGAAAGCTTTGTTTAGGATCGTTAAAAAGGCATATTTGACGCAGCTGGGTTGTGTCATGTGTGAGCGCCTGTTGCTCTACTTCTGATTAAAATACACAGCTTGGAATTAAAGGGTGATCGTTTTAGCGATAGTTTTTGATTTTTGATTGAAATTTTACTGTAGTTAGCTTTTTTTTACTGTAACTGAGTTAGCTTTTTGGGTATAATTAAATTTAAAAAATGCAAAAATAGAAAAATATGTTAGCTCATCACGGACAATGCAAAGGAACACAAGGAAAAAAGAAAGATGTAAAAAAACTCAAAAAAATCTAAAAAAATTCAGAAAAAGATAAATTACTGAATAGTGAAAAAAAGCTGAAACTAGAAGCTGAAGTTGAAAAAAAGCTGAAACGAGCGGGGCATAAGAAATTGGAGTGCTGGATTAATAAGCCGTTGTCGTGGAGATTAAATAGTCACCGCATGCAGCTCTGAGTAGCACCCAAATCCTCGTATAAACTAACTACCGTCAAACTTACCCATAATCAGATCATCCATATCATGAAGCTCAGTAAACCGGAGAATGGGCTTCAGTTCTTGTTTTAAAAAAGGGGAATCATGAGATTCAGTCAATAATAGCTGGAGAATAGTTGACATATATATTTATTCCTTTATGGATTAAGATTGAAATGTAGGCAACCATGACTCCGTCCGTAAGCAAAAAAAGCTTGGAGAAGCATAAAATTCACCATTCCACCGCCAAAGCGCAAAAAGCAATGTCATAAAATTAATTACATTCTCACTTTTTTGGGGGGCAAATCTTGGCAAGAAATAAAATTGAGGTAAAAGCTTAGTCGTTAAAGATGAGAAGATTTACAGCATTTGCTGTCATGTCAGATCAGGTTACCGTGCCGGCACCGCGTTGTCATTTGTTCTGAAAAAGAGAAGAAAAAAAACTTGAGCGACTATGCTAAAAGCTTTTCACCTCGCTACTAGGCTACTTTTTTGTCTGAACATCTGAGCAAGCAAAGTATCGACCAGACCAAAGTCCTTCGGAGCCTCACAATTCCAATTTCTTCCTTCCTGACGGCAACAGCATAGCAGTAGCACTTCACTGGGAAGCGCGCTTCGCCAGCACGAACTCCTCCTGCTCGGCGAAAATTCCATTCTATTACGCGCCGAAATTAATACTCGTGGTCGTGGATATCGCGGCGCGCAGCTTAGACACGCGCGACGTGGATGCGAAAACGAACAATAAACGCGCCATGCACGCACCTGGATGCTGTGCAGTGCGCTACCAGTAGCGGTAGTTATTACAGGTGAGCAGAGCGCCAGACGAGCGCAACGTTGCATTCGCACACGGTGGCGCTCGTAATATATTCCTCCGCGCAGTCCCCTCCTCCACGTCCGAGCTACAGGGCAGATCGATCGTTCGCGCACGGCGCACGTAGTTAGTAGCTGGCCGATGCCGTGAGGCAAGCGGATCATCATCATCAGTTGCTTCTGCTGCTGCTGCGAGATCGTTCAGTGCTAGTGGTCGAGTGACTGCTGCAGATGGGCAAGGCGGGTAGGTGGCTCGGAAGCTTCCTGCCGGGCAAGAAGGGAAAGGACAAGGGCGGCCGGCAGACGCCGCCGCTCGTGCCGGCGGCGGAGCAGGGATTGGCGTTGCAGACGGTGACGCCGGCGTCGACGCCGGGAGCGAAGGAGAAGAGGGGGTGGAGCTTCCGGCGGCCTGCGGCGTCGGCGGGCGGGTCAGGGAAGGATGCGGGTCAGCTCGCGTTCTTGGAGCCCTGGGTGGATCCGGATCAGCACGCCGTCGCGGTGGCCATTGCTACTGCCGCCGCCGCCGAGGCCGCGGTGGCGGCCAAGCAGGCGGCCGCCGCCGTCATCCGGCTGACGGCGTCCGCGCCGGGGTCGAAGCGGACCGTCATCGGCATTGACGAGGCGGCGGCGATCAAGATACAGTCCGTCTTCAGATCCTACCTGGTGAGTCGCGTCGGTCCCGTTCTTGTTCTGCGTGAAGCGATCGAACAATTGTATGTGAGACCTGTTTGTTTCTTGGGATCGATGCGCAGGCGAGGAAGGCCCTGCGCGCGCTCAGGGGGCTTGTGAAGCTGCAGGCACTGGTGCGCGGCCACCTCGTGCGGAGGCAGGCGAGCAATACCCTGCGCTGCATGCAGGCACTCATCGCTGCCCAGAACCGGGCGCGCGCTGCTCGCCTCCGGCTCCTCGACGACGAGAAGCCCATCCGCACACCGGGGATGACGCTGACCCGGCGCTCGCCGCACCACCCCCGATTCCGGCAGCAACAGGTACGCGACCGACTGTGTTGAAAATTGGATGCATCCGACCATCAAAGCCTGGAACTAAGTTTCATTAATGCGAAATGTAGGAGCTGGAGGAGAACGTCAAGATCGTGGAGGTGGACACCGGCGATGGCGAGGTGCACGGCACGCCGTGGACGTTCCGGCGCAACAGCTGCTACGCCACGCCGCTCTGCCGCACGCCATCCAAGGTCGAGCTGTACCAGAAGGTGTCGCCGACGCCGTCGGCGCTCACGGACCCGAGCGCGCGCACGTACAACGGCCGGTACGACGACTTCTCCTTCGCCACCGCGCGGACCAGCCCGTGCCACTACGCCTACGACGCGTCGTGCAATCAGCAGCAGCAGCAGAGCCACAGCGCGGACCACCCACTCTTCATCCCCAGCTACATGGTCAACACGGAGTCGTCGCGCGCCAAGGCGCGGTCGCAGAGCGCGCCTCGGCAGCGGCCGTCGGGGTCGTCCGCCCCCTCCGAGGCGTCGTGGGAGAGGCAAGCCAGCGGCCGGCGCAGGACGTCGCTGGAGGGGCCGATGCAGGCGGCCGCGCGTGCGCTGGTGGTGCCCAAGGGCGCCGTACGCGTCCAGCGGTGCCCGTGGCAGGCGAGCGCGCCGGCGGCGTGCCCGTGGGGCGTCAGGCTGGACATGTCGAGCGCGTCACTCCACGACAGCGAGTGCGGGTAGACGAGCACCGTGATGACCGCAGCCACCACCACGTACCGCTGGTCGGTCGCCGCGGACAATGCCGGCATCGCGTGATGACGCCACAACTCACATGGTTTCTGATCGAATCAGGCAGAAGAAATGCTAGTGTCAGTAGGGAGACAACAAGTTCCTGCTAGTACTGGGGTACTGAAGTTTCTGTGACTCTAGCTAGTTAACAGTAGAAGTAGCTGAGCATGAACTCTGAGTGATTTTCTAGGGTCTGATCACACTTAATTTGGTGTTTTTGCGTTCCAAGAAGCAAGCATAAGATTGTTTTTGTACTTTGTTTCTGTTGTAATTGTAGTGTGCGATCGATCTTTCAACCATTCTGACAAGTCCTGATCGTTGCAGACTGAACTGAACTGAAGCAAGCAGAAGTTGCAGTGTCTTCCTGCTATTGACTTTTATATTAACTGTAGGAAGCTGATCAGGCCTCCGGATCCACCTTTTGCGATCAGAGAGAGAGAGAGAGAATTCTCTGTCGGCGAACTGAAAGAATGTACTGACGAGTGGCGACGACTCAAGCACAGCACATGGTGCATTCTGCTTGGTAGAACGAACGAACCAGCTGTACAATGTACGCGACACAAGTGTAGGTTCATGTGCGGTACTAGGCTCCCGCGGGGGGAGATGGAGAGCAACCAAGAGAGGAAAGAAGTCCGTTTCAAACGGTTTTAATTTTTAATTTTTTAAACTAAAAGTTATTTAAAATATATTAACTTTTAGTTTCGGTTTTTTAAACTTTCTTTGACTTTTTTCTCTTATTTCTTTGTATTATCTATAATGATATAAGTTTTTTTTTTCAATTTTTCTTATTTATTTTCTATTTTTTTAAAAAAATTAACAACCACTACAATATAATTTTAATAAAAAAAACTATAAATTTAAACCACAAGCCAGTAAAAACCCACTAAGTTTCAGGAACCAAGATTGTCTCATTGACAAGACATGCATGGTAGCTTAGGGCCAGTGCTGTGCCGCTTCATTATTCATACCGGTGAAGATATCCTTCCTCTGGTTTAATTTACTATCTTCCTTTTGGTAGCAAACTGACTGATCAGGAATTCTGACAATATATGAGATCCGTGGTCCTTGCAATCATCTTAGCTAGCTATGTTCCGGACAGTTCACACAATTTGCACTGTAGTGCATTTTTTCCTTCAAATTTGATCCTCGGATTTCTGTTTTTGTAAAAATAGCTCCATTCCCGAGTTTGGCAAGCACGATAGGCAACACTTGTCTCTTGCTCGCCTGCCGCACCACCAGAGTTTGACAGGAGCGGGCAACAGTGACAGGCGGGGCCCATAGGGCTGTTGAGCTGTCCTGGCTCGACGTAGGTGTTGGTGGGCCCCACAGGCCTGCTGAGTTGCTCTGGCTTGGTAGGTGGCTAGGTGGGTAACCAGCCAGACAAGATGTGACACGCTCGATTGTGATTCATATGGCCTTTGGTAGCGCTTGGCGCTATCCCCTATGCCCACGTGCGTTTGCGTGTCCCTATCGATCGTTAACGCCTCTCCGCCAGCATAAAATGGCTCTCATTCCTTTCTGCCCTCTCATCTGAAGCCGCACAGTTGAGTTTCTTCCCTACTGAGCGAGAGAGAGTTGAGGGAGAAGAAAGAAAGAGATAGTAGAAGAAAGTTTAAATTAGTTTTTTAATGTGATTTTTCTGCGATCTAGAAGATTTCATAGTTAGAATTAGCGTAGATTCGGTGAAGACCTTTAAGAAGAGATATATTTCAATCAACTGCGAGCAATGAGCTTAATATGTCATTACGTTTCATTAGCGTAACATTGGTTTGGTTGTATAAAATGCTCTTGATAATCATGTTTAGCTAACGTATGTATTTAGTTCGTATGGATGATATTTTTGTAATTAGCCATGTTAACGATGTATTAGTGGTAATAATGATGATTCTTTGTAAATAGCCGACGGAATACACATTATTATTTGTACTTTTGTTGTTGCCTTTGTAAATTAGGAAATATTTATGTGCGTATACACACACACATATTGCTCTGGTACCACTGGAAATATTTAGTGTTTTTGGGAGTTGAAGAAGGTGGTTGGCAATATTGCTTAGAGTTGTACATGGAGATTGCAAGTAATCCTGGTGCGATGATATATAGGAGACCAATGGTATATATGTAGTTTGTAAATAGGGCAGAAGCGTTCAGTAGGGCAGAAGCGGGCGTCATCCCACGCGGGTCCACGAGCCTGCGCTAGAAACGGCGCTAGCACGTACGCGCGTGATACACTCACCCTTCACTCCCTTACCATAAAGCATGGCACAGTAATTTGTTCCAGAGCATTCCTAGATAGTTCTCTGGAACTATGGAAGTACGCACTGCTAATTTCAGCAGAACATAACATCCGTGAAGACATTTTTAGGGGAATGAAGATGCCAGGTTAAACAATAATCCAAAGTAAGAAATTTTATTCACTACGGCTCGCGAACTCTAGTACAAGTGTGCAAGCAAAAAATTAAAGATACCTCGGTACTTACATCAGCAAACGATGACCGGATCATTGCACAGCCTGCCATTACATCCTGTGCGTAGGACGACGAGCAGCAGTAGTACTGCCATTGCTGCCAATCGTACTTGTCAGAAAAATGCAAATTGCATAGATGAAGATGAATATTCAAGGTCGGACCTTCCTTGCTGCCGTTTCTGGCCACTCGCAGATTCCCTCCTCGCCTCCTTCTCGATGGTGTCACATGATCTCGAGAGGCCGGCCTTGTTGCGTTGAGGGTGGGCCCAGTACGAGTGTGTGTGTGTCAACTGAGAGCAGCAAGCATCCGTGCCACCCCTTGGGTCAGCAGCCAGCCTCTCAAACCTTCAAACCCGAGGATCCATGCAGCGTTCTGATGAAACCAGCAAGGTCGGCCTGGGAAGGGAAGCAGCAGGCAGCAGCTCATCGCGATGAGTTTGTTCCATGGCTTTGGTCGCGCATGGAACTAAAGCTGAACAAGGATCGCAACCGCCCAGCTCGCTGGGCCGCAAGCCCAGGAGTCCAGAATTGGCCGGGGAAGAGTACTCACTCCTTTGCTGCTGAATATATACGTCATCTTATTTTAAACTTTGGAGATGCTATATAACATTTAACTGTTTTTTAGAAAAATTAGTCAAATTTCATATCATTCAATTTGTGTCAAGATTCGTGCTCCCGCCCACCTCTGGCGAGGCTCCCCGTCATCTTGTTCTCCAACCATCGCCTTCGTCGATGTCTTCAACGGAGGCGCCGAGTTAGGGTTTAGATTCACCGGTTAAGATTAAGGTTCACCGGTGACCACTGGACTTAGAGGGATGCCAGAGTGGTGGCGGATCGACGGTGGTGCCACCAGACACCGATGAGGAGGGTGGTGGCACATGGAGGGGTGGGGGCGGTGGTGGCGGCTGGGGAGGAGGAGTTAGGTCAGGATTAGATTCATATAGAATTTTAGGGCTCGATCTATGACGTTGGATTTCGATCCGACTGTTTAGAATCTAATTGATTTTAAATAAAAAATAGTAAAATTTTCTATAAACAAACCCTTTAAACTCAAACATAGGTCGTCTTGCAATGTGTACAGCTGAATATCCTAGCTTTGTCCATCGATGTGTCAAATAGTACCGAGATTGGCCAGATGGATTTCGCATGAAAAGATTCACCATGAAATACACTCTCAGCATAACTATTATAAAGATTAATGGCCAAAGTGGTAAATATTGGCCTCGTTCTTTTCTGCTTCTGATTATGGTTTATGATTTATGTTATAGTAATTAACTTTCAAACGAAGTATCTTTTCAAGATAGATAAATCGATTATAATAAACAATGTACCTACTTCAGCTATACTGACAAGAATCGTACATGAATGTCTCTCTCTCGCACGAACAATCAGAACTCAAAAATTGAAGCCATAAGCTATAAAACACAGCCCAAAAGAACGACCCATTCATTCTATACATTTACCAAGTTCCAGAAGCCACAGATGCATAATAATGTGGCTCTCCAGCCTCCATCACACTTGGGTTTGGTTGCACTGCACTCGCTCAAGCAGAGCTTCACACCTCGAGTTGACCGCCGCACCTGTGCAGGAAGGAAACAGGGGACAAGATCATAAGAATCTGAAACAAAGAAAACAGGCAAGATTCTGAGAGACCGTGTAAGAACATTGCAGCTTTGAGTGACCATGTACAGTACAGAGCTGAGCAGCCCTTTGTCCAGTCCATCGATCGGTGCGTCGGTACACCTCCAGCCTGGAGCTGATCGCTTCTGTAATCGCTCGCAAGGTACAGTACACTCCGTTTCACCGGAGCACGCGGAAATATATCGATCCGTATAAATCATATGCGAGGTTGAATGGTAAAAACAGAACCATGAGTTCACACATGCACATAGAAACGAGAAGAGCAGAGGACGATAGCATTTTCGTACACGGTCATGGCGTTGTCAACAGTTGAAGACAGCTGCAAGAGGCCAAAAGCACAGCACTGCCCATGATTCTAGCATCCCGAAACCCAAACAGTTTGTAGTTTTCTCCCCGGGTAGGCAGATACCAGGACATGGCCTAGGGAGGAGGGGCAGCACATGGACAGATTCGGCTAGTACAAGCTCCTCTCAAGTTCCTGTCCTTGCCTCCTTCCTGAATCCTGATTCACATGGCCACCGCTGCCTACTTGGGATAAGGCAGCACAGTTTACTCTACCCATCAGGATATAGTATAACCTACCTTAACTAGGCATATGCATGCAAGCACCCTAGGTCAGAACGATCAAAAACTTTTCTGCTCCTACTCTTTCAAATTCCAAGTGACTTCAAGTTGTAATCCTTTTTTTTGTAACGAACAGGCTTCAAGATGTAATCTTGGTGCATGGATGCATAAGCAAGCAACTGAGATGTTGCTCAATGGAGATTGGCTCGATCCACTGAAACACCCTCCAGCCCTGATCAAGAGAGGCCTGGAAGGCCAAATTACCTTTGAAGCACTAGATGGTTACAGGACCTGGGATTTCACTACTTCCTGGCTCAGACTTACAACTCCACTGCTGCTTCCTAGTTAACACTGGGGGCCCTAGTTAACACTGGGGGCCTAGAAAAAAGTAGCAAGGTAAATCTTAAGCTGGGGTAACACTGAGGTGGTGTTCACTCCCAGCAGCTAGACTGAATGCTAATACCTCTTAGCCTACCTGAGCTACATTGCACATTACAAAACTGAAAGTTCCGGTCACGTCTAAGCAAGGTGAGTAGGCTACAACCCTGTCTCCTTGAAGCTCTTGGTGAGCCAGATGGCCGTCTCCCTGGGGGACACTTTCTCAGGGCCAAATGGCTTCAGCAAGATCCCCAGCTCCTCGTACCTCTCCTGCTGCAGCAGCTGCGCGCTGAACTCGAGCAGGCCTTCCAGCGCCTCCGCACGCTGCTGGTACGACGACATGTCGAACCGCCGCTGCCTGGAGTCCGAGGAGCCGCGGCTGGAGGCAGCGGTGGCGTTGCGGCCTGAAGAGTCGCTCCCGTTGTCCCCGTCGGTGCGGAATATCTGGACCGTGCACTTGTCCTTGGTAATTGACCGGTCGATGAACTGTTGCGGTGCGGCGGAGTACGAGCCATGAGCAGAAGAGGGCTTGCGGATTGAGAACAACGGCTCCTCAGACGAAGCTAGTGGGAATTCGGCGATTCTGTCAATTCGAGGTGAATTCACAGACACATCAGGGGATTCCAGCCGGTCCAGGATGCTGATGCTGCGCTTGGGTGTCTCAAAGGTTGGCAATGGGAGGGATACCCTGCGGGCTGGTCGAGCACTTCTGTTGACTGGTGTTCTTGGAAGCACCTGAAAGAAAGCCAAAATAGAAATTTGATAATAAATGTGACAGTCTTCCTTAAAACATAACCAAGTAAATTAGTCATGGAAGCACACAGGGAGTGTAAAATAAAATGCTAAAACAGCACATATCCAAAAGGATGAAACATTAAATCTTGCAGTTTATTGAATCAATACTTCAATGGAACTATTATAACCATCCACTTACACAAAAATTATTAGACCAATGTTCAATTGAAAGATGATCAACCAAATGGACGTTAAGATAAATTATATACACTGAGCAAGTCGTGTAACAGCATCCAGAACATCCTGTAAGAAGGGTTTAAATGAAAGTGCTAGTTTTTTTAGTACTGCTAATAGTGTAACAGCATTTAGAACATGAGGAATGTGCCATACCTCACTCCGATTTGTTCTGTTGTAAGATGCTTTTGGAGGTTCTAGATGAGGAGTTGTTATTGTCTTGACCGGAGTACTCTTGGGAGTCTTCATGATTCTTGAGGTCCTTGTGGTAAAGGTTTTACTACTAACCTCCTCAACTTGACTGTCATCAATAGACAACTCTTTGACACTCTGTGTAGTCGTGTAATCCTTGATACTGCGAATAGAGCTGATAGAATTCCTTTCAGGAGAAGGTTTGCTGAAGGTCACAATCCTCTCATTACCCAGAGAGTTCCTCCTGCCCTTGCTTCTGCACATGGACTCAGTGGGAAACGTCATTTTCTTAACCTTGTCACTCGGAGACTGATGGACAGGAAGTATATTGCGAGCAGGAGAAGATTTCAAATGGACTTGCAGCACATAAGGTTGGAGATGCGGATGCTTGAGTAGTTCAGCCGCCTGCACAAAACAATGATGCAAAGATTCTTATTGGAAGGAAAACATATTTAATTAGTAATTGATTCTACATAATGGGGTTATCAAAAAATTACACTTGGCCTGTGATCTGGACTTTTTCGTAGCATACTCTTAATAAGTCCCCTACTGCATGAGGGAATAAAGCTTTCAGAAACATGCTCCAGTCAAGTTACAAGCAAAATTAAGTGGACAACAAAAGTGTAACTCTCAAAAACTCACAATGCACCGGAATATCTTGTTGGCAATGGTGATACGATTGACTTGGTGATCTTACTGATAAGAGCTTGCATATCCTATCAAAAAAAAATGATGAAATCATAATTTGTCAAATCAACTGAAGGGTGCCCTGCATTAGGTGAGATCAGCGGTCTAAATTTATCTTCTGAATTGAGTTGAGAGTAAAATGTGCACTTGAATGAGTCAAGTGACTAACACAAAACATCTGTGGTAAGTAGTGACAATTGCTGGGGAAAAACTATTAAATTCAGTAAGCTCAGTTAGACAAAAAAAAGAAGACCAACAGGAACTGAGTACAATCAGCAAAAATAAAGCATATACGAAGTCATTTATTAGTTGATTTAGTTCAGCAATCAACTTGCGCAAATTCATAATTGACTACATAAGAAGCTAATAAAAGTAATCTCAGAACTTACAAAAGCTTTAAATGCAGGTCTGAGAGCAGTCATTTCATATATACAACATCCTGAAACAGAGTGATTTAAGCATTACGATCCAAGGCATATATGTCTAAGTGAGTGCGTACGGTTTCTTACATTTGAATAATGCATTACCTAGTGACCAAATATCAGATTTGTTACCATAAGGTATATCAGCAAGAAGTTCTGGGCACATATAACTTGGTGTTCCTACCACCTTCATCAGGAGCACAAAAGTTGTTACTACCAATATAATGGAATGTGTACGAGAGAAATGAAATGTTTGAGTACTAACAGAGGATGCCAGATCATCAGGGGTCAATATTTTCGCAAGCCCAAAGTCACCTGCATGTGTTTAGAATGGAAATTACAGTGCATCCAAAATTATCTAACTTGCTATGAAGCATGCACTTGTAAATGAAAAGTGACGTACCAAGTCTTATACTCTGATCCCTAGTAAGAAAAATATTGGAGCACTGAAACGTTTCAGATAAAAGAGCAACTTCAGCAAACATATTTCCATGTTGTAGATGTGCTATTCAAACATAGCAACATTACTGACCTTCACATCACGGTGAAGAATGTGATTTGCATGCAAATAGTCAAGGGCCATGAGAAGTTGCACGAGCCACTTGCAAAGCTTCTGCGACATGAGAGGAGTTGATGGTGCGTGCTTTGGTATCAAGGAACAAGCTAAAAATGTACAAATGAAAACAAAGCCATGAACTATTATACCTCCTCAGAGAAATGGTTATCGTTAGCACTTTTAATAGCTTCAGCCCTGGGCAAAGAAAGGTCATGTTAGCGAAAAAACAAATCCCACTAAGTTTGACAATGGATCAGCAAACATCACATTTCAACTCAAGAGAGATACATACATGTCTCCTCCCTCACAGTACCCTATGACGATGCAAACGTAGCAACCCTGAAATTTAAATATAAAATGAAAATGAAGTGAATTTTTTTAATACTATCAGTTTGGACCATAATTCAAGCTAATAGATTGAGGGAATTATAATGCAAGTTTTTATTTCAAGACAGGTTGCTAAACTTTTCAAGATTCTCAGATCATTCAGCATGATGCCGTATATAAAACGTGATGATCTACTAGTTACATTAGATCTTTTTCCTATTTACTCCAACGAACCTTCTCCACCCATGAATCCTTATACTCCACAATGAAAGGATTCCTCACTGTTGCGATGAGCTGCATCTGCATTGAGATTCCAGCTTACATAAGTGTACAAACAACATCATAATTATCGAACATAACATGTCTTAGTTCAGATGAGTTGACATCTCTAGGGGAAAAGGCCATCATCATCATCAACAACAACACCACACTAGCTGTTTGGGAAACCAAAACCTGGCAAAACTAATCATTGTGTACCAAGAGTTGACCTGTATAAGCCATTCTTGGTGAACAAAAGACACTGTGTGAAATCATAACTAGGCACAAAATGCTAAAAAAAAAGTAGCATTACAAGCAGAACTGCGGAGGTTGCTTACCTCCTGGTGGGCAGACCGGCGAGTGCGGTCTGTCTGCCTGGCAAGCCGGATCTTTTTCAACACATACCTGCACAGTTCACAGGCTCCAAATGATCAAAACGGATGAAAGATACTGCTACCAAAATGCGAATTTATTTCATTTTTTCTAAGAAATGGGAGCAATCAGCAATGTGGTTCTAATCTCACTTCTTCTTCTCCACCTTGTGCCTGACCAGCAGAGCAGAACCAAATGCTCCTTTGCCGATCTGCTCCAACACCTCGTATTGATCCATAGCTGTGGTGATTGCAGTCTGCCTAAGAGAAAAATTACAAGAAGTTAAAACAGAGTTAGCTCCCATTGTTCTAGCTGGACTAAACAGGAGGAAGATTAACCCAAGAACGAGGAAGACTTAGACGGCAAAGATCAAACTTTTGTTCTAATGGTTGATAAAATAGGAATTTAAAAAAGTTAATTTTAAGCATTCTACAGCTTCAGTGTTATACTAGTAGATATGGCCATCGACATCTACACTAGCATAAAAGAAGTTTTACAAAAAAAAAATGCCGACACATTTTCACCGTAGATAGTATGGTGCCAAAATTGCCGACAGCAGCAAACGAAGAGGAGGGGGAGGGGGGATGTGAGCTCACAAGAAAGAAAACAGTGCCATGTGATACGAATGCAGTGGGCTTTCCGACAAAATAGCCGACAATGCTGAAGCTTTTTCTCTTTTTTTTTCTCCAAAGAAGAAAAATTGGAGCTCTGAACCCCAAATGCGAAACCGAAAGAACACATTGAAATGCTAGAGATTGAATCCATTGAAAATATAAAGCTTCCTAGTGCTCCAAATCCAAAGCACGCAGCTGGAAGCCCAAAAAAAATGTAACAAAAAAGGAAAACTCAAATGCCAACTCCGAAAACTCATTACGACTCACGTGTTCATCTACAAGAATAGAGTAGAACTCCAATGCGAGCCCACAATACCAAGAGTGTACCAAAATCACCAAAGGAAAATCCGCAAGAACCTCCAAGAAACTGTGTGCGCCGAATTGGAAACTCCGCGCACGACAAGCAAATGAAACTCCAGAAAAAGACAAGAAAAAACACAAAAGAAAATCCAAGCTTGGAAACTGCGAATGCCAACTCCAAGAACTCACGAAAACCACTCGAGAGCCTCCCCCGAGGGCAAAACCGCTCCCCTGAACCCAGCCAATTAATGCAAGCAACGGAGAAGGGAGGATACCAGATTATGAAAGAGGAGAAGAAAGGTTCGAGGGTGCTCGCCTCACGCGCACTGATCTCGCGGCATTTGATTAGACAGAGGCGGAGAAAGAGGGGGAGTTGATAGCGAGTGCAAGAGAGAGAGTTGGAAGGAATGGAGGGCAGCGGGGAGCGAGTTCAAACTTGCCAAATGCTCTTGAGCCCGCAAAATGTATATAACCAGAGAAGAGGAAAAGGTGGATTTGGAATTTTGGAGGAGAGAGAGAGGGGGGGAGGACAGGGGAAGCTCTAGAGAGAGAAAGAGACGGGAAGAGTGATGAGAGAGAAGGGTGTGGAGTGGGGGGGACGAGGGGGCGGTGATGGTGAGGTCAAATCAGCGTGTGTGGAGTGGACTATGGTGTGGATTATTGTTGGAACCAAAGAGGGGCTGTGTTGTGTAGGTACGGGGGAGACAGAGAGAGTAGGCTAGTATATTTTTCTAGTAAATAATGTTTTTCTCACCTGCCATTGGCTGGCTGGTATCATCTTCATTTTTCTGAAAAATCATGCGCTTATTTCTTTAGTTCGTCTATGGTTTATCAAAGCACGGTTTTCTTCCGTTGCAGCGATAGCCATATCAACCACAAGCTCAGCGTTACGACGCCAAAGAAAAAAAGTAAAGTCGAATAATAGTGATTGTCCAAATGATAACGATGGTGAACAGTGGATTGGACGAGCCATGACGGTGACATTACCATAGGAGATGTTCCGAATAACGGTGACTTATGACTTTTTTACTGTAACTGATTTATTTTTTACTATAGTTGAGTTGATTTATTTGGCATAATTAAATTTAAAAATAAAAAATATGTTATTCCATCACAAATAATGTAAAACAATACAGAAAAAACCAAAAAAGAAAAAAATTGAAATAGTAAAAAAGCTAACATCAGCTTCTAAAGTCGGCTTAAAAGCCAACGTAAGCGTGGCCATAAGGATTTTCAGTGACACAACATCGATTGAACTTGAAAGTCGATGGTATCACTATCAAGGGTAGCGATGGTGCATCAACTTATGATTGGGGAAGCTTTGAGAGTAGCAAGGGAAACGTACGATGACTCTCGCTTCGACCAAGGAAGGGGGATAAGCCTATGGTAACGTTACAAAGCTAAGATAATCATAACTTACAACCAAACAATACCTAAAATAACAAAGATGCACAGGACTACACCAGTTCGGTCTGACTAGCAACAGACTAGCGGTTTGGCTGACGGCAAACTGGGCCCAAAAGAAATATGATCGCTCCCTATTCTCATAACAGAAAATCAGTCTGAGTCCAAACCACTTTTGTTATAAACTTAAAAATCTATGATTAAAAGAGATCAAACTTTGCACATACTTTACTGGGAGTCTCAAGAACCTGTTTCATCTAATGATTGGGATCATACCGACTAAAGTCTCAATATTTCCTCTAAACATGCAAAGTTACACTAAAATCAGGGAAATCTCAAAATCTTAAGATATAACTAGATGTGTTCTCACATGTCACAGCAAGCAACACTAATCGACGAATCACAACCAAAACCACATATCAAGATTTCTCAAGAAGGACTTCAAATCAAGCAAAGTCAGGCAACTTCAAGAACTTCCAAACTACATTGCCTAGATAATGGAATTTGATCTACATGAGTTATTTCCATCACTTATGCATTCTTGGTACCAACAAGATCAAGAAAGAGAAAGAAGAGGCAAAAAAACCAATAAGAACAAGAGCAAATCAACCAAGACAAGAAGGATTCGTGAGAGATGAACAAACTTAATTATATTACTACATGTCCTTCTTCCTTGCTCAACAGACCTACAGGGCAGAAGCAGAAAATATCGGTGCCTCAGTACTGGGGTTGGAAATGAAAGACTTAGGAATTCAGTACTAAACCACATAATGAATAGGAACAGCAGTAATAGAGCGGTTAAATCCCGAGGATACACATGAGAGCCATATAGGCCTTTCCAAATCGGCATACAAAAATACTAGTATTCCTCCTATCTAGATGTTACTCATGATCTACCCTCATGAAATATTAATCCCTCGATGCTACCTAGCAACACCAAAAGAATCAAAGAAGGAATCTTTGAACCTAGGCTTAATTCTAGGAACACTCGAAACTAAAAGCCTAGCTCTAGAGACACTCATGGGAGAAGGGACTTCTCTAATAGATCTCAAAGTACGCACCTGCTATCTCATCTCAAACTTGACCCTGTGAAAGCAAAACTCAACCAGGTGACCTTCCCAACCAGATGACCTTCCTTTTTGCAAAAGGTGCATTGGTACTTTACCTTTTGAATGGTCGAATCTGCTGAAGTAGAAACATCTAACTTGCTAGAAAGAGTTTGGGCAAATTCAGCTAACTTAAACACAATCTTTAAAGACTCAGGTGGTTTGACCCTAATCTTGCCACTCTCTACAACTCTCACTATCTTATATGGTTGGTTTTTGGAATGTTATAAGGAGTCGAACTCTAGATCTTTATTCTTCACACTTACCTTCGATTAGTCAAGAATTATCTTGAGATTTTTCTTTCCGCTAGAGAATCTTTTAAGGGTCCTTTTGAGATAGTCATTTTTTTTAGCTAGGTTGGCACATGTGTACACTCAATATTCTTTGTAGACCTAGAATATCTCTCTTTATGAACAGTTACCTCTACCAAGGTTGTTAAAATCATGATTCTAGTTGTAAAATCGTACGATTCTATGATCCCATGAAACCAATCCGACTCAAATCGCATCTTGAGTCGTACATGGTAAAACCGTGTTAGAATCACGATCCTAGTAATAGAATCATGTAGAATCATGCATCATCCAAGATTATGAAAGACTTCGGTGTTTGGTCTTGTCCTATCTCTCAATTCAAGTTGTATGTTAAGTAATAAGTAGTTAATAGTTTAAACATTAAGATCCAGAGATTTGGAATAATAAAAATTAATTTAATTATCTATTTATTTTAATTTTTATGTAAAATGATCATATTATGGCAATATTAATAGCATCACTCTTCTAGTCGTAGCTCTCAATAACATAGAATTTAAACTATGATTCTAGTCATAAATAAGATATATTTATTAATCAAATTAAATACCAAATGACCAAATAAACGCTCATATCACTCTTGAAATACACAGTAAATTAGAAAAAAAATATGTTTTTGGTAGAATCAGGTAGGATATTAGATTATATGATTTGATCCTACAATATGATCCTACTAGAGCGTTTTTGATCCGATTCAGAATCACAATTTTGACAATCTTGACCTCTACCTTCAAAGTCTCATAAGACACAAAGGAAACATCCTTAATCTTGCATAGCTGTTTCTCGAACTTGACTCTAAAAGTCTCATATGTCTCAGCTAAGTGTTTATTTTATACTCTATATGGGATGGTGGAAATGGGATCGAGTATCAACTAGTATTGGAAGTAGTAGTTGTTGTTTTCTATTTGTCTACCTCGTAGTGTTTCTCAATACAATATGCTCTACAATGGCACAAGATTAGATGCAATCATATAGGGTGGATTCTTTTCATTATGGTTTATGGTTGAAAATTTTAAATTCTAGATGTCCACAAGAGAGAGTACGGAGAGAAATTCTTGTGTGCAATTTTAGCCGATATAGATAAAGTACAAACAGTGTCTAGTATAATAAACTTGTAGATTCAGCCTTAAAAAGACACTCTATTTGAAAGTTAGTTATTGTAGACACTTCATTTGAAAGTTAGTTACTGTAGATCAGGAAAATGACACCTTTTCTCTTTTTCCTGATCTTGAGCAACTTCATTCCCTCTATCTTAAAAAGACAACCTTCCCTTGGGCCAAGCCAAGGTGGCGGTAAGCTTTGCAGAGGAGAGGGGCAACACGGCAGCAGCAACAATGGAGGCTAGTGGTGGTGCTAGATCTCTTTTTATAGGCGGAATCATGCACTAATTTATCTCCCTTGTGCAAATAGCTTGTCTACTTACATTTTTTATTTGCTAGCTTTATATTATAACTAGTAGATTTTCCCACGCAGTCGTACGATTAGATAGATTTACCCACATAGCCGTATAGTTAGATATTATGATACAATTATTTTTGATATACAACTCTACTTCCAATAATTGAAACATAATTGTATTTGTTATATAACTGTAATATCTTTATAGGATTAATATACAATGCATGCACTAATTTATCTCCCTTGTGCAAATAGCTTGTCTACTTACATTTTTTATTTGCTAGCTTTATATTATAACTAGTAGATTTTCCCATGCAGCCGTACGATTAGATGGATTTACCCATGTAGTCATATAGTTAGATATTATGATACAATTATTTTTGATATACAACTCTACTTCCAATAATTAAAACACAATTGTATGTGTTATATATCTATAATATCTTTATATGATTAATCTACAACGCTATAATCTAAACCCACCAAAATAAGTGATGGATGTCATTCTCTTTTACTTTCGATTAATATGAGAATTTTCTAGGATTTTTTTTCTTTTTTTAGGATTATTGTGGTATTTTCTTACCCTTTAAAACAAAGGAGACGTCTTTAATATCACCTATTATTTTTATTTATATAGATATCCTACCTCCTTGCACCTTCACCATATCATATGTGGCCAAATGGGTCGCCCAGCATAGCACGACACGGGGCCAAATAGAGCATGGCACTAGTAGGCCTAGTATAGTTGGCGTGAATAAGTTACCGTGTTGTGCCGTGTCGGCTCATGTGCCTACTTGTCGACCCAGGTATAATATGGAGAGGGGTCGGGTCATGTCGAGCCAGCCCAGTATGCTTAACCAAACAGGCTATTTATAGCTTGTTGATTTTACTATCAGTCGTAAGTAATTTTATTACTAATTATAAGTAATTTTACTATCAGTCGTTGAGTCGTAATTATTTTTACTACCAGTCACAAGTAATTTTACTGCCAAACCACCCATCCGTGTTCAGAAGAGTACAATAACTCCAACACAAGTAATTTTACTGCCAACCATAAATAATTTTACTATACTACCACAGAAAAGTTATTGTTCATGCCATACTAAGTCAACCTATCGTGCTGAGATACCGATCTAAACACGACATATCACTTGTTTATTCTTCGCGCTGTACCGTATCTAGGCCAAGTCAACATTACCGTGTCTCGGACTGGCACGGTTAACTCAGCCTCTTGACCAGGTCTACGCCAAATCAATCTCTGCCTTGGGCCTATGAAAAAAGAGACATTAGAGACCCTCCAGCTTTTAATAGTCCCATCAGAGTGTTTTCCTCGTTAAAGAATACTCAAATTTTCAGCCATACGTCCTTCATCTAGTGGATTTCATCACTGTACTTCCTCCATGCATAGCTCGCCATATATACTCCCCTCTCCTCTATGAGAGAAACATTCGAGTGCTAAAAAAATCCCTAAAAAAACAGGATGGATTTTTTGATATCCGATAGATCGGGCACTTATTGCAACAATTCATATAGGACGTTGCAATATAATTTTGTGTTGCAGTTTTTTTTTGTAATGCAAAATTTTACAATAAATACGGCAATTACTACAAGTTCTACAATATTAAACCGTTCAGTTCAAAAAAAAATCTTCCAGCAAAATAGTACAATTTGTTGCGCTTTGGTGCTTTGCAGAATTACACGTCCTGTTCTCGTTGATTTTTCAGTCGTTTTTTTGTTTCAATTTTTTTTAGAAATTACTATTTACTAGACTAACAAGTCACAGCTAAAGCTTACTGTCCAAAAGAACGCCACTAGGTATTTGGGAGAGATGCTTTCAAAGCCTGTATCTTCCAAATATACGTAGTACTACTCTCGCACAAAAGGCAGGCAGGAAGCAATGACATTTTCCCGTACAATGCATAGTAGTAGTACATCTTTCCGTATTTTTATACATCCATGAGATCTCATAAGGCTGAAGCGCATATGGCGTTATAGAAAGAATCTGAAACAAAATACAACTAATGAGTACATGTACAGCAAGGCTGTTGGATGTAGCCATTTGCTTGTCATCTTGTGAAGAGGAAGAGAGAGAGAGAGAGAGTGTGTGTGTGTGTGTATGCGAGAGAGAATCAGGGGCTAGTAGCCCATTGCCCAGTGTTCTTCCTCTGTGCTGCTGCTGCATCTCTTCTGCTCATCTCTCTCCTCTGCTTTTGGTTCCACCAATGCATGGTGCCGTGGCTGCTTCCTTTCTCTGACCCGGAATAGTTTTTTCCATCCCTTCTTTCCACACACCAGCTGATGCTGTTTCCTAAAGCTGCACCCTGTCATGTTTCTCTCTCTCTCTCCGACTGCTAAAAACAACAGTTTTAGCGTTACTTCACCTGGTTCATTTGTTGTCAAAGCATTAATTACTAAGTACAAGTAGTAATAATTGCACAAGAGCATTGGTTTGAAACAAGCCAGCACATGTGCATGCTTATCTAAGAGAAGTAATGGAAGATAGGTGGATTCTTTTATAGTTTACAGAGGGGTGTCTAGAATAGTATTAGTTTATAATTTTTTTATTATAATTGATTTATTTTTTATTATAGTTGAGTTGACCTATTTGATATAATTAAATTTAAAAAAATAAAAATAGAAAAATATGTTAGCCTATCACGGATAATGCAAAGAAATATAAAAAAAGATAAAAAAACCCAAAAATAGAAAAAGACAATTAATGAATAGTAAAAAAGTAGAAACTAGAAACCAGAAGCTAAATTGAGCGATGCCTAAATATTTAAATTCTAGCTATTTACGAGAGGCAATATAGAGAGAGAAATAGTCGTATGTGATTTTGACCAGTACAACTGAACTCAGTATACTTTTTACTATAATTTTTCTATTGACACCGCCTTTAAAAATGTACCATTTAAAAGTTAGTTACTGTAAATAATACAAATATAAAACCATATATAAGCTAAAAAGAACCCAGCCGTATGGATCCATCCAAAGGCGTAATTCAATTCATGGACCCTAAATGTTAGTGATTGTTGTAGCGTTTTCGTAACACAATGAAGCATCTGTATATGTTTACTTCTCTCTAGCCAATATGAATACCCAATTTTTTAAAACGGCTTTCCTACTTCTTCTATTCCTATCTTGCTCCAGAAATAAAACAGGTCACGAATGTATCACACATCTTACTTCTCTTGCTCCCATCTCGCACACGTATTTTTTCCTCACTTTCCCTACCGCTCACTACCTCTTTCTAAAAATACTTTTTTCGGTCATTACTATTTATTTTCAGTCAAAAACCATCAGTCGCAACTAAAATCCATTAGTTGTCACTAATAAGAATGGCCAAGTTTGTTTTGGTTTTTGTGTCTTTTGGCTTCGGCTTCTTGGGAATCCGAGACAAACCGAACGACTTTTCCAAACCACTTCTCCAAATAATTTCCTGAGTTCAAAATCGTGTGCATCGCTTTTTCTCCAAGTAATTTCCTTAGTTCAAAAACGTGTGCATCACTTTTCCAAGCCGCTTCTCTAAATAATTTCCTAAGTTTAAAATCGTATGCACCATTTTCATCGACGTATCTATTATCTGTTATTATTTTAAAAAATATAGATAAAAGATATCAGTTGGCCCAAAATAATACGGCCGGGCGCCAAGCTCGCTCATCCGGCCATTCTGATTAAAAGGTTGCACTTTGCACGGACAAACTTTGCTTGCACACTTCCACTTGAGTTTTGCTTGTGCAAAACAGCCAAAGCACTGTGCGGAGCAGAGAGACAAGCTGAGACTGTTGCCCGTCGGTCGAATGGTCCGTGCAATATTATTGTGATGAGTCGGTCAGGTCAGGCGCTCAGGCCTACCGCTTTGACAAATTGCCAGCCAAGACGTTGAAAAACTTTGAGGTTGGTGCGGGTTCAATTCTTCAGGGCAGCTGGCCATACAGGATGCATGCATGGATCGCTGTACGTCTGCTTAAACAAACAAACATACGATGTTCCAATCAAATTCTCGTATTTCGAGTCATGCCACGACCTGGGTGTCCTGCTGTCCAACAACTTTTATGTCAACGTGCTGCGGGGCAATATTAACCTTCAACCGTAAGATGTTTTACAAATCGAGTTCTTTTCTTAACCTTCTAGGAAATTAATTGGGAAAGTTGAAGCAGTTCGCTCGAGAAAAACATCCTGAGTACAAACAATATCGAAGTTGTAGCCACTGGTACATTGGCTTCACCATTGTAACATATCTGGTCTGTTCTTAGGGTTGTAAATGAGTTGAGTTCGAGCGAGTCTGGACTTTCGAGCTCGAGCTCGAGCCGAGCTCGAGTTAGGATCCGGGCTTGAACTTGGGTTCGAGCTCGGCTCGGCTGAAGCTCAAGTAGACTCGAGCTCGGCTCGTTGAAGCTCGATAATAATTAAAATAATTTATTATGCACTAATTTTTAATAATAAGAAAAGTTTGAGTTCGAACTCGGCTCGAGTGAGCTCGATAACAGTTAAAATAATTCAAATATGCACTATTTTCAACAATAAAAAAGCTCGAGGTCGAGTTCGACTCAGGTAAGCTCGATAGGAGTTAATATGTATTACTATTTAAGCTCAAATCAAAGCTTGTGAACTATTCTACCTCAGCTCGGTGAAGCTCGCGAGCTCAAGATCAAGCTCGAATTCGGCTCGTTTAAAGCTCGAGCCGAGTTCAAATCGAGTCTAAAACGAGTCGAATTTAAATAGTTCGCAAGTCTCGAGCTTTTTTTACAGCCTTATCTGTTCTACCATCAGTAGAAGTGCATATTGCAGTAGCAAAGCCATTCAAGATTTTTGAGATACCGTGCTATTGATCTCTGGAAGACTATACGGTGACAACACTGTGATAGTGATAATTATTTAACATTTATTTATGGTTTGCTTTTATTAATTAAGTTTGATTTTTGTGAATTTGTATCGTAACCTGTGCTTTTTTTTGGTAGCACTGGTCAAACCGGTCCGAGGTGACAGTCTGATCGTTGTGTGGTTGCGGTCATGCTAGCCAGTAGCGGTAGTCTGACCGGTGGAGTGTGACCGGCCATTGCTGGCAGCTCGATAGGGTGTGACCAGCCGTTGCTAGCGGTTCAACTAGTGTCTAGGTTGCAGTCTGATCGACCGTAGTGGCGGTTTGACCGACGTGCTCTGGGTGGTCTGATCGGTATGTGTGCCGCAGTCAGACTGATCCCTGTTTTTGAGAGAAATTAGTTTTGAGTTGGTTATTGTGGTGTTAGTCTTGGTGGGATTCGTGCAGATGTAGTTATGGTGTATCCATATATGTATTAGTCATGGCGAATGTCTATGTATTTATTTTGCTAATGGAGAGTCAAGTGTATGCCATTTATACTCGGATTGATTGATTTATCTTTAATGCGCAAGTGCTTTGATAATGGATTACAGCCAGCGGCAAGACCGAGGCTTGTTGGCCATAGAGTGTTATGTAAATCCGAGTAGAGCATTATCTCATGCTAAGAGCACGGGAGAAAGACAAAGATCGTGATGATGCAATATGAGCATGTGGGTTACCAATTGGTTTTGTGCATTTCAAGTGGTTCTTAGAGTAGACGAGATCTTAGTGGTAAGCATTGGTCATCACATACTATAGTGTAATGTCGGTGTGCCATGGAACTTGAGTGTTTCAAGTGGTGATGGTCTCAACGCAGACGTACGATCTTAATGACAAGTCATGGGCATCGCATCATCATGAAGATCAATAAGTGGCAATTATGAAAATTATCTAATACCGGGTGGAGTGACAATTTACAAAACCGCGGTGCTAGTATAAGTGGTTTAGGTTACGTCTTTGTAGATGAAATATCTTATCAAGCTATTAGAGCTTTTGGGAAGTGGCGTTTTGAAAAGCGTGCAAGTGTGTAAAAGAGTAAAACCCATGTGTTACCGGGTTTTCTCATGTATAAGTGGTGTGATCTACTAAGGAGATGCTGGCTATGGTTAAGTGAGAGGTGAGGAACCTACACTATATAAGCCTTATGTTGAGTTGTGAGAGAGATGCCTCTCTAAATATTTCTAGGGTTAGGGTTTCCAAGTGCGGAGCCTTTTGGGTGTGTACTCTAAACTTAGAGCTCCGTTATTCTGAGGGATTGGCTATAAAAATATTCATCTTTCAAGTGATATGAATATCCAAAGTTTACCTAAGTGAGTTGTGTTATGGTTTTTCTTTCGTGTTTTTGATTTACTTGATTTTCTTGTTTGGATTTCTTTCTTCTTAATCTTTTTTGGTACCAAGGACGTGTAAGAGATTAGGATATCTCCTGGAGATAAGATCTCATCTATTTAGGCATAATTTAGAGGAAGTTCTTAATTTTACTTAGTTTCCTCAAGAGAGAGGTGATTTTGGGGTTTTGCTCATTTGGGTGATTTAGGTTGAATTCGTGCTGTAATCTAATTTGCTATGACATCTGCGAGCCCATCTAAGATCATCTAGTGCCCACGAGAAAGAACAGATCGAGATTTCCCTCCTTTGCCTAGTTTTAGTGCAATATTCCTTCAAATAGAAAAATATCACAACTTTAGTAACAATCCCCTTTATCGTTGATTAGAATATGTTTATGGCATCGTAGATAATGTGCATACCAAGTTTTAAGTTATTTGGATCATCAAATCAAAAGTTACGTAAATTATTAGTTTTAAAATCATGCTGATTTTACTGTTCACCACCTAAAGGTCTGACTACTAGCTGATAAAGGTTTGACCGCTAGTAATTAGAGGTCTGACCGATGTTGATTTGCTTTTCTAATGTTTTGCCATCTTTGGCTCTGAGTTTCGATGAGTTTATAAATTTATGTTTCTATTATATATTATTATTGGTATTTGGAGGAAGAATTTGAAAGAATCATTAATCACTTTCTGATTCGTTATACTCGATCCTACAGTCTTCGGCCTAGGAACATGAAAGCATCCAATTTCTACGTAGGATCCTGGTCTTGGCAAGCTTGCGTCATTGGGGTAATCAAAACACTTCGAAATAAAAAAAATGCACCGGGTTAATTTCTACAATAAATCGCTAAATATCTGCCACTATCGTCGTATCACCTAGGTGGCTGCCCTGTTCTCCTGCAATGAAGAGGTGTCCCAAGGTAATCAGGTCGACCTTTCCGTTTCCTATTTGTAATTAATCATCACTGCACCATAGCTCGAACAATGACAGGCTTGTTAGCACTACAGGCCGAAAAGGTTGCCTGAACCAGAAATTGCAATTTGGCACAGCTATGGAGCATAAGCATAATGATGAACATGAAAAAACATGCATTCTAGCTGTTGCAACCTTTGTATGGACAGATAATGACCTCTCCTTGTGATGGTGAACCATCACGCATTTGATGATCATTACAAAAGGCACTCAGGATTCTTATGGGTATACATGTTTGGTTTGTATGGCAGACAAGAGAGGATACAAATCGAAGGCTCTGAAAAATTATGTCCATCTCAGACAGGGACGTATATTTAAGCAGGTCACACATGGAGGGGACAGTTGAGTGGAATCCAATGTATTAGCATTTGGGCATGTACTAGTACTAAGATATTTAACAGCCTGGTGAGGGACTAGCAGAAGTGTACGTTCTGTCCTACTCTGTTCTGTTATGGATGCCCTGGAAAGGGGTATGCCATGGTTAAGAACTCTTCAGATCTGGTACTTTGCCGGGTAATATTAGCTTGAAACTACAATAGCAAATTACACTGGTTGATACAGTGGACTATGTCAATCATTTTATATATCCTTCGATACGGTGCTTAAATTTGAAGCTATCTTCTGGCCGAAAGGTCGGAGATGTGTCCCTTGTGACCTTGTCCTCTTGGAGCTCGGTTTCGTCCGAGAAGTAAGGAGACAGTCGAAAGTCCTGTTTGCAACGCGGATTCCCCCCCTCCATCAGATTCCTATGGAAACTGAGCTGTTCCGTGCGGAACTAATTGCCGCATTCCAAGAAGGCCGGCCCAGGATGCACGCAAAGATTACAAGAGCAGTTTTGCGGGCAACGCGTGTGTACGGAGCAGCCTCGTAAACATGGTCGGTTGCCTGCCTTCACTCCATCTGCGATCAATCTGCACGTGTCCCCTGAACCTGGCTTGGTTATTTCCAGCTAGGAGTAGATAGGTTTCACAGATCTGAACTTGGACCAAGTAGCCTGAACACATGAAGCTTCCTGCTTTAATTGTTCGTCCTTGCTGAAGTGCTACGGGATTGGATCTTTGACCGAATTTGCCGAACAGATTTTCTGCAATTACTCGAGCATAAATTACAGCTTGATGAACGGACCACAATAAATAAATAATCTCACACAAGCCGCTTCCCACTCAACCGCCGCAGTAAAGCCGCTTGTCTGGGTTCTGTTGTGCTTAACCTACGTACCTTATAATAAGCAAGTAGTAGCAAGTAAACTCGTGTAATTTGCAGTGCTTCTACAGAGTCCAGTAGCTTCTACGTACACTAGCTAGGAGTAGTGGTAATTTGTTGTGATTCAGCGAAAGATTTTGTGTAACCATGGGATAGTTATTATTGGTCTGTTCTTATGGGTTTGTTCTGTAACAATGATATGTTTCATGTGCTCAACAAACAGAAGAAATCGTAGGCCGTTGTGGTCGACATTTCGAATCAGGAAACAAGATTTATCTTTCTGAATTTGCTACTTTTCATATACTCTTTTTTTGCTGAATTTTATCATGTTCTATGTGCTTTAAGGTTGACACACGGGGCAACCTCTCTGATTCCGGCTCCGACTCCATATTTCTCAAAATTATGTGTTTTTGTCAAAACTATCAAAAACAACACATATATTTGACAACTGATAGGCAGAACCCCACATGTCAATTACACCAACCAGTGGATCTAGCCATCTGATTCTATCGCACTCAACAAGAATAAAAACAATACTGGAATTCCCTGAAATCAGGGGTGAACCTACTGGGGCTGGCGCCCCTTATCGTCGGCTGGCCTGTGGGTACCCTCAACCGCCGTGCCCATGGGAGCCGAAGTGGAGGAGGAGCACCTCCCCGTCCATCACCATGAGCGCAGCCAGTGCACGGTGGAGAGGCATCTTGGAAGGGAGAAGGTGGCTGATGGGGAGGGACGGTGGGCTCAGCGGGAGGCAGCGGTGGTGCTTCCTGTTCTTAAGGACCCGCTTGCAGCGGCAGCGGGAGTACAATACTAAGAACTTTTGGCCCGACCATGTCAACGAAGCCCTCCATGCAGAAGATGGATCCACCACCAGCAAAGGACGATCACATGGATCCAGACATCGCACCAACGGCAAAGGCGATAATCACTAGGGCAGCACGACACGGAAGGCGGTGGAGCAGGGGCGGCTAACGTTCATGCGCGATGACCAAAGAAAGTTCTTTGAGCTGCAAGACCTGATCAAGGCGACGGCAAAGGTGTTCGGCTAGGTGCTGTAAGGCCTGCTCAGACAACTTGGTGTTCGGTAAATCGGTGAGCAAATTTCATTAGTTTTCTCTAAATCTTGATCCTAACTTCTTCACTGTGTAAAATGCAAATACATTTTCCAGTAGCTACGGCAAAATGCGTGGTTCTACAGAATTGAATCACTTAGGTAAGGATCATCGTCACAAAACCAATGCTGGGGCATGCATCAGCATCATGCATGCCGGCGTACGGATTAGGAGCCGCTTGGCTTAATTCGGCCGTACAACATATGGTTCAGAGCCGAAAAATACACTGGCCCACTAATTGGGAGTTGACTTGAGATGTCAGTAAAGCCCCACCATTAATCCAAACACTAACTACTAGTGCCTTAACTAAAGCGGTGCATCTGCATCTGCACGTATAGGCCGGTCCTCGCAAGTGGTTTACGAAGTACGAGCTACGTACTGCTGTCCGGTGCATTGCACGCGTACTAAATGCATACTGCTCAGAGAAGCTCAGGTGTGCGATGCTACTGTGTAACGGTGACGGTTAATCCCATAACCATGGACCTCGTTGTGTATACGGCCATGTCTTTTCGGCCTAAGGTTTATATTTTATCTAAATAAATAAATAGAATTATTTTTATCTTCTTTTTCAAACAGCTTACATAACAATTTTTTCGAAACGATTTATCAACATTCAGTCATTCACATAAGCACTCACACTAAGTCTAAAGACTATCAGCCATAGCCAAAAAAATCCCACCAATATAGTGCAGATATAATAGATATCTTAATCGTATAAAATATTTTATTTGAGAGACCATAAAATCACCTCCCGTTCATTAATTATATTTTCATGCTTTCCTTCCCTTGTTGATCACATGCTGGACGCTGGTACCAGCTAGCATTTGTAGGTTGCACGTACGCGGGTTCCCCTAGCTCGATCGGCATCTGCTTGATGTCGTATTTGTGAGATATGATACGATCAGAAGAGCTCGTACAGTACACAGCGCAAGGTACGTTCTCTGCACTCACAGGCAGAATAGTAGGAGCGATATCGACCGGATCGGAGCGGTGTCTGTCTTCTCCATTAACACCGCAGATCGAGCTCATCACTTCACCTATACGAACGCACATCCGTAGTACGGGTGGAGTAGTATCTATTTTTTAGGTGACGTCCATCGTCGCGTGAAGAAGCGTCAATTACCGGTCGATCCCGTCGGTATACTCGTTGCTGCGTCCGGCGGAGCTTAATTGCAAACCTAATCTTTCAGGTTACATTTTTTTTTGCAGCGATTAGCTTTTCTAGACGAAGATACTCTGATTTATATTAATGAAATGACGATTAGGTGCACGAGAATCATGTTCACGGCGGCTTCTTCACGCTTGAGGCCCCATTTAAAGTGGTGTAATTTTTAGATATAACTTTTGACCGATTATAAAAGAGAATGATGGAATAAAAGATTACTTGTGTTAAGAAATCACTTCGTTTAAAATAGTGTCTGTAGTGACTCCTGTAAACTCTCTTCAAAAATTAGCTTCTAAAAATAAAAAACTAAAAGCGGTTTGGAGGCCTTGCGCATGCCACACGCTTCACACCAGACGATGGTTGCGCAATGGCTCGTGAGCACACAGCTCCGACCTTCTTGGGGGAACGACCAACAGAGTCTCTGAGTGGTGGGACGCAAGTCGTGCAAGCCACAAGATAGCCAAGAAAGGTGTTAGCTTTGCTATTGTAAATTGTATTCCCTTTGTCTTGGGTGATTTAGGAGGAGAGGAATGGAAGTGTGTTCTAAAATAAATCGACCACACTGACTCCGACGGCCCTCTCCTGGCTGAAGATCAAAGGAGGCCGCTAATGGCCCAAGGCCTCGGTTTATTCGATCCGCACCCTTGGCTGTCAAGGATCTATCTTCTGCTGTAATTTTACCTCTAGAAACCTTTGCAATCGTTCTTGAACTCATTCCTGCTTTGTTAATTATAATAGGTACCTCTCATGCCTTTTTTTTATATAAAAGACACTAATCAATTACCCACATGCGTTTCTAATATATGTGCGTCCACTGGCAGCAGTAACCATTGTGCACCTGTTGTTGTGCCGCCGCTGCAACCCAATGAGTGCGCTGCTATCCCCGCCGCCCCTTTAGCCATCTACTAGCTTCAGAAGCCTTTTAAGATTCCGGTCTAAATTAGCTTTTAGAGGACGATTAGAATGACATTGGTTTATAACTTTTTTTACTGTAGCTAATTTATTTTTACTGTAACTGAGTTAGTTTATTTGATATAATTAAATTTAAAAAAATAAAAAATAAAAAAATATGTTAACCCATCATGGACAATACAAAGAAATACAGGAAAAAAAGAAAAGGTAAAAAAACCTAAAAAATCTAAAAAAAATCAGAAAAAAACGAAATTACTGAATAGTGAAAAAAGGCAGAAACCAGAAGTAGAAGCTAACTTTAAACTGAAATGAGCACAACATTAGAAGTTGGCTTTTGAACGGAGTGACTTTTCAAGTTAATTTCTACAAACCGTTTATAAGAGTAACTGTAGAAATCATTTTGAACAAAGTAGTTTCTAAACGCGAGTGTTTGTTACCCCCCCTAATCTCTCGCAATTAGCTAAAAACCAAAACCCACAGCACTTTTGAATAGAGCTATTTTTAAGTGAAATTTTCTTTTTAAAAAAATCAACTATACTGGAGAACTTTCAACAACTAAATTTGAAATTTCAACAAAAAATGTGGGCTTTCATTTTAGTTTTTTGAACTTCCAAATTGCAAAGCTAAACTTTCAAACAGGGCAAATTCCGACTTTCAATAACATTTTTTTAAAACACTTACATCAAATTGTCAATCGATTTAGTTTTCAACTTTTTAGCTAAAAAATCTCCCTTCGAGAGACCAGATGATAGGGTTTAGGATATTCTGTGATGAACCATTGTCAAGTTTATGGAGTTGAAATTTCAATTTTACTCGGTTTGCATTTTTCAGAGGTTGCTTTGTCAGAGAAACCGATCTAATTGCTAGGGCTTTGCTGGTCAGACCGCCTGGCGGTGTGACCACTGGGTTGTTGCCGGTCAGACCAGCAGGTGGTATGATCGCAGTGGTCAGACCGCCGAGTGGTATGACTGATGTTTTGTGGTGGTTGCAATATTCTAGAGAGGGTTGGTTGCACGGGAGCGGGCAAGGGCATGAGACGGGCGGCAGATACCGGTGCTGCTGGTGTTGGTACTAGTGATGCTAGTGGGACTGGAGTTGCCGGTGGTGCTGATGGGACTGGAGTTGTCGGTGGTGCTGGTGGGACTGGAGCTACGAGTTGTACAGGTGATGACGAGGTGTAGGTCGCCTTAGACCGGCGACACTCCAACTCGGTCTCTACTCCAACCCGGTGTCGAAGAACTATTCGTTGCTCGACTGAGGCTGGTTCAGGGAGATGTTGTTGAGGGTGGCGAGTAGCTGCGGATCCAGTTGCGAGGACGCACCGGCGACATAAGCTTGTGGTGCCAGGACAGGGGGACGGGCACCGAGGACGCCGGCCGTCGAAGCGCGGGGTGGCACCTGGAATGGCCACGCCTGAACCATGCCGGTCCATGGATTCATCGTGGGCCAGAAACCAGAGGGAGGCGCCTGTGGCGACGGTGCACCTTTCTTCTTCTTTTTCTTGAAGTTGGAACTGGAGGTGGACGCTTGACGCGCGGTGTTGGGTGGAGTGGAGGGTGTGGCCGGGGACTTTGTGGGGGCGCCTGAAGACGTGGAGGAGCTGGGTGTGGCGTGGGCGACGAACGCGGACGCGCCGGGTGCGGCGTGGGCGACGAACGCGGCAGCCGCTTGGAAATTTGCAGACGGAGTGGAGGAACCAGACGAAGCGCTGCCGGCGTTCGCGGCCTGCGCGACAAGGGCGGCCGCAGCCTGCATCTTGGTGGATTCAGCGATGCGGTGTTCCTCGAGCTGCAGCATGGATCGAGTCTTGAGGAACGAGGGCAGGCGACGTCGCAGAGTGATGTGCGGGATCGCGTGATGAAGTTTGGGGTTGAGGCCGCGAACGATGTTGTAGATGAGGTCCTTGTCGTGCACCGGAGAGTCGAGGCCGGCGAGGCGATCCGCCATGACCTTCATGCGGGAGCAGTACTCAAGAACAGGGAGGTCGCCTTGTTAGAAGTTGCGGAACTCGACACCAAGGTAGACGGCGCGAGTGTCCTTGTTGTCGCGGAAGAGATTGCGGACGCCGCGCCAGAGGGAGTAGGCGGTGTCGGCGTCCGCCGAGACCATGGAGAGGAGCTCGGGGCTAATCCGGTTGTAGAACCACGACACGATCGCGCAGTCGTTTTGCACCCAGTCGTTGTCGCCCTTGGCGGGGGTGCCATCGACGTGGTCGCGGAGGCCGTATTGCCCAAAGACGGCGGTGAAGGAGCGCGCCCAGGCGACGTAGTTGGCGTCGTTGAAGTCCAGGATGATGGGCACGCGCGATTGGATGTTGATTCCATGGACAACCGTCGGTGCAGCGGGTTCGGTCTGGACGCGCAGCAGGTGAGGATGCAGGGAGTCGGTGTCGGAGTTGTCGGAGGACGATGACGACGAGGAGGACGAGGAGCTCATGGCGACGCCGGGAATCAGTGAGAGGAGGCAGCGGAAGGGTTGGATCGAGGAACGTCTGATACCATGTAAGCTGTGAGCAAGAGAATTATGACAACTCAAATGAATTGATCACAGGCTTGCGCCTTTCGTACATGTACATCACGATTGGTTAAGCTACAAACAAGGAGAGCCTTAGGACGTGCGAACGTGCACTGAAAACTGTTCGCTAACAAGGATGTCACGTGGAAGGCTTTGGCTAATCGTGTGCGTGCGTATTTGCGTATTTTCATGTGAAAATCGTATGACTTGTGATACGCGACCGTACCGTGACGTGGCGCGCCACTTGGCAGATCAAGTCTATTTTTATTTTTGTTGAACTGTGCATCACACTCTCTATTTGAATGAGATTCAAGCGTTTGAATAGGGGTTTTATTGGATTTGATGACAGACAGTTACCAGTGGATAAATAACTGGTTAAATATGTCAGTTACCAATGGATAAATAACTGTTTTAATCATATCAATTATTAATTTGTCTATATATATACCTGAAGATATTCAGAGTACGTAAAAAAGAATTTCACTAACCAAACTCCGAATCCACCCTTTCCTATTTTCTTGCGCATGCATGCAATACCACCGTTTTGTTCCTTTGACTTAATCCATGCATCCACCGAACACATAGGGCGTGTTTGCCAGTTTGGTAGCCCGCATAGGGGTCGGCCCGCACCTGAGACGTAGGCTCGCACAAACAAGCAGCTGTTTGCACGAGCACGGCACATATCCGAATAGGGTATCACCAGATTAGTTTCAGTATGACTGTTCTGAATAAATTATCATGATGAGTTGTGTTAACTCATATGCTTATCCTCTGACTTAGGTATAACATGGAGAGGGGTCGAACTATACCGGGCCGACCTGAGTACGTTTAGCCAAATGGGTCACCGATGGTCCGTTAATTTTTCTATTAGTCACAAATAATTTTATTACCAGTCATAAGTAATTTTACTATTAGTCATAAGCAATTTTACTGCAAATCATAAGTAATTTTATTGATAGTCGCTGAGTCGTAAATATTTTTTACTGTCAGTCATAAGTAATTTTACTGTCAGCCATAAATAATTTTACTGCAAAATTACCTGTCCAAGCACAGAACAGTGCAGTAACCCTAACACTAGTAATTTTACTGTTAACTACAAATAATTTTACTACACTACTACATGAGAGTTATTATGCGTGACGGGCTATCAAGCATAACATGTCTAATTGGGCTAGGCTGGCACAACCCATTTACTATCCGTGTCGTGCTAGTCCAATATTATCGTGCCTCAGGCTGATACAGTTAACTCGGCCCATTTGGACAGGTCAACCATTAATGCAACCTTGGAGATGGAGGTGCTTGAATCTGTGGCCTCCCATGGACTAGTGCACCTTAGGGCCTCACATGTAGGGCTGCAAACGAGTCAAGTTTAAATGAACTAGGTTAAGCTCAGCTCATCTCGTATTAAAAATTGAGCGAGCTCATTTTAAGTCAAGTTAGATCAAGCTAGAGTGTTGACTCATACTCGGCTTGTATCAATCTCGAGCCTTTTTTGAGCCAAATATAAACAATAAAAATTTTGATTATCAACTCAGTTATATCCTGAGGATGTTCTGCACTAATTAGGCTACAACAACCATATAAGCAAACAAAATTGCATAAAACCATTCAAACCGACATCACGATGACAAATATTTTAAATCTATAAAATAGCTTGTTTATCGATCCTCAAATAGAATGGCGATATTTAATTGCAATAAAAACATAGTGGTTCATACCATGACAAAATTACTAAGCATGATAAAAAATTAATGACCGAGCATAGTTCATAAAGGTATCAAAAACACACAAGTCATTGATGTTCTCAACGTAGCAGGTAAGCGGCTAAAAGGCTAAAAAAGCATCATTGGCAACTGTACAAGGTAATAATTTATTCTAAGTTTGTTTTTATCTGTATGTATATTAACACATACATACATACATATGTATAATATATATGTATATATATGTGTGTATGTATATATATGTATTTATGTATGTATGTATATATGTGTGTGTATATGTGTGTGTGTATATATAACATAATTTGAGATATATTGAGCCAAATTCGAGTGAGTTGACCTCAACTCAAATTTGACTCGTACTTCAACCGGGCTACACAAGATGTTTAATTTTGGCTTATTTATTTTCGAGATAATCTCAAGTCGAGCTAGAAAACAGGTTAATTGGCTCACGAGCCTCGGGCTTTTATTGCAAACACGCGCCTCCTCAAGTCTGTGATCTTCAGACATGATTGTTCTTTTCTAGCAAAGCAAAACATACGTCCCATCTTGTCGGAGCCGAGCCTTTTGGAGTGTGCTTGGTTGGTGGGGTGAGGTTAAATGGAGGTGAGGATGGTCCTGTACACCATGAGGTTCTATTGTTTTTGGTGAATAAGATAGTTTAGCATCAAGAGAGATTATTTTTGAAATTTATATTTCACTATGTGATTCTATTGAAACAACCAAACACATAGATAACTTTTTTTATTAAACCATCTCATGCACATACAACCAAACACAGCTTGGTTGCCGAGCGAGGAGCCGTGCCGAGGTGGCAAACTGGCTCCAGCGTGCGAGCGAACGATACGGTTCCCCGCGTATGGGAGGGCAGGGCATAGCAGCCGTAGATCCTCGGGCCTCGTGAATCATACGATCAATTGACTGGTCGAAAATGATCCCTCGCGTCGCGTCCACAAGCAAATCCTAGCCAAATCTCCGCGCGAATGGCCGGCGTAAGCAGAGGCGACCGCGGGGACAGCAGCGGCGGGCCGGACAGGTCGCCGCCCAGCCAGACGTCCCCGTCGGCCCGTAGCACACGTCGCCGCTGCTCTTTTATTCCTCCCCCCTCGTCTTTAATCGCCATCCAATCGGACTATTAACTTGCTCCTACAAAACACAGGACCACGAGCCCAAATCGCAGGATCGATCGTCCCCCTTGCTGTGCGTGCTCGCCCTGAATCACCGATTGTTTACGCCTTGAATTCTCTCTTCCGTTCCTAGTACTACGCTTGGAACCTGTCCAGGTACAGGGTTTGGGCGCTTTAATTGTCATATTATTTATTTTTATTTACTGGAGCAAGAGGCGGCGATGCCACTGTTCTTGACATGCCCATTGGGATTAATGCTGTCGCATGTCATGATATGGTCCACGAGTCCTCTTTCTTCTCTGTCTTTCGGGACTGTGCTAACGAATCCAATTTCTTAGGATCACCGGTGCTTCTACAGACTCAGTCAGTGGTCTTATACATTCGAAATGAGTTTTAAAGAATAATCTTTGCTTTTTTACCCAAATAATCTGTTTTTTGCTAAACTTTTCTTTGATTTTCACCCCCGTATCCACCATACTACTTATGCTTCTTCTTCTTCTTTTTTACCGAAATGATGGCTTCTAGTTAGTTTCCCCTATTCGCTAAAAATTTTCATAGAAGAAATTGGTGATAAACCAATCAAAGATTGACGCTGAATTCAACTTGTTTGGCCGTGGACATCCATAAGCCAATCAAATGATTGATGATATAATTTATGTCAGATAACTATGGATATTCATCTCCATGCAAATTAAGCTCTGGGTGTTAGATATTGTGGTTTAACAATAACTGATTTTCCTTGAGGTGTTCTGTTTTAGGTACTGAACGGTTGGGTGATGATCTGTATGAAGTAACCGATCCAAGAGAAAGTTTCGATATCATAGTTTTGTGCAGTGAATTTTGTAAATAGAGTGGAGCTGCTCATTTTTTTTAAGGAAAAAACAATTCTTCTCTGTTGAAACTTTACATTGCCTCAACATTCATCAGACATTGAAGAAAAAAAAAGCTTTTGTGTATGCTAACTGCTACATTTATTTTGGTGTTATTTTAGTGTAAAGTTCTACTGGGTGTCGATGAGCTGTGAAAAGAATGAGTTCATCTTCTTCAGATGTTTGCTTACTTCCTGTCTCCCATCCAAGGAAGACCCTGTTCTTATTATTGTAGCATCCTTAACTGCATTGGCATTACCGGGGGCAAAGCTAGTGGGGAGGCTTAGTAAGGTTTGAGCCTCACCTCCTCCCGATGGCAACCAACAAGCAAAACAGAAACGATTTTGCATATTTATTTGTTGCTCTCACATTACTTGCTACTTGCCATTTTGCTTGAGCAAATCAAAGCAACAAGCAAAGCAAATCAAAAGCCTTCTGCCATTAGTAACAATCAACAACCCACTTTTAGTAATACTTGTCATTTTGCTTGTTGCTTGTTTACTTCTTACCTTTTTTTCCCGTTCTAAGTGTTTCTGTTGCTCGATAGCAAAAGTTACTGTTGCTTTCCACAGCACGATTCCTTCCCAGTTTACCAAAACCAAATCAAAATCATGATAAACTTGTTCTAAAAACTATACTACCCAGCCATATCGATAGGCATCACCCACAAAAATAACACCACTGCACATTGTCTTCTTTATCTTATTTTATATTGTCTCCTCCGGCAAACCTTCCAATAACTCATTCTTTGCCATCCAAACTCTAAATCAAGTGGTTCAAAATTTTAAATTCATCTGAATTCATGATATACTTCCGAGTACCTATTTTACACTTTTTTATTTCATTTGGTTTTATTTTGTTTGGACTGCTTTTCACGTGTAGACTACGATATTTTCGAATATGACTTCACTGATGTTTCTCACCACTAGTATGCTTTGAGCCCACCCTCCATTTTCTTTCTGATTTCGCCACTAGGCATTACATTGTGTAGATTCATGTACTGTATGCTTCATCCTGCAGAAACGTACTGAAGGGGGCTATTTTAACTTTCAGTTCTTAATATTAGCAGCATAAGCGCGGCGCCACGCCGCGTTAGCCACTATGGAACAAAGTAAAAGAGACGAAAATTCATAAGACGGTTTTTTTTAAAAAACGAGGACCTATGCGTATTTCAAAGAAAGTGAAGAGCTTTTTTTTGCATAAAAAGGACCTATGCGTAATTTCAAAGAAACTGTGGGGTATTATCTAGCAAAAGGAGGGGTCTCTATGGAAAAACTAAGGATCCAGACATAATTTTGAAGGAGTGGAGGGTTTTTTTGGCAAAAAACTGAGGTGGCAGAGATCTTTTAAAAAAACCAAGGGTCTGTATATAATTATGAAAATACGGGGGGCTTTTTTGGGAAATTGCCACGTGGTATGGGTGGCCGGCCGGGAATCGCCCCGTATTTGTTATATGGAGTATATGCAGTAAGTAATATTGGTTATGATTTTAGTATCTCAGTATGAGTTTATAGTGTCGTGCGTACTACTTGCAGCTGGAAGTTGAGATGATCAAATACTTACTTGACAATAAGTGTGTACTAACAAATTTCTTACAGACTTGCCTTTGACATTGATGAATCAACAGACGCTGCTAACATGGAAACATACACTACGGATGACGCGCTTACAGCCATGGGGTTTGGGAAATTCCAAGCACTTGTTCTTGCTTATGCAGGCATGGGTTGGGTTGTAGAAGCCATGGAGCTCATGCTATTGTCATTTCTTGGGCCATTGGTGCGGGAGGAGTGGAAAATCTCTGTCCAAGATGAGAGTCTACTCTCAAGTGTAGTGTTTGCTGGCATGCTGATAGGAGCATGTGCTTGGGGCTTCGTTTCCGACAAATTTGGGCGAAGGTAAGGATTTGCTGCAAGCATTTATGATTCTTGACAATGATATGACCTTAACCATGCCGATTCTGTTGTGAAGAATTTGATTTACATATTCCTGATGCGCAATTATCCAACTTTGGTATGTTGGCCTCTCTTAGAATCTGTAACATAACTTCAATACGGCCTATAGTGCACAGATTTATTATACTTGCAACAACGTACCAAATTACTCCCTGAACAAACCTTGTATTTTTCTTGTTTCAGGACTGGTTTACTGTTTTCAACTCTGTTTACTAGCGGAGTAGGTTTCCTAAGCGCTTTCTCTCCTAACTATCTATGTTTGCTGGCTCTTCGATTTCTCGTTGGCGTAGGAGTGGGTGGCGGGCATGTGTTTTTATCTTGGTTTTTAGAGTTTGTTCCTGCACGGAATCGTGGCACTTGGATGGTTATTTTTTCCTTTTTTTGGACTGTTGGCACGGTCTTGGAGGCTTCACTTGCATGGGTATGGCCCCTTTTATCGCCCTTTAATGTAGCTTGTAGCTTTCACCTTTTCGTGCTAAATTTGTTTCCATACTGCATGTGCATGTAGAAAATGAAAAAGGGATAAATAAAGCTATAAACACCACAAATACTCATATATAGAGATACAAGAATATAATCCAATCAGGTTTCTGAAACTAGAACTATTTGGGATGCTGTGTCAATTTGGAGAACGATGTCTGTTTCTTCAGGTTTTGTGTGTTGTGACTGTATGTGCAACCGTATATCATTTTCATACTTTTTGTGGTAGCTTGTAACTATTTTGTAGGAATTCTTGTGATATCATAATTTTGCGCCATCTGATATCATACTTTTACCTTCTCATTTGAGCTTGAATTTTCTGCATTAAGTTTAAAATAACTGCAGTTCAGTTAAACTTCGGACATACATTTGCAATTTTGTACTTCTGATTTATATTTTACACTTCTATATATTTGTATGAAATATTATTCCATTGCTCCCACTGCAGGTTGTCGTATCAGCATTGAGTTGGAGGTGGTTGCTAGCATTGACCGCCCTTCCATGCTTTCTCTTGCTTCCTTTATTCGGACTTACCCCCGAGTCGCCACGCTATCTTTGTGTACAAAATAGAATGTCTGATGCGACGCTTGTCCTGGAGAGAATTTCTATGACGAACCAAGCAGCTCTTCCTCCTGGAGTTCTCACATACCACCAAGAAAGCAAAGTTGACCACATCGCTCCTACTTCTGAGATAGAACATCTTCTGCCAGTGAGAGAGAAGGAATGCACAGCTGACAGTGCCGTGAGCTCCAAATCTGGTGGCATTGCTGCGTTGCGCAGGCTACTGTCACGAGAATTGCTCAGATCAACTCTTCTTCTTTGGTTTGTTTTCTACGCAAATTCCTTCGCTTATTATGGGCTAGTCTTGCTGACCTCGCAACTGAGCGATGCAAATAGAAGCTGCGCATCTGGGCTGGCATATGTAGCACGTCACAAAGATGCCGACCTTTACAAAGATGCATTTGTTACTGGTTTAGCAGGTAGCATACAGTAAGCATGTTTCTTCACCCAATATGATTGGCTATGGAATGTGCCACTAACTCCTCTCTCTACTGTTCTGCCAGAGATTCCTGGTCTAATGTTGTCTGCTGGTCTTGTTGAATGGTTTGGCCGAAGAGCTACAATGTGGTGCATGCTGTTCACATGCTGTGCTTTCCTTGGACCACTTGTGCCTCATCAGAATGAGCTGTTGACGACTGTCCTTCTATTCGGCGGTCGCGCCTTTGCCATGGGTAGCTTCACAGTTCTATGTTTGTATGCCCCAGAGGTATGTATCAACGTATTATGGCATATGGTAAATGTGCTTTTTTGGTGACTTGGTTGTCATACTATGCTGAACTAATCTGTTGAAAAATACCACCTTGTAGGCATTTTAGTTGTAAATTTGAATATTATATCCATCCATATAGCCATTGTATTCAACCAGAGTAGTTTTGATTCTTGAATATTCAATGCTCAAGGTTTTCCTTTCATCACAATGGCATGGGTTGACAAATGAATGTGTTCTAGGAGTAGTGAGATCTTCATTACATTACATAGTGAAGATAGGTGATTACCATGGTGTCGAAAGAACCTCATACAAATGAAACATTCTATTGGATCCTTTCTTATGAATTTGATGGTAGTATGATGTTTTCTTGCTGCACTATCATTACTGTTGCTCTTTGTATTGAATTACAGCCAATGAGCTGAATTTCTAGTTGTACACTGGCACAAATGCAATGAAAAACGTGCACACTAACATAAGCATGAGGATCAGAGAGCTAAAGCATCCACTTTTCAATTTCAGTTATTTGCAACTTCTCTTAGTACTCTTAGCACATAACTTCGAACATCGAAATCTCCTGAGAACGCTAGCATTGGATAGGTTTGTATTGGTGACTAGGTTGGATCATGTAATGTGGTCTGTTTGCAAACTCTTTTACCCTCTTAATTGATCGGCAGAGCTCCTGCCTTTACCCTAAAAAAAGAAAATGAATCCTAACTGTAGCCACCGTAATAATATGAGTCCATGTAGTGAGAAAATATTCGAAGTCCATTCACATCTTCTAAGCATTGTCCTCTCCATCGCTGGGGTGCTTTTCCTTCCAAATTCAATTTGTTTAAGCGTGCAAGTATGTAATAGTTATTTAAATTCGAAACTAAATCTATTTTAAGTAATGACCGGTGTGTCTTCACGAACCACTCATGTGAACAGAATGACCATCCCGCTAGATGGATAATTCCGACTACAATGAAGTCTGCCCAATTCTGATCAATTTTGCAGATCAAAAGCCATCTTAGTTCTGTCATGTGGTCTGCCCATCTTAGGTTCTTAACTTGTGTTACGTGTTCAAATTTTTAGCTAAGAACGCTTGAATGTTATGAAGAAATACAGCGCTTTCTTGGGGCATCATGATCATGCATTAGCAGAAGCAATCTTGTAGAATAGTTTTTGAAGATATTTCCTTGAAGCAGAGTTTCCTACTAACTAATTCCTTTTATTGCCCTTCTAGGTATATCCAACATCAGTGCGCTCGACCGGTGTTGGAATCGCGACCGCCTTTGGTAGAATTGGTGGGGTTGTTTGCCCTATTGTCGCCGTTGGCATGCTGCGAAGCTGCCATCAAATGGAAGCCGTCGTTGTGTTTGAGCTGGTGTTATTCCTTGCTGGAGTTGCTTGCATTCTCTTCCCTGTGGAGACCAGGGGCCGCGAAATTGAGTGATGGTCATGGTGTAAAGATTAAAACACTTTGGTCTCCAGATGGGCTTGTAGTTCATCACCATTCTTCAAATTTACCATGATAGTGTATACATATCGTTATTGTTAAGCTATGTGGCCATGTCTAGAATATTTTAGGTGATAAATAATTGACAACATTGGTTATGATATTACTTTTGATATGTTGCGTGTGTGGATTGTCGTATATTGCATGATACGCTCGTGTGAGGTATTGTGCGGATTGACTTGAGTCAAGTCGTGGACTTGTACTCGTACGTGGTTGGTTGTTTATTCATGTGCAGATGTTGCTTAAGGCGGAACACTGTCGATGACGGGACTGAAACTAGGTTCGGGTGGAACTGAGGTTTCGGGACTAAATTCAGAGAGGAACTGAGGTCCTATCGGTCAATGATGTCATGCGGGATGTTCAGGTTAGAGAACAATGCGTATGAAGATGATGCGGCGTTGGAGGCGCGGAGATGCGTCATGGCCAAGGCTGTATGTGAAGCGGAGGCAAGCGGCAAGGCTGCAGATACGGACGGCACATATATAAAGTGTATACGAGCCGGCGTAGAGTTTGTGTATGCAAAGATTATGTTGCATGCATGGTGTACGTATACAAATCGTATACGAGTAGGCGTTTGAGTCCGATTGTAAGATCATGCTTGTTTTGGGATGTAGCTTCGGCTTGTGTCCGACTCGGACGTGGTATAGGGTATCAGGTGGCTAGATAAAGGGCGTAGCAGCTTGCGCCTGGTGAATTCGCGAGTGTAGGTGAGGAATACTTTTGGGCTGTTTTGGTTGCAGCTTTTGAATAAAAAAGTGTTGCGGCAGTTCTTTTGTTTTGCTGTCGTGTTGTTCTTCTCGAAGAAACGAAGAGAGGCGGCGCATGCATGAGTTTGTGATTGGCTGCTGTTTTGGTTCTGTGCGAAGAAAAGGAGAAACTGCAGACTGCAGTCGGTGATTTGGAAGATCAAGAAAGAGGCGACGCGTCGTAGCTCGGCGAGATAGCGTGCAGGCGATCTGGAATTACGGAGAGCGGCTCGGCGTGTTGTTACATCCGTCGTCTCTCACTACCAACTCGTCGGCATGGCGCCTTGTGCTTGGCTAGGCCGTGATTTCTTGACAGAAGTAGCAGGCAGTCCGTGATCTTTTTGGAGGTGCCCGGCGGCTAATTCCTTGCAGCAGCGGGTGCTCTGGATTGAAGAAAAAGGGAGCGGCTGCTTGTACCGCGGAGCTGTGGTGCGCTGTTGTGATTCGCGGAGAGAGAAGACTAGGGGCTGCAGGCGTGGCCGAACACAGAGATCTGCTAGAAGAATTGAGACAGCAAAAAGTCTCACAAGCAGGTAGATCACTTCACGTCTTTATTCTCTTTTTGTGACTGCACTAGTAGATTATCTATCTTGATATTGTGTCCAGACGAGACAAGTCTCCATTAATTAGTCAAGGTAATTAGTCTAAAGCATTATTGATCTTCGTGTGTGTGCTTGCTGTTTAGATCAGATTGAAGTCAAGTTGTTTGCTATTGTTTCTTCTTGTTAGGAATAGACACAAGATTTACGTGGAAAAACCTCTCCAATGCGGAGAGTAAAAAACCACGGGAGACAAATCTTTATTCCAATGGCATGAGTTACAAGTACAAGGGGTGGGCGTATTTATAATAGCCCAGAGAGATGGATTTGAATACAACTCTATTAAAGATAGATTCCATGTAGGAGATAAACTATTTGAGTCATAATCCAACAAACCTCCCCTTGACTCAAAAACTCGATAAAAAAATAGTAAAGAGTTGTCTCCAAAACTCCGAAGGGTATTAAGCACCATGAATACCGACTAAGCCCAAGCAATGCTTGAACTTAGTATTGGAGAGTGACTTGGTAAGCATATCTGCAGGATTGTCATCTGTATGTATCTTTTTCACAGTAATTTGCCCTTGAGTAACAATGTCACGAATGAAGTGGTGCTTGACATCAATATGTTTGGTCTTGGCATGGAACATATCATTCTTAGTCAAACAAATAGCACTCTGGCTATCACAATAAATGATATTAATGTCTTGTGGAACACCAAGTTCGTAAATCGACTCTGCAACCAAATAGCTTCCTTAACACCTTGATGGCTGAAATATATTTCTTACGTAGTAGAAAGAGCGAGAATGTCCAAGCGAAGCTTTCAACCGGCAATTGAACCACAAAGAGAGAAAATATACCCGAAATAGACCTTCGTCTATCAAGATCTCCAGCATAATCAGAATCAACAAACCCAAAAATATTATTTGTCTTCACCTTATTCTTATCAAACATCAAGCCAAAATTGGATGTACCTTTCAAATAACGAAGAATCCACTTAATCGCATTCCAATGTTCTTTGCGGGATTATGCATAAATCGCTAACCACACCGATTGCATGAGCTAAATCGGTCTTGTGCAAATCATAGCATACATGAGATTCCCAACAAGCATTTGCATAAGGAACACGTGACATATAGTCTTTATCATCTTCATTAACAGGACATTGACTTGAAGATAATTTAAAGTGTGAAGCAAAAGGTGTTGAAACAGTTTGCAATCACTAAGATTATATCTTTCAATAATCTTCTCAATATAACTTTTACGAGATAGAAATAATTTGCCGACCTTGCGATCACGCTGAATTTCCATCCCAAGAATTTTCTTTCTTTGGACCAAGATCTTTCATCTCAAATTCATGGCTAAGTTGAGCTTTCAACCGATCAATTAATGATTTATCATGAGAGGCAATGAGCATGTCATCAACATATAGCGACAAATAAACAAAAGACCCATTGGGAAATTGTTTGAAGTAAACACAATTATCATAATTGCTGCGTGAATAATTTTGTGCAATCATAAAAGAATCAAACCTCTTATACCACTTGCCTTGGAGCTTGCTTAAGACCATAAAGAGATTTCTTCAAATGACAAACTAAATGCTCTGTTCAGAGCAACAAAACCTTCAGTTGTGTCATAAAAATCTCCTCATCTAAATCTCCATGTAAGCAGTTTTAACATCAAGTTGCTCTAACTCCAAATCAAATAAAGCAACAAAAGCAAGCATAACCGAATGGAAGAGTGGCGAACAACGGGAGAAAAACTTCATTGAAGTCAATACCTTCCCTTTGGTCAAAGCCTTTTACCACTAGACGGGCTTTCAATCTTGCAGTTCAACTCGAAATACCTTCCTTTTTCTTATAAATCCATTTGCACCTTAAGGGTTTCTTACCCTTGAAGCTCAACCAAATCCCATGTGCGATTTTTATGAAGGCTCTCAATCTCTTCATTCATAGATATCACCACTTATTAGAATTATCACATGAGATAGCTTGAATAAGAAGAAGGTTCAATAATATCATGAGTATCTTGTGCGAAGAAGAGCATAATTGGCCAAATTATCGGTGTCACGATATCTAACGAGCAATTGAGTATTCCTTCCGTTCGATCTCGAGCAATGCAATGATCATTATTCTTGGAAGATGTTGAATCGAAATATCTTTGAAGAGTAGGAGTATGTGAGATGAAGAATCATTATCAATAGCGAGTAAAACTACCTCAAATTTTGCATTTCTTGAAATATCCTCAAAGATGTCGATTCGGATGTGGAAGAACTATCCATCATATCACTACTCGATGAGAGTAAAACATCTTCATTAAAAGTAACATTACGACTAATGATCAATTTATGAGATTGAACACCATAAACGATATCCTTTGACACGTAACCATAACCAAGAAATATGCATTTAATCGCTCTAGGCTCTAATTTTCCAGTGCTAGCATGAGCATAAGCGGGACAACCAAAAATTCTCAAATTGGAATAATCAATGGGTTACTGACCAAACCTCTTACGGAACCTTGAAATCAATGGCGGAATTTGGAGCGCGATTGATCAAGTAACAAGTCAGAGAAAGCGATCTCGACCCACAAACTGCGTTTACGCCATAGACCAACATTTGAAAGCATGCAACGGGCTCTTTCGGAAGAGTACGATTCATCCGCTCGCCACACCATTTTTTGAGGTGTCCTGGAATAGTCAAATGTCTTGCAATACCATGATCAGCACAATATTTATCAAACTCACCATTGCAAAATTCCAATCCATTATCGGTTCTAAGTTTCTTAATTTTTCGCGTTTGATTTTCAACTAAAGCCTTCCACTTGAAAAATGAAAAGCTTCATTTTTGTGTTTCAAGAAATAAACCCAAACTTTGCGAGAAAAATCATCAATAAATGTAATCATGTACTCACATCCACCGAGAGAAGGAAACTTAGACTTTCCCCAAAGATCGAATGTATATAATCAAGAATTCCTTTAGTTTGATGAGTTCTTTGTACTAAAGCCGACCCTTTTTGTTTGCCAAAAATACAATGCTCACAGTAAATCAAGTTTGCCAATATTATGTAAAGAACCTTTCTTGCATAGGAGATGCATACCTTTCTCACTCATGTGACCCAAACGCATATGCCAAAGTTTGGTGATGTGAGGAGTCGATGCAATGGAAGAAGCAATTGCAATACTGAATCGTGGATCCTTGCAAGTAATAAAGATTATTTGTTCTATTGGCTTTCAAAACAACGAGGTTGCCTTTCAAAATCTTAAGAACACCATTTTCTCCAACAAATTTATATCCCAAGGATTCTATGGTGCCAAGAGAAATAAGATTTCTTTTCATTCAGGAACATGACGGACATTTGTAAGAGTCGAATAAATTGCCATCATAGGTTTTAATTTGAACAGAACCAATTCCAGCAATTTCAAGTGGAGACTCATCACCAATCACAACATCACCACTACTAACGGGATCATAAGTAGAAAACCACTCTTTGTATGGGCAGATATGAAAGGTGCAAGTGAATCAATAACCCAAGCAGTTTGATTCCTTGTTTTTGTAGAAGTGACTAAAGCAAAGTGCTAATTAGAGCCTCCCATCGATTCACTTTGAACAATACTAGCCTCACAGATTTAATGATTGAGTTTTATTGCCTAGTTCTTCCTTTCTTTTCAACTTATAGCAATCCGAAATATGATGAGTTGTTTGCTTGCAATAACGACAAAAAAGCTTAGAATTACGGTGTCTCGATTTAGATCTGGACTTTGATCTAGAAGAATTGCCTTTATGTGATGATCTACCTCTAGTAATTAATCCCTCAGCCTTAACTTCAGAACGAGAATCAATATCAAATTTCTCCTTAGATAACAAATTTGATTTAACATTCTCAAAGCTAAGAGTATCATTATTTCCATAGAGCATAATCTCCTTAAAGTGTTTAAAGGTAGCAGGCAAAGAGACAACCAAAAGAATAGCCTTATCCTCATCATCAATTTTTACATCTAATTTCTCAAGATCAATGATGATTGAATTGAACTCATTGAGGTGAGACTGAATAGATGTACCTTCTGCCATGCGAATCGTATACAGACGTTCTTTGAGGCGCAATTTATTGGCGAGACTTTTCTTCATGTATAACGTCTCCAATTTTGTCCATAATGAAGCGGTATTGTTTCGTTGATGACTTCACGTAGAACATCCGTAGATAAAGTGAGCTGAATGGCGAGAGAGTGCTTTTGATCCAAATCCTCCCATTTGTCCTTTTCCATATCCACCGGTTTGAGAAGCAATGCTTTTAAATGACGCCAACTTTGTGAGAACGACTTTCATCCGAACTCGCCATACCAAAAAGCGATCGTGCCATCGAACTTCTCAATGTCAAATTTAGTAGATGACATGGTGTAGATCAAGAAAATATAAAAGGTTACGTTGAAAAAATCTTACGGAGAAAATCTCGATACGGTTATTGGGTGACCGTAGCAAAGAACTCCCCGTGTGCACGGCTGGGTACGCGTAGCAATTTCAAGCTGCTGATGTCAGCGATGATGTCAGCTCGACCGGATCTAATGTGGCGGATTTCTGGTGTAGATCGTGTGGCGGTCGGTGGTGGCGCGGTGCGGCCGAAAGCGACGCGGCGGCGCGGCGGTCTTGGCGCGGATGAGCGGCGCGGCCGGAGATGCTGTGCTGGCGCTGGGCGGCGGAAAAGCGCGGCCGGAGGTGCGCTTGTGGGCTGGCGTGGCCGGCAATGGCGGCGGCGGTGATCGCGAGGCGTCGGGCGACGGCGGCCGTTCAGCAGCCTTGCGCCGAGGAGGCGATCGAGGCGTCGGGAAGATGAACAGTGCTCCGCGAAAATAGTAGATCGATAATGCTCTGATACCACTTGTTAGGAATAGACACAAGATTTACGTGGAAAAACCTCTCCAATGCGGAGAGTAAAAAACCACGGGAGACAAATCTTTATTCTAATGGCATGAGTTACAAGTACAAGGGGTGGGCGTATTTATAATAGCCCAGAGAGATGGATTTGAATACAACTCTATTAAAGATAGATTCCATGTAGGAGATAAACTATTTGAGTCATAATCCAACACTTCTATTTCAATTTGTCTCTGCTATAATTACGAAACCGAGTTGATTACTTAGTTCTGCTATAGGGTACTTGATCTTGCCGTGAGAAATAAAAGAACAATATATTAGTTGTGCATTGATTTTTGAGGAGAGAGGAAAATATGATTAGTGCATGCAATTAGGTAAGGTTAATTAAGCTTTTGTCTCATGTGTACGTACTAGTAGATTGAAGAAAAGTAAGATGATTTTTGCTATGCATGCATAATAGTCTAAGTACTTCACGTTGTTTTATTTATTATTATTATTTGTTTTACATCTTGCATGCATGCTGTTCTAACAAGGAGCAATATCAATCTAAGTTACGTTTTTTTATCGAGATATGTTTTTGTGAGGATAAAGTGTTCTGTCCAGAACGTTAAACAATGCTTAAATAGGTTTTGTGTTTTAGGGGGAGTCTTTAAATTTATTTTTAGCTTCCGCAATCATTTACCCCCCTCTGATTGCTTATCTTAGTGTGAATCGATCCTACAGTTATATATGCAGCACTTTGTGGATACGAAGAAAGCAAATTCCTCAAAATATGTTATGGACATTCCAAATTTGTTGGACTTTTTTTGTTTGGGGATCACCTCCTCAGAGACTGTAAAGCAGGATTGTAAAATAGATTATATATCTTCTCTTAGAGATCATATGTATCTGCTATTGACATTTCTTCCAGCAACAATACTGGTTTTTTTTTGGGGGTATACCTAGAAGGTTCGGGCCTCTCTTGCAGAGTAACAATACTACTTCTGTCTTGTCTTGTCACTATAATGACAAACCAATTACAATGGGGTTCTTGAGCGCCTATCGGGAGATCAATGCACAAGATTACAGAGTGTAGCCTACTACTATGAAATTACAATAACGCAGTGGATTGTATTATGGTTGTGTTGTTGTCTCTGTCCGACCAGTTTCTTATGGCGTCGAGGGGGCGCCTGTTCTGCCTGAAGAGACGCCTCGTCGGCGCACGTGAAGTCAGCTGCAGCAGACGACCCCTTGCCCGTCGTGCCCATCTTCTTCGGCGACGCCACATCTCCCAGTCTCGGCGGGAGTCAATTCGGTGGCGAGTGGCGCAACACGAGGATGATTATTCAGTTTCTAGCTCTCCTGTACTGAGCTTGCGCTATTCCTGGGAGTTGGGCCGCGTCCCGTTCTTGTCGTAGTGTGTCATCACGCTCCTCTTGGATAGTTGTGCCGTGTGTCTTGAAGCATTCCACCCCGTCTCGTCGTTATCGTAGTGCAAGTGGAATATTCGAAACAACCCAGCTTTCACATGGTTGAAAGCTTCATAGTAATTCAGATCAAGTGCCTCGCATATTTCCTTCATGGCAGTTTTTAAATCGTCCTAGTTCTTATGTGAATAAAAAAATAATAGCAAAACAGTAGATGTGCGATATTATAACCGAAATATTTGAGAAATTTTACATTACTGCCTCCCACGGGCAACGGAGATTCCACGCATGTCGCTGGCGTGGGACCTACCAGGCCAGGCCAACACCCAGAGTCCAAACCTGCTTTGCTGACTTGTAGTTCTACTTGTCCCCATCATTCAATTTTGCTTCGTGGACTCATCGCATCCCAAGGACCGCAGGATCCACACAAGAAATCCTTGCTGAGCTCAGTCCTCCTCGTGTCCTTCCGGCCGGGGCTGCTCATTCCCTCCTCCTCCGTTGGTGGTGGCATCCGAGAATCGTCCTTCCTGGGTGCTTTCGTTGCCCGGCCCTGTCAGGTTTGATTCGCTGCGCTTGCATGCCCTCTTCGATTATCTGCTTGCTTCTTTCTTGAATGCACGGACTGCGCCCTGTTCTTTCTTCTTCTTGTGCGTGGCACTGGCGCCGGTCGCCCGCCCGACAGCTCGCGAGCTGCGCTGGCGGGATGTTAGTACGTCGGCATCCTCCGCCTCCTCCGTCCTTTGCCGAGGTTGTCCGCCGCGGGGCACCACCGTCGTGGGCCGATGATGGTGCCACCTCAGGTGCGCGGGGACCTGGTCGCGCAAGCTGGGAGGGCAGGGCCTTCGGCTTTGCCGACGCAGCGCCCGGTCGTCCAACCCCTTCAGCCCCCGCCCCGCGGTGAAGACGGCTGGCATCATCATCCCCCGCGAGCGCAGACCCAGGCAGCGGGCTGATCGTCGTCCCCCGCGATCGCCTCAACCACCCCAGGCAGCGCAGACCACCCCGCGTTGGCCCGCCCAAGTTCCTTCTGGACAAGTGCTTTAACTGCATGTCCACCTCGCACAGTCGCACCGCCACGCCGAGTGCACCCTGCCGCCGCGCTGTTTCCGGTGTAAGGCCTTTAACCACCTGGCCAAAGACTGCAAGAGGCCAAGGTCGTCATCCTCCTCCGGGTCGGCCACGAGTGCTCAGTTGCCCCGTGACACGCCGGGCTCGCGTGCTGCCGGTCGTGACGGCCTTTCATCTGTTTTGCCTAGCGCAGCCAGCCTCAATGCTGCCGCTTCCCCGTTCTTTCCGGCAATGTCGCCCCCGGTCGTCTCCCAGGGCGCACGCCTTTCCTCTCCAGCAGGGAAGCCGGCCGTCAGTGCTTGCCACATTCCGCGGTCCGCTGAGATTGCGGCTGCGGGTGAAGACCGCCGACTTGCAAATGCTCTTGTTGCCTACCAGGCCAGCTCCGAGAGTCCCCTGAACCTGGACCGTGCTTCGGATGCTGTTCATCGCGCCCTGCAAAGCGCCTCACGTGAAGCTTTCTCCGTGCGCCGTTCCTCAGCTTATGCTCAATGTTAAACCAGGTGCAACTGCAGACGGGATGTCGTTCACTGGCGTTGGACAGCGGACGGGAAATTTTCTCCTAAATCGGCATACATGGCGCTTTGTCAGGGTTCGCTCCTATTCCCCTGTGCACAGCAGCTATGGTCAAGCTCATTGCTGTTGAAAGCAAAGCTATTCACCTGGTTAGCCCTTAAAGATAGAGTTTGAACCTTCTCGCGGTTGAGAATTCGCTCAATTCCTACACCTTCGCTTTGCCTCCTTTGTGACCAACACAAAGAGACGATGATCATCTCCTTGTCAACTGTCTAGTGGCCAAAGAGCTTTGGTTTTGCATCCCCTCTTGGCTGTCCTTCCGTAACGCTTTTTCATTCTCCGAACGCTCACTGCAAGATCAATGGACAGCGCTGAGACTCCTCACACCCAGTACCAAGCGCAAGGGTGTAGATTATCTAGTTATCCTGTTGTTGGCGTGGATGGCCTGAAAAGAGAGGAATAGAATTTGGCATAATCAGGGCATACTGGATTTTCAGGAGTTCGTGCAGCGCACGAAGCAGGAATTTACCGCTTGGTCATTTCTGCGTAAATCCAGACTCTTCGATCTTCGCTCGGCCGTTGTTGGAGATCCCTTTTAGCGGCCCTATTCATTTTGTCGCTACTGTTCTTTTTGTCGTTCCGAGCCGTTTCCCCCTTAATGTAATCCCATAGGCCCTCTGTCTCTGCTTCACTGGCCGGCAAGGCTGAAAGCTGGATTGTGAATAGTGTCTCTTGTTCAACTTTCTCTGCTTATTGAATGAAATGCAAATCTCCTGCGTTTTTGAGAAAAAGTTTCTAGCTCTCCAGTACTGAGCTTGGACTATTCCTGAGAGTTGGGCCATGCCATGCCATTCCCGCTTGGGCGCGATGGGCCCAACAAGCTTGCCATGCCGGGTCGTGCCGGCACAGATAGCCGCCAGCGAGTCTCAGCATGGCACAGTGGCATGCTAGGCCGTGGTCAAGCCATGCCGGTACGGGCACAACACATGGTGCTTGTATTAGAGCTAGAGGCATATCTTGGCCATCATCGCTGCCGTGCTTGTCCACAAAAATCCGTTCGAACCAAAACCATTTTTGGTGCAAACTTCAAAATCTATGTTCAAATAATGTAAAACTTTGCACACACCTACTGAGGGTCTCAGGAATCTATTCCATCTAAAGATCTCCAAAATTGGGTAAATCTAAAAAACTTGAGAACCAACTTACTCGTAGATTAAAAACAACCAAGATAACTGTAAATAAGTTCTCATATGTCACCACAAGCAAGATCACCTGATGAATCGAAGCAAAAACTCTCGGATCAAGATTCTTTAAGAAGGGCTCCAAATTAAGCAAAAACCGGTAAATTTGAAATCTTGCAAACCACAACACCTAGATGGATGGGATTTAATCTACATAAGTCATCTTCATCACTTACACGCCCTTGGCACACAACAAAATCAAGAAGGGGATAGGAGGCAAATAACCAATAAAAACAAGAATACTTCATGAGTGATGAACAAAAATGATCTATTGCTATTTAAAGATGAAGGTTTCACAGTAGTCCATAACGAGGACAAGAGACCACACTTCAACATTCACGCTTCTCTCTCACACCCTAAACGTAGAACTTAAGAATGAAATGGTTGGGATGGTTGGCTTACAAGCTTTCATTCTCAACCCACTAAATAGATAGGTAAACTAGCTCACATCTAACCTTAATGAATACTATCATCTAACACAATTGGGAAAAACCCGTTAACAGCACACAACACGGATTTTACACTTACACTAAGCTCATGCACACTTTTCAAAGCATATGAACCTAAACTTGTTAAGTCCTTAGCCTTTGATCCACTTATCTTCTTAGCATCTCCTTGACCTAAATCATTTTCCCAAACGCCATGGTTTTGATCCAATAAAGTTTTCGGTATTTGGTTAACTATCAAAATACCCTCACCTTGATCCGGTCTTCCTCTTCTCTTGCAAGCAATTGGCATACTTGCCACGTGTAGGTGCACCAATGACTTTCAACGTATCTGTAAATCTCTCCCGCTTTGGTTCTCACCGGACTACGTCTCACTTAGACCGATCAAGTCATTTGGTGCAACCCATTGCTCGAACTTTTCCTTCAATATTCTTTGCCTTTCATGTGTTATATTTGAGCTCAATTATCTCACCCAACATCCTTGACTGTTTTGGATCCCAGCTCATCATGAGCATAGTCCTAGCCATCACCGTTGACCATAGTTGACTCCAAACTTCACTACATATTCAAAGATCAATCAATTATTTTCGGGGCAAAAGTTCTTCATAATTTGACCTACGTTAGTTTAAACATACTTCATGCAACATGAGCGCACTGACATAGGGCAATTCGACTCAATCCATGATCAAATTCCCAAATTTCAACCTCTTAGCCGAAATTCAGAATTAGTTGCTCTGACCGCCATGCGTGGCCAGTCTGATCGTTTCGCAAAGCCAATCTGACCGCTTAGCAAAGCCCATCTGACTACCAAGAAAAAACTTAGTAGATTGAATATCCAAATCTTTTATAAATTTGAATTTCAACTCAAAATATATTAACAATGGTTCATCATAAATATTCCTAAATCTTCTTACATGGTCCCTAACTCTGAATTTTAAAAGTCTTTTTTTAAATCCAAAAGCGGATTTGCTCGCCAACATGGCTTCCACGTGGCATTACACCCTGACGTGGACAACCAAAAAATTATCCAGCTTCTTCCAAATGCATCTCCTTCTCTGGTAACTTGAATCATGTTCATCCGTGTGACGCTCCAACGGATAATGGCACCCTATAGGCCCGCAAGACATCAAAGATAGCCTATAGTTCCTCTGCTTCAATCGATTGAATGACATCAAGCAGGCTTCTCGACCTTCTATTTCTTTCTCCTTTTTTCTTTAGAAGATCTGAATTCTTCTATTTCTGCAAATCAACACGCATTTCACTCTGAACATGACCTTATTTTGTCCATTCACAACACAGAACCAACCAAATACTTGAAATTATGCAATTCGGGCACAATATGGGCATGCAGTTCACTCTCTTTTTTCTCAGATGTTTGCTTGCTTCCTGTATCCCGTCCAAGGACATCCTGCTCCTGTTGCTGTATAATCCTGAACCACCGCATCAGGTGTCCTGAATATATTCTGTGGTTTTGTTTCGTTACTGTATGGTTAATATTATTTGAACCAGGAAGTTGAATTGGTCAAATAGTTGACCAAAAGTTGTTTTTTTCAGGGAAGATTGACCAAAAGTTCATACTCTGAGATGTCTTACATTGCTGCATCAGCAGACGCCGCTAATATGGGGACATACACTACGGATGATGCGCTTACAGCCATGGGGTTTGGGAGATTCCAAGCACTTGTTCTTGTATACGCAGGCATGGGTTGGGTTGTGGATGCCATGGAGCTCATGCTACTGTCATTTCTTGGGCCATTGGTACGGCAAGAGTGGAGAGTCTCTGCCCAGGATGAGAGCCTGCTCTCGAGTGTAGTGTTTGCCGGCACGCTGATTGGATCCTGTACTTGGGGCTTTGTTTCCGACAAATATGGACGAAGGCAAGGATCATATTTACTCTTACAAAAGTGCTACCATGCATGTTTCGGTTTTCAAAGTGCAAGCCTTTCTGATTAATTCTTGAGTATGTTATGGCCTCAACCAGGTCAATTCTGTTGTTAAGAATTTGATTTACATTTACTTTCCTCTTTTAGAACTATTTCTAACATAATTGCCCCCTGAATGCTGAAGGCATGCACTTTTGTACGAAGCCACCGGCAAACTGAATGGAAAAGTTGAGGCAACAACAGGAACTGAACTAGTTGTTGTATTCCATTCTTTGCTTGGTTTCGACTTCCTGTATGTCAAGCAAGCATACATGAGAAATAAACATTGTGTTTCTCTTATTTCAGGATGGCTTTATTGTTTTCAACTCTGTTTACTACCGGAATGGGTTTTCTAAGCGCTTCATCTCCTAACTATTCGTGCTTGCTGGCTCTTCGGTTTCTTGTTGGCGTAGGAGTGAGTGGTGGGCATGTGTTTTTATCTTGGTTTTTGGAGTTTGTTCCTGCACGAAATCGTGGCAAATGGATGGTAGTTTTTTCCTCTTTTTGGACTCTTGGCACGGTCTTGGAGGCTTCACTTGCATGGGTATGATATTTTTTATTCCTTTACCACGGTTCATAGTTTACCACTTTTCATGCTAAATTTGTCTCCCTATTGCATATAGGCATGCTATATGTGTATAAAGCCACAAAGAACAAAATGAACAAAATTAGGAGTAAACACCAGAGTCAGAGATACTGTGTATAGAGCCACAAAGAAGCTTGCCTTCTTTAATTCTTTGGAGGAATGTGATTCAATCAGGTCCAGGTTTCGTGTGTCGTGAATACACGTGCAACCATATTTATCATTTGTATGCTCTGTGTTCTATGTTGTTATTATCTCTGTTGCAATATCTTAATTGTGTGTCGTCTGATAATCATACTTATACATAGCCATCTGAACTCCCTGCATCAAGTTAAAATAACTGAAGTTCAGTTAGATTTGGGTTTGAAACATTTGTGCTTCTAATTTATATTTTATGCTACCGTGTTTTTTTCTATCAAAACTAATTTATCCATTTATGCTCCTACTGCAGGTTGTCATATCGGCATTGAGTTGGAGATGGTTGCTGGCATTGACCGCCGTTCCATGCTCCATCTTGCTTCTCTTCTTTGGATTTACACCAGAGTCACCACGCTATCTCTGTGCACAAAACAGAATGTCTGATGCAACGCTTGTCCTGGAGAGAATGGCCAATGCAAACCGAGCAGCTCTTCCTCTGGGAGTTCTCACATACCATCGAGAAAGAAATGCTGACCAGAGCACTCTTAATTCTGAGACTGAACATGTTCCAGCCAGAGAGGAGGAATGTACAGTTGACAATGCCAAGAGCTCCAAATCTGGTGGCATCGCCGCATTGCGCAGGCTATTGTCACGCAAATTACTCAGATCAACTCTTCTTCTTTGGTTTAATTTCTTCGCAAATTCCTTTGCGTATTACGGTCTAGTATTGCTGACATCGCAACTGAGTGATGCAAACAGAAGCTGTGCATCTGGGCGGACAGTAGCAGCGCACCACAAAAATGCCAATCTTTACAGAGATGCTTTTATCACTAGTTTAGCAGGTACAAAGTACCTTTCTTCTCCCAATATGATTGGCTATGCAAATTCCTACAAACCCATGGCTTATTGGCTTTATTTCTCGATCTCTACCAGAGATTCCAGGCTTAATTTTGTCTGCTGTTCTTGTCGATTGGTTTGGCCGAAAAGCTTCAATGTGGTGCATGCTGTTTGCATGCTGTGGTTTCCTTGGACCACTCGTGCTTCATCAGAATGAGATGGTGACTACTGCTCTTCTATTCGGTGCTCGCGCCTGTGCCATGGGTAGCTTCACAGTTTTATGTCTATATGCTCCAGAGGTTTGTATCGACTTCTTATGGCATATAGTAATTTTGCCTTTTATAGCGATTTGGTTGTTGTATTACACTTTATTAATATGTCAAAAATATATACCATCTATTAAAAAGTGTCGATGTGAACTTGAATATTTTGTCCGTACAGCCAGTGTACTCGATTTGTAGTTTTGAATATCCATTGTTCAATGTTTTCCTTTCATTACATCGACGGGTTGAAAACAAACATGTTCAAGGAGTAGTTAGATCTTCATTATGTTACAAAATGAAGACAGTTGATTACCTTGGTGCCGAAAGAACCTACAAATAAAACACTATTGGATCCAGTGTTCAAAATCCCAGCGGTAACCGGCTGATTATTGTCTATTAGTGGTTCTCTCCTTGGATACCACCAGCACTGCAGCTACTGTACCCATATGTTGTTTTGGGGTATTTCTGGGTTGATTTGGGTAGTATTCGTTATTATAGCCCTATTCTTTCCAACTTATGGCTTTATCCAAACAAACAAACAAGATGACTTCTTCTCCATGGCTTATCGGCATTTGGTTTGTTTGCATAAGCGCTCGCGCTAGGGCCAAAAGCCGCAGCTATAAGACATAAGCCGCAGCAAAAAAAGAATGCACCCTATATGTTGTTTGGTTAGAAGTTGTAGAAATTTTGAATCAAATTTGGGGAAAAACAATTTTGCAGTAAAGCGGCCGGTTATCATATCTTGTCGCTCTATCGTATGCATTACTACCATTCTCCTTGTGTTGAGTGACAACTAATTTGTTGGATTTCTAGTTGTAGCTGGCACAAATGCCATGAAAGACTAGCACATGAACAAAGGCATCTGGACAAGGATATTTTCCTAGCGAAAACATCAGTTTTCATTGATTCTCAAGTTGTCTGAGTGTTCTTGTATCAGATTTACAAGCTTTAGCGCAGAGTTTTTTACCTGGAAATTCCCTGAGAACACTAGCATAGGATAGGTTTGGGTTGGTGGATTCAGAGCGGGAATCCGATATCTTGCTACCATAATAATCTGATTCCATGAAGGGAGAAAGTACTCCAAATCCATTCACAACTCCTAAGCATTCTCCTCTCCATCACAATCACATTCCCTACAGATTTGAGTTCAGTTGTGTTTGCCTGTGCAAGTCTTCAAATTCTGAACTCCGCTTTGGCTGTAGCAGTTTTGTAGACAAGTTTTGGAACTTATTTTTCTAGCAGCAGGGTATTTCCTATGTGCTGACTCCATACATCTATTTTTCTTTCCAGGTATATCCAACATCAGCGCGCTCAACCGGTGTTGGGATCGCGAGCGCCATTGGTAGGGTCGGTGGGATTGTTTGCCCTCTTGTCGCCGTCGGTATGTTGCGGAACTGCCACCAAATGGAGGCCGTCGTTGTGTTTGAGCTGGTGTTGTTTTTTGCTGGAGTTGCTTGCATCCTCTTCCCGGTAGAGACCAAGGGCCGCGGAATGGAGTGATGTTCTTCATGGTGTAACGATTAAAACAGTTTGGTATCTAGATGGGCTTGTAATCTATCACCATTCATCGAATTTATCATGGTAGTGTATACACATCGCTATGTATGTACATTTTAGTGGATATGAAATGGCGAAGACCTCAAAATATGTTCTGGAGCTCTGAAACTGGTCGGACATCCTTTTGCGGAGTTCCCACTCCACAGACTGTAAAGTAGGATTATGAAATGAATTATATGTATCATTTCTTTCAACGATCTAAGTACTCTGCTATTGACATTTCTTCTGGTTATTACTAGACTTATTTTCGTATACTGAGAACATCTGGATCAATGCTGGATTGGATGTGGATCATAAATGCAAGACTATACAAAGATATTTTTGTCAAGTATATTGAATCTGTGTAGCATCGGTTTCCAAACACATCTTGGATTGTTAGTACTTGATTATTTAATAGATTGAAACTCCTGATCAGAATGTGCTGTACATCCTCGAGATCGCCGGCAAAAGGCACTCCACACAAATTGTTTCTAATCACTGTTTGATTTGGACTGAAGTGTAGAACTTTGAGTTTGTATATTGATTCATCCACTTGCTACACCTTACATATACATAAGGATATGGGCCACATGGGTCGGCACGAACACGAAGCCCATATACTCAACACTCCCTCTTAAGATAGGCGATAGATACCTGTCGTCCCCATTTTTATATTAAGCCCTAAAGCCAAATCAATTAATTGAGCAAATCATCCGTAAATCAAAGATGGGGGGCTCTCTCGTCGCTCGACCATGCCGCGTGGAAAGTCTTGCGCTGCTGTTTCGACGCGTGTGCGCGCTCTGTGCAAGCGAGCTGTGTTCGCGACCTTGCCCAGCTGTTAGCGAGCGGCGCTTTCGCTTCGACGCGTGTGCGCGCTCTGTGCAAGCGACATGCGTGCCCGACCTTGCCCAAGCGAGATGCGTGCCCGACCTTGCCCAGCTGTTAGCGAGCGGCGCCTTCGCGTTCTTTTGCGCGGTGCTAACCACGAGACGAGACGCGGACTTTGTCAGTCCGTTTAGTTTTCGCTTTTTGATTTTCATTGCGTCGCGCTTCTTCCTTCTCACTTCCTCTTCGTTCCGCTTTTTCTTGCGCTCTCGGTTCTATCGCCCTTTTCTTGTGCTTTCGGTTCTACTATCGTCCTTCCTTGGAGCGCCGTTCGTTTGGTGCGTACTTTCGTTCGCTTAGCTTCTTGTTACGTGCAGTCCCGTTCCTTTGGTCTTCACTTTGTTTCCCTTACCTTTTTTTTGTTACATGCAGTGCTGTTTCTTTGGTTCCTGCTTTAGTTCACCAAGGTTTTTATTGGGTCTTTTGTTGAGAGCCTTCTTGTTTTGCTCTGTGATGCAAGTGCTGCTTGTGAGGTGCGTTTTGGCTTGCGAATAGGTGATATGTTTTTATTAGTCATTGCGCCTATATGGTTCCTTACTGATTGTTTTCCCTTCTAAATGCAGTGCCGTTCCGAGTTGGTCTACTGCTCTGTGCCGTTCCCATTCCTTTTGAGCCCTTGTTTATATCTAGACTGTTGAGCACGGGCCGCGCGTTTTACCAGGAAGCGAAGCCACTCTGTGATGCAAATGCTGCTTGTGAGGTGCGCTCTGGACTATAGATAGCTGATGTGTTTTTATTAGTTGTTACGCCTATAATTCCTTGTCCCTTGGTATACATACGTACTGTTCACTGCAAGGTACTTTCCGATTACCATTCTTTTTTGCTATTGATGATACACCATTTATTTTCTTTTTTATTTGCTGTGTTTGCTAGCTTTTACTTCTATTGCTGCCCTTATGAATGAGTGATAGTTCCTTCTCTCTTTTGTTTATTACTACCTTCTTTCTTTCTTTTACATGCAGAACCGTTGCAAGTTATATTGTTTTCGCCTCTTTTGCCTCCTCAGTTTTTTTTGCTCTCTTGGTTTTTTTCTCTTAGTCTTCCACATACGCTCTTACGCCTTGCTATTTGGAGATCGTTTACTTTTTTTTATAGTCCTGTGTTTCCTCACATTTGATTGATCTGCTCTCCCTTTGGTTTACTGTTGTTAGTTCCTTTTTTTTGGTTTCCTTCTTCCATTTTCTTCTTGTCCTTTGATGATTATTTATCTCATAGACGTTTCGATTGCTGCTTACTTGATTCTTTTTTTGTTCCTTCTTTCTTTTGTTTAATGTTAGTTCATTGTTCTCTTTTCAATGCAGGTATCATTTTGGGTTCATCTATTGCTCTGCACCGTTACTATTATCCGTCGTATATACCGTCTAAGAATCATCGCCTTACTTCGCTGTGTTTGCACTCCGGCTCTACATCACCTTGGTTGGTCCTTCTTATCCTGATTGCCTTCTTTATGTGCTTAGTTTTTCCTGCGGTAATTATTGCTTTCGTATTATGAGTTGTTTACGTTTCCTATTACTTTTATGATCTTTTTATGTAATATTCTTATGCTATTGGTGAGTGTGATTCATATTTCAGTGCCTATTGTGTTTTCCATTAATTATAGAAACAGTCTTTATATCTATATTACGTTGGCTCAATAGATTGTTGTTTCGTCTTTATTCATGTTTTATCGTCCCTCTTCCTATAGCCTTCCGTGATCTTTCCGTTTTTGTTTCAATGTTTACTATAGGCTTCGTGATCATAGTAGCTTGCCTTTACACATTGTTCTTTCATTTCTATTCGTGTTTAGCCCTCTATCTTTCTACAGTCTTTTTATCACGTTGTTACTGCGTTATGCAAATTACATTGTTTTCCCTCGTTGTATACCTGTCGTGTTTCCCTTCTAGAGTTGAGTGATTCCTTCTTGTAGCTTTCCGTGGTGTTACCATTTTTGATTTAAATGTAATTTAAATTTTGGTGGATAGTATAGGCTTCGTACTCACAGTATATTGCCTTTACACATTGTTCCTTCGGCTCTGTTCATATTTAGACCTCTCTGTTTTTACAATTAGTACACTGTAATTACTACTATCATTTTGCCAGATTTTCCCGTTCTGTGCTTAACATTATAGTGTGCAGCTGTTGTGATAGCATTCCTACATTTTCGTATTCTACATGTTTGGTTGCATAAATATTTCTACACTGTTTATAGTGATCGGTCTTGCTATTGATACTTTGCTTATCAGGTTTTCTAAATTCTTGTTCTATGTACCAGTTACCTATGTTCCCATACTTTTGTACCGGTAAATTTAGTTCCCCTCTTTTCACGCTTCTTATTTCATCCCTGCATTTTTCTTACTTGTATTGTTTTTATGTTTTGTATTTTTTCTCTTTCAATACTACCCCTGTTGCCGTAATTTTGTACCCGTAAATTTAGTTCCCCTCTTTTACCACTTCTTATTCCAACCCTACATTTTATTTGTGTGTATTGTCTTTACCTCTTGTATTCTCCCCGTTTCAGTACTGCCCTTCAGCTGGATGATTGTCCTCCTCTTTGTTGTTGTTTGCTTTTATGAATTCGTCACTCTGCTAGAGCCAATCGTGCAGAAATCCGACGTGGGAAACAACCAGTTAACTCGAGTAGTTCACCACCCCTGTCTATCAATGCGTTACCTAATGCCTTCGCATCAGTTCTTTCACAGCCACCAACACAACCATGTATGCTTGCTGCTGTCCGTATTGGATACATTATGTACATTGACTTGTTTCCCTTTTTTATCCTTGTTAGAGAAAATTGATTTTGCACTAACTTTCCTCCTTCGATTTCCTTTACTATACCACAGTGTTAGCCACAGACGTTAGTGCTGTCCTTCCATGGAAGCGTCAACATGGTTACTCACGCTCTTTGTAACATTTCTTTTATCTTTTTCATTGATTCTGGTCTATACTTTTTTTATCCTTTGTTTTCCCTGTTTGCCTACATGATAGGAGACCACTTTTGCCCATTGATTAGTAGTTCTGAGGCAGCGAAGAATAGAAAAAAAAGGAGGTTATCCAATTTGCAACGCACTATTGATAGACCAGGTCTCTTTTGTTGTTCTTTCCAAAGTCCTTTTTCTATTTTCGAATTTTGCTTTACTTCTAGGCACACAGATTTCATCATGCGTTCCTCCATGTTTGGTATTTCATGTGCTTCACATTTCAGGGCACGCATGGTCTTTTAATCCAAACCCACTAAGAGAACCAGTTCTTCCTCTTTCTAGGGAACATATTTCCTACCTAAAAGGTTTGACAGTGCGTCCCAACTTATACATTTTTTTGCTTTCTCCTTTTTTCCTTTTAGCCATTGTGTCTTCATGTGTTTTACACAAGTTTTATATCTGCCTATCCTTCTTGCTTCAGCCACATATGATGATCGATCTTATTATGGTGGTCCAGACTATGAATGTAATAAATGTGGTGCTATTTTTTGGTTCCAAGAAAGATCTCGTCATAGAAGTTCCTCTAGGCATCAACGAATTATCTATAATAAATGTTGCCGAGGTGGAAAGGTTTCCCTTCCAACACATAAACAATTCCCATACCCACTCCGAGACCTTATTGGGTTTGACAGAGGCCCTCGCTCAAATGAATTTATGCGTTTGATCCGCCATTATAATTCTCTGTTTGCATTCACTTCTTTGGGCGTAGATATTGATAGAACTATTAACACTGGTGGAGGCCCTTATGTTTTTCGTATAAATGGTGTCGTTCATCATCGCATTGGTTCCTTGATTCCTAAGTCAGGTCGAAAACCCCAATATGCTCAGCTGTATATTTATGACACATACAATGAAGTTCATAACAGACTATCTTTATTTGGTAAAGAAGACGGTACACATGATGAGGCAGACCCTGATATTGTTGCTGCCTTAATTGCTATGCTTGATTGTTCCAACCTGTTAGTGAAAGAATTCAGAATGGCACGTGATCGGTTATTTTCTCGAGAAAACCCAGAAGTTTACATTCGACTTATTGGTTCATCTGATAGTCATGGTGATCGGTATTCTTTACCAGTTGTGCCTGAATTAGCTGCTTTAGTTGTAGGCGAATTATCTTTGGAGAATAACAAATTTGATGTAATTGTTGAGAGTCACCATGGTGTGCTCAAACAGATCTCAACTCTGAATCCTGTTTTGATGTCTCTTCAGTACCCATTACTATTCCCATATGGTGAAAAAGGGTTCCATCTTGGTATTAAATACAAAGATACTGACGATAGCCTGCCTTCTGTTAGAGATGAAGTGTCCATGCTTGAGTACTATTGCTATGAATGTCATTATCGGAAAAACGAACCAAATCCTTACACATGTTGTGGACGGCTTTCAAACCAGATAGAAGTTGATTCCTATTCATGTCTTGAAGCAAATCGTCTCTCATTTCATTTCTTCAACCAAGATGTGCTACGATCGGAAACATTTCAAGGCATTTCGATGCGCTTGGTGAAGGCACACCTCGGGGCAAAAATATTGGTGTAAAGATCTTGCTTCCGCAAAGCTTTATCGGTAGCCCTCGATATAATGCCCTCAATTACCAAGACGCTATGGCCATTTGCCGTGAATATGGTGCTCTGATTTATTCTCTACTTTCACATGCAATTCGAGATGGCACGAAATTATGGACGCTCAAGCACGAACACGGTCAAAAATATGTGGATCGTTCGACATTACAACTCGAGTGTTCCATATGAAACTTACCGAATATATCTCCGACATCAAAGCGGTCACACTTTTGGTCCTATCAAAGCGAGTTAGCTTACTATTTCTATAGCATATAATGTTTTGATCTTGATGCTAATGCATATTTTCCGCTCTAAATTATCTTCTTTATGTCTATGATTGCTATACACAATTGAATTTCAAAAGAGAGGTCTTCCTCATGTTCATACCCTTATATGGCTTGCTGATCGTGCCATAGATTTAACTGCTCAATTCATAGATAGTCTTATATGTGCTGAAATTCCAGATCCAATTATTGACCCACTTGGTTATGCCCTTGTTGAAGAATTTATGATGCATGGCCCATGTGGGAATCTTAATAGAAGATGCCCATGTATGAAAGATGGAGTATGTTCAAAACGATACCCTAAACAGTTTAGTCCAGAAACAACTATTGATGAATCTGGTTTTCCAATATACCGTCGGCAAGATGGCTATCATTTCATTACCAAGAATGGAATCAAATTGGGCAATACATGGGTTGTCCCATATAACATCAAACTGCTTAAAAAGTTCCAAGCTCATATCAATGTTGAATGGTGTAACAAGACAAATCTTGTGAAATATTTATTCAAATACCTTACTAAAGGTCAAGACAAAGCAAGAATGAACTTTTCTACTACTGACAGACAATCAGACTCAACTAATTCACAACCTAAACAAGGAATAGATGAAATTGCTGACTATGTTAAATGCAGGTAATTCTTTGCCCAAATAAAAAAAATTGCTTTATGCTACACTAACTCACCTATAACTTCTTGCCTTCCCATTCTGTATATACATTTTTTACATGAACCTGCTTATATCTATCTTTATAGTAGCTTTCTCTTCTGTGTCTCATATTAATGTTTTCCTATGTGGAACTGTAGATATTTATCTTCATGTGAGGCAATTTGGCGATTATTTGAATTTGAGATACATGGCCGCATGCCTTCTGTTGAACGATTAGCTGTGCATATGCCTGGAATGAACAGAGTTACATACCATGAAGAAACAAGTTTACAAGAAATAGTTTCCGATCCAAGAGCTTATAAGACTACTCTGACCGAATGGTTCATTGCTAACCAACAGTTTGAAGAAGCAAGATCTTTCACCTATTATCGATTCCCAACACAATGGAGATGGGATCTTCGATAGTAGAAAATGGATAAGAAGAAAACGTAAAGCAACAAAGATTGGTCGCATATATAGTGTACATCCAAGCACCGTGAACTATTTTATTTGAGAATGCTTCTAATGGTAGTGCGTGGTGCACAAAACTATGAAGATATCGAACTTTCAATGGTATACACTACCTTACCTTTAAAGAAGCTTGCAAAGCTCGTGGTTTAGTTGGTGATGATACTGAGTGGTTCTTACTCTTTGATGAAACGAAATGTCAGGCTACACCGCGCAACTTAGACAGTTATTCATGGTGGTTCTCTCTTTCTGCAATGTTATTAGTCCTCAAAGTCTATTTGATAAATATTGGTGCTTCTTTGCTGATGACATAGCATACAAAATACGTCAAGGATTACAGAATCGAGCATATCCCATACCAAGTAACTACTTACAGTCTCAGCTAATAGATGAATTATTTGTTATGTTTTCAAGAAATGGGCTGAATTTTGCTACATACAATATAGTTGGTGAATCAACATATAGCATTCCTTCTGGAAACAGACTTGTCAGCGAAGAATTAGCATATGACAGACTTATTCTAGCAACACAGGCTGAATCATTATGTAGCAAACTAAATGCCGACCAATCTGCTATATACAAGAAAATTATTGAATGTGTTGCTCACAAAAAGAATGGTTTTTACTTTGTGTCAGGACATGGTGGCACCGGAAAAACATTCCTTTGGAACGCTATTATAGCCACACTAAGGGCTGAAGCTCAAATTGTTCTTGCTGTAGCCTCATCCGGAATTGCTTCACTATTGCTTCCAGGTGGCCGCACTGCTCATTCCCGTTTCCGAATACCTCTTGATATCAACGAAAGAAGCCTATGTAATATAGCACGTGGAACAATGCTTGCTGATCTTATTACCAAAGCTTCATTGATTATTTGGGATGAAGCGCCTATGACCCATAGACGCTGCTTTGAAGCACTTGATAGAACATTACGTGACATCATGTCTATTGAAGATGTTATTTACACAACCATGCCTTTTGGTGGAAAAACCATTGTCCTTGGTGGAGATTTCCGACAGATCTTACCCGTTATTGAAGGTGGTACCAAAACAGAGATCATTGAAGCTTCACTCATTAGATCATCACTCTGGCATCACATTGAAGTCCTAAAGCTATCAACCAATATGAGGCTACACAATCCAAATCTCTCGCCATTCTGAGCACAAGGAACTCTCAACATTTGCTCAATGGATACTTAACATTGGAAATGGTGAAATACCAATGGTTAAGAAACCAGAGAAGTTCATGCAACCGGATAACTATACGGATGATCTACTATTGTTGCCACTAATAATAACATGGATGCAATTGTCAATGCTATCTATGATTCATTTTGTCTAAACTACCAAGATACGGATATTTAGCGAGCGAGCAATTGTTTGTCCAACCAATGCCATTCTTGATGAGTTAAACAAAGTCGTGTTTGATAAGATTCTGGTCATAGTAAACAATATCTCGCTTTGACTCCATCTCACAAGTCGATAGTCATATTGGTGATCTTTGAACTTCTATATCCTCCCGAGTTCTTAAATTCTATAGCAATCAACGGTTTTCCACATCATGCTATCTGCTCAAGATAGGTGTTCGATGATGTTGCTAAGAAATATGAACCAATCTATGGGTCTTTGCAATGGAACACGACTTATTATCACAAAGCTTGGTGATCGAGTTCTTGAAGGATGCATAATCACTGGAACCAATATTGGCCAATCTATTTGTATTCCTAGAATTGTATTAAATGCAACAAGTCCTCGATGGCCTTTTACTCTGCAGCGCCGACAGTTTCCAATCAGACTTTCGTATGCAATGACTATTAACAAAAGCCAAGGCCAGACTCTAAAGAAAGTTGGAATCTATCTGAAAAAACCAGTGTTTTGTCATGGTCAGCTATATGTGGCAGTATCGCGAGTTACATCGCGTTCAGGCCTAAAGATACTCAGCGAAAACGAAGAGGGTGCTGCCTGTGCTGAAACCAAGAACATAGTATACAAAGAAGTGCTTGCTTCTATTTAGTTCCTTTTTGCTACTGCTCTTCTCACCTTTTCCAGCTCGCCCTTCCTATCCAAAAAAAACTTGTTCTTCACCTCTCCATAACAGCTAAGAACAACAGCTGTACTGACCACCTTAGGCACATAGAAGTATACTTTTGCAAACCAAATAATAATGTACATGTATATGCTCTCCCATAGATATAAAATAAAGGCTCCTTTCCTCAGATTTCATATGGGTTATTTGTTTGCTCTGCTCCATTCTCTGAGATACTAAATCATGCATGAATTTTATGAAACATATTTACATTCCCAGGTGCTGAAACATACAATATGCACCTATTTATTCATTCATACAAAACACAAGCTATCCATTTTTAGTTGCTTAACTGTGTGCAACACCTATGTTATTCGATTTCTTTTACAACTTTTGCCACCTTATATATGATTATGCTTCCATTGCAGAAATACAAAATAAAAAGCCCTTTTCTCCATTCTATGTATACTTTTTTTACCTAGCTGAGCAAATTCTAAAAGTAATAAAATACAAAAAAAAGTTTCAGTAAACATTTTTATCTTTTGTTACACTAAAAAACAGATCACATATTCATTTATCCATTTATGCATATCAGACATGCTCTTATTCTTTTCTTACTTGCTTACATATACCACCTATGTTTTCAGAATCTTATTACACCTTTCTCCCTCTCATAACTACCTATGTTTCCAGTAATATAACTGGTGTTATCATCATTGTGTTATACAAAGCCGGTGTTCCATTCATAGATTATATTAATGTTTTATGCTGCTGTAAAATATAGCATATACTCATTTATTCATCTATACAAATCGCATGTGTTATCCCTTCTTCTCTATTTGCTTGTGTACATCACTTATGCTAATCAATTCGTCTTACAGTCTATTTTCCCTTACATAAAGTTATGCTCGCATTGCATAAGTATGAAACACATATTTTTTTCCCCATCTTATATGTCTTTCTAACCTACTCTATTAGATTATAAAAGTAACACAACAAGAGCAAGCTTTAGTAGAACTTATCACATATACATCTATCCATTTGTATATATCGAAGGTGCTATTCTTTTTTTACCTATGTATACCACTTATATTATTCAAATCTTATTGTATTCTTTTTCCCTCTCATGCTTGCTTGTACTTTCACTAAGAAAATTCACACTGTTCTCATTGTGTTACACAAAGGTATTCATCCAATGCACAGCACATTGAGTCTACTGATATAATACTTTCTCTGTAAATCTTCATCTTATGCAGATTCAGCACAATGTATACATTACTTAAGCATATCAATCAAAGCTCACATACATGGAAGATTCTCGTCCGTTTAGCGCGTGTTTGGGAATTTAAAAACCCCCAAAATCCAGCAGATGTATACCATCTAGACTTCGTTATGCTTGATGAACAGGTCTTTCATACTCAACTCATTTTTTTCCTTGGTCCATATATACCTTTTCCACTCTTTTTTACTAATTTGTTCTTATATACACAGTTTGCTAATACATTAATATTCTTGCTTCCACCTTTCTTTATATACACTATACTTACTTTTTACTGCCTGACACCAAATTACGCTTTTTTTAGGGATCTGCTATGGAAGGAATGGTTCCTCAAAGATGGCTTCACAAATTCACAACTTTGTTAAAAGAAGGATCTATTTATGAAGTCGAATACTTTGAAGTTCTTGATGCAAAGCAAACATACAAAGCAGTTGATGCCAATAACTTTGCTAGGTTCTCAAAATACACAAAAGTTAGAGAAATACTACCAGAACCAGATGCGTTCCCTGTTTACGCATATAATGCAGTCCCATTCTCTGTCTTAAATGATCGGATCAAGAAAAATGCTTTGCTATCAGGTACAATCATTCTCACCTTACTGTTATTCGCTTGCAATCCTTATATATTTATACTGATTCAATTATCCTTTTTGATCTATTCTTCATCGTTTAACAGACGTTGTTGTTCTTATAACGACTGCTTCACCAGTTACAGAGATAACAACAAAACTAGGACCAACAGTTAAACGCACTATCAAAGTAACAGATGGAAGGTGCATATATACTATACAACAATTACTTTTTATCATTCCCTTAAAGTTTATGTTTTATACTTGTGTTATTACTATATTACCTTCACTGAGAATGATACCCTTTTACATATCTACAGCCAAGCAGCAACTATAACATTATGGGGTCATCATGCTGAAATGTTTAACGCTGAATTACTTCTTACCACCTCCCAAGACACACCAGTTATCACTCTATTTGTTGGAATGCTTGTTGGTACATACTCAGGTCTGCTACACCACATCTACCTCAAAAATAATCATACAATCAGCAACACATACAGCAGCACTAACTCATCTATTTTTCCCTTATCCTTGGTTAGTAATAATTGACATTCCTTTTTATCTGCACATACAGGCCAGCTTGCATTACAGAGCAGCTCAGCAACAAAGTGGTATATCAATATACCAATACCTGAAATACACGCTCTGCGAAACATGTATTATCCATCATTTTGATTCTAATTAGTTAAACAATTAGCATACATACAATGCTAAATTTTTACATAATTCCTCTGGTTCTCTCACTCTTCTTACTAATGTGCTCTCCAGGATTACCAACCATCCACATCAGATTCAATGGCAAGAGGACAGCCATAATCGCACCAATCCAACTACCACAACAGTTCATCAATTAGCAGACCTCATACCTAACGAAGCTTTGGTACACAGCAAAACCTATACTTTATGCATATGTTTACAAACTATCTTTTATAAAACCTACACATTCACTATCTCCAAATATGACACATGCAGGGCCAACGCTACAAACTTACTATTCTCATCGTGGATTTGGTACCAGGCCAATCATGGTGGTATATATCATGCACTTCATGTTGGAAAAAGACTTTCCCACATGGAGATGGATACAAATGCCCAAATTGTGGCAACACAACAGCAGAACCAAGGTATAATACCACTCATACATTCATATGGTCAAAACCTTTTCTAGCAAAGAGTGATTATCCAATCAAAAAAAATGGTATATAATATGCTTACCAACTCTTGAAACAGGTACAAAATTAATGTATATGGAAGTGATCCGCAAAGCAATGAAGAAAACAACCATGTGCATGTAGAATTTATGTTCTTTGGTGACATTGGTCAAGAGCTAATTGGAAGACCCCCAATGCTCTTAGTTGCAGCAACTGAAGGACAAACAAACTGTGTTCCACCTGAAATCAAAGCAATTGTAGGTCGAAAATATGAAGTTACCGTTCAAATGTCACAAGGATCACTGCAAAGTGATGTTCCAACATTCCACGTGCGATCAATGACACCTCAGCCAGATGAAAACAGGCTCTTATTATCAGACAAAACAGAAGCTTCATCATCAGCGCTCATAGAAATACAAACCATTACGCAACAGCCAGAAAAATTTCCATCTATTCCAGCAACACCACTACCTACTACTACGATATGTGCCCAAGCTGTTGCTCACTCATCAACACCAACTATCAATACTCCAGAGGTAACAGCACAAACTTAGTGTATTATACATACATTTGCTTATGCCTAACCACTGTTATAACCATTGCAAGATTACACCAGCACAGCACTCTGACAAAAGAATGCATGAAACTCTTATGTTTACTGAAAGTGACCTACCTGTCTGTGATGCAGAACCAAACAAAGGGTAATTTACTTTACATCAATTCATTGACATTAACACTGCTATTCAAAACATAAGCAAAGATATATTTTCCATATCTGCACCTCATACTCTTATTCAATATGTTTCTTTACAGAGTAGCTCAGCCTATCAAAAAAAGCAAAGCTGCAAGAGAACTCTTCCCAGATACAGAATAATAGTCCACCACACTAGGTACATGATAGTGCATTCCTCAGTACTACACCCTATTGTCACAAAAAAGGTCACGAACTAACACATACTAACTATTGTTTTTGTTTTCCTTTCTTACAGGAAGCCCACATCCTTTTATCATAACAGCTGACGCTACTTAGAGCCCCTTCAGTGACTCAATGGTTTAACCAAAGTTTACTCTTCCCAACAGCACCTATTTTGTTGTACAGAGTGTCACCAGCTATGCAAAACCTACCAACAAAACTAGCGTTGTTTAATACTCCTCTGTTATAGTTAACACTATGTCAACTGCTATGAATGTAATAAGCAAAACCTTTACTTCCCTACAAACAAACTACGTGCTGCCTTACCATTCTAAATTTACTTATGTATTATGTTTTATTATACAGTTACTAATACCTCTTGTTATTCATGGTGTTTTTCTTAGCAACATACACAAAGGAACCCTACCGAAATACATTACGTCCAATACACTCATTATCTGCAGCGTTCTAACCATTTTATACAACAAATTATCCCCAACATAAAAACATTAAAGATAGCAAACTGTTTACACACTTTAACCTGCGTGGCGTCTCGCCACGCACACACAGCTAGTAGTTCTTATAGTCTGACTAGCTACTGTGCAAAACGATCATGAAGCAGTACAAAGCTGACCAGCTTAACCAGTCATGGTAGCAACATAGCTCGACACGTCCAGTGGGCAGATGCAGCGACGTCGGCTCAACAGGCAGGAGGCGCCAAGAGAAAGGCGGCACCAGGGGCGAAGGCGTCAGGAAGTGGCGGCGCCAGGGAGGAGAGCGCGCGGCACCAGGAGCAGGGTGGCTGGGAGAGGAAAGAGAGGCGGCTATGGTTTGGGTACCTCTTCTCCCATATTCTCTTCTATCATGGCACGATTCTGAATTGGTTTTCAACTTCTCCCATACGAATAGATCTAGAAAATAAACTCCCTCTCCTGATTTCCAAACATTCCATTTTTAAGTGTACCCTTTCCTCTAATTACATACAGGTCCTTAAGAGGGTAAATTTCATAATATTACAGTTTATATGCAAGGCGCACTTAAGTAGTTTGACATGTTATACTTCTAATTGCTATTTGGCAGCTAGCTTTAGTTAGGATACTAAGTACTCATAATCCGCAAGTGAAATAAAATATATATTTTTAACGGAGTTGCATTTTAGCTTAGCTCCTTTTTAATGTTGCACTTTGAATTAAATACTATTGATATTCTAATTATCCTCAATTATCATCTAGCACAAATTAATTTTAGTAAAATCTAATTATATGGGGCCTAGCTTGTTATACACCTATTACCTGTGTACATATTGCAAGGGCATCATTCATGACCTAGGGCTCCACACCAGGGTTCAAAAAACTGGCGGTTACCGGCCGGTAATCGTTGGTAACTGGAAAAACTGGTGGGTACCGGCCGAAAATACCTGCCGAATTTCTCAAATGTAAATTTGAATTTGTGATTGTATAATGCACTTTCTAGGTTGGTTTAGGTATTGTTTGTGATAGATTAATTATTGTATGAACTAAAAATGCATGAATTATTATCCTAGGATACCCTACATTTTGTAGGACATCCAGGCTAGGTAGTACATGCTAGTTTGAGATCATTCTCGGCCATAAAACTCTTCTTCCTATGAATCCCATGATAGCTCAAAGTCTATTCCAACTTATGGATGTCGAGATGTCAACTTGTTACCTTCTGGTGATGATTCTCATTCCTCCTTAGATATTTCTTCTTATCCTACTTACTATTATGGAAATTAAGCCAATGCAAGAATTGTTTACCAGTGGGTGGAACCCGTATATTACCAACAAATTTATAATCATTGGGTACACTTTCTAATTAATATTTGCATTATTCCAATTTCTAATTACCCAAAACCGGTTTTTTTATGATTTTCCTAGTTTTTCCAGGTTTTGGCCAGTTACCAACCATCAAATCAAACAAATGTGAATTTCGTTTGACAAATTTTGAGTTTTTTGGTAACCAGCCGCTCACCGTAATTAGTCCCCCGGCAGGTTTTACCCCGGTACCGACATTTCCAACCATGCTCCATACACAATTATATTTTATTATCATTTTAATTAAATTTGTACTTATAATTAAAGTGCTAGAGGCATGCTAATAGTTTTAATATCATATATATATATATATATATATATATATATATATATATATATATATAATTTTAATAGGATCTCCAACTGACATATGAGTTACCAATATTCTCCACATGTCCTATATACATACACAGAGATAGAGCAGATCAAAGGAGCACTTTCAAAACAAGGTCAACAAGGGAGGCAACGGTTCATGACTAGGCAAGCTCATCGGCGGCAAGGCGACCACGACGGAGCTACGGTGAGCTCAAAAATGGGTCACCGGAGGGAGGGGGAAGCTAGGGGAGGTGCCTATGGCCTAAGGCGACGCAGAGGTGGGCCGATGGCGACACATGGCAGTTGGGTGCAGGGAGGAATTAGGGCAGTGGTGTCAGAGAGGAAGAGAGAGGTAAGGAGGCCCACATGAGCAATAGGGTGGTCAGGGGAGCTTATCGGTGCAGTTGGTTGTGGCAGGGAGGAGCCATGTATAGCCGACGAAGTGAGCCTAGGGCGGCGTAGAGGGGGTCACCAGTGGCGGCTCATTGGAGAAGAGGAGGGGAGGATTTGGTGTGATTTCAGCTAGAACGGGGGAAGACGATGGTGCGTGTGGGTTCTTGTGGGGGATTTGAGAAATTGAGGGGAAATGCGATTGGAGATCTAGAATGCAGGGTGATGTCCTCAGTTGAGGGGGAGCTCATCGGAGGTGGCCAGAATGATGTGGCAGTTGGGGCGACTGGAAAGGAGCTTCTACTCCGAGCTTGCTCGGACCAAATTGGAAAGGGGGGAGGGTGCCATGGCGTGAGGAGGGCAAGGTGAACTCCAGGGAGTATTTTATAGCCACGTGGGGGGTGCTAGCATCAATTGCTAGTGGTGGAGCTAGCCGCTACGCCATTAATTGCGCATGGGCTCAGCATGGCTCCGGCGACGTGACGTGACAGGAGCAGGTGCGGGAAGGGTGATGTGAGCGACGCGATGTCTTGGCAGAGGAGGTGCCAATGAAGGTGGGCACTCGATGAGGGAGGGGTGATGCAGGTGTGGTTGGTGCGGTGTGGCTCGATGATAGTGTGGCATGGGTCTGCAGGGCTCACGCAGTGAGGTGGCACAATAAGTGGGCGATGCGATGCGGGCATAGGCGCATGTGGGCTTGGTGATGACGATGGTGCACAATTGCGGCACACGTGGGCGCTGCCAGGGCGCGGGAGCTCATGGTACGTGGCAGGCGAGGGTGAGCACATGTCGCGGCGCGAGCCAACTCAGTGTGGGGTGGGCGTGGCCTAGGCTAGCATGTGGCATGGGTGGCATGGAGTGGTAGGTGCACACGACACATGCTGAGCACAGCGCGGGTCAACTCGGCTAGGAGCAGTGGAGGAGGCAGGGGAAGTTGGGCTGGTTTGGGGAGAAACGGCCAAGGGTTGGGTTGGGGGGAGGAGAGCGATCGGGAAAGAAAATGCGCTGGTCCAATTTGAAATTTTTATTTTTAAATTGATTTCCCGTTTGGTTTGAATTCAGTTTTGGTTTTCATATTTGAATTCAAATTTGATTTTGGTTTTGGAATTTTGAATTCTAATTTGAATTTCTCTTGTCAATTTGAAGAGTGTATCATTTTCATTAAATCGAAGCTCGGCATTTAGATTCAAATTTTTGTTTGATTTGTTTTATGGCTCTTAGTCCTAGTTTTTATTTTTATCTATATTTACCTATTTGGTTAATCATAACATCCAATCAAAATTCTAAAACAAAAATCTAGAAAATTCATATAACACTAGAATGTAATAAAAAATTTAAAATTTTTTATATTCTTCAAATATCTAAAATTTGGGATGTTACGCGGTCAAACCATCCAAACCGGTCAGATCGCTGAGACTTATGATCAGACCGGCCAAGTGATCCAACCACCCCATAGCAGGCAGGCAAACCAGTGAGACACTTCGTCTCGGGTGATTTTGTATTCTTTAGCTCTTAACTTTGATATAGCTTGTAGACTTGAGTTTTTCGCTGCATTGTGTTGCTTATACTAAGGACAAAAACTTAAAAGGTCGTTTACCTCCTTTAACTCACTATACTCGATACTACAAGTTCCAATAATCTCTGAAGTTTATACACAACACGTACACTGCATGAATTAGTTCTCCATGACCATGGGAAAGATGAGTTTAAAGTATAAGTAGTACATGAAATCACTGTCTAGTGCCTACTTTTCTTACAGAATAAGTTTAGTGGTTGTGACCAGTTGATTGATTGCAGCCTCGGCAGTCGGCACGCTTTTGCCGCGTAAAGCTGATGGTAATATATCATTCATTGTGGCTGGCGCTATCATGGATTCATGGGAGAGGATAAAAGCCATAAAATGGTTTACAATCCCTTGTCAAAATAAACGGTGCAGACCTTGCGGCTGATTTCTTTTGTATTTTGTGGTCCAAATTTGGTCGAGTCCAATCACTTTTAGTCAGATTCGATCACTACTGGTCTTTCTGATCACTTAAAAAGTTCGATCAGAAAGCATGTAAATTGATTGGAGGTTATGATTGAGATAATTTTCGTGTACATGATGGACTCTGCACTGACCTGCATTAAATATGGTACTCTAAAGTGCATACACCAACTGAAGTCAAACGTGGTTGCTTGAGGCATCTTTCAATTGTAAGTCTATACTGCTATCTTCTAAGACTCTTCGAGTGGAGTGGTGTTTCGATCTCTGAGAAATTTACTATTCTAGTTTCCAAGTAAATTCTTGTTCCATTGCCGACTATAACTATTCCTTTTTTTGTCTGGGACTCTTGTTCCCAAGATTATCCATACTCTCTGTAAGCTACCTGGTAAAAGAGTAGAATCACATATATACCAAAAGTGTTTTGTAACTTCTCTTCGTACTGTGATTTCGTCGATTGCATGTCGTGATTTTTCACCGAAAGGGTTTTCTATGTTAAATCTCTGTCTCGTGTTATTGATTGTTCTTTATTATTTCGTGCTTTATCTTGTTGATTTTATAATAAGTGGTATATCCGATCCTAACAAAATCTCTGTTACCTGAAGCACTTTTTGCAAAGAAGAGGTGTGATCGATCCTCCTAGTGATTTGTTGCTGTCATGGTGGTAAAGTTTCTTTCTTGATCTCAAAGTTGTTTTCCTGTCTCAAAGGCGCATTACGGCTTGTTACATTGTACTCATGGAAAGGTACATTGTACTCATGGAAAGGTGATCGATCCTCCTCGATCTTGTTCTAAAGAATAACACTCGCCATTAGTAAGACGCTTGTTTGTCCTGGTAGATACGTACCAAGGTTCAAATTCGACCGCGTATGCTTTGATAATTTGTTTGTCGATTATTTGCGAGCTTATTGGAATATAATCAGGGATGCCTGTGGCGTACATCTTTCAGATTCATTCAGTTAATTATCAAGTTAAGGAAAAGGAAGAAGAGAGATAGAGAACCATCCCACATGCCACAAGACAACTGCCTGTGATATGTTGGTTTACTGCAGAGATTTTTTTCCAACCAGATGCCATTGTCGAACCTCCTGAGAAGCAGCATTCTTGAATCTTGATCACCCAGGCCTGAAGGTTCTCTGTGATTAGACATGTTGGTGTGCGGTTCTTTCTCCCAAATCATTTTTTCCCGTCTTTTTTAAGGAAAAGCCACGTCAGGCTTTTCACCAAAGAACAGCCATACGGATACATCATGAAGCGTCTGCTCACGGTATCCACACGTTGTTCAGTGCATCTGTGATTTACTGTTCATCTTGCTCGATTGCTGAGTAACTCATTACTCACGAACCCTTTGGTTAAAAGCCAGGCCGTTTCATATATTTACTCTTTAAGGGAACTCAAAATTTGGAAATGAGTCATTGAACAAATCTGTTTGCAATGCCTCAAGAGGCATTCATGTATAAGTTGGGACAAGAAAAGAAAATATTTTGATAAAAAATTGAATACGTATGGAATGCCCGTGTGGAATAGGGGAATCATGTAGGAGTTTTAGAGGATTTATAACGTCGCTTACAAAACTCCTGTAAAATTCATACGTTTATGCTTTTCGAACACACCAATGTATACGTTGGGCTGTTAGTTGTGCGTTTGGCGCGTGCACCATGCAATGCAGCTACATCAAAAATATCTACCCTGACACCTAAATGTGAACACGAAAAAAAATCCTTCCGAAAGAAAGACACTATCAAGTATCGACCCCTACTACTACCCTAGAAGCCAATTAAACACAAGGTACCAAGAAGACACCAATAAATTAAATAACTAATTACTCTCTCCAAATTAACAATAACTAAAGTATAAAGATCTTACACTCTCCCACTACACGTACACGGTGACTACACCAAGATCAGAGCACATCGAGTCAAAAAAAATCAGATGACATCGACGTAGGAGGAGGGGCAGAACTCATCACCGATGAGCAACTCGTTGTCGAGCTTGTCGACCAATCTGGACCCTCCGATCTCGAACCGCTCGATCCTGGCGCCTCTTCTGACCACCTCCTCGTCCTTCTCGTCGAACCCGACGCAGCACCTCGCGCTGAACTCCCTCAGATCCTTGCAGACGGCGAGGATGGCGAGCAGCTCCTGCTTGGGAAAGTAGGACTTGTCCAGGCACAGCGACCGAAGCCTGGGCAGCGAGGCCGCCATGGCCGCGGCGTCCTCCGGCTTGATTGATCCGGAGGTCTTGAGGCCGGAGAAGCCCGGACAGTGCAGTGCGAGCTGCGCGGCAACGGCTGGGAAGGAGGACGGCTTGGAGTCGAGCTCGAGGTGCTCGAGGAGACGCCACCGCGGGATGAGCTCCGGCAGGCGCGCCTCGTCGCCGGAGGAGATCTTGGGGAGCGCGAGCCGCCGCAGCCTCGGGCACTCCGCGGCGACGTGGTCGAGCTCGGCAGCCGGCGAGGCGAGGAGCGGCGGGAGAGCGAGCTCTTCGGCGTAGCCGCAGGCGCGGGCTGCGCAGAGCCTGAGGAAGCCTGCGAAGGCGAAGCGGGCAACGCCGTAGCGGCGCGCGAAGGCGGCGGCGAGCGCGCCCCAGGGCATGAAGCGCGCGAGGTGGTCGTGGCGCAGTTCGAGCGCGCGCCACAGCGACGGGTCCGCCGCGGCGCGGCGCCACTCGCGGCACACGAGCGGCGCGGCCGCGGCCAGGTCCTCGAGCTCCAGCCGCCGGAAGACGTGCACGAGGCAGTCCGTCTCCATCTTCCCCCACGTCGGCGGCGCGCTCCTCTCCTCCTCCCCCACCCCCATGGCCAGCCTGGCTCTTGGGGAGGAGCGCATGGAGGCGGGGGGTTTTGGTGCGAGCAGCGAGCGAGAATAATGGTGTTCGGGGAGGTGTTTAATCGTGCGACTTTAATGGGATTGATCCGAGGGAGACGGAAACAGAGTCTTTTATAACGGTTTTGCTATTTACGGTTACTAAATTTGTATAGTATTAATTTCTTTTCAAAAAAAATTTCCCGCTCCAAAAATGGGTCGTTGGAGGATGCTCATCCAAAAGATGAAAAAAATAAGTTCTTGACATCCTAAAGGAGATGCATATCAAATTTCAAGTGATTTGAAGTTTTGGTTTAAGAGTTAGCTTAATTTTATATTTTGACCCGATTTTAGTATAGCAAAACTATACAAACTAAAAGATCCTAGTTTTGGTTCAAGTTTCAAGTCTTTTGAATATAAGGATCAAAAGTTTTATGAATTTTTATATTTGAAATAGTGTCATTTTTCACTATTTGTGGGTTAGAATTACTGTAGCATCAAGATTGTTTAGAATTTTAGATTCTTGATCTTCATAATTTTTCATAACTATTGGAGTGGAGAATTAATAAATAGAGGAAATTTAAAGGCACCATTTAACCCCTTTATTACCATGCTGATCCTATAAATTTTATTGAAAAATGTACGTCACGTTTCCAAATAGGATATGAATAGAACAAGTAGTGATCGAGTTGGACAGGCATCGCTAGAGGAGCTGTTCATATATTTAGACCTGTAGCAAAGAAAGATCAAAAATGGTTTCCAGTCACTTGTTTTTATAAAAATAAACCTATCCTCAAATTTGAAATATACGATAGACAACATATATCACCTGTCGCACACCATAGCTTAGGCTGAGTGGTATGCGCAAGGGGCTTGGCGCGGCAACAGGCAAGCCAGCGCGACAGGATGGCTCTTGCCGAGCTGCCATTTCTCGTAGGCATTGAAGCACACTATAGCAACACTATGTAGCATTGTTCAACCATTAATTAACGCTATGTGCAATTAATTAGTACTAATAGCAATTAATTAGTACTAGTTAAAACATTACATTAATAACATTTTATTTAGTTCTAATCACATTTAATTAATGCTAATTATGTAGTGCTAGTTAAGCATGCACGATATTTTACTGCACTTGTAATTAATTAGTACTAATTAAATATAATTAGTACTAATTAGGTTTAATTTGTGCTAATTAAAATTAAAAGTATTTCACGGGATAAAATTTAGGATTTACTCATCTTGCTACCATTTCGTCTTAGGAATAAGGCATGAGGTCATAGTTGCATCACGCACGCACGTATGTCTTCCTCACTTTTTTCACTACTCACCCTCTCCTTCTAAAGGGTACTAGTTACAACTATCACTATTTATTTTAGCCAAAAATCATAAGTCACGGTCTATATCTAAAAGCAATCACTGTTCATTTCACAAGAACAGGCAATGGTTTTTCCAATAGCTCTGTTGTTGTTTTCCAACAGCCAAAAGTGCGTATTCATGTATTAAATCGGCTGGTGAAAAACAATAATACTGTTACAGTAAAAGCCATTGGTTGATCTTGTTAAATGAACAATGATACCTTTTAGATATAAACTGTGGTTTACGGTTTTATAGCTTTTGGCTAAAATAAATAACAATAACTGAAACTAATGCATTTTAGAAGGAGTGGGTGATGAAAAAAGTAACGAAGAGATATGTGCGCGTGACGGAAGCGAGACAGTATCAAAAGTAGTAAATCCTAAATTTTATCCATGTAAGACTTTTAATTTTAATTAACACTAATTAAATATGCTTAGCACTAATTATTTGCAAGTGTAATAAAATATCTTGTACGCTTTATTATCACTAATAATTAGTAATAATTAAATACAATTAACATTAAATAAAATAATATTAATTTAGTACTTTAATTAGAACTAATTAATTATAATTAGTACTAATTAATTGTACTTAACGCAATTAATGGTTGAACATTGCTGCATAGTATTGCTACAGTGCCTGCCGTGAAACGGCGACTCGGCAGGAGCCGGCTTGCCGCGCTGGCTCGCCTGTTGCCGGAGCGCCACCTAGCCTGCCGAGCTACGGTGATACGACATATGATACGTGTTATTTGATGTATCTTTCGAGCTTGATGAGTCCATTTTTATATATAAAAAAAGAGCAATCAGAGCTATTTTCTGAAAAGATATGTTGCCACATGTCTAGATATGTAAACAGTTCTCGCTAGAGACATATATAGCCATGGGACGAGCCAGTCATGCATGTTTTTTAGAGGTTTTATTTATATCCTGAGACGTAAACTTGGAGGCAAACTTCACGCCTGTCGTCGTCGATCGGTCCATCAGCCTGCTTATTGGCTGATCGCTGATTATTTTTCTTTTGGAGAACACTACATTAAAAACCGAGTTTTCATTCGTTATGGGCTGGCATGATCCATCCGGTTAGTGATGACAAGATTTTATTTGTGCAAATTGAAGCCCTGCTGTTGGCGGCAATTACGTAAATTAAAATCCCTTGTGGTTGTTTTAGAAGCAAAACTTCCTTGTACCGTTTTTTTAGGGAAAAAAAACTCTTGTTCTTTTGATCGATGTGCAAATTTGAAGTATCAAAATATTCACCTTTATGGAGTGGTGTGACGTTTACCTGTACACACATATTAATTTTCATCCTCATGTATTTTGAGACATTAAAATTTCAGTAAATTACTGATTATTTATTAACAACCATTTGTAACACTTCAAGCAGTCTAATCTACACCAACTGTTACGTAATTGGTTGCTTTGCGTAACATGATTACCCCAGTTGATGCGAATGGTTTCAAGTATGCAGTTAGGTCTGTTCATATTCTTTTCTATTTCTAGCTTCTGTTTGATGAAATCAAAAGCTAATATAAATACTTGGTGTCTCGAAACGGTTTCTCTATTTTTCTCGTTTTCGTCTCACTCTAGGGATAAATCAAAGGGTCACAGGTGTATCATGTATCCACTAATTTCACTTCCATCTCGTAGTACATCTCTTTCTCACTTTCCTCACCGCTTGTTCTCTCTTTGTAAAAATATTTTTTTCAGATATTACTATTTATTTTAGTTAAAAATCATTAATTGTAACTAATATGAACAGGCTCTAGGCCCTATTCCCACACCGCTCGTACATATACCGGATTGGGCCAGGGTTTTTGCCATGCTGAACTGTGGCTTGCATCAACCTAAAAACGCCATCAACTGTGCAGCGAAATGGATTCCTCAGCTTTCTCAAAAAGAGGAGATCGATCGTCCCTTGCAAAAAAAAAAAAAAAAGAAGAAGCTAATCAGCAGCGTAGATTGTACGATGTGTGGTTGCCATCAAACCCCTGGAGCGGTCATGTGTGGTTGCCATCAAACCCCTGGAGCCAGAAAATTAACGGTGATACGATGCAGGCCTTTCTTTAATCTCTTTCTGGCATGTCCAAGCAATTTCCCTTTTGGAAAGGTTTTGAGAGCTAAGTATAGATCTATCGCCGCGGCAGCACGGCGAAAAAGTATATCATTGGGAGGTTTTGATCCTTTCAGTGTCCCCTTCTTTTTCCTTGGAGCCTTTGTGACCACGAGAGAGAGAGAGAGAGTGCAGGCCAGGGAGTAACAATACTGTCGCTTGGAGGCGAAGGTAAAATGGTCGACGCGCGACTAATTGATTAGACGAGATGATTTGGTTGGTGCGATGACAGGATCGCAGGGACACAGCTCTGGGATCACTTTCCAAGTACACAACTCTGGGATTTCATCAAGTTTCGCCTCCCCTTTCTCTCCCTCCTCCTCCGCCACTCCACCTCCCCACCATCTTCCCTGATGTCAACTATAGCTCCGCACCCTCCTTCACCTCTCCCCACCCCCTCCTCCCCCACCGACGACCGGCGGTGACCTCACCGTGCCACCATCTCTCCCTCCCCCGCAGCCCCCAGCCCACCCAACCTAGTATTCAGTACACCACCACCTTGCCGTGCCTCCCTCCATCACCGCCCAACACCCTCCGCCGCCGCCTACCGTCGACCACTTCCTCCCTCTACATCCATGTGGTATGGTAAATCTATCTATGGCCGTGGCATCACCGCTCCTCTTGCCAGAGCTCGGAAGATAGGAGGGAGCAAACTAGAGCGTTAGAGCGAGTGGCATACCATCGAGGTTGGAGATTGGGCAGTCGATCAACCTCGCTCCTACCAAAGGACGACCGGATCTGGTAGTGCCACGGTTGAAGATGGCGATGCATGGTGGCACCGTGGTCGGAGACGATGAATCCAATGATGGCTATCTCTACGATGGTCGAGGCTAGAGCTTCGGCAGACGATCGACCTCACCCCCGCTTGGGGACGACCAGATCCGACAGCGTCAAAGTAGGGGAAGGTGATACGTAGTATCACCATGACTAAAAACGACAAATCTGACGACGGTGGCCCTTCGTTGGCGTGAGCGAGAGAGTGGAGCGAGAGCGGGTGGTGTCTTTACCGGCCACCGGTGGAGGTGGTCAGGGCCCATTACCAAGCCAGCTCACTGTTCACACTTTGCAGTCCCACACTCTGTAGTTACTTGCCTGCTTCCGTGTACTGTGATGCGGCCCATGGCCAGCAAGCTAGTCTCATTCTAATTAAGCTGTCATGTGTTACTATAAACAAAGCTTAAATTTGGAAGAACGATGTTAACAATGGGCAGCTCACAATCACACGACTTTGGAGTGGTGTGGTACTGCTACCTTATTGAGATATATATATATATATATATATATATATATATATATATATATATATATATATATATATATATATATATATATATATATATATATATATATAAAGTATCGGTTTTGCGGACACACGTGGATGTCGTCCGTTCGCGCGTAGGGCCAGTGGGGACCGTCAGATGATGGGGTTCATCTTGACCCAAGGACGAAGCGAATGCATGAGTCAGCATGATCGCTAACCCATCTAGCTACTGTTCTCTTCCTTGGGTTGCTCAACCGGCGAAACCACGGTAGCTAGCACGCAAGTAAAGCCGGATACATTAATTAGCTAGCCAGCTGAAACGACCATTACTTTTAATAGACTTAAACACCATAATTAAAGTTTAATCCAAAATTAATTAAAAACAAACAACACAATTATATCACATCCAATCACATTAATGATCAAGTGATGGAAAAATCTTGCCACATTCAAATATAAAAGGGAAAATGCAGTGATAAGAATAAACCCTAATACAATGGTTTTGATTACAACATCATAATAATTCAAACACAGGATTACATCATACATCATGCATTCTCAATTACATACATTACACAGTTAATTACAACTTTATTTGGTGAAGTGAGCCATAGGTATCACGAGGAGCGAGTCGACACCGAAAACCTGTACTGGGTAAACCAAAAACATAGGGATTAACCATCTAAAAAAAGAATAGGAGAGGGAGAGGAATATTATCGTCAGAACCGGTCTAGTTAGAATATCGAACCATAGCTCTCACCAAGATACTAGAACTGCCGAAAACCGGCTACCACTTCTCACTGTAGTGAGCTTCATCATTCAACGAAACCACACCATTACCCACTTACCTTAACCAGGGAAAAGCCAAGCCACAGTAAGCAGAGCCTCCATTATCCATCGGACCAAGAGAGGCGTTCCCCTCTCACCAAGCAAGGTGTTCTCCTCTCTCCTCGCACAATGAAATGAGAGGAGAGACCTGATATGACCAAACCATTTGAGAGCAGTGAAGGCAACACACTCCACTGCCTTACCAAAACACCAGAGCGAGGATGAGAGGAACACGCCTCGCTTCCAGATTATGTGCTATCTTCATTTCTCACTTATCTTTCCAAATGCTATTCTAGAATCTTTACAATAACTGAAGATTGTTCTCGCACTCTTGACTGCTTCAGGCAAAACATCTTCCATTCAAGGAAGCAATGGTTTTAAACATTTTTAGAACTCAATAATACGCGGTTATTTTTTTATACCCCACGGGATGAATGAATATAGCATGGATATTAATTAGTTGTAAAATTTGATTTTTAGTTATAACACACGAACACATGACTAGTTAACTAACTAGTTAAGTATATACGTAATAGTAAAGATGAACAAACTTGCTCTGCCTTTGGTCCTTTCCAAAAAAAGATAAAGGAAAACAAAACAAAATCATTTTTGGGCCAGCACAGCCCAACTGACCTGCTAGTTTGCTCCAAGATTTAACCATGGTCGATCCACCTCGAGCGCTCCAGGCCAACGCACTAGGCCCTAGCCTTTTCTCTTTCAGATCAAAATTCAGTCTTCCTCTAAAAAACAGATCAATATTCAGTCTTCCACTAAAAAAATATCAATATTCAGTCTTGTCAGTCTTCTTTCAAACTAATTACCTTAATTTATACGCCAGGTGTTTTTTGTAAACTTAATCGACTATACTTAAAATCTGACACCCTTCTCCACTAGCTTTTCTGATAATCAGCCAGCCTCCTGGAGAAAGCTAACTCGATCCTCCCAAACAGTCAGTAATCTAATTAATCAAGTAGCTCAGCAACGAATTATATATCTTGATTGCTAATTCAGACGACTAATGATACATAGGATCATCAGATATAGGACATATTCTTTTCAACTTTTCAAAACGACTTTTAACTTTTGCTACAGTACCTAATTTTCAAACGAAACATTTTTTTAAGATAGAGTTTACAAGTTAATTATAGTACATGTTAAAAGTCCAACATCTGTACCATCCAAAATCGCAAACGAGTATCTCTCTCTCCGTAATCTCTGTCGCAAACAGCTAAAATTCAAAAATTTCAGATAAAAACTATAAACTGCAGTCACAAAGAACAGGTCCATAGGGTGGTGCTAGCTAGCTATGCCTATATATGTACACACATATGCCATGTCCATCATACATCAAGCATATATCTATCTAACTCCCAGTTGCGCATGCAATGCCCCAGCTGAGCTAGCCGATTCGTTGGCCACCCAGAAACGAATGTGTGATCCATCGAGTTGGAAAACCTGAAACCTCATGACTTTTCCACGGGGGAATAAATAAAAGAACATACCATGCATCGATCACTCGACTTGCTGTATGTGGAAGGAGTTGCATGGAATCATTTTTCCTTTGGAATATAATGTTAGCCTCTCCGTGGTTATAAGGCCGCCGCCGGTTAGAAATCGTACGGCGTGGATCGATCGACGTATCTCTCTCAAGTCTCAACCATCTACTCAATCTCTATATTTAGCTTAGGTTAATCCGATCGAGCCGTATGTTTCCCAAGCGAATGTCATCGAAATTAACGTCTGGAGAGAAGAAAAAAGGTGACGAGTTGAATAGGGGCAGGAAACTTGGTTACCATGGCAAGATTAGCTTAAGGGCCTGTTCCAATCAACTTGCATTTTTGGTTTTTAGATGTCGTTTTTTGAATGGAGCGGTTTCAAGTTATTTGTAGGAGTTATTGTAGAAATCGTTTTAAACGAAGTAGTTTCTTAATATAAATATCTTTATTCTTTTAATCTCCCTTGCAATTCGTTAAAAGACACAATGAAAAATTAAAAGTCACAAGCTTACCATGGCTTCTTATGAGAAAAAAGGTGTTAAGCGTGCGTTGGCTGTTACAGATTTTATTCCCTCTAAAGCGGGGCTTCTTTTTCTCCCTCTTTTTTAACCGATTGATTGCTGTCCTGCATTTTACCAGTTGAGTTGGACTTGCCAAGTTGCCGGAGCTACTTGAGATGATTGGAATCGTAAAAAGGAGATTGTGTATATAGCTCTTCGTGTCCTATCTGCAGTCGCCGGTGACTAGTAGTACTTTCTATAGCTATTTGTGTCCAATCTGCAGTCGCCGGTGTATGTGTACATGTATACATACAGCTCTTGGCGCCCAGACACGCTGTAATTACGGTACCGCTCAATTTAGTTTTTGATTTCTATTCATTTTTTATTACTTATTAATTTCTTTTTTATTATTTTTTAGATTTTTTTTCTCGTATTCCTTTGTATTGTATGTGATAGGCTAACATGTTTTTTCTATTTTAAATTTTTTAAATTTAATTATATCAAATAAGTCAACTTAGCTATAGTAAAAAAATAAATCAACCATAGTAAAAAAAATCATAAACCATCATTGTTCTGAACATTCCAAATAAATTAGGCACACGCAGACAGATTCAAGTCAAGAACAAGAATACATATAGACGTACGTATAGTGACAGAGGTGGACCATAGTGGTTCAACTGAACACCCAAAGTATTTGGTGTAAACATTAGTATCCTAACACAAATATATTTGTGGCTAGTTGGTCAATGGGTTTTTCTTTGAATTAATAGATCCTGTGTTTGAACCCTCCCTGTCTCACAATTTTTTTGTCGGTTTTTGTAGCTCGATTGTTGTAAAAGTTTTATTCTGTCATTGTAATTTGATTGGTGGAAAAGTTTTTCTCCTCTTAATAAGTTTTTTCCTAAGTCTTCGTAGTTTGATTGGTGTAGAAGTTCTTTTTTCCTTTATTAGTAGTCTGAATAAGACTAGTACTTTACTATTGTATGTTCCCACACTTTTCATCTTCTCTATAAATTTTTCATAAATAACATTGCATGTTCTATATGATAGCACAACTAACTTGCTGCAGACCGCCTTTTATACCTAATATTTCTCTAAATTATTTTAAGATGTTATATCTAATATGAACAATTTGTATTTTATTGCTATTATGAACAATGATTTTTTTCTTTGAACAATATTTTGTTAAGGAAAAAAATCTATTTGACCCCTGAACTATTGAGGTGTGTTTATTTTACCTTTGAACTATAAAACTGTCTAAATAGGTCCCTAAACTATGCAACATCGTCTAAATTACCCCCTGAAGCGGTTTTGGAGGTAGTTTTGCCAGCGTGATGAATGACATAAGGCTAAATACATGGCGATGGCTCAGCAAATCAAATGGGATCCATATGTCAAAGAAACAACCTGGTCACTCTCTTCTTACTCCTCTCTCTAGCGGTCATCGTGGGATGGCAAGGGCTAGGGAGAAGTAATGGAAGAGGCTGGTAGGGAGATGGCGGCGGACAACATCTTTAGCTAGTGCCATGGAGGCAGGTGGAGTGTGGAGTGTCACCGGGCGGGGTTGTAGGCTTCGACGGCGGCATTTGCAGAGGTGATGGTTCTTACAGAGGGCGATATGCAAGGAGGAGATGGGTGCGGGCGATGTGCGTTGGAGTAGTAGTAGGAGTGGTAGGCCAGGTCGGCCAGGAGGTCGTCCTCCAAGAATATATCAGCGCCGATGTTGTGGAGCGCGCCTATGGAGCCCTTGACTGTAAGCTGTGTAGAGCCACTGTAGAAGAGCTCCAGCTCTAACTCGAGCTCCCGATTGGCAATTTTGGCAGTGGTGCTTAGCAACACTTTGCGGTCAATTCCCACCTTGCCATCGACCGATTCGTATGCTAATTATCTATTCACCGCAATTCAATTGAAAAACTCCAAACACCCATCCTGAAAATCCTAAGTCTACCACGATATAGTGATGGCAGAATTTCAACTGGTAGAACACCTATTTTATTTCCTTGAAACAAGGAATTTGATTGCCATTGCTTCCTTAGTTTTTTTAGCTTCCTAGTGGTTGGTTTTTTTAATGAGCATAGTGCAAAATTTTGACATTTCACCCAAAAACCAACACAAAAAATTACGAAGAAGGTCCCTACAATTGGATGGAGTAGCTTCGATGAAGACTTTCCTTTCTTTTATATCGAATAATTGCCTTTCTTTTATACACAACCCTGAATTTACCTCGCATGGAGAACTACAATGACATGGGAGTTAACGGTCATTGGAACGGACTAGAAGTCCAGCAAGTTGGCACGAATAGCTACCAGCTGCACATGACAAAGGGGAGGGCTAGCGCACGGTATACCATTAGAAAGGTTTATAACAATATAGATAAGTTTCATTGGTTTCATTTAAGTTTCACAAGACTTCATAGAGTTTCAAACATGTTTCATAAAAGTTAGTCAACTTAGGTACAAAATCTCTTGAAACTTTATGAAATATCATAAAATTTAGATATAAAACCTTATAAAATTTAGTCAATTTAGGCATAAAATCTCTTGAAACTTTGAAACGCTATGAAGCTTGGTCATAAAACTTAGTTATGAAACCTCATAAAATTTACTATTTATTGCTTGGAGCCATCAGCGACATTCACCAGTGAGCCAATCCCAGTAGCCGCATTCTTGGAAAGGGAGCTTACCGCATGCATACATAGAGATGTAGAGAGATTTGAAGAGTGAGCTGGGCAAGAAGCAAATGTAGATGTGTAGTGGCACCTGTTAAGAAGAAAATGATTGGAAGGTTGATTACTCATGGCGATGTAGATGGCGTTGAACTTAGCGGTGAAGAAGTATGCGCATGTGACAAGGAGGAAGCCAGCGATGAGGTCGAGCCCGATCTTGCAGGGCTTTACGCGGCTGATGCCCTACATAGCGTGTGCAATTGGGCGGGCCGTCGAGCCTCCGCCGTCCTCTACCTTGCCATGAGCCACACCATGCCGTCCTTAGCCTCGCCGTGAGCCGTACCACACCGCCCTCTACCTCATCGCGAGTCATGGCATGTCGTCCTCCACCGGCTATGAGCCTCACCACACCGACACCGGTGAGAGAGTCATGGCTCAGTGGAGAGAGAGAGAGTCATGGTCTCATGGAGAAGACGAAAGAGGCGAGAGGTAGAGAATGAGTTTGAAGGGATAAGGATGAAGCCAATCAGGTGGATATAGCCATTGGTTTGGAGAAGGACGCTATAGCGTTCTATAGTTTTCTACATGACAAATGGCAACAGAAAAGGAAAGAAAAAACTAAAAACTAAAACGGGGATGGGGAACCTTCCCTCTCGCCACCTAGGAGCCCATCGGGAAAACACAAGGGAATACTCATAGGTGGCGGAGGAGAGTTGTCGCTAGGTCTACAATGTAACATTCAAGCTTCATTATTCAAGAAAAAGTGTGTTTTGTTCTATACTAGCTCTTTTCGTAGAGAGAAAATCCATTCGTCTCCACTCAATAACTCCCTATTCCACCACTGAATAGCCACATATTCCTTCCATACCATCGGCTTTGAAATTTTCACCGCTTCATGCCATCTGTCACGTTGCCATCCAAGCACGTCCATTAATCTTGTTGATTTTTTTAGAGTAGATCAATGATACAAAAAGTGTATAAATGAAAACTGGCACCTATTAGCAAATTAATTAATTTATTAAAAACGTCTATTTTGGCTCTTGAACTCTACTTTTAGTCTAATTTTCACCCTAAACTCTAAAATTGGTTGTTTTTTTACCCCAATGGTGGAATTGGTTGGGGATTATTTATCAGGATTTGAAAATGAGGGTGAAAAATAACTATTTTTTTGTGTTTATGATGAAATTTTGGCTCCGACGAGAATAAGACAAAAAATGGACCTTCTCCTTCGAAAAAATGGCCAAAATGGCCAAAATGCCCACGCCGTCGTCTTCCTTGTCGGTTCGGATGGGAGAGAGAAAGAGTAAGTCATCTTCCTTCTCGGAGCCATTGCGCGCATCGAAATCGCCTCGCATTCCTCTCCATCCCCGTCCTCCTCCTCCTCCTCCTCTCGGGCTTGGAAGCCAAGGATTGAGCTCGAGCTTCACGTCTTCTTGAAGTCCGGCCACCACCTGCGCCGTGCCGTTCCAGCTGCTCTTGTGAGCGTCGTCCTCGGCCGCCATGTCCGTTGAGTCCGCCTCGGCATCCTCTTCCTTTGCCGCCACTCTCTCTCTCTCTCTCTCCTACAGGTCCGCCAGGAACACTCTCGTCTTCCTCCTCTCCGGCCGGGACCCGAACGGTGCCGCCACCTTTGATCTCCTCGTCTCGGCCACAAATCGGTAAGACTCTCACGCCATCTCGTGTTCCCATTAGCTTTGAACATGGTAGGCTAGTCATTTTTGGGCCGTAGTTCACCGTAGCCGCGCCGCCGTCGGTCGCCGTGGGCAGGGACGCACAGGGCGTCTCTCCATACGCCGACGCCACCACTGGATTCCCCTCTTGCCGAAGATGCTTGTCACGTGTTAAAGTTCTAGGATTAGCCGCTGTTGTGCCCTCGCCACGGTGGCAGTGCGCCGCCGCCGCCGACTTCGTGCGAAGCCGCGCACCGCCTTACGTCGTCACGTGCTGCGCCGTCGCCACCCTGGAAGCCGCCGTCACCGTTGTGTCCCACTTTTGGGGTCGCCTGCCGTCGTCGTCTATTCCCCTCACTGGCGTCGAGCTCGGCCGAGCCGCCCCACATGGCCGCCATCCCTGGTTCACCTCCCGCCTCCCTGTTTTGATTGGAGAAGAAGAGTCTGACTTACGGGTCCCACGGGCAGAGATACATAACAAAGGGGCAAAATGGTCTTTGCAACCCTTAACAGGCGGGCAACCAGACGGGGAGATGACGTCAACGGCAGGGAGTGAAGAAAATATGAATCCGATGGCATAGACGGAATACACAGTTATTCGGTGGCAGATTGTTGAACTCAGAAGTTTTTCAGTACAAGGAATCGATTCTCTTTCATAAGTCATGATATTCCTACCACTCAACAAAGCAAAGAAATGAATGCCCAAATAGTAAATTCCGGTCTAAAATATATTTTTCAAATGCACATGTAGGGTAAGACATTCATGGTGGGCACCTGGAAGAAGGTGTGGTTGAAGAATTATCTTGTCTTTTAACAAAACGACAACCCGTGACAGTGGCTGCAACGATGCATGCAACGCCAACTGGCTCTTTCTTGAATTGACCGCAGCCTAGATAATTCCTTTTGTGGCTTAGCTATGTCCTTGAGTGTTCAAGAAATTCAGGATGCATGTCGAATTATATATGGGAATTAGTAAGCTAGCTAGGGTTCACAGCTTGGAAGATATATGTAGTTGAGCCTAAACCTTATTCAAAAATGTTATGACTTTTTGACTTTTAGCTGACTGTGAGGAAGATTGAGAGAGTATAGGGACACTTGTGTTGAGAAGTCGTTCCATTCAAAGCGGCTTCTATAGTAACTCCTATAAACGATTTATAGAAACCATATTAAGAAGCCACTCTTCTCAAAAACCGACTTCTAAAAACCGAAACTATTTGAAACATAGCCTAAATTCACCGGAACTTAATAGTTCCTCTACATGGAGTGTAGTTTCTCGGGCTTCAAACCACTTTCTTGAGGCCTCGTTTGGACGGGCTGGGATTAAGCAAAATCCTAGGCCACTAAAAAAATGAAGTTAACCTCTTCCAAATAAAACAATGGTTACAGATGGAGGCATGGGCGGATCTAAAGGGTATTCAGTGTATTCAGCTGAATACCTATTTTTTTAAAACAAAAAATCAATATATGCAAGGTATAATACATACATATATACACAGTTGGGTTGAAATCACTATACTAGAGTCCAAATAGCCCACCGGCCACCCCCTTATCAGCCCATCGGTTCGGCCCATTGGTTTGGCCATTCTCCATTCCGCAATCCGCATCTCCCCGACTCCCCCCGTCCCTCGATGGCCCGCCCGGCGACTCATTCCCCAATCCCCATCCCCATTCGCATCGGCTCATCCCCTCACCCCTCCTTGCACCATTCACAGATTCACCCCGAGCAACCGAGCCCCACCCCCACTGCCCCAGTCCCCAGACACCCTCTCGGTTCGGACTCCAGTCTTCCCCGTCGGCCACCGGCCCTCCGCAGCTCCGCCCTCCCTTCCAGATCTACGCTCAATCGGTCGCGGCGGCGCGTCGCCAACAGCCTCCGGCCTCCACCGGTCGGCCCTTTTTCTAGATCTACGCCAGCGCCAGCAGCTCGCCTCGCCGGCCGCTGCAGCGCCGCCTGCATCTAGTCATCTACCCTCCGTAGCTCCACCAACCGCCGGTCCGCCCACCCTTTTCCTTCCAGATTCCAGATCTGCGCCACATCAGGCATGAACTCGCCGGCCGCCGCGTGCATCCACCCTCCGCGGCCGCCGGTCCGCCCTTTTCTGGAGTCAACCAGTTAGGTAAAAATCCTTGTAGATTTTTGAACTTTACAAAATGAAGAAGTCTGCAAATTTGAAATCTTTATGTTTTCTATTGCACAATATTTTTGCAACTTCGAATACCTATTTTGAAATTTCTGGATCCGCCACTGGATGGAGGTGATAGTGTGAGAACTTGTTGAAAGTTTTCTCATAAATACAAGCAATTATTTCGGAGAATTATTTTCTCCTAGACAATTGCATGCATCCACTGGCGTTCATCAATCAGTTGTTCGTCGAGCTCCTGGCTACTGGTTGGCTCCGTGACCAGCTTTTGGCATGCATGGCATGTGAGAAGCAAGTCACACATTGTATTTGATTTATTAATGGAGTTAGAGAGGGGATGTGTCGTGACTCGTGAGTTGTGGCTAGCGAGAAATCTCATCCACATGCCATCGGCCTCAGGGGGGCTCACAGGCCTCGATGCCCTCAATAAGAGATGTGGCCAGGATGTGGAGGATCTGTTTTGTGGTCAAGGCTGCTTTCATGACGTGGACAAACCAACTTGGCTAGAGAGAATCCATGACAAACTGAGGAAATTCGTAGAGGGATCAACATTTTAGGAACTTCGAATTTTATAGAAAATAGTTCAATTTTCGTAGGAATCAAATAAAATTCTTATGTTCTAAACATGGCCTTACCATGGTGTTTTGGTAATCTGTTGTGTTTTAAGCAACCAATGGATTGTCCAATTGGTACGCCATTTGAGTTACTAGCTAGCCTAAACGATAGTGCTACGTCTCCAACTACATGTTGAATGTGGATTTTTCACGATTTTATATATGTGGTCCCACTGCTGCCTAAGTATGGAAATTTAGATAAAATTATCACCGTGTATATACTCCCAGAAATACATATTTTCACTTCTAATATATCACTTAAACGAATATGTTATACTTATCTGTCACTTTCGGTATACTTAAAATACTAATTCTAAGATACTTTAATAGGATCTGATTGAAAATATTCATCAGATTCTTTTACTTTTGCGATATACCCTTTTCTATATATACTAGTCATGTGCCCGTACGTAGCAACGAAACACAAAAATTAGACATAAATATTATATTGCATTTATATATTCTTGCTAAAAGAAATAGAGGTTTATTTCTACTTGACTATATGATCTACCTCTAATATTACAGACAATTAAATATATGCACAGAATGACTTGAACAGTTCAACTAACCAAACATCTAAATCCGAAATCTTTTTTATACACCCCACCATTGGCATAACTACACAAACAGAATGGATCGGAAATCGTATACATGCAAAGAAATTTGGTCTTATTACATGACTTCATCATTTGCTTGATCTGCTTTAAAGCTTCATGAACACGCACAAAAAAATGGAGATCAAACAAATAGTTTTGACTATGGAAGGACTTTGCATACCTAAAATTAATTTGTGCAACAAATGTTGATCACTCTCAAAGTAGTATTAAAGCCTATCACCACCCTTTTGCATTATTTTTCATTTCCGTATTTTTAGCAACAAATTGTTCGCGATTTTGACCAGCAAAAAAATTTGAAAGTCAAGATAAGGCATATGTTATGTAGTGGAGACGCATAATGTAGAGATATAAACGAGTTGAGCTCGAGCGAGCCTGATCTCCTAAGTTCGAGCTCGATAGAAGCTCGATCCAAGCTCAAGCGAGCCTGAGTTGGGGACTGAGCCTGGAGCTCGACCCAAGCACAATCTTGGCTCGAATAATAGTTAAAATAATTTAATGTGCACTAATTTTCAACAATAAGAAAAACTCGAGTTCGAACTTGACTTAAGTAAGCTTGAAAACAGTAAAAAATAATTCAACATGCACTAATTTTCAACAATAGAAAATCTCAAACTTGGCTCGAGTAAGCTCAGTAAGAGTTAGTATGTATCTAGAGCTGTAAGAAAAGATGATGCAAACTATTCGAACTCGGCTCGTTAAAACTCACGAGCTCGAGATCAAACTCAAGCTCGGCTCGTTTGGAGCTCGAGTCGAGCTCAAATCAAGCCTAGAGCAAGCCAAGCTCGAATAGCTTGCGAGCTTCGAGCTTTTTTACGGTCCTCGCATAATGATATAAACTTGGTGCACAAAGCAAATAACATGAAAGCGGTCAGGTAACAATGTGACATCTCTTATTATTCAAATAATAGTTTTAAGGGCTGCAGCATTATATCTCTGACCATTTTTCAAGGAACCCAACGGCTACATTATTATATGTATACATCATCTACAGATTACGAAAACCACTTCTACAATTTCGATGATCTTATTCCATATAGACTAACCAAGAGCTAGGACTCAAATCGACATATCAACCATAATTGTTTCGTTGAAATATTTTGACATGTATTGTAGCATCATGTGCTCCATTTATTCAAATACCTCTGTAGCACATGACATTAGAATATTATATCATCATTAGAAAGAACCATCAAGTTTGTTAATATATCCTACTCATCTCATATAATTAAAATATTGGGTCTCATTTCATCTCTGACACATAAAAGCCACTTCTTATAAAGTGAAGTCCTCCAAATTGGTGTTTGCAAATAAGGAAAAAACTTAAAGAAGCTACAACTCTCGTAGAGTAGGATGTTCAGTATCTTTAAAAATAAATACACTAGCCTGGTCTTCACATAAATAAGGGCATGAAGAATAAAATGGAGGAACCACAGGAATAATCAAATTGCACCATATACTTACCTTTTTCATCATTCAGGTTTGCTTAGCAGATTTTCAATCCGTGGCGGTTCCTACAAAATGACGTTCCAGTTCGACATGCCCTACTAAAACAAAGCATCGAACAAATTCAAGAAAAAACATTCTTTATATGACATCTCATGCCATCCTCCACAAAAAAAAAACTTTTTTCAACATGAACATGTATACAGAAGTCTAGATAAAAAAAATTCCTTTACACCGAATATGACCAAAGACATCAATTGCAGTAGAATTTCAAAACTGAAAGTATAACATTGTGTCAATATGGTACAATTTTTAGAACTTTGAGCTAAAATATAATCATGTACAGTAAACTAACATGATTCAATTATGCAATATCTTCTGTTCAATTATTAGCTCATATCTAGTTAATCTGTAAAGAAAATTTTAACATGACAATAAAAATTCATAATCTCTCCTTTAACTCTGAAAAAAATGAGAAAGCTTACCCATAAACCATATCTTTTCAACATACGAAAAGGAATAATATTGTGAAAGTTGGGGAAATGTAATCTAGTGTTGACCATACAAATGGGCTACCTGAGCGACAACAAAATCAAGCTGTAGCATTTGGACAATGTAATGCAATAGTCGCCTCAAGTTTTCACTGGGCTATGATCTGCTATTTGTGGCAACCACCTCATGTCATGGCCATAGCAATCTGATCTGATTCAATCACCCTCTCCTGTAGAAATGTTAAGTGTTACTTCTCTGAAGATTGTGTATCCATGGCATGATTTCTTTGCGTTGAGCCATATCATACCATATACAAAGGTGGGGGGATTCCCATCCCCCCACCGTGTCCACATGTCGAGTTCGTGAAAAAGCCCCCATAATTTTTGTAATTACGTATAGGCCATCGGTTTTTATGAAAAGGCTCTTGGTTTTTTACGAAAAGGCCTTCAATTTTTTTAAAAAATCCCTCCGCTCTCCTTTTACTGGATAACGCTCCGCGGTTTTAAGTAATTACGTATAGACCCTCGGTTCTTATGAAAAGACCCTCGGTTCTTACGAAAAAGCCATCGATTTTTTGCAAAAAAGCCCCTCCACTTTCCTTTTATTGTAAATTTTTGTCTCTTTTACTTTAGTCCACATGGTAGCTAGCGCGGCGTAGCGCTGCGCTTACGTTGCTAGTTGAATCAATTGAAAGAGCACTACGATATCTATTATCAACAATACGAGAGTTCCCTAGACCTACAAACATTCTTTACATGGCATCTCATGTTATCCTCCACAAAAAGAATTCCTTTTTTCGACATGAACATGTATATGGAAGTCTAGATAAAAATCCCCCCGCCGTGTCCAGATGTTGAGTTCGTGAAAAAGCCCCCATAATTTTTGTAATTATGTATAGACTCTTGGTTCTTACGGAAATGCCCTCGTTTTTTTTACAAAAGGCCCTCAATTTTTTTCAAAAAACCTCTCCGCTCTCTTTTTGCTGGATAATGCCCTGCAGTTTCAAGTAATTACGTGCAGACTCTCGGTTCTTATGAAAAGACCCTCGGTTCTTACGAAAAGGCCCTCAGTTTTTTACGAAAAAGCCCCTCCGCTCTCCTTTTATTGTGAATTCTCATCTCTTTTACTTCGGTCTACATGGTAGCTAGCGCGGCGTGGTGCTGCTCTTACGTTGCTAGTTGAATCAATTGAAAGAGCACTACCATTTCTATTATCAACAATACGAGAGTTCCCTAGACCTGCAAACATTCTTTACATGGCATCTCATGCTATCCTCCACAAAAAAAATTCCTTTTTTCGACATGAACATGTATATGGAAGTCTAGATAAAAAAATTCCTTTACACCCAATATGGCCAAAGACATAAATCACAGCAGAATTTCAAAACTGAAAGTATAGCATTGTCTCAATATGGTACAATTTTCAAAACTTTGAGCTAAAATATAATTAGGTACGGTAAACTAACATGGTTCAATTATGTAATATCTTATGTTAAGCTATTAGCTCATATCTGGTTAATCTGTCAAGAAAAATTTAACATGTCAACAAAAATTTATAATCTCTCGCTATTTGAAAGAAGAAACTCTACCTTACACAGATGAGAAATTTGATATACTAGGTTGGTGAAAGGTAGCTGGGACACGTTATCCTACATTGCGGATGGTTGCCCGTGATATCTTGGCTATTCCAATAACAACAATAGCTTCTAAATCAGCTTTTAGCACTAGTGGTAGAGTGCTAAGTGAACATCACAGTCATCTCACTCCAGCTATATTGGAGGTATTGATGTGCTCACAAAGCTAGCTTCAGAATGACCTTACAGGTATGCAACTAGTGATGTAAATATTCTAAAATTTATGTGTGATTCGAAGCTAGTGATATAAATGTAATGCAATGTTTACTTCTTAGGTGAAGGAGGAGTTAAGGCTTTATGGACATGCCTTGAAGAAATTGAAGAGGAGCTTAAAGATTGTAGTTCAATCTCGATCGTCGACTCTGATTAGCAAACCATTTTCAGACATGTTTTTCATCTATTTGTTGAACTGTCGAAATTGAACTATTTTCGTATGTTCCACTCTTGTTGCAAACTTAATTTGTTTATGTGTGCGGAACTACGTTTGTTTGTATTTCTATTGTAGTTGTTTAATGTGTGATGCACTAGTGATTTGGGAATGTGATGCACTGTTCTGAAAATTACTTTATTAAGGACATATATATTTGATGTGAATGTAATGCTTAAATGTATCTGTGAATGTGAATGTGAATATGATGCTATTGTATTTTTTAGCAACAGCTGCTACTTGTATGTATCTATCATTAATTCAACTCTCATTGGTGACTCTTAGTTCGCAGATAAACAGGCATGCCCATGGGCGACGGGTATGGATGAGATTCTTCGCCCATCGTCCTTCGCGGGTATGATCGTGAGCGTAAATAAAGATCACAGGCATGGATATGGGCGAGCACTACCTGTGCCCGCCGCACCCGATTGCCATCCCTGGTTGTGGCATTGGAGCTTGACGATGGGGGCAGCGGTGGAGCGACACTCAATTACCGCAGCTGGATACAGTGGAGAAAGGGGAAAGAAGCGGTGGAAAGTTGTCACCTCAAATTGCTACCGCTGACCCTTAGCCTTTTGATCTCCAGCATGTCAGGCAGTAACGAGAGGGGAGAGAGATACATGGGACTAATTGGAGGACGTGAAAGATATCTTAGATCTCGTCGTCGATCTGCTCGAGCATTGCTTGCCATGTGTAGAATCAAGGATAACCGACTAGAGGGGGGTGAATAGGAGGTTTTAAAATTCTTAACTAAATTGAACAATTAAAGACTAGATGATCACTAAGTAATAAATTGAGTGAAAAATAATCCTACACAATACAAGCAATTCTAAGTAATTAACAATAAGCAATAGAGAGCAAAAATAATTACTATAATAGACAAGAAACAAACACAATGTGACACTCGATGTTTTTACTGTGGTATCGGAAAATTACCGGTTTCCACTAATCCATGTTGAGGTTAGACCGAACTAATCGGACCGGCTCCACGAATTAAGTCGAAGCACCTCGATCACTATTGGTAGCTCTTCCTCCGCTCCGGAGATGGTGAGCTCCAACCACTCACAATTCGGCACGGGCTTCTTCACAATCTCCTTTGAAGAAGTCACCGGCAATCATCCTTCCCACCGTCTAGGTGCCGGCAAGCACCAAGAGAATGGACCAATGAATTCACTTGACGACGCTTGAGTGCAATTGGATCAAGCTAGAAATGAATGCACTCAAAAATGCTCCACCAACTCAAAATAAATGCTCAAGAGAGAAATGAGGGTGGAGTGAATACTCTAGGGCTCAAATGTAGTCAATGGAACTTCAGCAACCTGCCCAAGTGTAGGTGGGGGGGTATTTATACTCTTACCAACCAAAACTAGCCGTTGTTAAAAATTAATGCTGAAAATTCAGGGAAATCGGAATTACCGCTGTACAAAGTGCGGTATTACCGCACTTTACTGTAGCACATAGTAACAGCTATGTCAAAACGAACAGAACTAGCCGTTGGAATTTTATGCGGTATTACCGCCATTGTAAGTGCGGTATTACCGCTCAGCGGTAATTCCGCAGGTCGTTGTGGTATTACCTCACTGCGGTAGTTCCGCCGTGCTAATACCGGTAATACCGATTTCTGGCCGGCTAAGTCTTGACTTGGAGGCTCTCTGGAAAAAATATTCCGGAAAATGGTAATACTGCAGTACCACGCGGTACTACCGCACTGCGGTAGTTCCGCCGTTCAAATTTCGGTATTACCGATTTCAGTGAGTTGAAGTCCTCAAAAGGGTGCTCTCTGGAATTTCCATACCGCACATAATCCGGTATTACTGCATAGCGGTAATACCGCTGTGTACATGCCGGTATTACCGCACTGCGGTAATACCGTTTGTGGGTGCGGTAGTACCGATTTTTCTGAGAGAGCCTAGTGAGTTTTTAAACTTATTTTCAAATTCATGCATGTTCCTAGATTGATCCAATGTGCACAAAACATGCTATCAAGCTACTTTCAACAATACCTCTTAATAGTACGGCATCTAACCTATAATCCGGTCTTCCACCTTTACTCCTAAGACTGGTGAAATTTAAAATAGACCCAAAAACTTATGTACCTCATCTTTGGATTTTTGGCGTCAATAATCCTTGCAACTTGTTCTTTACCTTGCACACATGAGACTTCATCTATACAATCTTAGCACACATATTAGTCCTATGTTCATAATTCGTCATTAATTACCAAAACCCTAATCTTAGGGGCCTAGCTACTTTCACCATGGCTCACCACCTCTGCATTCTCGGACGAGCTGAGCTCAAAGAATGGGTACAACGCTCGCAATCACTTTACCTCCAGCCCTAACCTCCCTGGCACTCTTCCCAAAGAGCACCACAATGAGCACGCAGTTCCCTCGCAATTTACCTCACGCCATGGCTGAAGCAAAATAGGCTTCATGGAACCTACAACAACAAGAACATGTCACACCAATAATCTCCCAAAAACCCAACCAAATCGGTAGCAAGAAACCCAAATCGACACAAGAAAACATACCAAGAATCATGCGCCTCCTCCCGTAACCCTAGCGTCGAATGGGGGAGGCACGAGCGTGCAGGTCACGGTTCGATCTGGGGGACCAGATGGAAGTGGCGGCGCTAGATGGAGGATGATGTAGAGGGGAGGAGGCGTAGGATTCAGTGGCGACGGTGGATCTAGTGCGGCGCGGTAGAGAGGAGGAATGGTGGTGGAGGCAGAGATTAGGGGGAGTGTGGAGGGTGTTGGATGCGAGGGGAGGAGTAGTGAGCAGGGGTTGCGTGAGGGGAGGAGCAGTGGCCGCGTCAGAGATTTGGGGGAGGAGCGGTGGCGGCGTTGCCTGAGGAGAGGAGCAACGACGAAAGGGAGGTGGTGGTGACGACACTGCGCGATGGGAGGGGGATGACGGAAGGGAGGTAGCGGTGGCATATTAGTTGGGAGGAGAGCGGTGGTGACAACAAACCCTAGATTACTGCAGCACAGATGAGGGGGAGGCGGCGAGATAGAGAGATGTTGGGGTTGGGAGAGAGGGGGAGGTGAGAGGGAGCTGATGCCTGGTCCACCTGTTGGTGTATAATTTCAAGTGGAGAAATGATGGCAAATGTACCATCAACTCGTTCTTTTAAATAGTAAAAAAATAAGTTTATATACAAATTATGCTATAAAAAGTATATTTAGGTAAGATTTTTTATAGAACTCACTTTAGAGTATTTTATAATCATTATTAGAGTATACTCAAAAGAATAAAGAAGTATAACATCATTTAAGTTGTATATAACAATTAGAAGTATGTATTCCAAGAAGTATGAAATTATTTTCATATATATACACATATATACATACATATATATACACACATACATATGTATACACATATACATATACATATATATACACAAATATACACACGTACTTTCACTGTTTCTTCAAAAAAAAAAGGGTGTAAGCTAGACAAAGATGTGACCTTTTTTAGAAAGAAACATGTGAATTTTAGACACATGGTCAATTAAAGATATACTTTCTCCACGCCAAATCCAAATGCATATATGAGCACAAAAGAAATGTAAGTCCCCCTAATTTCTTTTTCTTTATTTGTTTGAGAACGGTTATGCATGAACAACTGACCATGCAAAGTGGGAATCCATCGAATAATTGTCAACGTTTCATTATCAACATCAGAAGGAAAAGATAATTAAACTACGAGCCTCCCACCTGGTAGTCAAATTAATTGATTTGATTGCTGCGTCCCCGTACGTACTGTGGGCACAGTGGTTGGTTAGTCGGCACAAATATTTTTCTTTCAGATTTATTATTGTAGTCGTACTCTCAACTTCTCCTGCATTAATTTCATGTCATTTTTTTCTACACTCATTCCCATGTTATGTATCACCGTCAATCTTTCCTAAGAGAAATTTCTGGGGAAAAAACTCTTTGCTTGTTCTAATTTCAAGCAGAGCCGTTCCAGACAAATCAGATTTTATATCCGCTCAAGTGGTCCGTTCATAATGGCAGTGATTGTTTAGTATAGCTGTCTTAAGATTCAAAGAACTCAAAGGTCATGGGATCATCTATCATTTTGTTAGAAAGAATCAAATCTTGACATTTAGCTAGACAACCAATATATGCAGATAAGCTAGCTAAGGATGCGAAAACAGTAAGATATATATAGCTTGCAGTGTCTGTGCAATATAGTTTTTGGAGAGCATTGAAGCACCTAAGTAATTTTCAAATCTTATCTGACAAATTAGCTCAAAGAGTTTGTAATTCGTGTTACTAGGTTTATTAGTTGTAGTTAACACTATATTTAGAAGCATGCATGAGGTTAGTCACTCCAATTTTGTTGGAAGTCTCCAAAAGAAAATGAGGCTATACGTGCATGCTATATATAAACATGCCCTTTGTATCGCTTCATGTCCTAATTAAATAAGCTTCAGCTTACCCGCACCGGCTAAACAAATTAAAACGTTTGCAGCGATTCCGTTTGCAATTTCGTCGTTGCTTTGCGTAAAAAAGGATTAATCCACAGTTAAAATGCATTTGGTACCTAGGCTAATATGTTGTTTTCTCTCATCTTCAATAAGCAACATCCAAGCTACATTGATGCCCCACATGGCCCTCATCTCTGCTTAATCTAACTGGGTCGGGTGCATGTCACGTTGGCTCTCAAAATGAAGGTTGTAAATGTCTGATGAAATTTTTACTGCAAGAGCACACCTGATTAAGAAATTATATATGTTAGGGGCACAACTAAAAGGCAAATGACAGGAACATAAACCCTTCAGCTGCCGAATAAAATTTGACAGTACGAGCTGCCGAATAATAAGGCAAACATAATTCTCAGTCACATCACCAGACTTAATGAAATTATTCTGTACTAGACGATTTTGCTTTCTTGTAGACCCTCCAACGTTGACATCAATTTAATTTGTAATAGACCAACATATTTTTCCCCCTTGTACTGTACTATGACTATAAAGGTTCCTGGTCACATACGAAAAATAATAAGTTGCCTCTAAAGTCGTCAAATATTGCTATGATTGTCCTGCCAGTAACTTGGGCGTGACATTAACGTCGGAAGTGTGGCAGGGATTTCTTAGATCTTGAGAAACATTTGGAATTATGGCTTCAAAAAGGATCGTATTTATGTTGCAGTGACACGAATTGTAGTTGGACGATTACATTAATTATTAGTAGGAGATTTCTGTTTTTATTTCCTCTTTTTTTAGTGAAACAGACTTCTGTGTACAACAAAATTTGCAGATCTATATCTTCAAAAAACTGCAAAGTTGTTCTTAAAAATAAATGTATTAATTAAATGTTTCATTTTTTTGTAAATGTCTCTTGATTGTTAAATCTCTTGTACTCTAATTTAGAATTAGCTAGCGTACCCTAGCTATATAATTTTTTTAGAGAAGTACTTTTTTTTGATAATTCTATTTTGATAATTATTTTAATATGTAGTACGAGAAATTATGTTGATAATAATTTATATATTTTAGAGGTGCATTGGAGGCAAAATGGAATACAGTGTTGCGGAGATATTTTTGCTTCAACCAATCCTCTGCCAGGCTAGACTAATCATTTTTTTTGCGTGCATGGAAGTCCTTTATCATTTCATGGTAACGATAGATAACAATTGTGTTAGACCATTTCTTCAAATATTACCATCTGAGCGAATGATCAATGTATTAGTTGAATAATTGATATAATAAAGTGAAACAGTGCCCTGGTGTTATAAATTAAAAAGATATACAAATACTAAATAAATATATGATACTGTTTTTATATAAAAAAAATTGTGGATGGCACGATGTCCTCGCCATCCAATGGTCGAGGATGTGAATACTGGTAAGCCTTGCTTTAATTGTCTTGACGGAAGAGCCAAATTACGTCATCACCCATTCAAGCAGAGCATGAATTATTGCTGCGTGTTGAACGTTCTTCTTCTCCTACACTATTAAAATTCAATTTTGATTTTAAAAAATATATTAAAATTAAACTTTCTGAACTGAAGCACAATGCATATAGAAATAATTACACAGTAAAAAAATGAATATGTGGAAAAATAAAACACGACAAATAAATAGTAGTTTTGTCAGGACATGCAAATAACTTCGGTCGTGTCGTTATTAGAATAAAGGAGTCGACCCACTAAAAACTAGTGCTCCTGAGAATCCTGCACGCCTTTCGAAAAAAACCGTTAGAGGTAAATGTGATATTAATGTAAAAGCACTCTGCTAATTTTGGCAGCACATGTAATTCTCAATATCGGCATATGATTTGATATATGTAATTATGAATTACAAATTTTGTGCCAAATGAAGATTCATTCAATATTTATGTTTTATGTTGCAGAACAAAAGTGGGTAAGATTTGTAACGGTGAAAACATGCAAAGAATACTAGACCAGTTTAAACAGGATATTTTAAAGATTTATTTAAAGGTTCTCGTAAAAAAATACATATCAAAACTTTATAATTGACAGAACACTTATTTGATATATATATATATATTGTAAAATATTTTTATTATACATTATTTATAGTTTATAAATTACTTACAAGTCATTACGGCACACAACCACCCGAAATTTTAGACACTTTAAATTTAACTAGAAAATACAAATATGATATACTATCATGCTTAATAATGAACGGGGGGTACCGTGATGCCAGTGATTTGATCCTCAAAGTGCCAAAAACAGCCTTAATAATTTCTTTTGAGTTAAAATTAGGAATTATAGCAAAGTACGAGAAAATGTCTTCTGCGAAAACGATACTTTTGGCAATGCAAAAATGAAAAATAGAGACAAAAATGTATTTTGGCAACATCGAAATAAAGGTAAAAATGTTGACAGAACAGCTAATGATCCCAAAAAGATATGCAAAGCTAAAAGCACACACAAAAGACTAGTGTGGAAAAGGGTTTTTCACCTAAGGACATAGATTATATGGTTTAGAGTTTGTTCTAGACTTCTAGGTCCCGTTGATCTTGGAGACCAAATTTATCGCGACTTAGGCTCTACTCTAAATGACTTTTTTTCCAATTTCTTTGTGTTGTCTATGATGAAATAATAATATTTTTTATTTTTAATTAAATAATTTAGATAAAATTAACAATCACTATCATATAATTTTAGTCTGAATCCAGAAGTCCATTAAAGCAGCCCTTGGTGCCTAGTAGCTCACGCTTGTAGTGGTTTGCTATCTACCTTATTTTGTTGGGCTCTGTACATACCGGACACGCAATGTAAACCACTGTGGTATTGATTGATCCGTATTTTCTGGTGAGACACTAGAGACTGACACATGATCGTACTGCTTCAATGAGTTTCTTTTTTTTAGCTTCTAACTTTTAATTTTATTATTTAGTTTTTTAGCTTTTGTTCTTATTTCTTTTGATTATTTGTGATTATATAATTTTTTAATTTAATTATGCTGCAAAAGCTAACACGACTACAATACAAAAATTCACAAATATAAGCTTCAAAACCTAAATGAGCAGTTGAGCACTGTAATGGATATTTCCTCGACAAAACTTTTGTATTGCCCAAGCTCTGCATAGTTTCTCTTCTCATGCCAAATGATCTGTGTTCTGGTGACAGAATGCGCACACAGCAACTTTGGGGGTGATCGGAATAGCGATGGCTTTTGGCTGAAAAAACACTGTAGCTGGCTGAAAAAACACGGTAGCTGAGTTAGTGGATAGTGTAGTAAATAGTAAAAAAAAAGCTGAAACTAGAAGCTGAAGTTAAAAAAAAGCCAATCCGATCACCCCTTTATAACACCATGGTATTGAAAGGACTAGCACACTGGGCCCCGCTGTCATTGAAACGTTATACGGAAGTACTACGAGAGTACGAGAATCTTGCTCATGGACAGTGAAGAAAGGCCGCTTCCTCCAATCAGGCGCCTGAAGCGAAGAACCTGCAAACACGGTTCGTGCGGTGTACGTGCAGGCTAGCTACCGCTGCGACCTACTAAGATAACTAGGTTACTCGAAATGGTAAATCCCATGGTCTCCTGGGCGACGCACAAAACGGCATGCATGCACCCTCCCCAGCTGCTGCTCAGTCATCTGCAAGTGCAAGGTGTACCCAGCTCCTGCTCCCCTAATCATCCCCCCTGCCTGGACCCCCGCCCTTTCTCTCTCCTCCCCTCTTCCGTCACTCTCTCTCTCTCTCCGTTTCTCTCTCTCTCTCTCCATCCCTGTCTGTAGGAATCCAGTTCAATTCAACTAGAATGTTGTACTGCTGTTTAAAAGCCACTGTGGTTGCCAAGGTCCCATCTGCTTCCCTCTTCCTCCTTCCCACTGCTTCTTTCTGCTGATGGCGTGGTAGCCGCTGCTCTGCTCTCTGGTCTTCTTGACAAGTCGAGCTCGAGAGAGAGAGAGGGGGGAGAACTGAAAGTGTGTGGAGGAAGATTAATTGGAAGCTTTGGTGAGGAAGGAAGATATCTGGGCAGCAAATCTTGGAACTAGGTAGATAGGTTAGTTCTTGTTTCTTAATTGATTCCTTTTTTTTCTGTCTTCTCCTATGGTTTTTAATTCACCAGTTATGTTTGCTTTTCTTGTGCTGTTCTTCTACCCCTGTGTGGTCAAGATGCATGCTTTTTAAATATTTAAAAAAGATCTGATATGGTACTTTCACCCTCATCCATTCATTTTAACAGGATAATCTTAATTTTACTGCTGAGAAAAGCTGCTTGCTATTTTTCAGCAATAGAATTTTATTTGATATCTAGCTAGCTAGTGTTCTCTGCTTGATTGATTAGCAAGCTAAAAAAAAAGGGGACCTTTTCTGCAGCCTTTTCATTGTGTCTGTTGATTGCTAGCTGCTCAAGTTCTCCAGGTGCTTCCCCCCGGCAGGTTTACATGACTGGTAGGTTTTGTGGTGCCCCATGGTACATCTCTCATCCTTTTTCCCTCCTTTTCCCCCCACTCTTCCCTGTGCATGTTTCCTGCAGTACTCCAGAGTCCAGAATCCACATGCTTTGCTTTTGCAAATTTATGTATTTTTATTATTGGGCCTGCATCTTTTCTCATATCTGTATGTACTAGAACATTAATATTTCCCTTCTTTTGCCATGTATGATACTCTTGTGACACATGCCTTCTTGCTCCATTTCAAGCCAAAGCAAGCTGTGCTGCAAGATCCTAGACAAGAGACACCATTGTTTACAGTTATTATCGATATTGTTACTGGCATAAAAAAAAATTGCTGAAGAGCTATCTTGTCCTGTATTCACCCCAAGTTCCCATGGAGTTTGTTTTGATTCTTGGAGCTGAATTTCTTTTGTGTTTCTTTCTTTCCAATTCCTCTGATTCTGCAGTGAATTGAAGGGAATCATTATCGTCATCGATGGTTGTGGCGATCTGAACCATGAACCAATTCGTCCCTGACTGGGGCAACATGGGAGACACCTCCAGGCCACTGGGGTTCGCGCTTGATCGCTCAATTAATCAAAATATATAGTGGAGCGTAAATCTCCGCGTCCAATGATCCGATCTCTGTGCGAGAGGCTAAAGATTCTGATGCTTCTTGCATGGTTTGTGTTTCTTGTAGAGAAGACGATGACCTCATTGAGCTGCTGTGGTGCAATGGCCATGTCGTCATGCAGAGCCAGACTCATCGGAAGCTGCCGCCAAGGCCCGAGAAGGCGGCGGCCGCCGCCGCCGCCGCTGCAGCGGCAGCGCAAGAAGATGAGGCGGGTCTGTGGTTCCCGTTCGCGCTCGCCGACTCGCTTGACAAGGACATCTTCTCGGAGCTCTTCTGCGAAGCACCGGGGGCGGCGGCTGCGGGCACCGGAGTAGGTGTCGACGGCGGCAAGCCCTGCAGGGACGCCCCACTGGGGGACGACAAGCGCGGCGGGGCGTGCGCGGTGTCCGAGGCGCCGCCGCGCGACCTCATGCCGCCGCCCAAGTCGACTCACATGTCCTGCTCCAGGCAGCAGACGATCAGCCTCGCGGACGGCCGCGACAACGCCGGCGGCCTGTCGGACCTCGTCGGGACGACGACGGCCAGCGCGTCGGGGAAGGCCGCGATGGAGGCCGGCGCGTCGTCGATGCTGAGCGCGATCGGCTCGAGCATTTGCGGGAGCAACCAGGTGCAGGTGCAGCGCGCGGTGAGCGAGCCGGGGCGCGCCGGCCGCTTGTCCGACACTGCCCGTGGCGGTGGCGGCGCCGGCAGCGCGCTGCCCTCTGCCGTGGGGAGCGCAAATGCCAACGCCAGCGGCAGGGGCCACGAGGCCACCGTCGCCTCCTCGTCTGGGCGGTCCAACTGCTGCTTCGGCACCACCACCACCGAGCCGACGAGCACCAGCAACCGGAGCAGCAAGCGCAAGCGGCTCGACACCGAGGACTCCGAGAGCCCCAGCGAGGTACGTCTCCCGCATTACACTTCCCAACAATGTCATTCGTTCTTCATTCAATCCTTGCCTTCTTATTAAGAGAAAAATGTGATCGGCCATTCAATGCAGGACGCCGAGTCGGAGTCCGCCGCCCTTGCGCAAAAACCGCCGCAGAAGCTGACGACGGCGCGGAGGAGCCGCGCCGCCGAAGTGCACAACCTCTCCGAGAGGGTGTGTGATTCTTGTCATCGATTCTTGCACAATGGTCATATTACATCTCCCCCCTCTCTGACATTTTGTGCTGTTTCTGATGATGCAGAGGAGACGAGACAGGATTAACGAGAAGATGAGAGCCCTGCAAGAGCTCATACCTCACTGTAACAAGGTGCCAAACCCACACCATTTTCTCCTCGTAAATCTGCAGAAATTCACCCACTAACCAATCTGCTACCTTCCCATTGCCAGACTGACAAGGCGTCAATGCTGGACGAGGCCATCGAGTACTTGAAGTCTCTACAGATGCAGGTGCAGGTCAGTGGCCGCGCGCGTCGTTCACGTCCAATCATAGGCCGCAGCACACTGTACTACCGAACGAACTGAATGTTTTTGCCGTGAAATCTGATGATGCAGATGATGTGGATGGGCAGCGGCATCGCGCCGCCGATGATGTTCCCGGGCGTGCACCAGTACCTGCCGCGGATGGGCGCCGCGGCGGCGATGACGTCCATGCCACGGATGCCGTTCTTGACACCGCAGCCCATCGTGCCCAACACGGCGGTGAACCCGGTTCCGCTCTGCGCGCCGCAGAGCCACGGCCCGTCGGGCTACCGGACCCACATGCCGGCGGTGAGCCTGCCGGAGCCCTACGCGCACTACCTCGGCGTCAATCACCTGCAGCCATCCTCTCAGGTTCGGCGCGCTCACCTAGGCCGTCACAGCTGTTTGAAACACGGGAATCCCCGAGGAAATTTAGCATTTTCTCTTGACAGATGCTTTACATTTTATTTCTCTGCCGTTTTCCTGAGATGTTTCGGCAGCATTATCCGCAGGGGGTGAGCTACTATCCATTAGGGGCTAAGGCCGTGCAGCAAAATCCAAACCTTCACGCGCCGAGCGGAAGCATGCCTGCCGCAGCCACCACGCCGGGAGAGTTGCCTTCGGAAGACGCACCGAACGGAAGACCAGGTACGCCGGCGCTCTCCTCCGAGTGAACTCTATCCCCATCGTGTCAAGATCCGGCAACGGCGAACGCAGAGCATGCTGCCTTTTTCGTAGCTAGAATTGCTACTTAATTTCTGCGTTCTGAATGGTTACTAAAGGTGTGTGGTGTGGACAAGAAAAAGGAAAATGGAGGAGGGGGACTAGGAAAGAAGCCTGGCTTTTCAGAGCCCAATGATTAGCAGCATGCCGGAGAGGAAGGTTCTCTGTTGAGATTCTCCGCGGTATTATTAGTAGTGGAGTTAGTACATTAGAAAGCAAACGGAGCACTTGGGTCTCAACAGGGCCTGAAAAGGTTTCAGTTATTCTTACTACTTTCACATGCAATCCAAAATTCCAAATACAGTGGAAACTTCGTCACCCTGATAAACGCTTCCTTTCTTTTAGGTCCTCATGGTCCTAAACCATGTCATAGGTCAATATGTGTGTTCTACTGTTACTATCATGAAAACTACATGTCATCTGACAATTACCAAGTGATTCTTTTTTTTTTTTTGCAAACAAAATTCCTTTCAAGAAAAGAAATATCTGATGCAATCGCTCAAGATAAGCTTTGGTGGTGCGAGAATCCGTCGTTTTCAGACAATTTTTACATATACCAAAAATTAGGTCTTTGTACCTAGCCCTTGGGCAGATACCTAGCCATGTCAATCGTTTGTACCAATCTTTAATTTGTTGCCGTCACTATACTCGTCAATGGTTACATACGTACATATCTATTTTGTCTTCATCTGTCCATGGTTTTTAGCAGCCTAGGATTTTACCTAATTTCCTTCTCATTCTTGGCAGGGTAAATAACCCAAAAAAGGGGTAATAAAAACATGGCTGCACTGATCTTGTAAGGAGTATGACAATAAAAAAAAGGAGCTGCACAGCAGGATGGAGCAGAGGAAACGGTGGTGAAATAATAACAAGGGATGTTTTCTTTCATTTTCCCCTCATTTGAGAACTGTGCAGGAAATTTTAGCAAATCGTGTGGATCTCTAACTGATTGTATTAATATAGTCTTGATTTTTGTTCAGTGGATACATGGGATTGTTGTCCATTGATTTGGGTATTCACCCCGCCCTTACTAATATTTTCATTTCTTTTTCTCAATTAAGATTCGAAATCGATCAGATTTGCTGCTTCTATTTTCATCGAAGAGAAGATATTTAGATCCAAAGCTACTAAACACCAAAAGTAATTGTAATTGTTGGTGTTTTAAGCACTGTGTAGTGTTATTTGGGCGTAACAGAAGCACTTGAAAAAAAAAATATGTTGTACACCTCTCAATAATCTATTTGGATGTACCTTGATGACTTCATTTGTATCGATTTTTATTTCTTTGTGGGTGTTCCTGCAGTATTATTACATTGTGGGAGCTATCTGGTAAAACAGTGTAAACGTAAACGGATCAAATGACAGGAGATTGGTAGAGTAGTGCTTTCCAATTTGCTGACCTCTCTTAAGTTTTCTCGAAAACGCAGAAGGTTTGCATTTCATTCGTTAAGAAGATTAGAGTTACAAACATGACGTGAAAATCATAGGAGAAACCTAGAGGACTAAATTACAAGTAGAGGAACGACTGACAGAGAAAGAGGGAAACTGAGATACTAAACTGAGCCAGAGGGGAACGCTACCCCTAGAACGGACATGACAAAGAAGGTCTCTCAGCTTGGATCTCTCAGAAGATGACCAAACAAAGAACTCCCGTTTAGTGCGTTGGAGTTGCAAACTAGCCTCACCTTTGAGCTTTAACATGTAACTCTGAAGTTCAGATGAGATTTGGATGGATCACATTCAAGTGTGAGAAGGTGAGCGACATCCTGTCATGTATACCATGTTTTGCAGCACCGTGTACTTTTCCCTTGATACCTAATTAGCATGTGACTGGTGGATACGTAACATCCTGGTTAGACCGGCCAACGGTTGGTTGCTTCTCCCCATAATAAACCCAATCATAAATAGCATTTGACTCGAGATAGTACATATATGTTAAAGATGTTAGTTGAAATAGCCTCTTTTCGCCATGTGGTACCACAGGGCAAAGATCTCTTTCCGCAACCAGGAGCAAATATTGTCCCAAACCATTGGAAAGCCTTGTCTGTGTGGGCGCGGCCCGATCGAGAAGCAGCAGCTCGATCAATTCACTGCGGCCAGCTAGCTTCTTCGAACTGTATATTATGAGTCTATTCTCTGCGGTTTCTAAAAATCATTTTTAATTTTTACTATAGTAACTAACTTTTAAATAGAGTATTTTTTTAAGATGAGATCTACAAGTTAATTATAGCACACGTTAAAAAATTAATATCTGTATCATCAAAAATCGCAAGTGGGTATCTCTTTTTCCGTAATCTCTATCGTAAACAACCAAAAAACCATCAACCGCAGCCAAAAACCATCAGCTGCAACTAAAAAAAATAAATCTATATCACTGGATTTTTTTTCTTTCTTTCTTTCTTTCTTTTCGAAAGAGAGGAGAGAAATTATTCCGACAACAGCGACAAGACGAGCTCTGATTCGTAGGCAGCACGGCCAGGGCAGGAGGCCCGGCTACACTGCTGCTGCTGGCTAGCCCAGATCGATGATGCGTGGACCACAACACAGGTGGGACCACGCTATCGATTGAGCCGCTTTTTTCTCTCTCTGTTTGGCTCGTTAGGCTGGTTGTTGGGGCCCACTCGAGGAGATGGCCCCACTTGATTTATCTTGTAAACTACTCAAGCTATTTATCTTGTTCCGTTTCGCAACATGAGGCTCAACATTTTCTAGCGGCGAAGAATACTTAGGATCTATTTGAACATAGAAAATAGCAAACAGAGATAGGAAAAACGTATGAGTTGGACGTCATGCCCAATTGATTGGCCTATAGGAATCGGAAACACGGGAAATATTGGAAATATGTGTTTAGATGCAGCACAGAAAAAACACATAAATTTTGAAATGATTGGGTGGTTTCTTTTAGGCTTATGCATTGGCTTTCTATAGTAACTAGTTTTTAAATAAAGTGTTTTTTCAAGACGATGTCTATATATCGATTGTAGATATTATTTTGACTTCATCTATAATAGCCAAAATTGCATATGTGTATCTCTCTCCGTACGTTCTCTTGCAAACAGTTTCAAAAAATTAAGCTAAAAATTATAAGCCAAAATCTGAAAGAACCCATCCGATATATGACTTCAGGAGAGATGGAGATGAGTGTGAAAGAGAGATGTTGTATTGCTCAACTCTAGGGAAGTTTAACAGGAGGTCTAACATCATGTTTGTTTTCAGGCCGGTTTGCAACGCAGGAAATGAAAAATAGAGGACTGGGAAAAATACAGCAATAGAATGTTATACCCCCAGAATCCTACAGGAACTAAGAACACAGAAAGTTTCAAAACAGGTGTTTGGATACAACAGGTGAAAAGCACAGGAATTAATGGCACCAAGCAAGAAAACACGTGGTTGGACCTCATGTTTATTTTCCTCCAAATTCCTATAGAATAGCCTATTCCATAGGAATCTCAAAGGAATTCTCGGGTAACGCTTCTGTAGGAGTTGAATCTTCCAAAATTTCCACATCTTTCCTTCCTTATAAACTGGCCTTTACTACCTGTATACAAACATATTTTGTTGATTGGTTGATTTGATGTAGGCTTATAGTTTTCATCGAATAAATAAATAGGACGATTTCTTCATCGTCGTTTAGAAACGGCTTATTGGAACTGTATTTTTAAAGCGGTTTATCGGTTTATCTATATTTGGTCCATTCATATAGGTACACCCAAAATAGGTTTTTTTTTGGCGTGTTCTGGATTCTGGTTGCGCGGGACGTCTGATCGAAAGGTTTGGATCGCTAGCTTGTACCATCCCTGGCCTCTCATTTGGAACGAGTTCGTCGTCATTGTTGGTACATATCATACATAAAGCACGCATCTTATGTGGCCAAGTTGATTTCGATGTTTACTGCTCATAGGCCATAAAGCGACGACTTCAATTCCTGTTATTGGCAGTGCAGGGCTTAGATTACAGGCGGTGACCCTGCCACGCGTCACCATGAATCGTGTGGCTGATCAAGAGGACAGCCGGACATGTACATCTATCTATCATACTACAATGCAGTATGCATGACAATGTGTGCCGTCATATACCATTGCAAATATGTATGTAACTTTTTTTTTTATCTGGCATAGTCGTCCTTGAAAATTCTGAAAAAGACCAAAATTCAGGAGCAGATCAAGCTTGCTGAGACGAACAAGGGCCATGCCCTCCCTTCAGTTTCCAAAGTCTTTAACTGGACGAAGTATCGCGCCTAGCAAATGCTTGATATTGAAAATGGCCAACATCTTTCTTACGCAATTCATTCTCCGGCCCTTCTTCGTGTGTGCGCCCAAGCTCATGAGCCGCTGCCGAAATGCCTCTACTTAGAAACCTTCCTCGTAGCTGGAAGAGGCATCGCTGATGCAAGTTCACCGTCCGATGGCACGCATGCCTCACCGTCCGATGGTTCTTCTCCTGTCCTCACTTCTGACTAGGGGCCAGGGCCAGCCCATTCCTCGAAGCAAACACTCTACGCTGTCAGAGAAGGACATTTCCCCACGGTTGAAAACCGTCGACAAAATAGTAAAAACCGTCAAGAATAATTTTCCTAATGGACAACCGTCAGACAAATCCCCTCAGGTCTAGCTGGTTAGGAAATTTTAATTCGTTTGACGGTTAACCATCAAGAAAATTATTCCTCACGGTTTTTACTATTTTGCTTACGGTTCTTTTGCCCGTCCATAAAACTATTTGCCCAACGGGTACTCACCGTCAGCAGAAACTAACTTGATGGTTTTTATAACCAGTCCTTCAAAAGAATTTGGTTGACGGGTATTCACCTTCAATAAAAACTATTCTACCGGTTTCTTGCACTTCGATAACAATTATTTGATTGACGGTTATCTACTGTCAATAAAAATTAAACTGACGTTTTCTTGCACGTCGATAAAAAGAATTTGGCTGACGGGTATTCACCGTCAATAAAAATTATTCTGATGGTTTAGCTATTCACTGTCAATAAAAACTATACTGACGATTTTCTTGCACGTCGATAAAAAGAATTTGGTTAACGTGCGCATTGCCGTCCAGAAAACTAGCAGCCCAGATTTGCATTGCTGTCCAGAAAATTAGCAGCCCAGATTTTAGCATTGCCTTCAAGAAAACAAAACCCGACTGCCCTTACCGTTAGAAAATTGTAATAATGAGGAGTAATTCTAAAAGCCCGGATTTTAGCAATGCTAGCAGAAATTACAATTAGATGACCACAATAATATTTGATTCATACACATCCATCATCATATATGATCCAATGTCCATCATCATATATGATCCACAGTAGACATCCATGCATCACTCCATTACATCTAAATATTTGGTGCAGAAAGTATTTGAAGTCACAAGATAAGATCCAAACATGAGACCCGTAAGAAACAATATTAGTTCAGCAGTAGTTGCAAGAGAAAAGTACAGTAACTACATGATTAATGAGCTGAACTAGCATGAAACAGAGTACATAATACTGCACTAGCATGAAACATGACGTTTCAACTCCTGAGGTCACCTCTCAGTAAGAAACCAAGTCTTTACTTCTAGCAGGGCTACTAGATCTTGATCAATTGCTGCTGCGCCTTCACATCTCAGTATATTATACACTAATCCACCCAAAAGACGTCCAGAGTGTTTCTTGATTATGTCAGAGCGCATTACGGTATGAGGTGGAACTGGACAGCCTGATATTTCTTGATTTAGCAGCTAATACAACATCAGTCGTCTTGATTGCAACATTCCTTATTGGTACCCAGCCATGGGGCAAGCCACCATTGGTGTCGTATAGTATCACTCAATCAAGTGGTTGTTACTCCCAATCACCATATGGATGTTGAGCACTAGCAGCTGTACAGTAATCATCTTAAAACAAAAGTAACATTTAGTATGAGTTGTTTTCCTAGTAGTTGAGTTCACTTGAATTGAGTACAAATATGATATAACTTATAATGTGTTTCTATGCTTTTCGGCTGTGAAATTGGACCACTGCTACCACTACTATCCACATTTTTCGTGCCCGACTTCATCACGGGCGGCATATGTCTTTTGTCGTGTAGACTGTTCTGATCCAAACTTATGTTCCTACAATATGGTTAAGCACACATTTAAATGACTTCCTAACCAAATTCAATTAGAAATAGTCTAGCATCAAGAGGAAATGGGTTAGAACACAAAGGGGTTACCAAAGTTTTTTTTGTATCAGCTACAAATTTGTTTATTTGGGGTAAGACTTCCGCTCCTGTTAAATGCCTAGGTTCCTCCTGAAGCGCTATTGTGTTCTTCCGAAATGCATTAGTTTGGGTTATGAATTCATGGTCTCTAGGTAGAAAGCGTCTATGATAATCAGACCAGCAAGCCTTGCGACCATTACGGAGTTGAAATGCTTTGCCTTCATACAAGCATTCTGGACAAGCAAACCAACCATGTGTGCTCCAACCAGCAAAACTACCATATGCATGGAAATCATGGATTGACCATAGATATGCTACCTGCATTGTAAAGTTTTGCTTCAGTGAAGAATCTCATGTTTCTACCTCCTCCCACAACTTGATAAGTTTCGTCAACTACAGGTTGTATTAAAACATTTAATGTATTTCCTGGATGCTCAAGACCAGGGATAACAAGGGCAAAGAATATGTATTCTGACCTCAAGAGCATATTTGGGGAAGATCTAATGGAGTCACAAACACTGGCCAACATGAGTAAGGAGCAACACCCAAACTAATAAATGGTGTAAAAACATATGTTGATATAACAAGCCACACATTTCTACGATCACTTGCAAAGTCTGCGAAGTACACGTCAAATTGTTACAATCTTCCCCATCACATGGATGCACCGTCTTACCAGATGTGAAGGGACTATGCGATGACATTAACTTCCAAAGAGCCGTGAGATGATCGGCCCTACGCCGCAGTGGCGTGGAAACCAACAGCGTAAAGAGAACAGAGGTATTTTAAACAACGGTACAAGATGGCACCATTGATTGGACTTGCTTCGCTTAGTCTCCTTCCACCTCCTGCCAAGAAAAGGGATTATGAAAATAACCTTTTGTTGCACCACTCACAGTTCCTAATAAGCCTTCCAGGGGACAAATGCCCCCTCCCTCCTTTTCTCAGCTAGTAAAAAAACTAGAGAAAAGATAACAAATTTGGCAGCCACATCTAGGCTTTGGTGTTAGACAATTTTCCTCCTTTTCTCAACTAGGAAAAAACTAGAGAAAAGATAACTGATTTAGGAGCCACACATCTAGGTTTAGGGGTCGGACAATTCACAGTGATAAAACTACACACTTATAGCACAGCCACGCAAATTCTAGATTCTTGTAATGAAGGCATCTATGGCGTTATGTCATTAATCATTAGCCTAACTAGCCACAAGACCTACGTAATAATCATTCATACAACATTTTCATATTAAGTTTCTCTAAATAAAATACTTCATATTAAATTTATAAAATATAGATACAAGAAACCAAACAACACGTCAATCATGCATTCATGCCTATAGAGAAACTCATAATCCAAAGTCCCCATAAACTCCACGCACATGTGCTGATCCTGTAGGCATTTAAGCATTTTGTTCAAGTATATATTCAATCCCCTGAGTTAGTTTTCTCTCTATTTGTTCTGCCATTAACTTCAATGCAGTAAATTTATTTTAAAATGAATAGGGTACACAAGTAACAGCAACACACTGTCAATAAGAAAGAATACAAACTAACAAGTCATGTATCACAGTATGTATAACTACATGAAACTACTTTGTCATTCCGAGGATGTATCCTACGCACACAACACACTCGGTGCACTCCACAAATGTCGGCCATCCGATCTTCATCAAATGGCCTAGATGGACATGATGGCTTTTTTGCAAAAAAAAAAAAAACGCCCACCAACACAAGTTTTTATCGCAAATTGGTCCCCTATTCCATCCCCTTCACCCCCACCTCTCCCCAAGCAAATCATTTCACATCCTCCTTTCCCCCGAGCCGCCCGACCTGAGGGAGACGGTTCAGGGTGGGGTAGGTCGACGGTTGGGAGGAGAGGAGGGGTGGCTCAGGGCGGAGGCAGGCGGTGGCTGGGGGAGACAAGGGGTGCCATTTGGGAGGAGACGAGGGGCGGCGGCTCAGGGGAGAGAAGGGACGGAGGCAGGTGTCGGGTCTGGGAAGAGGATGGGCTAGGGCTAAGGTTCGATCTGAGATGGTGGCGGAGGGAGGCAGTTAGCAGCTAGGGGGAGAGGAGGGGTGGATGCGAGTGGCGGCTGGGAGGAGAGGAGCGGAGGCGAGCGACAACTGGGAGGAGAGGAGCGATGGCTCAGGGAAGAGGAGGATGCGAATGATTTGCTTAGGGGTTACGGGGATGGAACAGGAACCGATTTACGATGAAAACTTGTGTTGGCGGGTGTTTTTTTTTTTTGCAAAAAAATCATCACATCCATCTGGGCGTTTGATGAAGATCGGACAGCCAACATTTGTCGAGTGCGTGAGTGCATTGAGTGTGATGTGTGCATAGGATTTGTCCTATGTCATTCCCATTGACTATTTGATCACACAGTGAGGTCTAACAGAGCTCATATACATACAAAAGAATCAACAGATTCAAAATAGAGCTTTCAACATTCATGTTTTCCTTTGCGAGATTCCAAAATCACTTGCTGTATTTTTCTTCTTCGAGATCAACCAAGCAACCAATCAGCAAATAGCAGTGTAATACATGGTATTTCCAGCTTCTGATATAGAACACAAAACAAGGATGTACCAAGTGACAGACAACACGTCACTTTTTCCCAGTTGTAACTCCAACTGCAACGTTGCTAACCTGTGTCAAGTGAACAAACGTACTTAAGCACTCCAAAGTTCAATCAGCATTGGAAAAGACACAGTCGAGTAGATTTGAGGAAAATAAAGGTCTTACCAGTTTACCCTTTTCATCAACTGTCGCAGGGTTCTCGACAACAACGGTTACATTCTGGGGTTGAGATGTGGGCTGCCAGCAGATGAAATCAAAATGAGATAAATCACTCATCTTCAAGAACAATTTGTTAGACCATAAAAAACATGGATGCCGACATACGGTAGAAGTTGATGGGGCATTATATGATGATCCATTTGATGCAGGCCTTGGAGATGGGGTGGGTGCCATGGTACTTATCTGAGATTCAGAACAAAGATGGTTTCAAAATCAGTAACTTCTACCGTAAACATGAAGTGCGCTTGAATCACAAGTTGATGTAGAATGAGGCTTAACGTACTCTAATATTTGTGATATAATTGCATACGGCACATTTGACAGAAGGTGCTCCATATGGATACATCAAAGTTGTCCGGCACTGGCCACAGTTTACGTGAGCTATATTATGGCACTGGCCACAGTTTACGTGAGCTATATTATTCACTGCATAAAGAACAAAAGTTAAAACTCACAAGTAAAAAAAGGGAGATCCAGAAACAGCAGGATCTCTACAGGAAAAAAGGGGAGCACTTGGCGTCCCACTACAGCGTAACATTTAACACAAAGACAGTAACTGACTATTGCCAGCTAAGCAAAGAGTAAAGCATATTTCACTACAGGGAAGAATATCAATTCACAAAGTATACTGCAATATGAGCTATAATTTCAGATAAATAATTTGTCCCCAATGGAAATGTTTGGTTACATACTGTTAAGTTTCATGTACCGAGCAACTCACCAACAAACTCAAGCTTCTAGTTCTAGGAAAAGGAGTCTACTGATACTTTAACACTTCCACTGCCATCTAGGCTCTACTAGACCGACAATGTGGACTCAACATGGGCATCCAACCAACACTTTTTGCTCATATATGCGGTCTATAATTGAAAACCTGTGGGCTCTAATATAATGCGACTTTCAAATCTACTCAGATGTCAAACACATAGCATATGTCACAACTTCTGACTATTTTGGTGCAACACTAAGCTCCATGACCAACAAAATTGAGCAACAATTACACATAGTTTGTTAGATCAAACTCAAAACAAACAAGTTATTAGAGAGAGAGAGTCCATATTCCATTCATTACCATGTGAGGATGCTATCGTTCTACATAGTGCAATACCATATTATATGCCACTATCAGGTTTTGCATGGCTACTTACTCAAATTCATTTAGGGGAACGACAATTGATGCACACCTAAGGTTCCACACATGATCCAATTATTTACGAGCAATATAATGAAAAAAATCACATTTCTCATACAACATGCTGACGAGTCAAAAGTAGTAGAGTAGAAAGCTCAAAAAGAAAAAAGGATAGAAAACAGAATTAGTAGTACCAGGTCTGACAAGATTGACTGTACTGCAACATGAACATCTCACGGTGTCTGCATTGCGAGTATACATCAGCAAAGTTCGGCAACCACCACATATAAGCTGAGCCATTTCCAGTGCTGCATTATCAATTTCCATAACTTCTATAAGCATATCAAATTGATGTATTAATGATCAAACACTATGAACCATAAACCTTAGGATGGTAACACCTTCGGAAATATTGGAAACAGAGAAGGGAAATTGTACTAATTGAAAGATTATAATATTTCACTCATTTCAATAACCAACAATCAATAAAACCAGCACTGTGAAGGCTACATGGTGGTCGAAGACATGACTGGAGAGCAGATGATAGTGGGTAGCAAAGAGCAAACAAATGTGACCAAAGAGAGGATACACGACTGTGACTTATGAAGAAGATAAGGTAGCGCCTCAACATGAAGCTTTCTACTAACGCAACTGAGTGGTGATCCTTCAGAAGTTTGTGCCACTTGTGTAGCTTGTTGAGCTTTTTGCAATAGAATAGACATAAGGTAAGAGGTTTTTATTTTTTTAAATGAACATGTTCCTTTTTACTTACCCACCTTATAACAGAGGCAGAGTGAGAAGATAACTGAGGGATCAAAACATGTTAATGAAGTAGTGCAAAAAGTGGCACAACATGTTTATTTTCTAATTAGTATATTGGCCGTGCAGTGGGCAGCAGAGATGTGTCAATTAGAATACTTTTCAAATAACAAATGACACATCGTGTTACGAATGAAAAAAACAGAGAGCACAATTTAGTCAAGAGGATGGAGACGATGCGCAATTTTGGGTTTTCATTGTAGTTTCAACGCGATGAACATAGAGTTGTCAACAGAATACATGTAATTGGGATGCCACATAAGCAGTAGCAACTCAATATGTTGTATCCGAAGCACTCAGCAACCGGAAAACAGAAAGCATGTCTCCAGTACTCAGCTGTGTGTGATACTGATCCAATGCACATTAGAAATTGTAAATTGATAGTGTTCTAAATTAAAAATGGTTTTATTGTTTCATGGTTTTATTCTTTCCCGGTAAGTTCAATATAATTCTATGTTACTTCTCTATGCTTCTTCGAGGAGGCCACGACTTTTGTGTGTTGTTCAGAAATTCGCCCATTTGAGAACAATTGACAGAGTGAAGCATAATATTTATCCATGAGATTGAAATGATTCGCACTGGAATACAAAAGGTCCAAAGTACTCTCCAAGCATCAGAAGTAAAACTAGGTGTGCAGACTATTAAAGCGAGAATGTCAAATTTAGACTTGAGGATTGGATCGCAACTTGAGGATACACGTTCAGAGGCGATGATTTTCGATACCAACAACACAAAACATGCAAATGAAACGATCAAAACCATGCTGCATCCAGCAGTACCTTGGGGAGGCACGGTGGTGATGGCTTGGCACAGCGTGCAGCACACGCTGGGCGCCCCTCTCGGGTAGAGTAGAACGCTCTGACAGCCACGGCACACGATCTGGCTCTGCATACCTGCAATCGAAAAAGAGAAGAGAAGGGGCAGCAGCGGAATGAGCCATGAGCGCATTACAGCTTGTAACCATACGCCTCCAACAGCGAGCAAAATCTACAGGGCAATCTGATCATGGGATGATTCGAGCCACGTCGCCGGGACCTCGTCCCCCCTCCCATTCTGAATTGGATTGGGGAAAAGCGAGATCGATCGACCAACCAATCAACGCTTACCAACCCTACCATACCCTACCAAGAGAAATAGAACCTTTGCTACCCATGCGGATCGGAGCTTCCTCGAGATCTCGAGATTATGGAGGAGGAGCAGGTGGATGAGGCCACATACCGGCTCCGGGCGAGACTAGCCTAGCAGCTCGTCTCCGGCTGCGGTGGTTCCGGAAGGGGTTGACGCGGGAGGGAGGCGAAGGACTCCTAGCGACGGGCGGCGGTGCTTCTCGCCGGCGAAGGTGGCTGGGGAAGGGAGGGGGAGGGTTAGAGAGAGAGAGAGAGAGGTTGGTTTTGGATTGGATTGGATCTATTTGGGAAGAGACGCTGGGAGTAGGGGTGAAAATGGATCGGATAGTTTTCGACCGTTCCGGACGAATACGGATACGGATTGTGTCGGATCGGATTTTTTTCGGATAATTCTCGGATCGGATATGGATACGGATTTTTTTATCGGATACGGATACGGTAAGCCTAGTATCCGTCGAATACGGATACGAATACGGATAATCCGGATAAAACGAAACCGGATATCCGGATTTTTCTAGAATCTCCCCATTTTCTTCTTTCCAAAATTCGAATAAAATCCAAAAGTCTCTAGAAAATAGCAATTAAATCTTAAAAATTCACCAAAAATACCAGAAAAATCCTTGAGACTTGAGGAACACAAATAAAATATTTTTAGCTCATGTTAAAGTTTAATTTAATCATATTAAATTATTTTAAATTATAAAAATTTATTTTAAGCTTAATTTAATTCCAGAAAATTTATTTTTAAAAACAGGGCTTTATAAACTCCAGAAAATTAGGATGTTACAAACTATTTACGTATTTTCGTTAATTTTGGATGTATAGTTTAAGGGATTTTCATGTTCCGATAAATATTCGTAACCGTATTTGTTTCGATTCGTATTCGATCCGTATCTGTATTCGATATTATTCGTATTTGTATTCGTATTCGAGTTATCCGTATTCGTATCCGTATCCAAAAAAAAATAAAAACAAATATGGTAGAGATATTATCCGTCCGTATCCGATCCGTTTTCACCTCTAGCTGGGAGGGAGGGAGGGAAGAAAGGAGGGTGTTAGGAGGCGTAGTCGGTTTCAGGCAGGAAGGAGGGGAAGTAACGGAAATTTTTGGTTTTATCACGCGGCATTACATATAGCGAAAGTCAATTTTTTAAATAATATTTTAAGCTACGTTTGGTTCCTCTCATTTTCCCTCGAGCTGGCATGGCATGGCCCTATATTCAACAAATAACCCACGCGCTTCTTTGATGTGCTGCGCTAATTTTACGTTATTGGGTGAAATTTTATTTTAAACCTAATATATTGTATTTGACTTTGCGTACGACGACAAATGGCGTCCGCTAACATCAGCCCGCAATTTATATGTGGGGGTTGTCCTTTGAATCATTCTGACAGATTTGTTTGGCCCTATTTTTCTAGTGGCAATTAAGTCCGTTCATATTAACTTTTATTAATTTTTTTATTTTAATTTATAAACAGTAACAGTTTATAAAGAGCTGTATAGAGAAGGCTCGCGTGCAATTTTGACTAATATAAATGAAGTTAATATAGTATATACTACAATCAACTAATAAACTCTATATTAAAAAAGATATTTCATTTAAAAGCTAGTTTTATTAAAAAAATCAGCTTTTAAATATAAACAGATGGGTGGTAACCTAAAGACCGACGAAGAGTTCTATAGTTTTGTTATATATATTATCATTGAGTGTACGACAACAACATCTTAATGGTAAGATGGTCCTTGTGGTGAGAAGCTTGATAAGCATGTTTAAGATACTGTCAGAAAACAGAACGCCGCAATTTTCCGTGTGGGGCGGGACCCGCTGGGAAAATCTCTACGAGGGCAGGGCGACCCCTAAAAATAATTTTAATAATTAATGATAATAATGACTAAGAAAATAACTTATTTATTGAGATGAATAAAAGGTTTAATTCTGGCTTTTGATGACGTTATAGAAAAGACATACAAAGGTGATCAAAAATCGATATGAATCAAGATATGGCTCAAGACAACGGTATAGTATAGTCTAAAGATATTTTTATAGTTTTTATCGGTATCGATATTTAGTTGAAAAGACCGAATTTATATAATAGATGTTGTACTATAAATATAGGTCATGGTTAGTAGTTTGAAGCTTACCTTAGGCACATTGATCAATTAATTGTTTATACATGCATTTGAAACTTTATTTAGAAGCCTCTCTAAATCTCCTATGAAAAAATGGTGTAATCGTAGACTTTTCAATAGTAATACCGCTGCATCGGTACTATCGACCATTACATGCCGATAGCTTTTTTTCAGAGAGACACTCATTGAACTTTCTTTACCGCCTGTTGAAAACGATACTACCATAGGGCGGTACGACCGCATGATAAGAGCGGTACTACTATACTGCAGTATGATCAAAATTTAGCTGATGGCAGCTAATTTTTAGAGAGATATTTTGAAGCACTTTCTCACCTTTGAAAATTGGTATTACCGCAGTTGAAGTGCAGTACTACCGCATAATCTGCACTATCGGCCCTTATGAGTACGATACTACCGATATTTGAAATAACAACTAGTTTCTGTGTATTTAATGAATCTCAAATAGCCATTAAACAATAGATACAGCAATATCGGTCACTACATGGTGGTAGTACCATATTTTTTGATTTTTGGATATGTCAACTCCAACGGTCATCCTGGTGGGTGGAGACTATAAATACCTCTACACCACCATCAAGCGACTCTTTTTGGATCTTATTGAATACTCTTGGGCCTTTGTCACACTCCCTTCTATTCATTTACTCTATTTTCACACATTGAGGTAGTTAAGAACATTCAAGTGTATTGCATCATTAGTTGATCCTTATGACACTTAAAAACCTTTAAGCAAGTGTTGTGACTTATTACTCTTGGTGGTTGCCAACACCTAGACGGCTTGGAAGTTGCAGTGATCTCTTCAAACAAGCTTGCAAAGAGATCCAGTACGGTTGTGAGTGGCGTAGTGCTCGCCATCTCTAGAGTGGAAGAAGAGCAACCTTAGTGGACTAGGGATGGTTATGTTTAATTTGTGGAGCCGATCCAATCTGTTTGTACTTACCTTAAAGAGGAGTAGGGAAGATTATCAGGTCTTCAACACAAGGGAAAAACATCGCTTTGTCTCTATTGTGGTTTATCTCTTTATCTTTACTTTTTGTATTTACATTTCTAGGTAGTTATTTGAATTAATTTGTTTAACTATAATTGTATCTAGTATTGGTATTTGTTTTGTTGTGCCTCAGTGAAACCTAAAATTTTTTTGATCTTGATTGTGCAAAACAATTTTAAACTAAGTGCATACTTGCTCAAAATTAGATTTAACCAAAAGAATTAAAAAAACCTTCTATTCACCCCCCTCTAATCGGTTATTTTTATCCTACATTAGCGGACGTGGGGACAGGGTTGTCCCCCTACAAGCCCCCATGGGATCCAGTTAAAATTATAAAAATACCATTTTGTTTATAAATTATTATTTTCTAATAAAGAAGATGTATTCTTTTCTTATATATTTAGACTAAAACATAAATATATATATATATATGTTAAGATATAAATTTTGAAACAACATTTTAGAAAATAAGTATATATAAATACTTATAAAATTAATAAATGAACTCACATTATTTTTCAAAAAATCATTTTACCTATTTTCAATATCCGCAGGGACGAGACAAAAAAACAATACTCAGAAAACACGTCGCCGATGCCAACAAAACTTTTCTTGGATCTGATCTATTATTTCTGTATTATGGATGTGGTTACAAAATGCCCTCACGGTAACCCTAAAAACTCTCTCGACGAAAGCCCTATAAAACCCACACAAAAACTAGTCTAGTTAGCCTTTAGCCTCTCCTGCTTTTATAGGCTAACGTCCCAATGTGTCTAATTCAAACACGAACACAACACCTTATCTCTTTCAAAAACTAAGGGATCCAAAATCCTTTCTAATATGGGTTTTATCATATCTTTAAAACTTCCCATTACAGATTCTTTCCATAACGTCTCCAATCTCGCCACGTGATGAAGCTTTTAGACACACTTCTTGTATCTCTATCACGTATCACTAACTCCTATGTCGAAGCCTCTAGGACCGCACTTTTTATAGCTTCTCCACACATCATCACGTGCTCTAGTATAAGCCCGATCACCTCGTGTGACATCTTGACCACCTAGATCTCAAATTACCCCCTCATAGTTCTGGTCCTCCTCTTCACCAACCGTAACCGTCCCACGCATCCACGTATTATTCGCCTTTGATCTCTACGTGCTCTAGCATGAGCCCGTCCACCTCGCGTGACATCCCAACCGCCTGGATCTCAGATTACCCCTCTTAGTCCTGGTCCGCCTCGTCACTGACCATAATCACCTCCACGCTCACCTACACATGCAAAGACCAAAGAAACTTTCTCCAGTATAAGTTCTCCATAACTTAACCGTCATCAACACACACACTCACACCACCCTTATCTATCCATAGATAAGAACTAGGGGTGAAAATGGATTGGATATTTCCCGACCGACCGACCGCCGAATATGAGTCGGATCGAATTCGGATAGTCATATCGGATAATTATCGAATTCGGATAGTTGTTTTCGGATACAGATTCAGATTCAGAAAAGAACAATCCGACAGATACGGATACTATACGAGATTTTATCAGATAATAAACGAATATATTTATCGGATATTCGGCCCATCAACTAAATCATCATTTTCAGCCCACTAGCAAATCCAAATAAATTCCAAAAAATCCAATAAATGCAAATAATTCTAAAAAATTTCAAAACATTCACAAAAAATACTATAAATCTAGGAGAACTTAGAAAGATAACATAAACTATTTTTAGCTTTTATAAAATAGTTAAAATAAATTTTTTTGCTCTTCGCTTTCAAATAAAATCTAAAAAATCCAAATAATTTTCAACAAATCCAATAAAATGTAAATAACTCTGGAAAAATCCAAATAATTCATAAAATACTATAAATCTAGGAGAGCTCTAGAAAAATAATATAAACTATTTTTAACTTTTAGAGAATAGTTAAAATAAGTTTTCTTGCTATATGCTTTCAAATAAAATATAGAAAAATCCAAACAAATTCCAACAAATCCAATAAAATCCAAATAAGTTTTCTGGAAGTATAAAAAAATCTGGTGGAGCTACCTTTGAAATATTTTCTACCAGAACCTTGCCAAAAATTTCTTTAGAAATACATGGTGGGTGTCGTGTGCACAATGTATGCCCTTTGTATTCTTGCGTTATATCCGACTAGATATTCGTTAGCATATTCGCAACTACCCCATATTCATTCCGTATCTATGACCGACACTACCCGAATTCGTATTCTTATCTGGTACTATTCGTATTCGACCTGAATCCGAGAAAAAAATATGGGATATGATATGGAATGAATAATATCCGACCAAATTTGATCCGTTTTCACCCCTAATAAGAACAAAACTATCCACGACCTTCAATCAGGTCGTCCATAACCAAATATTCCATCGCTATCCAAATCTCCAACTTCAGACCAATCATTACGACCACTAGCTCAACGATACTCGAAAACTACAAGTACTCAGAAAATCCTATCGCTTCGCTCAAAACGCTTGGAAATAACACACATCTCTACCGACTACCCAGAACCAAGTCCTTTCGACTACCGAGAACCAAGTCCTTCCGACTATCGATCACCAAGCAACTAACTGGTACTATAGCACTATCCACCAATCACTGACCATCATGCACCAGCTAGTCATATCGCTAGCCTAACATGAGTACTCAAAGATCATAAGAAATAAGCCACTCGTACTGATCATGAAGTCCACGAGTACCGACCGCTAAGCCTATGGCAACTGATTGCAAAAAGCCTTTGACTACTGATCGCTAGATCTACGACAACCGATCGAAAAGTCTAAGACAACGACAACAAACTGCAAAAGTCTACGAGTACCAATTATAAAGTCTACGACCATCGACCGTAAAGTCTACGACCAACGACTGCAAAGTCTATGACCATCGACTAGCAAAATCTATGACTATAGAAAAGTATTATAGTCACGACTATGAAAAGTACTATAGCTATGATCATGAAAAGTACTGTATTTACATGGTCAAAGTCGGACGTGGACGAAATAGAATGTGGTCAAAGTCGTTGGATCCTTCGATGCCACTCGAAAAACCTCCGATGCTTTAATGTTACTCGAAAGCCATTCGATGTCACTTAGTCGATCAGATTTGTCTGAACTTCCTTGAAACAGAGCGTTGCTTGATCTCCGTCTCTACTCAACAGCCATCCAATACTACTTACCTGATCGGACTGGTCTGAAACTACTCAATGCAGTCAAAAAATCACTCAGACCCAAAAACCACTCGCAGCAGAACAAAAACCACTCGGAGATAACAAAACTACTCCATCTTGAAACCTTCGATTACAATCAACTGAAACTTTCACAAACGTAAAATGCAAAACAGTCAAAATATTAATTATTCATCATCACTTTATTCACAACCATCCACATGATCTAACAGGAGGCCTAACAGAGTCGGGGGCAGGGCCGTGCTAGCGAGGATTGAAGCGGGGACGCAGGAACATTTCCCATGCTCCCGCTTTGTTGCCACCCCTAGTGTAGACCGACGTTGTGCTGCTCCCCAAAGTCAGCGCAAAGCTCGTTGCTAGCCTGTTCCTTGCCGAGGTGACGTTCCCTGGGGCCGTCGACGTTGCCATGGACCCGTCGGTAGCGCATCCTTTGGGCTGCTCCAAGAGGCACAGGGCGCGCTCGTCTGCCTCACTGTCGTCCGCATCCAGACCGGCACCTCGACCCCTAGCGCTTGAGCATGTCTTGAACGAGGTCCAGCAGTGGTCGTTGGGCCAACAACAAAGTGCAGCGATGGCGACGATGGACAGGGGTGAGAGGCGGCGGACGAAGCACAACCGATGGTGATGGCTCAGCCAGCTGCATTAGCGTTGTGTCAAATCCGACAATGGCAGCATCAGAGAGACAGAACAGGATAGGAAGGAATGAGGAGAGGAGAGAGGGAAGGGAGCATTTCAGGCGTTGAGGAGTGCTATTAACGGCAAAATCTAACTATCATGATGTCAATGGTATGGACGGGATTGTTTTGTAAAAAGAATAGCAAATAAAAAAATACCGATTTTGCAATGATATTTTAGAGGCTTAAAAACTTTGCAGTGACATATGTGAAATTTTCCCTAATTTCAAACTCCACGTCATCTTCTTACATGACCATTGGTGTCCTACGTACACTGTTTCTCGATTAAGATGGGCGACACTTATTCAAATCATACATATCAGCGTTGACAATATCGTAGTCGTAACCTTACGGGGCAAGCAAAAAGGACATGTCTTTTCCTTATCAACAACTAATACGCAGCTTTCAAAAAAAGAAAAGAAAAGAAAGGTCCTATACCAGGAATATACCAGGACCTATTGTTTTTTTTCCCTTCAAAAAAGAATGCGCCTTCTTCACCCTAAGAAAAGCAAATACGGCCTTGTGTTGTATGCTCCCATCTAGCAAGCACATGAGCAGACGAGAGTGGTCAAAAAAATCCCCTAAAATTTTAAAAATGTGGTTATTTTAGTGTACACGGTTTCGCACACGTCTTAGGCCCCGCTCAATATGGCTTCTGCCATGAGCGATGGGCGACGAGTGATTTTTTCACTGTAGCGCACTGTGCGCGCTACACCTCGCCCAAAGTCCACTCTATTCCGTTTTTTTATTTTTTTCCCATATTCTTTTGTATCGTCCGCTCTAGATTAACGTGCTATTTTTATTTTTATATTTTTTTTTTAAATTTAATTATACTCAATAAACCAACTCAGCTACAGTGTTTTTTCAGCCAACTACAGTGTTTTTTCAGTAAAAGCCAAAAACCATCGCTTTCTGATCACACCCTTAATATGCTCTATATCTAACAGAATTTCCGGAACGAAATAGTGATGCAACGATACTTGTCAAATTTACCCAAATGTCTCGCTTGTGTCTTTTCAAGTATAGATTAAAGTTTAAGGATCCCGATTAAGATAACAAAATTAGATTTCTAGAACTCAGCAACCAGCCTGAACTGTCTTTATAAAGGAGTATGTTTTTCAACCTATGACTTCAAAACCGTCTAAAATACAACATTAAAGTATCAAAATCAGATCACTTGACCCTCTTTACCCGTATCAGGGCAGTTTCGCACTTATGTGTCATCCACGTGGATTGGATTTTGCTGATATGGCATCCTATTTGCCAAGGAGTTAGCAAATAAAATAAACAATGGAGCAGGCCCACAAGTCAGTCTCTCCTTACCTTCTTCCTCTCTCCCCACCTCTACCTTCTTTCTCTAGGGTGTGTTCTTTTGAGTTGTGACTTTTGATTTAAAAGTTTGAATTATAGCTGTTCGCAAGAGAGAGTACAAAGAGAAAGAGATACTCGTGTATGATTTTGGCCAATATAGATGAAGTCAGGACAATGTCTACTACAATTAACTTAAACTCTGTCTTGAAAAGACGCTCCATTTGAAAAGCTAATTACTATAGAAAAACAATCCATAATCCCAAAAGAACTCATCCCTAGTCTTCTCTCGCACAATGCTCCCCTCCTCCCCCATCTCTTCTCTCTCTCCCTTCCAAGTGCTGATGGACACCAATGCCTTCGGGCTTTTACCAGCACTGTCGCTTCTATTAGTTGCTCACAGCTATCGCCTACATATCTCCATCTTTCTACTGCCTGCAACCCTAACACCATGGCAGATGTACGCCCGTGGTGGATGTGGAGGACAGTGGCGGGTGTGTGAACTAGCTTGTCTTTGCAAAGTCGGAGGTCGGCCGATGGACAACAATAGTTCTCGTCCGATGCCCAAACATGAACATATTAGGAATGCGACTATCTGGGGGTGGTGGTCACCCTCATTTGATCTGAATGGAGCAAGATGTGTCACAGCTTCCTAGGGGGAGAGATAGACGATGTCATTGTGAGAGAAATCCCAATTGAGAGTCGAGGTTTGAGTAGAGCTCGCGATGTTTGATTTTTACAACGTTGGAAATAAGTTTGATTTACAGTTTGAGATGCAATAGTCTTTCTCCACGTATTACTCAAGTTAAAGTTGTAACCAACTTGAATATCGAATACGTATATTAGTCGATGAGTATTAGCCTATGTAACGAAAAGGCTTGTAAATAATTGTGTAAGCAAGAAAAGAAAGAGAATAGATATTCAAAAAATTTGGCTACACAGTTATGACTGAAATAATTTTTTTGAGTCCTCTCTATTTATTTTGCAATATATGAGTTTTTTTAGAATTAAATCAATAATTAGGATTAGGACCTAACTATTATAGGTGCGGCGAGCTGGAGGTGGAAGCGGGCAGCCACGCGATGACTTTGGGCGAGGTGTGGCGCACGTGGGCAGTTGGGTTGTGCAAGGCCAACAGAGGAGCACGGGACCCGAGGCGGTAGAGATGAGACATTTTGGGTCTGTTCTTTCCAGCTTCTCAAAACGGCTTTTGGTTTTTGCTACAGTACCTAATTTTCAAATAGAGTATTTTTTTAAGATGGAGTCTACAAGTTAATTATAGTACACGTTAAAAGCTCAACATCTGTACAATCTAAAATTGCAAACGAGTATTTCTCTTTCCGTAATCTCTATCGCAAACAGCTAAAATTCAAAAATTTCAACCAAAAGCTGTAAGCCGCAGCCAAAAAGAATTAAGTGATATATAATTTAGGGTAGTGGAGTGCAACCTGAAGGATCTGATCAGGATAAACACTATATTTCATCGCCAATAAGACAACCTCTGCTGCATAATTAACTGGACCAAAAGTTTGTACAGTACTGCAGTTAGATACAATACTTTGTTAGCTTGTGCTTTAATTCTGTTTGGATATTCCATTCACGATTTTCTTCAGTATAGATGTAAATTGGTCAGTTCTTGCTCAGAATTATGCCCCACACTTTGTACAGTAGGCACGAATCACTTTTCTCTTGTTGTTTGTAAGGTTTCCAGGCCCTCCCTACAAGCAAGCTGAATTTGAAATCGTCTTTGGGGAGGGCGTTAGTAAATTGGTCAGTGTGCAAAATTTTCAGCTTTAGTCATTTGATCTCATTGGGTCTTGGGCTAAACAAAATTTTCACTCAGGGGTGCGTTCTTGATTGTGCTGAGCTGATGGAAGTAGTGGCAAAGGAGGGATCATGGTATAGCTACAAAGATACTGGGCATATTCTTTTCAGCTTCTTAAAATGACTTTTAACTTTTACTACAGTACCTAACTTTCAAATGGAGTATTTTTTTTAAGATAGAGTCTACAAGTTAATTATATTAACGTTAAAAGCTCAACATCTGTACCATCCAAAATCGCAAGCGAATATCTCTCTCTCCGTAATTTTTATCACAAACAACTAAAATTCAAAAATTTCAGCCAAAAACCATAAACCGCAGCTAAAAAGAACAGGCTAGTGGTATGCCACCAGCTTTAGTGGTTTACACTGTGACTTGTGAATGTGTGAGCAAAATGTGACCTAGTAGCAGGCTAGTAGCTCTCCTTTCACGCCAGTCGGAATTGAAAGCAATATTACAAATATAAGCGATCCTCCTCAGTCCCATTTCCATGTGAACTTCATTAGTTTGGGCTGGCTAGATGAGACCCTCAGAAAGACCTTGTACATAAGGATACCTAGATTTGACTACAGTTACTGATTTTTTGTGGGACTTACAGTAACTTAAAATGGTAGCTATAACTATAAGGTCCGATTTTTTGCTTCATGCTAGTTGGCTTAAATTTGATGATCTATTGCAACTGTATAGATTAAATGCATATGTGGGCTTTTGTTGCATATCAGGTGACTTCTAGGTGGTCATCTCACGTAATTGCCTTGTGATTAATGGTTGGTTCAATATACTGCTTCAGAATTCAGGTTGTGGATCTGTACATTCCAAAATCGAAGCCATTCTTTAATTAATCCAACATTATCATACTTCTGTAACTTAATTCAAATTCAGGAATGACATTCTCCTTACGAGTATCTATTCTCCTTTGACCTTTATCTTTCCATGGATAGTTTAGTAGGGATTGAGATCACAGTCACATTATCTGCTGGATAGCTTTAGCTTTCATGTGTATTATTTTCTTTTTTTTTCCCTTACAGATTGGGTCAAGGCAGAGAAAAGGCACTGCAGTATCTCCGAGAGAGCCTGACCATCTGCGATGAGATAGAAAAGGTTTGTTTGATTATACCTGTACCCATTGTGTATTTGTCATGTAGACATGAGTCTTCTACATCTGACAAGTATTGAACTCACCAATTTTCACAGCTTTACATTTCCAAACTTGAGACTTTAAATTATATTGATCCCATCGTATCATAATATAATCATTTTTAAATATTTATCCGGTGTTCTTAATCAGCTTACACATCATATATACGTTCTAGATTGAAGTCATCTATCTGCTACTCGCCGTTTGGACATGCCTGTCATTTTGATTAGTAGGACTTGTTTCCTTGACATAGATAATACTTTTGGTTCGTGCAAAAATAGATTGTTTAGTGAACAATTGGCTTTTCTTTGGAGTACCTGTGTGAATTCTAGTGTCTCTATCCATATATTTTCCCTAGACATGCTTGATGCACCTGCTGACCTGCTAGCTTTCGGGCAGTCATCGTCAACCGAAGAGGAACAAGTGTACGATGGGTGATGGATGATGCATCAAGTTCTGAAGATGAACAGCTGCTCAGCCATCTAGCACCAGAATCTCGAGCGTTTTGGCCCCCCAACGCTTACGCCCGCACGCTAGCACTGCGAGCCGGCTCCAACAGTTGAGATAGACCATCGCGAAGCTGCAGCAAAGAACGCAGCAAAGGACACTGCCAGCCCTCCTCCTGACACCCGGCCCGACAACTTCTGCCCGGCGCCCTGGCAGTTTTCGGCAAACGCAATATTGCTAGCAATAAAGTAATCAAACATCCTCCCTGAAATATTGGCCCTCACAATATTTCACCAGCCATTGGGCGCCCTGGCAAGAAGGTCACCCTCGTGCATCTACTAGGCTACAATCGGGCAGGAAAGCCACCCGACGCAGCTCGGGTCCCCGGCACCAACAACCTGCAGAATACTTATAGACTAGCTATCCTCTTAAAAGAATTTTGGTCATTTGTATAGATCCAACAGCCTATAAATATCATATGTATCTCTCATTTTGAGAAAGAGTTCGCTTGAACTCTTATAAACAATAAAGAAGCCTATTCAAATTAGTGGGCCTTCAGGGGCTCCCTCCCCAGTGGTAACCCTCTGTTGGCTCACCGACATGAGTACGTAAGACAGTCCTCTTGGACCCCTCGAACCTGTATATAACCTATTATCATTTTTACTCTCGTGGACAATGATTCATTAGATGGTCGACGTCCACCCCCCTTACTTGTATTTGGATTTAACACCTACAACAACTACTTTGCCAAAAGGAGGAGAATGATTAAGGCAAATTTTAGTTTTAATCAAAAGGGGAAAATGTTGAGAATGATCTTCAAAAGGGGAGAGTGAACTAAAAAAGTGAGAATGAGCTTTGTGAGGTTGAAAAGAGCAAAATGAACTATTAAGTGAGAAAAATGTATTTTGAGTCATAAACAAGATCATGAGTTGAAGGGGATGTCATTTGCATTGCATTCGTTCTCTTTTGCTCTTTTGATATTTGTCTTACTATGAAGAAGGTTATGTTGAACAATTGTTATTTTCTTTGGACCATGAGTAAGTTTTTGGTTTTTGAGGAGCTTTTGGTGTGGATTGGAAGTTTTGTTGAAAACTTACTCTTTCTTGGTGTTTGCACCATTCCACATCTTGCCACATTGGTCATATTCATTTCTTTCTCTTGAAAATATATCATTTGTGGCTCTTTCTACTTATTTACTTTTCTTGTCCAAATTCAAACTCAAATTATTGCCTTTTGAGGTGTTTGTCAAATTACCCATCAAGGGGGAGATTATGAGACCATGTAGAGGTCACCCCATATGTGTGATGAATATTTGACTTTGCTTGCGCTTCCTTGTCGAAGTTTGAGTTTAACTTTCTATCTTTTGCTCTCTGGTTTTTGTTGTCAACTAGGCAACGGTCTGACCGGCCTGCGGAGATGGTCTGACCAAGCCCCGGTGTGACTGGCCATGAGCGGTGGTCTAACCGGGGTCACCGATTTCTAGTTTACGGTATATTTATTCCAAAGAGGTGCTTATTACGTTGCGATGAGTTTTTGAGAGTGGTATAACCGGCCATGAAATGACGGTTCAATGAGAGGTCGTAGAGCGGTCTGATCAACATGCCGAGAGGTCGTAGAGCGGTCTGATCAGCGGCCACAATCAGACCAATCCCTTCCTACCGAGAGGTTTTAAGTCGGTTCATAGCAGTCTGACTGGCTGTTAGTTGGTGATCAGACCGGCCTTAGGGAAGTTGGTTTTGGTTGTGTTAGCCATGATGGGAGTCTATGCAAATGTTAGTCGTGGCAGAAGTCTATGCATTATGGGAATCATGACATGGGTGTCAAATAGTGCATGGTTGTATCTGTTATGTTAATGAGAGTCAAGTGCATGTCACTTATGTTCGAGACGATTGCTTATTCTTTGATGTGCAGGCCGCTTGATGATTATTGTAATCAACGGCAAGACTGAGGCTAGACAAGGTGCCCTAAGGATATGGAGGGTCGTCTAAGTCCGGGTGATGTATCATCTCAAGCAAAGAAACACAAAAGAAAGATAATGATTGTGATGAGGCAAGTATATGCATATGTTGTTCCATTAGATTTGGGTGTTTCAAGTGGTGATGGTCTTTGGAGCAGGCATACGATCTTAGCACAAGTCATTGGGCATCATGGCCTTCGTTATGATGGTTGGTTCGAGGAGAAGCACTATGAAGACTAGTGGATGATAAATAAGAAAATTGTCTGATACCGGATGGAGAGGTGGTTTGCAAAACCGTGGTGGTGGTCTAAGGTGGTTTAGGTTATGTCTTGGAGGATGTAGCGTCTTATTGAGCTACTAAAGCTATGTAGAAGTCACGCTTTGAAAAGTGCGCAAGTGTGTGTAAAGTCCATTTGGGTGTGGGTTACTATGTTTTCCAATTTGTAAGTGGTTGTGTCCACTAAGAGTGTGTTGGTTGTTAAAATTACACGTAAGGTGAGGAGCCACCACTATATAAGCTCTTGTGTATGTTGAAAGAAGAGGACTCTTAGAGTTTTGAGAGAGGTTAGGGTTTTCTTGTGTTGAAAGTTTTACTGTGTGTTCTAAGTTTAGAGCTCTGTCCTCTAAAAGAGAGTGGCTGTAAAATAATCCTCTCAAAATGAAATGAATATTCAAATTTTATCCAAGTGAGTTGTGTTATGGATTCCTCCTTGTGCTTTTGATTTACGTAGTTTTCTTATATGGATTTCATTTTCTCTTGATATTTCTTTGTGCGAAGGATATGTAAGAGGTAAAAAATATCTCTTGGAGATTAGAGCCTATCTATCTACGGCACTTTCTATAGAAAGTTTTTGTCATTGCCTGGTTTTGCTCTCGAGAGAGGTGATCTTGGGGTTTTGATCTTGAGGACTTTTTTGCTTGAGTTCATGCTATGATCTAGCTTGCTATGATACGTGAGAGCCCATCTAAGATCATCTAGATTATGAAGGACTTACAAGCAAGAGCAGATCGAGATTTATCTTTTTTGTCTGGTTTTAGTGCAACATTCCTTGTTATGGATAAAGGTTGGGACTTTGGCATTGGTCTCCATGATCCATAATTGAAATTAGTTACTAACATCCTAGAGAGAATTTGTACCGATTTTTATCATGTTTGGATTAGTGGTTTAAGAGTTAGCAATTTTCTTGGTCGTGTCCTGTACTGATTTCTCCTTCTATTTGGCGAGTAGTCAGACCGACTAGACCATTTCGACTGGTGAGACACTTGCAGTCAGACCGGCTGAGCAGTTCAACTTCCCCTAGCCGGTGATCAGACCAGAGAGACAGTTTGTCTCGTGTGACTTTGTGATCTTTGGCTCTTGGTTTAGGTGATGCTTGTGAGTTTGTGTTTTTTCGTTGCGTCGTGTTAGTAGTACCAGGGAAAGATTTTAAGAAGTCATTCACCTCCTCTAACTCGCTATACCCGATCCTACAAAGATAAGATTGAGAGAGAGAGAAAGAACTAAAGAAGGGAAGAGAAGAGGGAGAAGCCTTCCACCGCATCGTCGCCACCCCATGAGCTCATTGTGTCTACATCATTTCATTTTTATGCTTGCCCATTGCCGTCGTTATTTCCCTCACCGACAACGAGATTGGCTGAGATGTCCATGGCCACCTCCCTTGTCTTCCACTTGAGAAAGAAGGTAAGATTGAGAGAGCCAACTAACCAAAGGGTTTGGACCGAAGGGCATTTTAGATGTTTCCCTATCCTTCTCTCCTGTATTAGTTGTAAATTATATTATAATAGCCATGGTGTCCAGAGCAAATTATCACAATTTTATAGTGCCCCTCTACTAAATATGGATTTTACGGTGTGTTTTGGCAAATGACGTAGACGGTGGTTTGCAATGACCAGCTTTGTCGTGGGCAAATACTAATCATACCATAGAACTATGCTATTGTTAAGAAAGCAAAACACACAGGATGGCAGTACGTAGTACTCAAGGCTAACCCGAACTCCACAGTGAGCCACATTGATGGGGAAAAAATTCCATCCTGCGTGCATTATGTGTTTGGCCCAGTATTAGCTTCTTCGAGGCCAAGCTGAAGCTGGAGCCGAGCCAAACAAGGCCGAAGTTCAGTCCATACGTATACACATGGTGCTCTTCCCAAGTCCAAACAGACTAGCTCGCATATGAGGGTAGGCTCGTTTGGGTGTATGATTTACGGTTAGCCCTGCTTATTTTGACTTAAAATTAGTTTCTACTTCTAACTTCTACTTTTTTTTCACTATTCAGTAATTTCGTCTTTTTTTGAGTTTTTTTTAGATTTTTTAGGCTTTTTTACCTTTTCTTTTTTCTCATATTCCTTTGCATTATTCGTAATGAGCTAACATGTTTTTTCTATTTTAAATTTTTTAAATTTAATTATACCAAATAAGTCAACTCAACTACAGTAAAAAAATAAGCCAGCTACAGTAAAAAAAGTTATAAACCATCGCTATTCCGAACGCCATCTAAATATTTGAATTCTAGTTATCTGTAAGAGGTATACAGAAAAATAGTGAGATACAATTTTGATCGGTACATCTGAACTCATTATATTTTTACTATAATCATTTTGTTAATCTCGTTTTAAAAAATATATTATTTAAAAATTAATTATTATAAATTATACAGACATAAATCAGCGGAAAGTGAAAAGGAACTCAGCAGAATACTTTGATATTTTGGCCGCTTGATGAGACAAAGTGGCGTGGCACGTACAGTCGTACCATTTGCTGCAGGACATACAACATCGATGTGTGGCATGCAGTCTGCATGAGGACCCCAAGCTAGCGCGCTGCTCAGCGCGCCATGCCTGTGAGTGGGAAATCATGGCCACCAATTAAATCAACGGATCGATCGAGAGCTAGCCCAGCAATAACAGCTTATCCAAATGATCACTTGTGCAACAACATGTATGCACATATGTAAGTGGGGTTGGTGCGAGCGTACGATCCTACTGTACATGTAGGATGTACCACAGGGGAGCTGTACGCTTTAATTTATTTGATTGCACGCACGCAGATGCACGGGTGCCGTCCTTTGATGCCCACGGCACGTACAGGTGGCCCCGTCAGCACATGGACCTGTTTTTTATACTGCAGTCGATTCATAATTTTTCGATTCAGATTTTTAAAAATAGGTCTGGTAAATAATACTGAACCAAAAATCGAAAAGACCTGGAGTATTTATACCTCGGATTCGCTTCCTCTGCCTTAAGGGATGCGCAGAAAAAGTTTCAGAGAGGAACGGCACCTACTGTATCAACAGTGATATGCCCTGTAGCTGCGCTGTAGCGCCGGTTTTTTTTTATTGCTGCCAGATATACTGCAGTACTACTGTACCAACGCGTCCGAGCGGTACGTTTTGGATCCAACCGATGAAACTGTTCTCAAGGCAAGATACTATTCACCCCGCGCTTTGCGTGTGCAATGGCAGAGGATACGCTTCCATGTAGCTCATTTGCAGTCAGAGATTGCCAACTACTCAGGAGCAACATATCAAAGGAAGGCCTTGAACTATTCCATTTTTGTTCGATTGAGGCCCTAAACTTTGATTTTGTTGATTCAAAGCTCTCAAGGACTCCGATTTCGGCTAATCAGACGTGGCGGTTAACTCTTGCCACGCAGGCCGCCAACTAGGCACCAGGTTGGCTGAGGATGCAGGCGCCCTCTTCCTTTCTCATTCGCCGCCTCATCCTGTTGGACATCCCTAGATCCAATCATCTGTGCCTAGAGATACATGGCGAGGACGGGGGAAATCGCAGCGAGGATTTCAGGGGCAGATACGAAGAAGGCCTCGAAGCATCTTGCGGTTCATATGGAGGGGTTACATTACATAGGATATGGGGCTCTGCAGCCGAGCTATTGCCTGTGACATAGGCTCCATTAGTGTAACAATCACGGCTAGTAGAAGCAGCGCGGACATGAAACCAAAATTCCAAAGAATGTATGCTTGCTTCGATGTATGCATAAGGGCTTGATTACACAAAATTGGGTAGTTTCGAGGGTTCAAATCAACAAAAGGTACAAGGGCTTAATTGAACAGAATAGTTAATAGTTCAGGGGCTTATAGATCAATTTTGCCTTTAAATAACCTTAAAAAAATAAAACCTATAGCCCGTTTAAAAGTGATACTGTAGTGACTATTAGCCTTTTTGATATATTAATTAAAAAAGTAAAAATTAGAAGAAAAAAACTTCGCTATATCTCTATAGATAACGAAAAGGAAAAATAAAAAAAGAGAGAGAAGAAAAAAAAACACATTAAGAAATCAACGTGTTCAAAATCGCCCGTCCCACCGCATCATCAAATACAGGAACTTACATGGTGCACGAATTTGATTGAAATGAGCCAGTTGATTGTGATAATAAATAAATTTCCACTCTATACGACGATAGGAAAAGGTATTGGGTCGGCGAACGACGTGTTCAAAAATCAGATTCCAATGTCGAGTTCCCACCAACTTTGCCAAATGTTATTACGGGTGGTCACTCGATGCTGGTAGCTTGTATACCTGGCGCAAGCAGCGGCCGGAAGTCGTCGCTGAGTGGCCGCCGGCCGCCCTCTGCCAAATGGTATTTGCTTAGCCAAACTCGTCGCTGAGTGGCTTTGCTTTGCTTAGCTTAGTCATATACCCAGTTCATGGTTGCGGTGATGTGCTGTGCGATATGACCAGAAGATGCTGTAGGCAAATGTGCTCGTAAATCTAGTGGCAACCTAGATTAAATTAACCAAATTATGATTTGGAAGAAATAGACGGTAAACACAAAAACATGTGGAAGTGGTTTCACCAAATAAGGTTATCACAGTCCACCTGATCACCCACTTTCACTTCAGGGTGATCCTAGCCATTCGATACCTTGATTTGATGGTCCGGATCTCTCCAGTTCAGACTTAAACCTGATTCCGTTGCACACGTCAGTTTAGCATAGGTGAAAAAAGAACAAAAGAACACCACTCTTGTGGACTTGGAAGTCTTGTCAGTGCTTCAGTGGCATGCATGCTTCTGCACGAGATCCTTATCACGTCACGGACTCACGGGCCTGGCTAACTTCGCTTAACTACCGGCGTGAATCGAACGACGCCGGCGACGGCATCGTCGAGAATGTCCTCACCGTCGCAGTGACCGACGACGCGGTGGTCGCCGACGAGAACCGCGGCGTGGCCACCTGCTTGATGACCACGTTCGGGAGCGGGCTGCGCCTCCGCCGCTCCTGCTCCTTCACCAGCTCGCCCGCTAGGGCGTCCACCTTCTCTCTGTTCGTCCTCTCCGACAGCCTCCGCCCGCGGAAGAGCACCGACTCCACGTTCCGCTGCGATAGCATCGCTCCGGCGGCCGCGGCCGTCGTCTCCGTGTGCAGGGAGGCCGGTGCCTGCTTGCCGGCCTGGATGCGTACGTAGTTGCTTCCGCTCGCGTGCCCGAATGCCATGGCCACCGCCTCGTCGACCATGTCCGCGACGCCCTGGGCGGTGACGCGCGCCAGCTCGTCCGGCGACGGTGAGCGCGTCGGCATTGGCGTGTTCCAGCCTGCGCCGGAGGAGGACGCCCCGGTGCCGATGGAGAGAACGAGGACGTCGTCCACGCTGGTGGCAAGGGGAAACTCCTGCTTGTTGTGGAGAACGTGTGTTATGGCCGCGGCAGCCGGGTTGCCCATGGCCGCCATGCCCCCGGACGCGGCGGCGATGGCCGTGTGCCCGTCCAACGACCTGACGGCCGCGGCAGCTCCGCCGGCTGCGCAGGTGGCCGCGCAGACGTCGCTGAGGCGGAAGTCAAAGCTGTCGCTCTCGACGGCGTCGGCGCGCGAGAACATGAAGGGCGCGGCCGTGGCGAGGTCGTAGCACGGCACGAGCAGCGGCGCGACGGTGTCCCTGAGCGTCGCGTCTCCGAACACCCGCCGGAAGGACCTCTCCACCTTCCGTGCGCCGCCGCGGAACAGCTTCGCCCATCCCCGGCACCGGCCGCCCCAGTCCTTCCCGACGCTCCCGGCCACGAAGGCGAGCGCCTCCTCGGCCGTGTACCGCGGCCGCCCGTCGGGCCCCCTGAAGAACAGCATCGCCGCGAGCACCCCGCCCGCGCCGGCGCCCGCCGCCAAGTCGAAGAAGTCCGCCACGCGCGCGTCCGGGTCGCCGGCGCGCTGGCGCAGCCCAGCCTCGAGCCGAGCGAGCGCGGCCGCGGCGAGCAGCGCGTCTCCCGCGCCTGCCCCGCAGCCGTCGATGGCCAGCACCCGCACTCGCCCGTCGCTGGCGCCAAGAAACGGTCTCGCCGGCGTCTCCGGCCCAGACAAGCACCCGGCTCCGCCGAACAAGAACTTGCTCTCCAGCAAGGAGAAGATCTCGTAGCTAAGCTTGTCCACGTCCATGGCTATCGGCGACGCCATTGACGAGTACGCTTCCATCCCAGCTGCAAGCAACTCGACTAGTGTGTGTGTGGCTTGTTGTCTACAGCAACTAGCGGCTAGTGTATGTACGGATCGGAGAGTTCACTAGCTCGATGATGTGATGCTTCCCGTGAGTCCGAGCCGAGCCTACATATATAGAGGCGGGCGCAGGTTAGCGGCGGGAGCCACGTGGACGCGGTGCCCGGACCGGCGCATGTTAGACGCGCCCGACACCTCGCGTAGGGACGAATCGTCGCCGTACGTGCGCCAGATTGACGGTGGGTATGGGACCGCGTGAAGGTGGTGCGAAGCGTCGTCCTCCGGTGAGGGACCCCGGCGTGGCACGCAGACGACGGGAAGCTTCCCGCGAACACCGCTCCGCCGCTCGCGGGACCCACACTTCGGCGAGACACCGTGCGAGCCCGGCATGTCAGCACCTGAGAGAGAGATGGAAAAATCGCTGTGCTCATGTGGTTCGCTAACTATTTACTGGCTTTCGCTTCACACTTTTGAGGTCGGCATCTGAGAGTGATGGATTCATTCAGGCTGTGTGACGTGCATCGCGTAATTAATGGCATCACGAGCTTCGCGTAATTAACGTACTAGCATCAGCATACTTGCATTTGGGGGTGTGTTAAAAGAGAGAGCATCTGACCAAATATCGTTCATTACAGGCGTGATCAACTGATAGTCACCGTATCAACGACAACAGTTACTGCTTATTATTAATATGGCAGCTAGTAATCTTGTGCTCTACTATTAAATCTGAGCACATATGATGTGCCTGCAGGCCCCAGCTGGATTGAGGTTGAACTAACAAAACGACTAGCCAAAGTTGTTGAAGCTGCTAGGTGTTGCTTGGTGGTTGCTCTGCACCTTCGGTGAGCTTTCGTCAACACCAAAAGACAACAAATTGTGCACACGTGCACCTGAATATCAAATGTATAACAATATTAAGCAAAGATAAGCCAGCTCTTGTCCAACTGGCCTTGTCACCCATGCCACTTAAAGTGCCGGCGCGACGTTCGCTTACACCCACCAGGAAACGCAACCGGCCAAAAAGAATACTCTGTCTATTTCTAACGTTTTCACGAAAACTGTCTCCCCGCACTCTACAGGATCGATATAGCAATAGAGAGACAAATAACATCTTTAAATTTTTCTCTAATCTTTACTTCAATAGTTATGAAAAAGTACGAAGATAAAGAAGCCAAAAATCCATAAATTTTTGGAGCTATTGAAATTTTCAGCACTATTTTAAATCCAAAAATTATGTAACTTTTGATTCGTCGATCCAAAAGACTTGAAACTTCAACCAAAACTAGTTTATGACCTTAGGAACCAATCCCAATAAAAAAAACTTGAAAGAACTTAAAAGAATTGGGATATTTTGGTTCATGAAGCTCCGCTGCACCAAAACCGACCCAAAATTTAAAATTGAGTTACCTTTCAAACACAAAATCTAAATCACTTAAAATTTGGTATGCACCTTCTCTAGGATGCTAGAAATCTATTTCAATCAATGATTAAGAAAATCATTGTCAAAATTTTGACTTTTTTCGTTAGAAAGCAGATTACACCAAAAATAGATCAAAAACTATAAACAGTGAATATGACTTACTCGTATGTGAATGATAGCTAACATGCCTTTAAATGTGTTCATATATATATATATATCAGCAAGCAAGAATACTAAAGAAAACAAGGTAGAAACCTAGATCAAGAAATCACTCAGAGAGGTAAAAAAGAGCAAAAACCTGATTTCTTCATAAACTTACCAACCAAATGTCTAAATAGGTGGAGATTAATTTTTGAAGGTTATCTCTATCTCTTATACGTGCTTATCACAACAAGATCAAGCAGAGGGAAGAAAAAAGATCAAAACCAACCAAATCATTCAAAACATGAAGATCTATAGAGATAAATAAAGATTGATGTATTACTACTTGAGAAGAAAAGTTTTATAGCCACTCCACCTTGAAAGATAGAGAACACATCACAAACACTCAATTTCTCTAAAACCCTAACCCTAGAACTCATAAACACTTAGTCTCAAAGAAAATGGTTAGATGGCTAACCACAAGTCTCCATCTCAACCCTTTAAATAGATAGGCTAACCAACCATATCTAACTTTTAGTGGATACTATCCATTTAGTATAATAGGGAAAACTCGATAACCTCACATACACGGGTTTAACTTAGTATACTTATGCACGCTTTTCAAAGAGCATAAGCCCGAATCTATTAAATATAAAGTTTTGATCCATCTTGATTATACCAGCTTCTCCATAATCTAAACCACCTTCTCAAGCGCTACTCACGCACCGCGGTTTTCTTCCAAAGCTGTTTTTGGTATTTTGGTCAAAATATCAAAATACTTTTTCTTGACCCAGCCACCTCCTTCCATTGCAAGCAATTCCATGCTTGCCATATATAGATACATCACTGGTTTACCATGTGTTGGCAAGTCTCTCTTATATCGGTTCTACCGGACCACGCCTCACTTGAACCGACTAAGCCACACGGTGCAAACCCGCCGTTCGAATTTTCCTTCAATATTTTCTGTATTTCTCATGCTATGCTTGAACTCACCATCGCACCCGATATCCTTGATCATTCTGGGTCTCGGCTCCTTCATGAGCGTAGCCTCGATCCTCGCGGTTGACCATGGTTGACTTCAAGCAACCCTGCACATTTAAAGATAAAGAAATCGTTTTCAGATACAAATTCTTCACAACTTGACCTATATTGGTAATGACATATTCATGCAACCTATAACCATTGATTTAGATCACCAAATCATCTTATGACTCAAAATTTTCAAAATCATCCATTTATGCAGGTTGTCGAGAAAAATATGTAAGTTCCAAATTTTCACTTCTATAAAATAACAATAGTTCTTCACAACAAAACCATAGACCTTCTTACATGGTCCTTCACACTTCCTTGAGTCTATTTGGAACATAAGAAATAAAAAGGGCAGGAATAACAAAAATATAGGAAAGTTATAGAATTGCAAGTGTAAAATTCAGAAATGCAAAACACAAGCAAAACACGGAAATACAACATTCGGATGATTTGCATTCTAAAACAACATCCATGTAGAATGCAGTGAGTATGTAAGTAGCTAACTTAATAATATCCAGGCCTAAATGTCTGTCTTGTGGCACATCAAAATAAACATGATTGAGCTCCAAAAACAATCTGGAGAATTAGGTTAGTAACACTTTAAACATACGTACATATTTAGAGAAATGACGTCGCAATCGGAGTCGACTTTAAATTAACACCACAAGGAGTAAATATATGGAAAATCATCCTCTCCGCGATGCCTAATAGTAATAGCTTCAAAACTCTAACGCGTATACCTAGCTATATTGTGATCTCATGCCATATGAGTACGCAGGAAACAAGCATAGATATATATTACAGGTTTGAATCAAGTAGATGGATAATCAATTAAATATGCAATGAGTATGATAATGTTGAATGCTTGATACTTGCACAATTCATTTGAATTGATGAAGCAAAAAGGAAAACAGCATATGCATTTTTGTTCACTTAAAATCAACATTAAAGTGGGAACCACCTCTTTGTGGTAGTGGTGGAGTTGTGGGTACACGACTCCATCCATTAGAGTTTAAATTCTGATGCTCATTTATTAAGCAATGTGGGTACGCTTCAATAGAAATTTTGTGAAGTAATAGATTTATCCCTGGGCTCCATCTGTTTAGGCATGTTCTAAGGGGAGCACACTAGCGTGTGTGTGCGTGTGTTGTGTATATTCATCTTACTTATAATCTCAAAAAAAACACCAAATTGCTAGTGCCATTCATGTTAATTGAGGGCTAAACATTGGATAGTCTAAGCGATTTGGAAGCTTGGTTTTCTAGCTTGAAGCCATAACTTAGTTCCCACAAGAAATATAATATATATGTCAGATGGGGTTATTTCTATAAATTTTTGAAGATTGGGTTGTAAATCTTTAAAAAGCTACATTAACCAGTTAACTCTCCACTCTCGAAACAAAATCCATGTATTTGGGATGAAAGAAGCAAAGATATCTAGTGATACCTTGTTGAAATAATTGAAGAAATTGTTTGTAAGTGGTATATTTTATCTAAAAAGGGCCTACTACTAGTATGGGTTTGACATGACAAATCCAAAGCAAAACAATCAATACGACTGCAAAGTTGCATATCCAACACGCATGCAACTCGTCAACGAATGCACTGTGCACATACAACATATATCTCAACAAAATGGTTGGAGGCTTCTTTTTTAAGGGCTTCCTGGTGCACCAAGTTAGGCCCCAATATAATTATATTCTTTTTCCTTTGTAACGAGGGACAGAAACTCTGCCAATTCATTGAAAAGGATGAAGAGCCACCAAAAACAGGCTTACAGACTCGGGCGGCTGCCCCATTTCCAGCGACAACCGGGACTATTGCAATTACGACAAAAAACGTAACATCAAGCATAACTGAAACAGAGGGATACATCAGCTGTTCTAAAGCTCCAGGCCTAGCTAGCATCGATATCATCACTAACGCGATATAGCACCTGCTGAACACTGAAATATTGATGATTGAAGATCCTACGGTTTCTTTCATTTCAAATATTCCAGAAAGTATAAATGATCGCTGTTGGATGTATTGTCTTAATAGTAAAGCTAATGTCTATCTCATATTCATTCAATTCTAAACTTACGTTGAGCATCTTCTAAATAAAAAAATCCTACATATGCAAACCAACTAGGGAGGCGAATACCAGAAATTGAATTCCTTTTTCCAACAAATTGGAATCACTCGTTATGTTTTCTACTTTTTTATCTACACACTCATCAACAAAATAGCTCGACTGGAAGAAAACATTGCCATATCATAGAGTTGGCTTGTTCTTACTCGCCTATACCTCCATGCCCATTTGTTTTTGGGACGAGGCATTCCAAACAGCATGTTTCTTGATAAACTGCCTCCCTAGCAGAATAATACAGAATTCAACTCCACTAGACTGTCTTTTTGGAACATCTTCAGACTATTCCATTCTTAAAACTTTCAGGTGTGCATGTTGGCCCTGTCTCCATCCATATAATGATAGGAAACTCTAATTTCGGTCTAAACGATATATTTTTCTTGGTTATAGCTCCCTTCATAAAGGCTACAAATGTTTGCATATCTCTTCAAATATGATTTATATTTCTCGTGATGTAGTCTTTAATGAGTAATAATTTTCTTTTGCTAATAAAAAATCACCACCATCGAATCAACCATTACTTGACAAAATTAGATCTTTCCTTCCTTAGCCTCCGCAAATTTTCATCTGGTTTTGGAACATATGGATGGTAGAGAGACTAATATGGGTACTGGTATACTTGATCCCAATGTTATTATGCAATCTGACTTGGCTATCCAACCGGATTTGTTGTTCCCCTCTGTGCAGGCTACAGGTGACTCGCTCACAATAAATCCAGGCGATGACTCTAGGTAGGAGAAAACGGGGATAGACCCCGGGGGCGATTCGGTGGGCGTTGCTAACGCAGATCTTAGGGGTGCTGATCTCTCCGATCCCACGCAACATATCCTATCGCTTGCCTATGCAAGTCCCGCGGAGGATATTACCAGCCCCACACATGTATCTAATACTTCACCTGCTTCACATGTCCCTGACACGATCGTGGAACTCAGCAAAGCTTCATCTCCACCACCTAATCTTCCTGTACCACCGTCTCATCTCATGCAAACAAAGCTACGAAACAATATTCGCCAACCAAGGATTCACACCGATGGTGCGGTGCAATATGATGCTCGCCGACGCGCATTTCTTGCTATGATCGAACCGGCAACTCTTGAGGATACTCTTTGTGACAGAAATTGGAAAGAAGTAATGGACACTGAATATCAGGCACTCTTAAAGAGAAAGACATGACACTTGGTATCATCTCAGCCCGGGGTATTTAAATTGGTATGATTGACTACAAGTGGGTATTTAAATGTAAGAAGAAGGCTGATGGTTATATTGAACATTGTAAGGCTAAATTGGTTACAAAATGATTCAAACAATGGTATAGGATTGATTATGAAGATACGTTCAGTTTGGTTGTGAAACCCGCTACAATTTGTCTCGTTATATCATTACCAGTGTCACACGGATGGTTGCTTTATCAATTGGATGTACAGAATGTATTTTTGTATGGCGTTCCGGAAGAGGATGTTCATACAACAGCCACCAGTGAGGGTTCACAGTTTTCGCACCATATGTGCAAATTGGATAAAGCACTTTATGGGTTGAAGCAATCACCTTGTGCCCGGTATTCTCAATTCAGTTCTTATTTACAAGAAATTGGTTTCTTTCCTTCCCGAGTTGGCACGTCCCTATTCATCTATAATCATAATAGCATGATCACATATATTCTAATTTATGTTAATGACATTATTGTCACTAGCTCATCTCCTCAGGCTATCCATACCTTGATTCAAAAATTGCAGTCGAAGTTTGCTCTCAAGAATCTCGGTGATCTTCATTACTTCTTGGGTGTCAAAGTACGTCAATTAAGGGAAGATCTTGTTCTTATTCAGTCTAAATATTCTACCAACCTTCTACAACAGACCGGTGTGATAGCATATAAATCAGTAATTCTCTAATATAGACAACTAAAAAATTATAAAGTCTGATGAAAAAGAGTTATCAGCTGCAGAAGACACCAACGTCATGCTGCATTGTTCTGTTAGTAAATGCATGAATTTTCGGCTCAAAGAATAAGTCATCCTATTCCTCATGCCTAACTGCAGGGAAGAAAGAAGCAAAGATAGCGATGCCCATTTCAACTAAAAACGGTCAGCTGCTAGTACGACTATGAGGAGCTTGACATGAATGTGTGTGTGTGTGTGTGTGTGTGTGTGTGTGTGTATATATATATATATATATATATATATATATATATATATATATATCCAAAACTATCAATACGATTAGAAAGTTGGATAGATCGAACACACATGCAACTCGTCAACGAATGCACTATGCATATTGTATATGCTACTAACTAATTGGCCTGTGCACTGCAAGGTGGCTGGTACGGAGAAAATGGATGGAGACGATGCTAGTGACATTAAAATGCAGTGTGTGCACGGTTGACCACGTGTGGGGGAGTGTCTAGCGGGTGTGTTGCGCTGCCCTACTGCTTCAGCGGGGCAGTCCCAGCACCAGATCACCTGAGTTGGACTTACACGCCTGCGTGAGAATTTGTGCTGCAAACTTAAATCAATCAACAAACAAACACCCTAAGCAGTGCTCATTTAAGTTTTTTTTCAGCTTCAACTTTTTTTACACTATCCACTAATTTCATCTTTTTCTGATTTTTTAAGGATATTTTAAACTTTTTTGTATTTTCTTTTTTCCTCGTATTTTTTTGCATTATCTGTGATGGGCTAACATATTTTTTTTCTATTTATATATTTTTTAAAATTTAATTATATCTAATAAACCAACTTAGATACAGTAAAAAATAAATCAGCTACGACAAAATTTAATCTGCAGAGAGAAAAACTAACTGTAACCCCCTAAGACCCATCATGATGGTACCTTGACCAACCTAGTAGAGTAGACGTCTATAGCCCCCAGGCCCCAGCATCAAACTTCAAACAGGCGCGATATAAGATAAAAGCCGGCTACAGCACTAACGGACCCAACCACAACGGGAGGAAGGCAATCGGTATGTATTATGCTCAACGACTGACATACACTCAGGTTCAATCACGGAAGGTACCTAAAGTCGACACAGCTAAGTATTATTTTGTCTCTTTTGTTACCACTAAGGGATTCAAGAAGCCTTTGCCGGCTCGTCGCTTGGCACATCGTCCTCGTCATGGTAGATGTTCTCCGCCATCTGCCATATCTGAAGGATGTTGTCTTCGGCGACGCTAGCAACCACCCAGTCCTCGCACGGGTTCCAGGAGAAGTCAGAGATCTTGCTTGTATGGCCTCCGTGAATGAACAGGAGCTCTGGAGGGCCGTCTTCCGCATCCTCTGGGGTTTGCTCCTGGTCGATTCTGTGACCACAAAGGTGAGGTTACTATCCACATTAAGAGTTAATTGCCAAACGAATTTCGAAATGAAATTACCAATTGTGAACCATTCTATGTGCCAAGAATACTTATGCCGCATGTGAGCAATGATCGCCAGTCACAAGTACAAAAGAAATACCAGAACATGTAATCCCCAAGCGGAAAAATGTGCACTGGTGGAAGGGAGAAAACAATAACAGGAGTGGATTTTCTCATAATAATATTGGAGGATTTCTTGAAAGCTGGACGACTGTTTTTACCTGCTTAGGTCCCAGACCATGAGCCTTCTGCCCAGACAACAAGATGCGAGTATAGTCTCATTCTTTGGGCTCCATCCAACTTGAAATACTTCCTCTCTGATTATACAATATGTTAACAGCTTAAGACCAGTAATAACAAACCAACAAAGTAATATGAATAAAGCAAATATATACAGTAAAATAAACATGCTATATTTTCGGAAGTTATTTTGCCAGCTAAAAAGGAAGCAGATCTGAACTGAAAAGTGACAGTGAAAACTGAAAACATACTTGTGACAGTCAAAGGTGTGCAGGGAAGTATCAATCTTCCGAAGATCAAATAATTTGACAGTCTTGTCAGTTGAACCAGTTGTAACAACCCATTCATTGAAGGGGTTGAAAGCCAGGCAATTCACCTACAAATAAACAAGAACACATCAGAAAACAAGAATCTAATAGGCACCTTTCTTTCAGGAACCATATGCTTAAGATCTTAAAGTACATTAAGCACAATGAAAGTCTATGATGCACCTACATGAATCTCATAGCCCTGCTTACACATTACCAGGGGCAGACCTAGGAATTTCAGGATGGGTATTCAAAATTATAAAAGTATTATTCAATACAAAACATAAAGGTCTATAATAGTGAAAATTAAAGTATAATTGTTCATACTAGAGACAACGTCTCAAATAATATAAATAAATTATAAAATAATTAAGAAATTACAAATTAACTCGATGATTCTTCATGCCTTAGAACCGATTGAAAGATTACAACTAGATCCACTAATATGCAATTCCACTTAGCTCCTATTGTCCCTTCTGAAACTATTCACTATTCACATTCAGGATAGTAAAAATCGATTTAAAACCATTTATTCACACTTATGAAATACTTAATATTTGTTCATGGAATCACAGGTAAGAGGTAGAGAACATGTATTTCAATTCATAAGCAATGATTCGTCTGCTGCTAAGGATCTTATTCACAGATTCACAGCAAAGTGCTCAGATGAAGACATAACATGAAACTCAGTAGCTCACACCTTTGAAATACTTGACATATAGATATAGGCTACTCAGACTTAAAGATACGGAGAATATAGATTTCAATTAATAAATCATAAGCAGTAATTTAAAAATAACTAAGCCAAATCCAGTAATTCACCACATCTAAACAAGATCTAAGCATTGAAAGTGAAACAAAGAAAAAATATATGCCACATCCACCACATCCATCTAGTCATCCACGGATTTATCATCTACCTAGCTCAGAAGTACAAAACTACAAACTCTAGAGGCACACAAGCAGAGCAGATCTACCGTCTATGCATCTAGATTCTACAGCATAGGAATCGCTAGGTCGAAGAGGACAAACCCGCCCCAGTGCTGCAGGCCCGCAGTATGGCAATTCCCGCTTGGCCGGCGACCGCTCCAACCTCTAGCGCTCTTGCCACCTGCGCAGCCTCCAGCCCCCTTGCCACCTACACAGCCTCCAGCCCCGCTTGGCTGGTGGCCGCTCCTGCCACCTGCGCAACCTCCAGAAGACCAGAACCAGAGGCATAGACACCCGCTGCTGCCAGGCGCCAACCAAGTGTTGAGATGGAGAGATGATCAGACGCCAGATGAAGAGAGGAGAGACTGAGCGAGACACGGTCTCATAACTGGGTATGAATAGGATGACAGTGGGTCTAGACTAGTGTCAATGGGAGGGGGAAATGGGCCAAAAGGATCTGACGTCAATTTAGGTTAACTAGGTATAAACAGGACGAATTTAGCCTAACCACTAGTATACATATGTATTATACCTTGTATACTGTGGTTTTTTTGCCAAAAATTTTGGGTATTCAGTTAAATACCCATGAGTTGAGCTGGGTCCATCCATGCACATTATAACATTAATAGACCAATGGAAGCCTCAAATTTTTAGTATTTGTCGATCCAAATAATTGACCATTAATATGACATAAGAATATAAGATATGAGAAAAAGAACAAGGGACTCTTCCAGGAGACTATAAAGAAAGAATTGAAAGCAATTAGTGTCCAGTGAAACAGTCTGCGAATACAAAATTGCTAAGGACTAGAAAGCACTGGAGTCATAGAGAATATTATATTTACGAAATCTATATCAGACATCATCTTTTTTTTTATACAACATCGAGGTTGCATATGAAACTACTTCCTGCTGCTGTGTAAATACATTGCATTTTTCTTCTGGTCACCCTGACATTCAAAACAAAACCATCTAGAACGAGGGAACTATTAACACCTCTCATTGTATACAGTACTCTGTTTTGCGTCATTTCACCATATTTCAATGCTCACTTCAGGGGTAAGAACAGATAAACAAATTATGAAGACTTGCAACCATAAAATAAAATATATTCCTTAGTACCACATAGTATCAGTAATATTCACTATTCAGAAAGAGAAAATGGATATTTGAGGCTCAAAGATACTTACCTCACCCTGGTGCGCCACCACAGACTGAACAGGCTTGGTAGGTGCAGGACTACGTAAGTCCCAAATAAGCAGATGATGATCATCACCAACTGAGCCAAATAAGTATTCATGCCTCAAATGCCAAGCAACATCTTCAACGACACCATCATGGTACTACCACAGAACAAAATCAAAGTATTATTGCATTAACAGAAGATAAAACTAATATAGACATTCTGAGACTGAGTAACCACAGAATAACACTAACAAAAATATTTAAGAGCATTTCCAGAAAGGAAGCCTATCTTACATTCCACCTATTAAATTGTGATCATGAGCTTGTACTCCATCCAATAAATGTCGTTTTAGAATTTGTGAGGCCAAACATTTTAAACTTTGACCACTAATATGCACAAAAGTATTTATGTTGGTCACATGAAAATAATATCAGTTAAGTTTTCATTCAAAAGTACTTCCATGATATTATATTATTACTTTTGCTAAAATATAACTAGAAAAATTAATGATCAAATGTGCATATTGGAGACCATGTCGATGTCTGAAACTACACATACTGGAAACAGGAGCACTTTTTTTTCCCACTAGCAGGTTGTTAGGGAAAAAAGGACAGATAAGCTTGGTGCTGTCATGTTTGTTGTGATCTTCACATTCCCCCTTGTTTTTCTAAAAGGTGATGTTTTCGCCCTGCACTATTTGACCCAATATATTTCCGTTTCACACATTGCAACTGCCTGATGATTGATGAATTTGCACAGCACTGCATTCTATAAGGCAGAAGTTCAGTCAAGACTTGACTTCAACTTCTTACCAGGATGGACGTAGCACCAAAATCAGCACAAATACTAGATCAGTCATTTCACTAGTTCACATAGTCAACACATAGGGGTATGGGCAGTATTATTGCTATGATGCTTAACTGACTGTGAATTATGACATGCAGCACTAGAACTAGAGAACCAAACAGATGGGAAATTGACGTTCTTAGATTACAAAACAGAGCTACCATGTTTTAGTGTAAAATACAGATATGACGGTATTTCTATTCTTAGTCATCAAAATAATGAACATTTAGGTTTCCAATCTGCTATATAGGCAAAATCACATTCTTTCACAATTACGTTAAACCACTACATAATTACCGTACACCGTGATATGTACTAATACCAACAAGAGTGCATCATATGTCTTATGTCTCCAAGCACGCATGCCAAACATTTTTATTGCTAACATCCCAAACAAATCAAAACCAAACATTCGGAGAACCATGCTATCAGAATGTCACAGCATGAAAAATGCTTTAACCAATGTTGCATGCAAAGCTCCTTATATTAACACATTCAAATGGAAAGAGGATCATGAAGCCATACCTTAAAAATCTGAAGAGCATCAAGAGTTTTGTTTTTACTATTTGCTTTAATGTCCCATAAGCAAATTTGAGCATCATCAGATCCACTCAGCAAATGGCCCTCTTTAAAGATACTCCATGACAAGCCATATCCTTCAGAGTTGTGTCCCTTTAGCCGTAAATCAGGATTGCATGCACCATCCAGTGGAGGCTTTGATGGGTGCTTGCTATAATCGAAGACATACACTTCTGCACTGACTGTCTTGGTAGCAATTATAAATGAATTTTGGGGCATATAGCGAGCTCGGTTAACCTCTCCATCATGATTTATCTGTTGAACTATTTGCACCTACAAAGAGGAGAAAATATATGTGACAACTGTGAGATTTTGCCAATGGCAAAAACAAGATAAAGAGTCAGAACACACTGAATATTATTGATATGCACTGAAGACCTCTTCACCAAAATAGGCCCCAGGTGTAACTATTTTTCTAACAATAGCATCATGTGGACAAGCCATGAATCTAACATATTTGAAGGTCAGCATCACTTGATGGATTTGCCCCCAACCGCTGCAATTTACAAAATCTTCAATGCTATCTAGTGAGTTTTGTATCCTCAGATTCCTCTAATTCCTGTAATGCAGATACAAACAATAATAACCACTGAATTATTGATTAAACAGACACAACTTTAAGGGACATCCAAATATTGGTGCATGTGTAAAAAAGACACTTGAATTCAACAAAACAGTCTATTGTAACTTCCATCTACATCACAGAATTATGATAATCTGATACACAAGTGCACATCAAAAGCAATACTACTGTTGATGAGCTACAGAATGATCGAATATCAATTGGTTATAATCTTTTTGGTAGCGATGGGCAGTGAGCACTCATACTATTAAGCAAAACAAAAAAGGAATTGCAATAACAGATGCAGCACCAAAAAACACCAATCTCTCAGTCGCACAAAAATCCATGTAGCAGCTTTTGATTGCAGAAACTGGGCTAAGGTACATAATGCAATGTCAGATATGACCTGCTTAAAGCACTAGGTCAATTCAATGGTACAGAGGTAACACCACATAGCAAAGCAACTAACAAAATGTTCTCATATATGCAAAAGAGGGACTAAATATGAAATAGATAGCAAGTTAACCACTATATTGGTATGGCAACAAAATTGAAACGACCCGCACAATTACCAGGAGGTAATTATGCTAGTCAACGGTTTATTATTCGTTTTTTTTTCTCGAACGCGTAGAAGAATTGCACATCATTATATTAAGAAGAAGAAAAGGAGTCTAAGGAGACTCGTACAAAAACCCCACCCAGCAGGCGAGGTTAAAATTACAAGATCAAAAAAATAGAGAAACAGGCACCGACCAAAAGACAAAAACAAACACAGCACCTAAGGCCATAAGGTAGTTAGGCCTTTAGCCCCCGCCAAACACCATAATTTAGCCTCATCTTTAATGTCTTGCAAGACGTTACTGACATTGGGTGAGGTGCCGTCAAAAACACAACCATCCTATGCTTCCAAATCCACCAAGCCACCAACATGACCAAAGAATTAAAACCCTTGCGCAGCTGTTTAAGTACTTGGTGCAACGCTTGACGCCACCACAAGGTAAATACCAAATCATCTGGACCTGGAGTTAGCTGCTGCAATCCCACCAGAGTAAGCACTGAGAACCAAACACTTCTTGTGAACACGCAAGAAGTGAGTAAGTGTTGAATGTTTTCATCTACTTGATCACACAATGGCCAGCACTCAGGGTGATCAAGACCACGCCGGGCCAAGCGGTCAGCGGTCCAGCAGCGATTAAGTGAGGCTAACCACAAGGAGAATTTGCAACGAGGAGGAGCCCAGGATCTCCAAATTTCCTTCCACGGTTCAAACTCCACAGCCCCCACAAAAAAACGGCGGTACGCTGATTTAGTTGAGAACCTTCCCGAGGAGGATAGCTTCCAGACATGCTGATCATCCACGCCAGGGGTGAGCCTCACTTGGGCGAGAATGTCCCAAAGGACAAGAAACTCCTCCAAGACTAGAGTAGGTAAAGTGCCTCTAAAATCATGAGCCCAGGCATTATCTATTAGAGCTTCTTGGACCGTCCTTCAACTGATAGTTCTCTTTGGCACATACGCACAAAGAGAGGGGGTAAGGTCCAATAAAGATTTGCCATGTAGCCATTTATCACACCAAAAGAGGGTCATGCTGCCATCTCCTACAATAGAGGTGATCGATATGGAGAACATAGCTGCTGAGTTAGGTGCACTCAGATATCGGCCCGCCCATGGCCGATCAGGTTGGGTCTTCATGAGCCATAACCACCTCATTCGCAGCGCCCATCCGAGGATTTCCAAATCAAGAATTCCCAATCCGTCAAGCTCAATTGGTCTCTTGACCCAGCCCTAAGAAACAAGGCAATGTCCTCCATTTACTTTCTTGCGACCCTTCCATAGAAAAGTTCTACGTATCTTATCAATTGCTTTAACTGCCCATTCAGGAAATTCCAGTGCAAAGAGTGGATAAATAGGAATTGACAAGAATACCGCTCGAATAAGTGTGGCTCGGCCAGCTGAGTGCATCATGGCAGCTTTCCACCCGGGCAGCTTGTCAGCAATCTTGTCAATTATCATGTAGAAGGCAGATTTGGGGAGTTTCTTGATTGACAGTGGGAGCCCAAGATATTTGCAAGGGAATTCTTGTGCTTTGCAGGGAATGGATTCTTGCACTATTTCCATGTCCTGTTGGTGGCATCGGATCGGGGTTACCGAGCACTTGCTCAAGTTGGTGATCAATCCTGACGCTTCTCCAAAAACCCGAAGAATCTCCTTGATTAGCTCAAACTCTTTCAAATAGGGTCGCAAGAAAAGAACCACATCATCAGTATAAAGCGAGACCCGCTGACTAGGTCCTCTAGAAAGAAGGGGTTGCAAAAGACCAATCTCGCTTGTCTTATTAATCAGTGAGTTAAGCACGTCCATGACCAATATGAAGAGCATCAAGGATAAGGGGTCGCCTTGCCGGAGCCCCCGCTGATGTTGAATTTGCTCTCCCGGCACACCATTTACCAATACCCGAGTTGTTGAAGACCTCAGGAGCTTGGATAAAAGGTTACACCAAATTGGACCAAAACCCAAATGGCGTAGCACTTGCAACAAGAAAGACCAAGATACCGAATCGAAGGCTTTTGAAATATCCAGCTTGAGAAAAACTCTTGGCTCCCTATGTGTATGCAGCACTTTAGCTATTTGTTGGACCAGAATAAAATTATCATGGATACATCTCCCTTGGACAAAAGCATTCTGATTTGGTGACACCATGTCCTTAAGTTTTGGAGCCAACCTATTAGCTAGGATTTTGGTGACAAGCTTTGCAAAACTATGAACCAAACTTATAGGTCTGTAGTCCTTGATTTGTAACGCTTCTGGTGTCTTTGGAAGCAAGATGATATACGCCGAGTTAAGGAGGAACAAACTGCTGACATCACCCCGTAACAGCCTGTTAAGTGCAGCCATAAGATCTACCTTCACTATACTCCAACAAGATTTGAAGAAACGCCCAGTGTATCCATCCGGACCCGGAGCCTTATCTGAAAGAAGTAATTTAATTGTTGCCCACACCTCCTCCTCCGAGAAACCTTGCTCAAGAGCTGACAAATCGTGGGCTTCTTGGTAGAAGGAATGCAGGTTCAAAGAGCAATGTCTTTGGGCCACGGCGCCAAGTAGGCTTGAGTAGAACTCAAAAACAGCCTGCTGCTTGTCTTCATGCCCGGTAACAAGCTTATCTCCCACTTTGAATTTTGCCAAGAAGTTCTTTCTCTTTCTGTACCTAGCTTGCTGATGAAAAAAGGAGGTATTTGCATCCCCCTCTTTCAACCAAACCATCCTGGAGCGTAAGCAAGCAATTGTGCGCTCTAGAGATGCTAAACCGAGTGCATGTTGTTTCAGCTGCAACCGCAACCAATCCTCCTCGCTGGATAGCATACGGACATCTTGGGCAATTTCAAGTCAGTGTATGATTTCCGTGGCACACCGGAGCTGCAACTTAACATTTCCTATTCTCTTTTGGCTCCAAGATTGTAGGTCCCTTGCCAATCTTCCCAGCTTCAGAGAAAGGATTTGCAGGGGGCAAGAGGCTACTACTGGTTTGCACTAGGAACTTTGCACCAGGAACTTTTGGTTTATTATTCGTTTTAGCTGATAGAACATCATGTTAACGAATAATAAACCCATCAAAGTGTCGCAGCTCAACAATAATTAGAGACAGAATACGATATTACAAAAATATCGCCACGCAGGGCTAAAGCTTATTACAAAGCCGTAAGGGCTTGAATATTACAATATCTAGGAATGAAAAAGGTTCTAACTATTGTCTACCTATAGTAAGCTAATATAACTACACCTTATTACAATTGGATTCCCAGGAACAATCCCGGTCGTCGCCTCCGCCTTCTAATCTTCGTGTTACGAGCCCGGAGTATTCCACCCGAGTAATACTTAAATCCATCCATGTAGTCTTCACCAGGTACTAGCAATCCTCCGGTCTGTCATGCATCTAGAGAAAGGAGATAATAGCAAGGGTGAGTACAAAAGTACTCAGCAAGCGTTATTAGTAAAATGCACTAGATGCTCTTCTACATCTCTGAGAACATACATTTAGGTTCCTGATCTCTTGTTCATTCTCAATCTCTTTCTCATTCTCAATCCTCTTCTCAGGATTATAGAAAATAAGTTTTGTTGTTAAGTTTGGAAAGAAATCCATATTATTAATTTGAAAAACTATCGAACACTCATATGAACGGCAAAAACCCCCATAAGTTTCCGTGATCTCCTTTCCCAGAGACAGGCATGAATTCATGATTTGTATAGCATTGCGCAAGCTTGTACTTTACCCATCATCATTCTGATCCTACTGGCCTATGGGTTTCCCCATTTCCTAAGATGTGGCGCCTAGATCAGAATACAGAATTTTTGTATTTATCTCCGTATATTATATCTCCACCCAGTTATTCGCAATCGACAGTCTATGCGAAGTATTACTATCACCAGACTCACCAAAAGTGACATAACTATTGGTTGGGAAGGTTTTCGGCCTTCACCCAACACTCCACTGCGTAATATATCGCCCTCGCGTAACCCTTTTGCTGATCACTAACCAGTCTCGGGTTCTTGCGAGCTGCATCCCCCTTTTGCTGATCACTAACCAGTCTCGGGTTCCTGCGATTTTGGATTACCCCTTGCTGATCACTAACCAGTCTGGGTTCATTTCCCTTAATTAATACTTACCCATGTGGAGAATATAATAACCTTGATAGTACTACTGATTCTGTCCGTCCGTAGACGAAATGTTGGTTGATACGTTTAGTACGGTCCATTCACACGGATGAAGACTAATTAACCTTATATCTTATTCCTATGCAGAAGATCCCCCACACCTGCCCTCTTTCTCCTGCCCTGGGGATCTTCCACCCACTTATTTACCGCTGAGCGGTGGCTTCTCCAAGCGCACGCTGACATTCCTTTTCTTTCTTACCACAATCATTCGATTCAAACATGATTTTCATTTTCATGCATGGAGATAATAATTTAATAGAAAATACTTTATTTTACTGAAGATACTCTGATCATATGCTCAAAAGAAAAGCTTGCCTGGATTAACCACATATTCGGATTTAAGTAAACTCAGGTGAAGTCCTCCCCATGACTCGGGTAGTTGCCTGCAATTAAATATGTCGGCCACGACTTAATTTATAGGAATATAATAAAGTGTGAGGTGTCGATGTGTTTGTGCGCCTAGGATGAGGCTTCGCTCAACTCAACTCCAATCACGGTAATCAAGATTAATTCCTATATGATACTCGTTCTTTGACATTATCATACTAGCATCGGAAGATACGATCGATCTAGGATGTATGTCTGGCGTTTTATTGAGTTCCGGCAATTTATTGCTTAAACACGATTAAATAAATGCACGTACAAATATAACGACGAATGCTACTCTTAGTTGATTTCACGTATGAAATTATGTTTATTCAGTTTTCCTAGATGCACATGCATTTATCTACCTCTCAAATACATTTTAAGTCTCTGGATTATTCTGACATATTCTTCTTTTTAGATACAGGTGCTTTTCTTGTAATTAGAATGCACATGAGTTAAATCATACATAAAAGAATTTACCTTTTAATTAAATAACCAACTAAATGATACTATGGTGTTAGATTTTATTTTAGCTCGATGTGGATTTTTTTATAACTTAAATGCTATTTAAATTGCCGCGTGCAAGTTCAAGTAATGTGCGCGATTTTAATCGTCGTTCTCTATTTTAGATCGACGAATGTTATTCTAATCGCTGTTAATGGTTTCAAAGCTTCCAATGACATTAATCTATTCCAATTATTAAGAATACTTATTAGTGGTCTTCTACAATCTACCTTTCTCACGAGTAAATGACAAATTAATATGACTTAGGTAACGCACAATTTTATATTAACCTAATTTAATTTAATTCAATTTCATTTTTATTTTTGTTTTATTTCTATCTCCTCTATTTCCTTTCTTCTTTCATTTTTCTCTCTTCTATTTTCTCCAAATGGGCCGGCCTTTGGCCCACTTACATGCCCCGGCCCCTTCTCTCTTCCTCTCCCTTTCCCTATCCGACTCCCCCCTTCTTCCTCCATTTTGCGCCGCCGCTCCCCCATGGCTCTCTCTTGCCTGCGGTGACGCGCCTCTCTCCCTCCTCCTCTCTCTCCGCACGCCTTGCTCTCCCTCATCCCTCTCTCCCGCCGCACGCCTCTCCTCCCCCCTTGCTCTAGCGCCGCCGCTTGCACCGCCTCTTCCCCTTCTTACTCCCTTTCGCCGCACATCTCTCCTCTCCCTCACGCTCCTGCCGCTTGGCTCCCAGATCGGGGGTTAGGGCCCGGATCCAGCCCTTCTAGGCCCGGTTGCTCCTCCCCCATGCTCTTCTTTGGGTGCTAATGGTTTTCTTAGGTTGCTTTTGTTTTTGGCACTGGACGACGGTTGGCCTGGAGGCATGTCGCGGTGGCTCGGCGTGGCGGAGCCCAAGGCCTCGTGCATGCCGGGGGAACGCATGGTGGTCTTCGAGGGCGCGCGCTCCGCCGCTGGTAGCATGCCGCCGACGACCCCTACTGCGGTACCCTTTTTCCCTTCTAGACCTCTACGCTCTATGTGCATACTTTTGGTTATGGTGGTCATGCCCTAAGGCTGTTATGATCTACGGGGGTTTGGTGCTGCTACGTGCTACACGGTTGATAATTTGCTAGCTATCGTGTGGCAAGATTTGCTACTGAATGGATACTTGTATTATTGGGTTTTGTGGGTTACCTTCACTGGTGAACGATTTGTGGTTCGGACGAGGCGATGGTTGACGTCGATGGTCGCTTTCTGGTTGCTTGGGTGTCAGCTGGTCCTAGCGGTGGTCTCCTCTGCCTGCGGCTTGCGGTCTTGGTGTCTTGCCCTTGGCTGGACTTCGGTTGGCTATTGCTTGTGTTGACTTGTGATGGCTGTGGTGGAACTGGATTGTGGTGGGGTTTCGAATTGGGGGTGGAAAGAAAGAAGATGAGCTTCCTCTTTCTCTCTCGGCTAGCTGCGTGTGTTTGCTTCTGTGGGCTCGTGGCTGAGGTCTATGGCGTTTGTTCTGGCACGGCTCTTTCTGGAAAGCTTGAGCTGTCCTCTGTGCCGGAGGGTTGCGCTGGCTGTGGCGTATTTTCTGGAGAGAGTCGTGCTGGCTGCTGACCCTTGCCGTGTGAGGGTTGACTGATGTTATGCTGGTTTAAGGGTTATTTGACACGTTACATTGCTACGGTGTTTGCAAGAATGAACAGATTTGCTTTACGCCGTATGACCTAATGACTGTGAGAGGTGCCGACCGGCCCCCGGACGGTCTGGAAACCTCAGTGAATGAACTGCCCTGCCTGAATTTAAATCCTAGGGCTCTGATGGTGATTCTTCGTTTAATTAATTTCTTTTGTTCGGTCTTTTCTTCGGTATCTTCCAATTACTTCTTCTCGCAATTAAAACTATGATTATTTTAGACATCAAATAGTTAGCAGTTGTTGTATGAGATGATATGCATGTAATTTATATTTTTCATCGCTCTAGGTTAATTGCAGATGTATGAAATGCATACCATGTAATCTTATGTTTAAGCTTAATGTAATACTACAACGGGCATAATTACATGTTTCAATGAGTTGTAATATTTGTATGTAACTTACTGTAAAGTTCAATTGTCATTTAATGGATGTAATTGGAAGTTGTAATTAATTGTTGTACCATAGGTTGATAACTACATATCTTTTAATTAAGTTGAATGCTTCTACTTGACGTGCAGTTGAATATTATCTCTCTTTCTAATCTATACCAATTATTTCTATCTTCATTGACGAGATCAGGAAAGTGACGTATTCGTCTAACGTTCGTCGGTTGCAAATTAGAATACACAAAAAAGTTTAATTTTCCTCGTATTTTGGATCATTAGTTACGTAATTAATCCCACTTAACGTCGTAATTCATCACTTAAGGTTAATTAAAAACGCGGGGCATTTTTAAAATCCACATAGATTCATGAAAAAAAAGAAAAATCAACATAACAATAAGAAGGTATCGATAAATGGCTGAATAGATAAACTGAGTGTTCCTAAAAGTAGCAGAAATCATAAAACAGTACCAATCTATGGAAAATCACACGCCAAGAACCAACGAAAAATGGTATGCAAGCAATTAAAGACATAATCAAACATTCCACGGGAGGTTTTCTCAAAATGGCATACAAATAATGGAAAGTAGTCATCAATTTTTTTTAGAATAGGAATATTCCTTTCCACAAAGGACAATCTCAATCCCCAAACTGTCACCATCCTAATCAGAGATCCAGATGTGCTCAAAATCCTAATTTGACAGAGCAAATTTATCTCAAATAACTATTAGCCATCTCAAAGCCCAAAGTGGGAACTATCTGAGTCAATAATCAAGAAGGCGGGCCGGGCGGGCGCCTAGGTGCCACGTAGGTGCTGGGCGGCAGGGTGCCGCCGCGCCTGGGCACATAGTCGGGGGGTCCTTCGGCTAGGCGGCTGGGCGGTCGCAGGCGGGAGTAGGCGGTCAAAGGCGGGAGCGAGGCGGTGTCAAACCAGGCGGTCACGGCGGCGGCGCGGCGGCTAGGCGGCCACCGAGGACACCTAGGCGTGGGACGGCGACATAATAAGCAGGGCGTGCGACCACAGTCCACAGAGCACGCGAAAGCCAAAAGGGAAAAGCTAGGGTTGGCGCGACATAATACCTCGTGCTCGAGGGATTCCCGATTCCCACGCGCCGACGCCATCGGTCGAACCACCGGATCCCTCCGCGGCTCCGCCTCACGTCGTTGTCGCCGAGCAACCCGAGCCTCCGCCTTCGCCGGATCCCTCCGCCTCTGGCCTCCCCCTTCGTCGGATCCCTCCGCGGCTCCGCCTCGCGTCGTCGTCGCCGAGCTTCAGCCTCCCCCTTCGCCGGACCCCAGGTAACGCACTTCTTCGGTTCTTCCCCTCCGCCTCCGGCCTCCGCGTCCCCCTCCGCGTCCCCCACTCCCCACTCCCCCTCCGTCTCCCCCACGCCAGAGCGGAGAAACCGAGAGAGGCGAGCAAAACTAGGTCCACAAAATATTGTGCAAGTAGTGACGGATAATGCTTCTAACAACATGAGAGCAAAAGAATTGTTGAAGGCCAAAAGGCCAAATATCTTTTGGAGCTCATATGCAACACACACCATAAACTTAATGCTTCAAGGAATTGGTACCATGGCAAAGTATAAAAAGACACTTGAGCAAGCAAAATCTTTGACCGTTTTTATTTATTCACATCACAAGACATTGGCTTTGATGAGGTGACACACAAAGAGGAGAGATATAATAAGGCGCGGGGTGACTAGATTTGCTTCAGCCTTTCTTACTTTGCAAAGTTTGATTGAGAAGAAGGTTGAACTAAGAGCGATGGCGCTAAGTAAGGAATGGGAAGAATCTGCTCATACTAAAAAGGGCAAAGGCATCGCGGCAACGGGGACACTCATTAGTAGGTCCTTTTGGAATGGTGTGAGCAATATGTTGAAGGTATAGCCTACTTCTAATTTTATATTTGTATATCTTCTATTGTGTGCTATTTCACTATTTGATAATGCTTGTATTTTACTCATTTACTTGAAGGTTTTTGAGCCATTGGTCAAAGTTCTCCGCATGGTTGATGGGGATGGTTCATCCATGGCCTTTCTTTATGGAGAAATTCTAGAAGCTAAGAAGCAAATCAAAGAGTCCTTGAATAATGCAGAGAGTAACTACAAGTTGATAATTGAAACAATTGATGCTAAAATGAAGGGAAGACTTGATTCTCCATTGCACATAGCGGCATACCTATTGAATCCATATTATAGTTATCGTGATCGATCAATCTTTTTGGAACAAACCATAATGGATGGCTTCATTGAATGTGTCGAAATCTTTTATCACGGTGATGAAGAAGCAATGGATCAAGTGCTCAATGTCGACTTTGACATTTTCAAGTATAAAAAGGAAACCTTTGGGAAAACTCCTGCACGACTTGGATGTCAAAAGTTTGATCTTATTCCCGGTAAAGTTGTTCTCACTTCTCAAATTTAATGAGCCAATACCTGCAAATTGTCTTTTGTCCATTACTAATATTTTTGCTTCTTATGTAGCCAATTGGTGGTCTAAGTATGGATGTTATGTTCCTCGCTTACAAAGATTGGCTATAAGAATTCTTTCATTGACCTCAAGTTCATCCGGATGTGAAAGAAACTGGAGTACTTTTGACATGGTTTGAGACTAACTCTCAAGTCCCATCTCTTATTTCACTATTCCACGTACAAACTTTTACTTTGCAACTCGTAGATACATACCAAGAAGAGAAATAAATTAGATGTTCACCGCCTCAACAATCTTGTCTATGTCCAATTCAATGCAAGACTTATGAACAAAAAAGAAAAGAGCAAATCAAAGAATATAGATGTCCTATTAGCTTCACACGCTACTTTTGCTCAAGGATGGGTTATTGAAGGTGGGGATGAGGAGGTTGACCCTGAGACGGGTCTTTCATGGAAACTCATTGAAGAAGCAAGTGGGGCTAATGAAGTCATACAACCTCGTAGGAGCACAAGAGTGAGAGAACTTCATGAGGATGATTTCGAATCCGAAAGTGAAGAGGAAGAGGAGGTGAACGAGGAACTTGAGAATGTTGAGTTTGAATCCGATCAAGATGAAGTGATTCCAACAAAAGATTACGATCAAGAGGATGAAGATTGATCATTTTATCTATGCATGCTACTTTGTTAAAGTTTCTTTAAGAATTATTTTGCTATGTAGTATGTATGGTTGAGAACTTTTGGTGTGAGATGTTATGAACTTATGATGTGAACTATGTTTATGTATGGTTGTGAACTTATTTTACACTTTTATTTCATATATGTGACTATGTTTTATACTTTTATTGTCTTGCAGTCATTTCTTATTTCTTTCATTCTTTCATACTTACATAGATGTCAAAAGACCAATAGTTGAATAAATTTATCCACATACCAAGAATCTCATGTATTGCTTAATTCTTAATGTGCAGATTTACATGAAGCATTTACATCAAGAATATACATCAAATGATGCAATATCCATCATCATCTATCAAAAGTACAACATTACAAATTATTCCAGGTAACAATTTTTCCTCCAAACATCATATATGTCTTGACATCGCCAGTAGGACTTTATACTCAAGTCAGCCGCCTAGGCCCCGCCTAGGCCCCTGCTTGCCGCCCGCCTAGCGCCTACTTGAACATTGATCTGAGTTCAATCCAATTAGCCACACTAGAATAAATCACCTAAAACTCCTCACAAAATGTCTACTCCCTATCACCTAAGCACCCCAACAATACCCAGTTACCTAGTAATCAACAAAGGAAACCAAAATTAGGTAGTGCATCAACCACAAACTAAAAACCCCATTAGTCCAGAGGTCACATCATAATAATAAGTATGAGGAAGGAATAAACATTTTCGGATCCTGCGATAAACCAGCCATTGCTAGCACTGTCAAGGTCGTAGTGCTGCACGGCCTCAACATCTTCAGAGGGTAGTTGGACTTGGGCGATTATGAGGTAATTGGGACAGTTTTAGAGGTGTGTGTGCCGAGCACCATCTTCTGCATAGATTGGTCCTGGCCAGGGGGCTTGCCGCGGTCAGGAAGCCACTCCACAGTGAGTGAAGGCCACTCTAACGCGTGGGTGATGACGAGATCATACAGGTATGGCATGTTACACTTCCAGATCTCAAAAGTCCTCCATGATCTTCTCCATCTCGTCCTTCACGTCCTCCTTCTCCTGGACCTCCTCCCGCTGAACCTTCTCCCCCTGGGAGTCCTCGTGAAACTCCTCCTGCTCCTCCTCCATTGGTCCAAGCCCAGGGACGGAGGGGGTATCTAACTTCACTCCAGCATTGGGCTTACATACCGCTGAGAGGTCGGTAGGGCCCAGTTATGATGACGTAATTGCTCTCTTTTGTGTATGTTCAGCGGCAGTAGAATTGCAGGAAAGCTACATCAAACTTAGAAGGTTGTAATCCAAGATAGAGGATGCAAGCGTTATCCTGAATGATTGGGTGTAAGGTATCTGTAGGTGGCTTTTCAAGTCCACCGTCGAATCCCACTTCCAAGCAAAATCCGAGCATAGGTATTAGGTACGAACAATCAATATCCCAAAGAACCTTATGGCTTATACCATTCTGAGAGGGGGTCAATCAGTTCTTACCAAAAAAGCAAAAAGATATAAGAGATACAAACCCAACAAAGTAAACACTTCAAACCAAGAGACCAACCAACAATAGAAAACTGTACTTGAAACATGTACAAAAAAGAAAAAAGGGGGGAAAGCAACATTGGCACCTCCATATTGGCAGTTGGGATTAACAAAAAATTCTGACAGCTATAACCCAATAATTACATAGGCAAAGTAGATAACTAGAATCTAAACTGACCAGAGTCTCCAGAGGCTTGAGCAAAACATCATCTTAATCAAGGAACAAAAAACAGGGCTTCTTCACCCATCTTTTAGTGTATCTGGGAGATTTATCTACTAAGAGCAGTTATATAAACTGTTATAACTGTATAAGCAAAAACATAAGTTTCATAAAGCTGAAAATTCTTCAAGAAAAAAGGTGTGGATCGCACATTGTTGCTTCAGCCTTCAGTTGTTGTTATCAAAAAGAGAAACCAAAGGATTCTTAGATATACTTCCCATCATTAACATGCCGAATTAAGGTGCTAAACCAACAAAGATGAAGCACTTTCAAGGCCAGATTTAGGCCCATCGTGTACACATTGCCATGTGAGATTCCTAGGCACAACAGAAGCAATTACCAATTACCAAATGGAGCTACCTTCCCCATCATGCTTCAAATTTATACGAAATGTTGTACAGATCAACCACAGTATCGTACCACATTTAAATAAAACCTCTATCTCCATCAAACAGGTCAGACAACCTCATCAGAAACACCTGCTATGGGCATCAGCATGTAAAATTCAACGAAATAGTCTACTCCATCTGCGCTACCAACTAAACCGCAACCACCAAACTAACAGAGCAAACAATGGAAAGTACCTCGACACAGCCCACTTTCCTCCTCCGAAACGTCCTGCTCTAATAAATAAGCCAACACAATAATTAACACTACAAAAATGAACCCGCCAAACCCTTAAACCCCCTCGGAGTACACCGCAATACCCCCAACAGCTCCACTATCCGGAATATCTAGAATCCATAATTCGACAGAACAAACCCGCCTGTAATCACACAACGTAGCAAGTATCCTAACCCCAAACCCCACCTAGTCACAATGGAACAAATCAAGATAAATCCCGTCTCTACTCACAAAATTTCCACTCCCCACCATCACATAGACAGCCAAAACACCACCCGATTACCAAGCAATCAGCACCACCCGATTACCAAGCAATCAGCACGGAAACCCTAGCCCCCAGGAACAAGCAGATCAAGACGAAATTAAATGCCACAAGCCCACAACACATCACAGCATAGCACAACAGCAACGACGATTAGTCCTATATGTGTGAGAGAGGGAGAGACTTAAGGGAGAGGGCGGGTGCGGAATATTATACCTTGCCGGATGCGGCGCCGAAGCCTCCGATGTCGGCGTGGTCGTCGTCGTAGTGGCGCGCGTCGGCCTCCGCGTCGTCAAGGGGGAGCTGGACCTGGGCGAGCATGAGGTAGTTGGGCTCGTTGTCGGAGGTGTGCGTCCCGAGCACCATCTTCTGCACGGAGTGGTCCTTGTCCGGGGGCTCGGCGCGGTCGGCGAGCCATTGCACGGTGAGCGACGGCCACTCGAGCGCGTGGGTGATGACGAGGTCGTAGAGGAACGGCGTGTTCTTCTTCCAGATCTTGTACTCCTCGTTGATCAGCCGCTCCTCCACCTCGGTGCGGACCTCCTCCTCCTCCGCGGCGGCGCCAGCCTTCGGCATCGTCGCCTCCTTCCCCTCCTAGGTTAGGGGTTGGGGGGGTGTTGGATTGGAGACAGGGTGAAATGGCGGGAGGCGGGGTTTTCGGGACATAGGTGGCTTTCCTCCGACAAACAAACAAACGGGAGTTTTTACATCGCTTTCTCGAAGAGATTTAACGAGCAATCTTTTTAAAATAATTTATTAATGTTTGATTTATTTATATAAATATTCATATTAAGATAAAAAGTTACTAATCACAGCCAAATATCATCAGAAGTAGGTGTCAAAGCGAAGGGGTTTATTGGTCGGGTTGTCGCGCGAAGTTGGGCCTCGCCGCTTAACGGGAGGCCCAGGGCCGGCTTCTCTGCCGCGTGGGGCCTACCTGTCGGTGGGAGGATACGGTGAGGTGGTGTGGATGGATTACTGGATAGTGAGTACAGTTGCAGGGGAGCGATAAACTCTGGCCCGTTCCGTATATTGGTGGCTCTGGCATTTTGTCACAATACATGCCGGAGGGCATCCAATGGCAATTGCCTTGTGGGCCTTCAATGTCAGAAGTAAGAAGGTGAGGCCATGCATGTACGTATGTATCACGTTATCAGCCCTAGTTGTCAGGGTGTTCTAATGCTTCTATGCATGTCCCTCCTCTTCTGTGCCCAGTCCTAAATTCCCATTGTTTTCTGCCGATGTTGTGCCAATAGAGCTTATAGACAATAGTAACAAATTTATGGAAAATCCAACCAAAATCCATCAGCTACAATCCAGCAAATTTATAGACACGTGCGCAGAAAAAAAGAACAGAGAGATTGATCTACTAAGCCCAGTTACATACATGGTTACAACTGTACGTGCAAAAGCACACAAAAGCATAGGTTGCTCCGAGCTGGGATTTTCTGCAACAAAAGGTGAGGATAGAACTTTGTTGCTTCACTTCTCGAGAAAAGCAACCATATGACTCTTCGCTGCAGATCTCGCCGCTTATATATGTCAAATCTAGGTGCTAAACCGACTAATCCAGTGGACTTTCAAGGTCTAGTCTTTGGTCCATGTTCTTTGCCATCACGCCATCAGGGAAAGCATCCGGATAGGTTGCTGCCAGCCTCGACTTCATGCTTCTACAATAAAAGAGTAAGAAGAAAGTTTGCTGAGCGGGAAAACTATTGTACAAGTACAGTTCGAATGCACAATTGGGGATAAGAGGAACGTATAGCACATAGACACAACAGCACTGGAAACTAGTAAAAGGGAGATTAAAAACAACAGTTGATACTTCAGAAAAATGGCACACAGAAAGGTACCTCAGCTTCATGAAAACATGGTCAAGATCAGCCTTCATGGACTTGAGAAGGCAAGTTTTACTAGCAAAGTCACTAGACACCTCAGCAAGCATTGTTCGGAGTACTCGTTAAAATGTGTGAGAACTGCATTACTGTCTTACAATCGCCCCAGTCTGCGAAGTAATGGAAAATCACAATATGGATGATCCTTAGTGGCAAATGAAAAGGAAGACAACAATTCCTGCAACTTCTACTGCCAAACAATAGATATGCATCACTTAAGCATCTAGCATTGCTCCTATGTCTGACAACGTGGTGCATGTCAATCTACATGTTTTCTTGGCTAAATTGCTCTCAGCAGAAGAGTGAGAAGCATTTTCTCCAATAAAGGAAATAAATGTGTCATTCTAAGAAACATTACTATATAATGGTAAGAATCTTTGCAGAAACAGGACAAATCTGTTGGTTTTCCTTGTAGCATGGACTAACCAAGATTGCCAGCATTTGTTGCACAAAAGGCATAGCACTGACTAAACATTAGCTCAGTCTAAATTAAAGCATGGCTCAAGGAAAGGGAAAACTGCAACACATCACAAGTATATGGCAAAGAATGGAGAACATTTATGCTTCAGTTCTTCTAGTATTATCCGCAATATCCATTTACAGAACAGGTCAGACATAAAAACACTCCATACGGTTTGCTATTAGCCTGTTACATTAATCACAAACATTTAATGTAGCAATATCTCGAGTTAGTTGATGATCAGTGAGTCAGTGACCCCCAGAAACCATGTTCTACTTAGATGATGACAACGAAGCAAGATTATGAACTTAAACCCCTAGAACTTCTGGACCAGCGGTTGTGTTGAATAAAATTCATACTGAATATAGTCAGTTACCCACCAATCCCATTAACAAGTACGGAGACAGCTAATCATAGAGCTAATATCAAGGAAATCAGATCAAGAACAAGCATTGCACAGGAAAGAATGAATTGGATCACTCAATCTTCTTCATGCTTAAATGCAGAATATAATTGTGCACCCAGAATTAGCAATAGCTGAGTAGTGGGTACATATACTGGTAGAAGATGTAGTTTCCAAAAGTAGAAAGCGAGAAGATGTAGTTTCCAAAAGTAGAAAGCGATCCTACTTTGCGGAAGGAAAGTAGGAGCTTTATTTCTTCCATTGTAAGAGGAAAAGGTGGTCCATGTGTTAGTTATGTACATAGAAAAGGTGGTCCATGCATTAGTTATGTACATACTAGAATTGCTGCAATTAATAACAAGGTTTAGAAAGTACCACCACCCTATGTCTTTTGGACTCCCGGACTGGTTGAGCCAATAGGTTGCAGTGACTGGTTGAGATAATAGGGTACCGTACATTGCTGAGTGCTGGGTACCAATATACAGAAAATATTGAAAAACAATATTTGACACACCTACAAATCCGACTACTCAAAGTTTTAATAAGCTACAACCACGTCAAATTATATTCAGTCCTCAAACAAAATTTATAAACCACTTGGCCTTCTCTAGAAGTATAATAACATAATTTTTAATACATACTTAATTTTTTAAAAAAAATAAACAGTAAATATTCCAAGTGTATTTTAGGGTGACTAGAATCTCAGAAAATCTTTACAGGTTGTATGAACTATTGTTTTAGAATCAAGGCTCCAAGTATGGGTAAAGTGAATGCAGACATGCCAGTGCAAGACGACACATAAGACATAACAACAAGCACCACAAGGGCTGAGAGAGGAAAGTGATACCCTAAAGTGCAAGATTACCAGTTGGGTTGCTCCTTAATAGTAATAGCACCAAAAGTTACAGCCAATATTCAAGAAGGCGCTAGGTGGGTGGCAAGCTAGGGCCTAGAGCCTAGGCGGGGCCTAGACGTCCAACTTGGCCAAGGGGGACAGTGGGTGGCGGCAAGACAGTCATATATATATTTGATGTTTAGAGGGCAGAGGGGAGGGGAGGCAGTACCCTGCAGTGGGGAGGATGTAGCGGCGCTATGGCGGAGTTGCAGGTGGGGGTGGCAGTTCTGGCGGAAGGGAGCTCAATTCAGTGGCGGGGGTGGTGGATTCCACCAGCAGCGAGCCGGAGGAGGCAGCAGAGGTGTGGAGGTCCCATGTGGAAACCCAATCCCTCCCTTGCGGCGCGTCAACAAGGCCAAATGGGTAAGCTCTCCACTTAATCCCCCCTCCTCTGGCCTTGCTCGCCGCTTCGCCCACCTAGGTGCCCAATCCGCCACCGCGCCCACCTAGGAGGCAGCCTAGACCACCTTGGCAGCTCCCCTCCTAGGCACTCGACTTAGGGCCAAGGCGCAGCAGCAGGTTCCCACCCAGCGCCTAGGCGAGGTCTAGGCAGCCGCCCAGCCCATCTTCTTGAACATTGGTTACAGCACCTACTTGTCCACCAAATTTTTGTTCCTGAACCGGTTCAGGGGCAACAGGGCAGGGAAGTGAGGGTATATGGGTGTTTACGATGCAAAGAGAGAGATAATTCAACTGCTAGGAGGCAATAAACAGTGGAACAGTCAAAATTGGCATGTGGCAAAGGGGTGCCACCAATATTATTATCTTAAATATGACAGAGGAGATCATGGTGTGTTCATATATAATAGTACTAGATAATTTATACAAAACTTAGAAATGCCTTGATATTTGACGGCACATCACTAACAGCAAACATTTAGCTTAATACTGTAAGCCCTTGCCACGCATCAGTTAGACAGTCATCACTAACAAATAGCCAATTAAGAGCTGATAGGATAATCTTACTTCCAAATAAACATGGCTACAAAAATGAAGGGCTACTGACAGACTTGACAACCTCCAAAAAAATCTGTAGAAGATCCGGTTACTACTTCAATAAGCTGACCTAAACAAGTACAAAAAGATCACCAAAGCACATAATTATCTCGTGACACAAATGATGCAGCTTGCAAAAATTTTAGTGACTCTAGTGATCAAGTTTGCCTGTTTATTGTTAAGGGTATTAAAGATATAATAAAATTATTTCAGTTGTTTCCTTATATGCCTGAGTTTTCTTATCTGTATATAGCATATTCCCCTGTAATATCCCCTTGTACTCCCTATATGTATTGCCCATTGAGCCTGTTCAGTACACATATAATATTCATAACATGGTACCAGAGCTAGAGCTCTGACCTTGTTCTTTCGCTGTCTTCGACGCTGCCCTGGATGCCGCCATCGCCGTTAAGGCCGCCGCTGCTGCCCAAGCTGCCACCACTACCCAGGCTGCCGTCTAGTTAAGGCCACCATCGCTGCAGCTGTCGAAGGCTGCCGCCGATCGGGTCACCTCGTGCAGATTGCCGAGACGCCCGGCCGCCTCCGATCCGGTCTCCCGCTCGGCGCCGCCTCCTGTACGGTGCAATCTCTCCACCAGCCGCCCGTCTGTCGGCCGCTGCCCGCCACCGCCGTCCATCGGCCGACCGCTCGCCCGTCGCCGGGGTGGCCACCAATCGCTGTGCGTGGTGAGGTGATCTCTCCACCGGCCGGCCGGCCGCCGACCACCGCCCGCTCGCCGCCATCCACCAGCCGCCTGCCCGCCGCCCGCTCGCCATAACATGGTATCAGAGCCGCCGCCCGAGACAGACAAACAGTGTGTGAATTCGCTTTGCATTACTAGAACATGACCTACCAAGGCTTAAGCATCATTATTTACACATGTATGACTTTGAAGTGCATACATCAATGCATGTAGAATTGTGATTAGCACCCAGAAAAATCCTGGCGCCATCTGATCAAATTTGTCGACACAGCCCTCCAAACTTTCAGTTTTTCCATCCAAGGAATAAGCTGAATTCACGTCAACACAGCACATCAAACCATCAATCCGCTCCTGGACACTCTTGATGGGATCAATAAGAAGTGTCCCTAAGCCCCTAACCCTAACCCTAAACCAAACCAACTTGCAAGCTCTCACCCACCATTGATGCATGCAAGTACAAGCAACGAATCCAACCAATAAGCCGGCTAAATTTTCATCAGAGAACACGAAGATTGCCAAATTCAGCATATTAAGGGTAGGTACTAGAGACAGGAGCGCTCATCTACCACACGACTAAATCGAACTGAAAAATAAAACTATGCGTGAAGGGATCGGGGGAAGGAGGAAGGAAGGGAGCGGGAAACCACATGAGGTGCTGCGCCTGCCTGATGGAGCGCACGTCGTCGCCGTCGACCAGTGACCTGAACTGCGCCGCCACCTCCGCGGCCGCCGTGGCGGTCTCCGGCGAAGCCACCGGCGGCGATTTCTCCAAAGCTCACCTCCCTCTCCCTCTCTCCCGTCCTCCGGGCTCCAGTCCAGAGCTGTGCGGTCTCTGTCTGAGGTGCTGGGCATGTAGTTGCGGTACAGGTGATGGGCCTAATGACCCGTAAAGTAGTGGGCTTGCGGTGTGGTTCTTTCGGATTTGTGAAGAGGGTAAAATGCTTGGGCCCAATAGGCCACAAATAAGCTGGTACCTGTAGCAATCGATATAACAATGAGCTTTTTTAAGATGGAATTATTGATCATATATCCTCCACTTAGATGAAAATTGAAGATTTACCCTCATGGCCTACGTGTCAGTGACCTATGATGACCCCACATATCATTGAATGGAGAGGATAAATCCTTAATTTCCCAACTAAAAGGAGGGTATATGATCTAAACCCCTTTTAAGATCCAGCGAATAGGAGACTGCACAGCTCATCCTAATCCCACGTCCATGTCCTCTCTCGACCGACTGCATCCCCGTCGATCGCCATTGCGCCATCCCTTGCTCGCATCCCTTCTTCCACACCATTTGCCTGGGTTCATTAGGCCGTGGGACTTGATTTTTCTTTTTTTTTTGTGGCCACGGGATAGGAGACTGGACGCAAGAGGCGAGGGCGTTGCCGGCCTCTCGACTGGTGGTGGGTGATGGTGGAGGTCGGTAGCATGAAATCCTAGATATTAACCTTTTACTATCAAACACAAATCGTTCAAGCCAATACACTGCAATTGACATTGCGTAGACCCTGATCGCCCGGCTTTCAATCTCGGAAACAAACCTTACCTATCGGTTCTTCTGGGTTATGATGTATTCGAGATCAGAATTGATACTATCATGTACTTGTTCCAATCTGTCATACCATTTTTGTTTATTATCTGTCCAAATGTATTCCACATCAGACCAAATATCATGTACTTGTTGCTTCAGTTGAATGCTACGAGGACCTGTTGAATGCTTAAATAAATGTTTGATTTTCATTGTCTGAGGGCGCATGAATTTGTTATGCATGTTCAGGTCAGACATGTTAATATTGCAATGTTATGATTTTTTTCCTCTATGGTTGTCGGTGATGATTCTGTAGCATTCTAGTAGCTATCAACAGCCGTAGCTAGCTAGCAATCGGTAGAACCATGTCCATTTTGCTACTACCAACATCTGGTACTGTAGCAAGCATCAACGGTTACATCATTTACATTTTGGATGCAATTCACTCTGCAACCGACAACATTCAGACTTTGTCATATAAATTAAAATATACCATTCTCAACTATAATGAGTTTGTCTTGCTCAAGAAAAATGTGTATACTATAGGAGTTTAGATGAATTGTTCTGAAATTTCAGTTCTTTTTTGCATATATTTAACTTGGAAAAGAGCCCATGCAAGCATGCACAGTCATGAACAAAATACTGGCATCCAAATTTTCACAATTGTCCGCAAGTAATACAACCATATATAGGGGGTGTTCTTTGCGGCTTCTGCAAGCGGCTTTTGACTTTTGCTACAGTAACTAACTTTTAAACGGAGCATTTTTTTAAGATGAGGTCTACAAGTTAATTATAGTACACGTTAAAAAACTAATATCTGTATCATCAAAAATCGCAAGCGAGTATCTCTCTTTCCGCAATCTCTGTCGCAAACAGCCAAAAAGCCATCAGCCGCAGCCAAAAGCCATCAGCCGCAGCCACAAAGAACAGGCCCATAGTCATGAGAACAAAAGTGGGAAAATCATACTCTACTGGTTGAACAGAAGTCTCACAACCAGATTTTGTCAATCATTAACTAATACAAGCACGTTTCCCTCAAACACAGTGTTAAGAAGATAAGTACAAAATCAAGTCAAAATGTTAAATGCTGCTTCTTAGGTTCCTCCTTATCACCAAGAAGATCCACCTGAGGTTCAACACAAAGATAAGTATATCTTTTTTGCGTTGAATCCTTTTGGTCATGGAGCAACTAGCACCGAGCTTTTTTCCCCTCCGAAGAGAGACTATAGAGCTTATCAATTTTGTCAATTGTTCATCCAAGTCTCTCAATCTGCACAATGATCATAAATAAAACAGTAATTTCGATGCTATAAGGCGATGGGAAGATAACCTTAAAATTGCTGTAGAACTGACATTACCTGCAAACATGTAGTTCGGTAATGTGAGAGAAACAGATAACAGCTTCAATACCCATGAATAGTTTCTGGAAATTAGTGAATGGAACCGGCGAACTCTAAGGGGGTGATCGGAATAGCGATGGCTTTTGGCTTTTGACTGAAAAAACATCAGAGTGGTGAAAAACATCAGTAGTGAGTTAGTGGATAGTGTAGTGAATAGTGAAAAAAAAGCTGAAACTAGAAGCTGAAGTCGAAAAAAACCGAAACGATCAGGGCATCTTACGTAAAATATATATATGATAACTCTAAAGTACCAATTATTTTGTGCTAATTAAGGGACTAATGGCACGTATTTACTTGGATCATTCAACTAAATTCCAACCACGTGCATCAAATTTCACAAAAGAAGGTAGGAACAACCGAACAAGTAGCTGCATACTCTACAGTTACAAGTATCTAAGGCCCAATTCTTATAGAACATTTCAAAAATGAAACAGGTAGCAAAGGATGCCGCATCACACTCAAACTCATGGTGCAAGATCGCCGCACTCTGCTGTCCTCGCTCCATGGACGAGCCTGCACCCGCCTTCCGCCTAGGGTGCAGATGGGCCAAGCCTAGGAGCAGACACGGGTGCTGGGTTCCGCCACCGTTGATCGAAGACTCTTTTTTTCCTTGATAGGGAAGATCTAGATTTTCACGGGCAAGCTATTCAGAGGATCGATCTGTGTGAGTGCGAGTGTGTGTGTGCCGTAGACTTGTCAGGTTCAGTTCGAGGTTAGGTTTTGTAGCAAAATTACCATCTTATGCTTGAAGCGTCGGTGCCTCCACCTCCTAGTTGGGGACGGATAGAGCAGTACCATCAAGTACCACATGATTCTCGCCGTTAGATCGAAGTGCTTTTGGACGGCTGTGGTATCTCTCAAGGAGGGAAAAAAAACTCTATAATATTAGTCCATTAGAATCTTGATTTTAGAGAAAGTCAAAAACTCTATCAATCACATACATTCACGTAGGGTGAATTCTTTTCGAGTGTAGCTTATAGCTTATGGTGCTAGCGCTGGCGTTTTATACGAACGTACTGAATACTGATAACTTGCTTTAAAAAAGCTGTCTCGATAAATAACTTTGAAAAAGCTATAGAGAATCATATATGTTTATTCAGAAAAATTATAAGTCATAAGCTGAAAAGAAATGACCTTACATAGGCCCCGTTCGCTTCAGTTTTTTTTCAGTTTCAGCTTCTAGATTCAGCTTTTTTTCACTATTCAGTAATTCGTCTCTTTCTGAATTTTTTTAGATTTTTTGGACTTTTTGCATTTTTATTTTTTTTCCCGTATTCCTTTGCATTGTCCGTGATGGGCTAATATATTTTTTCTATTTTTACATTTTTTTAAATTTAATTATGCTCAAAAAGCTAAATCAGCTACAGTAAAAAAACCAATTACAGTAAAATTTCAATCAAAAGCCAGAAGCCATCGCTAAAAAGATCACCCCCATAGACACGCTGAGGTTTCAAAGGATTCCTGTGGAAACTACTCTGATTCATGCAGCTACGGGATCCATCTGAGATCCCTGGACGCATTGAAACAAGCCTTTTAAAATCTCTGGTATCGTATTACCAAAGTAGCTCTGGTGCCCTGTTTGGATGTGGGAATTTCCTTCCATTTATATATTCCTTCCATTTATATAAAGAGTCGGACAGTTTTCTTGTAAAATCCATACAGAAACTACGCAAAATTTCTGTAGTTTAATCAGGGGCTATACGCAGAGGATGAGACGAAGCATGCAGAGCATTCGGTTTCCCCCCATGGAAGGTAGCTGCACGGCCGCCGGCCGGGCGTGCCGCGGTGGTGAGGGACGGGTCAAATCCCACTCCCAACAAAAAGCATCCTGCCACTCGCCGCTGGCCTCTCCGATCGCATCAGAGTTTAAACTTTAAAGCCTGCAACAAGGCCTAGCCCAGCGCAGCCTTGAAGCAAGCTAGCCAGCACTAGTACCGCATGTACGCACGTACGTTGCTTGTAGGATGATAGCCAGTGTGCCATCATAGCCTGCGCGCGTGCGTCGTCGTCCATAGCGATAGGCTTGGACTCGTCGCCATTTACGCCCCGCCGCGCGACACTCACTGACCCTGCACCCCGTCCAGTTCGCTAGCAAACAGTAGGCCCAGCCAACGTGTTGCCATTTGGTTCAAGGGGTGTTCGGTTCGTCAGCCGCGTGCGAGATCGCACAGAGCCCCGGGAAAAGGGGACGGGCATACGACGACAAGATTGTATAAAAATCCACTGCCCCGTCGCGAACAGCGAGGCCACCTCGGTCTGTCCCCCGTATGCTGCCAACTTGATCGGATGTCACTCGCCGCTCGTGCTACTCCCAAGACCAGCGGCACGACATGCACGCGTATGGGTCATTGAATGTACATCTTGCGAGGAGCAGCCGAGGGAGATGGGAGTTGTCGCAAATGAGAGAGACAGGAGAGAGTAGACTGCCGACGCAGAGGTAGCAGGCTAGCAGCAGCAGTAAAAGGTGGCCGGCAGCCTGCAGACAAAACGGATGGAGCGGTAAAAAGACAGAGAGAGAGAGAAACGCAGTCCTTGACAAGACACACGGGGGAACAAGAACAGTCGTCTACGAGCGTCGCGCTGTGCGAGATTTTTATGTCTTTTGCTAGAATTTCGACACGAATTTTACTAGAATTTCGACCGGGATTTTTATGTCTTTTGCTAGAATTTCGGAGAAGACAACGCATCTCCTTGGAAGATCGGAAGAACGTTCCAGACGGGGCCCTCCTTGTGTGCCTCGCGTGAGAGGAACACCAAGTCAAACCAGTTCAACTCGCTGCGGTCATCGCGTCGCAGGGCACGATACTCGCGGATCGGCGCTTCTGACGACGGGACCCCCAGCGAATTGGTCCACGCCATTGCCCTGTGCCAACCTGCTTGTACGTATACGATTTGTCGTGGGTTGCCAGCTCGCTCGTGGGACACATGCATACATCACGAGACGCTCGCCTGTACGTCTTCCTTTCCTTAACCTTTTGATCTCCTCACGACGCCCCGAAACCAAACCACAAAGCAAACCAGCTCAGATCGGTTGGGATGCAAGCCGCCGCGGGTGGTCGCTGCCGCGACATTGTTGGCCGGCCAACGAGGTCGGCCGCCACATCGCGTTTCAGACCAGTAACCCCTAATGGCCAAAGCATGCAAGCAATCAGGCAGCAAAGCTGGGGACCCAAGGAGTGTACGTACGCACAGAGTACCCGTAGATCGACAGGCAAACCATGGTCCATCATATAGATTGGTAGACAGCACTACCAGTTTGCTCCACAGGGTGATAAAAACTGGATAGGGGTTCTTGATCTGTGCCAAGACACGGCAAAAGCGACAGAGTACCGGTACATAAGTCTCTAAGACAAGACAGCTGTGAATACTAGGGTGACGACTACTGGGTGTCTCACACGAAGGACCAGTTCACAAACATGAAGGCGAGGCAGTGCGGAGTGTCGTCGTTGCTCAGGACCTTCCATGCCACCGCCCGCTCGAACGACACAGGCCGCCCCATGCTCGACTCGCAGACGCCACCAGGGAGGTATGCGAAACCCTGGTGAGGAAGAGTTCCGTATTGTTATTACCATCACAAACGGCTGGCATGAACTGGACCTAGGAGGTCGCCATTAAGAACGGTGGTGGCCACGTACCTGCTGCATAATCTTGGGGAACTCAGAGCACAGCGCCTTCCGGCCATCATCGTCAAGGATCTTCTCAAGTGAAATGTCCTGGAGAGCAATCAGCGTTGTCTCCAGCATGTCGAGGCCGGCTTGATTGGCAAAGGTGAATACAGGAGCAGCCTACGATTGTAGTTGCACAAAATTTTCATTAGGCCCAGGAAACACCAATGCAAGTATGGATGACAGCATAAGCAAGCACACTACTGACCTTCAGGGAACAGCACATGATTGAATCTGAGTGTTGCCACAGTGCTTTCAAGGAAGAATCCGTGCCTTGGGAGTCTGTGTGAAGGAGTTCCGCTCCAATATGAAACCTGAAAATTTAAATGTGACCAAATTACTACATTGCAAAACTGAAACAAAGCAATCCTACTAACATCGATTAAACTGATGAATGAATTAATGCTTTCACATATCGAAATGCGCTATTCCACAATTAGCACGGTTGTGCTAGTAAGACAAACGAAGAAATGCCAACCAGAACAAAGATAGCATTACTTGTAGCTCCTGCCAATCCACCTTGCAAGTGTATGAGCTTCAGGAGATCCTGGAGGGTTCTTCATTTCAATCTGTCCACCAAGACGGGAAGGAGCTATTGCCATGGCCACTCTCTGCACCGATGCCACCACAGTTCTGACATACTGCCTGGCCATTGCTGCAACACTTTCTCGAAGGTGATTTTCGTATGAAAACTGGAAAGCAATGGTCAGGACGGATCTTGTGTTGCAGGTGCTGGATGTATCATTGGAAGCACGTGTAGTCCCACCAGATCCAACCTCAAGAGTAGATGCTAGGTCAAGTGTACGTGTTACAGATGGTGCATCCTGCAGCTCAGTGCATAATACCAAGACATTGTTAGTTTAGACAATGCGAAAGACCAATGCTACCAGAGCAAAAGCAACTACACTAACCGTCTTCGCATCCAGTGGTATCACACGGAAGCCTGAGGGTAGCAGTGGTGCATCATCAGCGAAAGATTCATCAATGGGTGCAAAGACAAGCTGTGCACATGCACCTGCAGCATTCTCATCAACGCCGCTGCATAACTGCCATAGAAGATACTATGTTGTCAGGCCAGTGCAACAAATAAAATGAAAAATGTGCAAACTAATGCTGTCTTAAAACATACCTGCAGAAGATACATATCTCTTGATAGAACAACTTCATCATGGCAGAGACTGTGTCCCTCGAGCCTAATAACCTCTAAGAACTGCAATTTAAAAAGTTAATTTGATGAACAAAGATTGGTCGATAATTAGTACAAGGCAATTATAAGAACTTAAGCTAGCTTGAATTACCTCTTCGTGCTCTAAGGTGTGTGCAAGTGGCAATATAACCTGGTTGCCCATAAACCCACTAGCTCGTAGACCAGGAACTGCATATGGACTAGCCCTCAAAGCAGCAGCAGAATAAGCATCGATGCCAGGATCAGCCCATTCGGAGCGGTGCTCCCTCAGAAATCGCACTAGTAGAGCCGGTGGTACATTCTACATCATGAATGAAAACAAGTTCACCCAGTCTTAATTATGGTCAGGTCACATAAAAATCAACAATTCGTCTAGTTATGTTTAATAAAAACCTAGATGGCTTATGAGTAAAAACCTGTAGCAGCATTGATGCCTTTGCACATAAGATGCCACCTCCGATCACAGAAAACAGCTGGGAGGAGTTGACATGAGATCCAACAAGTTTGTTTGGAGACGTGTTGATAGCAATTGTGACATCCTCAGCGCCGTCGCTGCTCATCAGTGACCAACCATCATCCAGAAATCCATTAACAGCGTCATTAAAGCCTCTGCAAATTATGTAGAGGACTTTAGTCATGGCATGCACTAGGACTTAATACAAATTACAGCACTGTGAATATATGTTGGAACAGAGGAGCATTGCTACAAACCTGCTCAGCCTCTGACTAAATGTTCTAAGAACTGCTGGCTGGTGTCCCCCTCCATAGGGCATTTCCCCACTTGATTCATGTGCAATTTGCCTAATGTGACGCAGTGCCTGTAAAAAATGAATCAGCACTTGTCACTCTTTTGTCATTAATATATTAGCGGCACAAGAACAATCGAATGCTTAGTGCCAATGAAATCTTAAGGCAAATGAAATGGTAAAACATACCGCAATAGTCATCTTCTGTGCAAGAATCTTTGGAGATTCATAAAGTGGTCTAAGGACCTCAGGCACACTCCAAGCCTGCAATAAGGCAGGATTGCTAAGATGCATGTACAAAAATATGCAAGTTTACAAATTTGATCAACTATCCAAAAAGGGAGTGGAAAATACTGCTTATGCTTACATCCAAATCAACATGATCCACAATGTGAATCATGGAACCGCCCCCCTCACAAGGGCGGATTAAATAGCCACTAGGAAGCACCTCGGCTCTGACAAAATTTGGTGTGTTAGGTCCTGATGGACCGCCAGTGGATTGAGTCAATGATCTCTCACAGATCTACAGAACAAAGCAGTGAACAATAGTTACCAACTGTGAGCACAAACAATATCCAGAGAAGGCAATCAAGTCCCATTTAATAGAACACTGCAAATAATACAGTGGAAAGTCACAAGAAAGCTGTTTGATCCAAACAGAACAAGATCAACAGAAAAATTGACAACAGAACCAACATAAATGACAGCATCATAACAAGAAAACAAAAGAAGCAATACCACAAGACTGCCATCTTCAAGACCACTGGTGTAACGGAGTGTCCAAAAGTCACGCGGTGCCGCCAAAGTTGTTGGTGCATAAGTCTAAAGAATCGGAAGAAAGTAACAATCATGTTACAGGCAACAAAAAAAAACAGTATCCAAGTTTAACTACAACTTTGCAAGATGATGCATACCTGCATGTACATAAGCTCAATAGTTCCACCATTACCCGTAGGAATAACATGGAGCACATCCACACACCGGCAGTCATGGTACCAAGAGGGGCGATCCTTGAGGATCTCAGCGACCTATGGAGCAGTCTATTAGGAAATATATGCTGAATGGAAACATAAAGCTCTGTGATGATGAACAACAACACACCTTTGTGGGCTCAAGGCTCACAAGGCCGCAAGCTCGTGCTGCTACGCCACTACAATTGTGCGAAACAGCGATGATTCCAATGGAATCCGGACCAGGCTGTAAATAAATTCCCACTTTAATTAATTTGCCAAAAAAAGGAATTGAGACAATCAACGTGGCCAAATTCTGCCTTTTCAATAACTGCGTTACCTTCATCCCAACCATCTGCACCCAATCAACAGCAGTTCCCGTTGCCTTGGACAGGAACTCTGCCAAGGTCTCCTCAGCAATAGCGAGTAGACTGTAACAAACAAAACGAATTCCATCAAAATTATACAAATTAACATGCAAGCATGCGCATGCGTGCACGCATGAAAATAGTATTAGAAAAGTGAAGGCCACTAGGTACTGCAATTACCCAGCTGGGTTGTTCGCGTCCCTTTGCGGACGCGGAGCTGCTAGGTTTTGCTGTTGGTGGCGCTGACCACTAGTAACCACAGACTCACAGCTCGTGTCTGTAGTCGCTACAGAAGGCTGCAAACACCATAACACATAACATTAGAAGCAGGAAGCAGCAAGATGAACAGCAGAAGCCACATAAATCCAACACAAACTGGAATTTGTTTCTAGAAGATGCTAGGAGCATTCAGCTCATTAACTATATAGTTTTATATCAGCAGCTAAGCACATGGCAGTATCCAAGAAGTCAAAATAGTTCTCAAATTCTCTCTAAAATAGTGCATGCTAACGTTCACTAAGTATGAGTAATATGTGATGGGATTAACAAAGGAGATGAATCTCACATTATGAAGCTGCTGCCGCATGTACCCGTTGTCGTAGACGAGACGGGACACCTGCTTCTGCAGCCTGTCATTCTCCTCCATCAACAGCTTGTTCATCGCAGCCAGCTTCCGGTTCACAGTTTGCAGGCGAGAGGCCTCCTTCCGTTGCTTCTCGCGGCATCTATTAATCAGGCAATCACAAGGATCATCAAACGCCAGCCACATGAAAACAAGAGTTACAAAATATCACTTGCACATGAAGAAAACCGAGACAGAGATCGCTAACGCACAAGATTCCTGTGCTGTTGCTCACATTGCATATCACATCCCAGGTGAGCACCAAGTGTGTTAGGTAAAGGCATTCCAGCTACACATTGTTATGGCATGAAAGCAACTAACGACTAATAACTCGTACATGTTAATTATTGTTCCAGCTGAAAATGATTTATCACTGCTACTATTAAATCCGGTATAAATCCGAACACTGTGTTGGGTAAGGGATTCTTGGTTAGATCCTCTTACATGGTAGTACTAAGATGGTAACAGTATCATCGCCAAGAACAAGTTCTTGCAAAAGATTACTCATCCTGTCTGAATGTAAAGATAGGGAAGAACAGAACAGGAGAGAGAATCACACCAGTTTAGAAGGGTCTACTAAGCACAAACCAGCGTAAAGAATCCAGTATATGAAACCAACCAGCAAAAAAGACGCATCCGCTCCTCCCCCACCACGCCATAAATGGCAAAAAAAAAACTCAAGAAAGTCATTTAGAGCGAGACACAAAACACTCGATTTTGCGTATTGACAAGGATCAATGACAAAACCGGAGTTTTTTTTTTTTGGACAAATCGAGCCAAAACCAAACTCAAATTTGGGTATAACATAATTACTTGGCGCCTGCTTCCACAAACTAAACCAAACATATCCCAGAAACTCTGTGGAAAACAGACCAACGGAAACTCCCTAAAAATCAAAAGTTAAGAAACAAAACCAGATTTTTAGCCGCTGTGACTTCAAAATCCCAAGAAACGCCCCCGAAAAGGCCAAATTTTAGCCGCAAGAACCCCATGACGAACCAAAGCGTCCAGTGAGCGTCAGATCGAGAGGCATAGCAGCAATATATGACGAACCTGCGGTTCTGGAACCAGACCTTGATTTGCTTGGGCTCGATGTTGCAGAGTATGGGGCACTCCCTGATGAGCTGCTGGCGGCGCAGCGAGCTGGGCTTGGGGCACTCGCTGTAGACCCGCTCGAGCGCCTCCACCTGCTCCGGGGTGTAGCGCACGTACTTGCCCGTGTCCACCTGCGGCGCCCCACCGCCGCCAGGCGACGACCTGTCCTTTCCCCCGTGCACCGGCGTCACCATCGCCGCCGCCATCCCGACCCTGCTACCAGGACCACCGCCGACCGAGTCGTAAGAAGAGGGGGAGCCACGGCCACGGGCGCCGCCAAGTCATGGCCTCAGGGCGAGAGCGCAGCCGCCGGACTCCATGGTGGTGGTGGTTTCTTGGGAGAGTTGTTGTGCAGGCGAGCTGAGGAAGGAGAGGAAAGGGAAAGGCAGCAGTGAGAGAGGAGGACAGGAGGGGAAAGCAGAGAGCTCCGTGCTCTTGTAGCACGCGCTTACTGCTACTCGTGTGGTGAGGTGTTAAGAGAGGAGGGAGTAATATATAGAGAGGGGTGTTTTGGTAATATGAGTTTCCTTTTTCTTTCTTTCTTTTGCCGAGCTCTTTTAGTTTAAAGTTGACTTATATGTATACTCTCTACCGTCATTAGTTTTTAAACGATGTGTTTTTTTCAAGACAGTATCAATAAAAAATTATACTAAAAAATTTATTGAGTCCACCTATACCGATCAAAATTATATACGACTATTTCCCTTTACGTACTGTCTTTCGCGAATAGTCAGAATTCAAATATTTTTAACCATAAGTTATCAATCCAAAAGAACCCACTCAAGATTTAGGCAAAAGTGAGTGACATCTGTTGCGACCAGGGAGGTGCTTTTTATGGGAAAAAAACATATCTTGTTAATTTTAATAAGTCCATTTCACACCTATCAACTATTGTCTAAGTTTATAAATTTACCCTTAATTATAAAATTAGACATTTAATATCTTCCAACTCTCAAAATCGGGCAAATCACCCCCCTTTCCTAGAATACCACAATTTCAGTTGACTAGGTACTTACGTGTCAAAATCTCGATGATCTCAATGACATGTGTCGGCCATATCATTTATTCATCTCCTCCAATTTGTTTCTCCCCCCTCTCTTTATGTGCAACAACACCGATATCAGCTGTGTCGAAGGTGATATCTCGGCCACAACTTCATGGGTGAGACGTTGCTCCCAATACGGCATAGGCCCTTTGCGATGGTGTCAGGGCACGTTCTAGACATGCTTGCGGCAAACCCCCTCAACACCCATGTCGAGCGCCCAAACATGTCGTGGTTGCGCCCAAGCTGAGCCGTTGCTGTGGCATGCCGTGTTCAGGGCTACTAGTAGGGTTGTGTATTCGGTTTTTTCGGTTTATACAGTTCGGTAAATACGGTTTTAGTATTTCGGGAAATACGGTATTTTTTAAAATACGGTATGGTATCGGTAAATACCATCCTATTTCGGTACGGTATCGGTTAATACCAATTTTACCAAAGTTTACGCGAATTGCTAAACGTTAATCTCATCTCCAGACTCTAATTCTTCATTCTACAATCCAAAATTTAGAACATAGCAGTGGGCAGTACCGTAGTTGCATGAAACCTTTTAAGTTTTAACTGGTGTATCATGATGGCATAAAATTGACCGAGCTGTTGCCTTGCCTCCTGTCTTGTTCCGTTCTGTGACTTCTGTCTGCATGTAGTGCGCGGGACCCGGCCAAGAATGAGCTACGCGCAGACCAGCGAGAGAGCAACAGAGGCATGCGAGCTTGCGGCTATGCGGGACCAGCTAAGGCGCCTCGCAGCGCAGTGCGATCCGCTCTCTCCGCTGCGCGTGGCGCGTCGCCCCGCGCCGCGTGGATCGTCGGCTACACGCGTAGGCGCAGGCGTAGGCAGCCCGTCTCTCCTCGCTGGCATGCGATTGCACGCGCGTCCGCCGCGCCCGCCTACACGCAGCATCGGGCTTTTCGGTTTCTTCGAAATTCGGTTTCCTCGGTTTTACCAAAAACCGAATCGTAGAAATACCACTTTTCTAGCTACCGAACCGAATACCGAATACCGGTCAAACCGAGTTGACCGGTTCGGTTCGGTTTTTTCGGTACGGTTTTTTCGATTCGGTATAAAACTGCACAGCCCTAGCTACTAGTGCTCATGAGCTTTGGCTCTTCCTCCCGATGATCAAGTCTTGGCACTTGTGTTGCATAATGTTGGATGTTACACATGAGGGCATCCACAATGTATGAAAAATGGGGTCTTAAGCTACCTTAAAGTCGACTTTATACATTACAGGGTTGGCCTTAAAGCAGATCATAAGCAAAAAAGGTTTAAGACCAATCTTCAAACTAAAGACTTAGCCATAAGCATTAAAACATAATTTTTTATTGAATCATGTGTTCTCTCTCCCCCCACCATAAGCTAAAGGCCAGTTTTTTTAGAATGTGGGCCTCATCTTAGTACCCATAAAGACCCTATACATTGTAGCAGATTGCACCAAGCCGTGTTACCATACCTTAAGACCAACCTGGGTCTTATACATTGGAGATGCCCTGACAGTGTGGCTTTTATGAGGAGATGCAAGCCAAGATACGTACGTAAGCACCGTTTGCACAGCCTTGGATTCTCATGCATCTTCTAACTTGAGAGATTCTTGCTTCTCATGTGTACAAGGAAGTGAGCGCCAAGGAGAAGATCGAGGAAGACGACCTGCACACACTTCATCCTGATGGAAGGGCTCTGCTTGTACGCACCGATGCAATTCGTCCTGCCCTGCACGCTCTTCGCCGAGGTTCTCGATCGATGGCTACATGCTACTGCATGCTCAAGAGCAAACAACTCAACTTTTGGATCATTGTGATAAGATGGTGTGGACTGCGGCGCAGGATTCCCACCTAGACCGGTTCTTGGTCGACGGTAAGGGCTATGAGCGGACATCATTGGGAGGAAGGAGATGGTGTGGCAGATGTGGTATCCACGCTAGCAAAATCTGAATACATAGGTGTCACGTCATCCAATACCATAGTGGTTTCGGGTGGAGGGGGGTGTTTTACCCGGTTTTGAGAGTTCAAGAGTGTCACATACCCAGTTTTCGAGTTTAGGGTTGGATTTTAGACTTAAACAAGAGTTGAGAAGGGCAAAATAGACTTATTCCTTTGCAGAATTATAAATTGTTGATGGGAAAGTTGTCTCCTCAAATTTACTGCCCTAAATTTGACAGGTAATGTTCTGCTAAGGATTTCCGTAGCGAGGCTCACTAGCCTTCAGCTCTTTTGCACCCCCATTGCCTTGCTTGCCCTTCATCCAAAACCACCAAGATGTATTATTTTAGGGCGACGGTTGCTTCATCGCCAATTTCAAGGGAAACAAGGGAGGCAAGACAGATAAAAGAAGAATTATGGCGCGATGGTAATGGCGTTACTTGTCGCCTATTATAAATGATGATTGGCAATAGTAGAGTCGAGACAATGGCTATGCGAAGGAGGCCCTGGGCGATAGAAGAAGGGGGTGAGGTAGCTGCTGCAGGTTAGATAAGAACAGAAAAGGAGGAGAGCTTAAATATGTATTTCGATTCGTAATTTTTTTTTGTTTTTGCCCACGTATCGATTTAGCGCATATAAATTTAGCGGCAGCTCAGACGATCTCGTCCATCTCTGCCCACGATGTTTTTTTCTCTAGATACAAAGCCATGCATGCTGGGTTTTGATTTTATGGCATTCCTGCTAGGAACCTCGACCCATGGTTTTGTGAGGTTCGATGGACCTTGTTCTCTCCTTTGGAGGAGCCATTTTTGTCCATTTTCAGGGCTTTGGAGCTGCGCGTGTTGGTGGCCTTATGCTTTTCATGGCGTGCACATGCCCCCTGCAGAAGCATGCGTGCTCTTGTGGGGGGTAAATGGTAGCAAGGGGAAACGGATTCTATGGGTGGATCTGATCGATCATGTCGATCCAACGGTGGACGAGAGGCCCTCCCCCGTAGGATTTTTTCCGTAGCAAGGGCCCTACAGTGCCGGGCTTTTGGAGTGAACGGAGAGACAACCACACACACACACACACACACACACACACACACACACACACACACACACTCCGTCGATCAGGGCCATAAAGCTGTACCCATTGCTAATTTTGATGCATCATTTGCCCATATGCTATAAGCTCCTGAGTTTTGCTCGCTTGACACGCTGTGGAATCAGCAAACTACGAACTTGTTTGCGTCCAATGCTTATCCACTACTTAGGTCTCGTTTGAGACACGGGATTTCAATAGGTTTTTTACATTGTTTTCCACAGAACCGCGTACCACAAGGAGGCCTACATTTTGTTTCCTTTTAAAGAAAGCACTGTGTTGTAGCTGGTGAGGAGGAGTAATTATCCTGTGTAATGCTTGAGTCACATAAATTTGGTGGGGCATTTTTTTTAACAGAGCTGATGAGCCAAACCAAGGCAGGCAATGATGAAAGGCTTTTGGATTTCACATTGACTGGCTCTGGCCCGCTCTTAAAAACCCAAACAGTTGGCAGCACCACCCCCTGCTTTAACAGATCTTTGGAAACAGTAGTAAAGTGAAATAAAACACTGCTACAAAACCTGCAAGCAAACAGTAATCAGCTGCTCACGAGGGAGAGGGGGTGTGGCGTTCAGACTGTATAAACTGTTCATATATACTGTGCACTGATCCGATTCCATTGGAGCATGTGGCTATGCGAGTGCACTCACTGCACGTATGCCTGTGTGTGATACCCTCATCTATGCGCACAACTGTGTTAGCTGATCGGTACAAGTGAACCTGTCAAGGGTTAGTTAATTCAAAACCGATGACAATAGTTTAACTTTTGACAATGTTTATACATGTTTCTTTCGCCAACACCGTCAGAGTCTCAAATGGCAGTTAAACATACACACAAGAGATGTTCTAGGAATGATATATACATCAGTGCTAGACAACTACAACAGTGACAGACAGCCTTTCGCATGTTCATGCCCAATTTTTAAATGTATGAACTTTCAATGATTCCTACGAGAAATGAACTGTTTTATATGAACTCAAAACCTCCTACTTGGAACAAAACAGTAGCATTCTAGATTGAACAAATATTTTTTTTTTTAAAAAAAATGTTGGCTAGCTTGGCCCAATGCTTACACCTGCAAAAATTTGCATTGCAACAGGAGAATCTTGTTCGCCGGAGAAAACAGAACAGTAGAATTTTGCTGCCGGGAGTTCAATTTTTTTTCCGGCGGGAGACCAGGAGATGGCAAGAGAGGAATCGCATCACTTTGGCTCGTTTCATGCATGCTCCCTTCCATCTCTCTTGCCTCCCGCATCCCTTTCAATGCATCGATGAGCTGCAAGCCTAGCCGCAAGAGTTCATCCGGCGCCTTAGATGTATCATAGATTTATAGCTAGGCATCTGTTCTTCCAGTGCTATATAAACAGGTAGGGTTCGTACGCGCACAGTACTGTATTATTGTCGCACTGGGTTCCCCTTTTTTTTTTTTTGTAGGTTGTATTGCTGCATGGTGGCCAGCTAACTAGGTATCGATCTCATGCTACAAAACTATAGATCCTTGTGTCCATGATTCGTAACTTATCTGCTCGATGGATGAATCAAATCTGCTGATAAAGTCTGAGGCCATGCGCTGCTTATATATAACTCCACCCCTTTTTGTTATCATGTGTTGTTAGATCATGACCATGCATGTTAACTATAATTGCATCATGGGTAGGAATTGACAGGAAGGATATATAGCGGATGTCGGAGACGGACATGCATGCATGTCATCGAATACGGGAAATGTTTTCTCTGGTTCCTATGACAATTAAACTATTTTCTATGAAACACATGCAAAGTTCTCTTAAAATTCCAATGTTTATGGATTTCCCTCTCCCCCCTCGCTCACATATGTTATGGGTGCACCATAGATGAATTTCTTTAATAATACTTTTTAATTAATATTACAAAAATAAATGCTCAAATAAAAATCACAAAATATACCGCTGGCGCCATTTGAAATGGTGATTGCACGTTGTCGTTGTTTGAAACGGTGATAAGATGATGTGGATTCTACCTGGCTCCTAAGTGGCATGAAGCAGGTCTGTTTGAAACGGCAATAGAGACCTTGTCGATGTTTGAAATGGTGTCAGAGACTATTTTCCTTTTTATTTGTTTGAGTATTTTAAGTGAGTTGGACGATTATAATGTTCGTCTATCAGATATAATTTAGACTACTGAAGACACATGTTGGAAGCATGACCATATGGTTGATACAAGAAATTAGAACCATCAAAATTAGCTAGGTTTTTTTATTATGTGAACAATTGGACTGATATTTTGTAAGCTTCAATTTGAGGGAGAATAGAGAACAAAAGTTAAGATTTCAAACCCAACATAACACTTAATAATGAAGGTGTGAATTACGTAGCGTGCAGAGTTTGTTTAGGTACATATGTTTGCCTCGCTACTCTTACGGTACAAATGACAATATGTACGGACCATGAACCTGAACTACAACTAAGATACATGTGTGTCTTTTGGGATCTCAAACACTTGGCAGATGGAAAACCAGTCAGCCTTTATCTCCCATCCACGCTCGTTCACCAATCTCAAGTATGACCTCCACGAATTCCAACCCTTCAGCTCCACTAATTCCCAATATGTGTGTTACCATGCCCGGGTCGCAATACCTTGCAACTTCATATCGTGCAACACATGGTCTAGCGAGAACACATGATACAACCACCGTATCACATTGCCCCATGTATGCTTCTTTGGATTTGACAGACTGGCCGTGACAGATGGCAAATCACGCAAATCAACTCTGTCTACACCCATATGTGAGATTCCTTCTACATAGTATATTTTGAAAGATACTTGTTCAATCATACCTATTGATCATTTCAACAAATAAGCCGGTGTTAATGTTAGGTGCTCGAACAATTAAGCACCTTGGAATATACCTATTGGTACACCTAATAATAAATATGCTATCCATATTTGAATATAAATTTGAGGGTATTTTCATCTCATCGTAAACCATAATAACATAGCAAAAAAACTACATAAGTCCTCCGAAAACATACCTAAAATTACAATTAAACTACATACTTCATACAAAAAATTATAATGTCAAATTAAATGATCTAATACAACTATGTATTACAATAAACTAGATCTAAAAAATCTAATACAACAAATACTCCTAAAACTATCAATCTAAATTGACCCACCTAGTCAGATTATTTTTTCTAAAAACAACTAGCTCGGAACAACTAACCACTAGGATAATTGAGCGGATCTACATAATATCTACTACAACAAACTACTCTAAATAGTCACATATCTAAAACTAAAATATGTACTAAACTACCTATTATATACAAACATAGATCTACTCATTTAAATCAATAACCTGCCATGGTTTCAAAAAGGAATCGTACAGAGAAACAGAAAATTTACCTCTAGGGTGGAGAGATCCACTCCTCCCACCCTTCACTTTCTCTTCTCGCCTCCTCTCTTCTTCTCCCCTATTTCTCTTTTTTTTTGAATAAAAGTGAAATTTATGCCAATTTTTAGCCTTATATAGGATGGGCATCTGTTGCCATTTGAATTGGCCATAGAGGACGTGGGAGGCTCTATTGTTAACTCGAATGACAATTTGCTTTGCTGTCATCTGAATTGGTGACAAAGATATCTCATCGAATGAAACGATGATAGTGTCAACGTGGCTTCTTGTCGTCTTTTCATTTCGCGAGAGAGCTTCTTTCACCATTTGAAATGGTGACAGAAGCTCTGTCTCAAATGGTGACAGAAGCTCTGTTGCTAAATGAAATAGCCACTGAGTATTTATCGTCATTTTAAATAGCGACTGAGGTATATTTTTGTGACATTTCATTTGCACATTTATTTCTGTAATATTAATTAAAAAATGTATTATTGAAAAAACTTCCACATTAGATTGCTAGAAATTAGCCCATGAATTGAGGCCCATGAATTGAAAAAATTCCAAAGTATGCATGGCTTATTACCATATTGCTTAACCAAGTGGAGGAAACATAATTTATAAGATAGAATACTAGCCACTCCTTGAAATATGTGACACATGGTATGAGGATGATTTTAGTTAAACACACATTCACATACGCACGTGTGCACATATTCGCATATTTTCATGTAAAAAATCGTGTGACTTGTGACTTGCGATGAGCGGCCGCGTCGTGTCATAGCACATTTCTTAACACATTAAATTCACATTTTATTTTCCTGAATCATGCATTATCTCTATTATATATTCTATTTAAATGTGATTTAAATGTCAATTACTAGTAAGTTAATCAGTTTAAATTGAGTTAATGTTGCCTGTTACTAGCGAGTAATTGTTACACATCTTTATAAAGACCTGGAGATGTCTAGGCCAAAGAAAAATCAATTTTCTTCTCCATCTTCTTTCTGTACTGTGGTGTTGAGTAGTTGAACCCCGCCGACCTTCCTCCTCGACATTCACCAAGAACAAGGGTGAGCGGTATCTCCAAACCATTGCCACAGAGAACACTTGCATAGGGCGGTAATAGGGTTTGTGGCCAGCGCACATCTGGGCAACCGCTTGTTTCACTATTTCATCTACATTTTGCACTACATCGAGTCTGCGTTGCTTGTTGTTCTTCATCGAACCCAATTGTAAGTTGTTCGTACGACCAATCAACTTTGTTATAATATTTTTCTTATATACTTTCTGAAGTATAATGAGAAGCCTACGGTTAGATTTGTTTATTGCATCATTATTTTTTACTGTATGTGTCTCTTAACAAAATTTAAAATTAAATTATTGCCCAAGTTCCCAACATAGATGATGGTTGGAGGAGACGTATTAGACGGACAGGGTACAGGAAGGGATAATCCTTCGCATATCGGCACTATAGCTATTTTTTTAAAATTTGACCTCTGAATGTCTGTTTTTGTAAATCTAGCCCCTTCCTGAGCTTGAGAGACGACACGTGTCATCTATTATGCTACAGCAGCTTAGCAGATCCTGTCGAGCCACCAAAGCTCGACAGCATCTGTCGAGCAACCACTGTTTAGCAGCAACATCTACACATCAGCAGGTTAATTAAGTCATGATTAGCATTAATTAAGCATCATGTTGCATGATTAACACTAATTAAGCATGATTAACACTAATTTATCACTGTCGCGCCAGGTGGCTCGGCATGTCTACCTATCGAGCTTAAGAAGGGAGCTAGATTTACAAAAAGGATGCTTGATGATCAAATTTGAGAAAAATGACTACAGTGGCAGATATATGGAGGACTAAGAGGAGATGTTAGGCAGGCTCAGGGGAGGCGGTACTTCAAGGTGGTGCCCATTTAGGCTTAGAAGCTATGGCTTGTGGCTTATTTTGCACTGTAGTGGCTGAAAATACACTGTAGCTATTGGTAAGTTTTTTAGCGTAATTAAATTTAAAAATAAAAAAATAAAATAAAGTTATATTATCATAGATAATAAAAAGGAATAAGATAAAAAAGGTAAAAAAAAGCCTAAAAAATCTTATTATCAGAAAAAGACAAAAGTAAGAAGTTAGAAGCGAGAAATAGAAAGCCCGCTCAGTTGGGCTAAAAAATGGTGGTTTATGGTTGAATTTGCATAGTAGTTGTAGTGACTTATTCGGCATAATTAAATTTAAAAAAATAAAAAATAAAAAAATATATTAGCTTATCATATATAATACAAACGAATATGAGAAAAAAACCTAACAAAAAGTTCAAAAACACTAAAAATAAAAAAATTATAAATTATAAAAAATAAACTAAAAACTCAAACTGAAATAAACGGGTGTAGATACCCTAACGAGCAGGGGCTTAGAGCAACTCCAGCAGGGCCCCTACTTGAGCCCCTAAACTTAGATTTGAGAGCCAGAGCAAAAAATTGAACTCCAACAGGGCCCCTACTTGAGCCCTCAAAAATAAGGGCCTCTCAAATGAGGCCTCCAAACCCTCATTCCTAGGGGCCTCCTACTTGAGCCCCTAAACTCAGATTTATTCGTATTTGAATAAATACGTCCCTCATTCGGAACAAATTTAAATTTAAATTTGAATATTTGTATTTGAATTCATAAATTTAAACGTCCCTCATTGGGCTTTCAATTTAAATTTGGAACAAATTTGAATTTAAATTTGAATATTCGTATTTGAATTCATAAATTTAAATTTAAATTTGAATATTCGTATTTGAATTCATAAATTTAAATTCGGAATAAATTTGAATTTAAATTTGAATATTCGGATTTGAATTCATAAATTTACATATTACCCCTCATTGTGAAATCATAAATATTTTATTGTGTATTGTGCTTTTGTCCCATATATATGCATATAGTGTGTGAGGAAATAGAGAGAATTGAGAAGTAGAGGTTCTGTTTTGAGGGCTCTTGCTGGAGTGCAGCCCAGAAAACAGGGCCCTCAAAAATAAGGGGAGCCCTTAAATGAAAAGTAGATGCCCTGTTTTGAGGGCTACTGCTGGAGTTGCTCTTACGCTCGAAAGGTAGCGAAATGCGTAGCAGGTATTTCTTCACCACAACCAATTCCTTTTTTTTAAAGACTGATTCCTCAGGTACGGTACCAACGCAGGTGGCATCTCTCTCCTCTAAATTAAATTAAAAACCCAGGAGCATTGATGAGTTACGACCAACCTCACATGTTATAGTCGATTGGTTTAATTTCGCTCTGTCTAGACGATTACAACACCAGAGATAACACCAACCACATCTTATACACCCTGAATTCCAGAACGGCGATAAACGTACACGTAGGTACATACTATGCATAATCGCGATCGTTCAATCAGGAGCTCAATAACCTAGCTAGCTGTATCGACCGATCCCCCTGGCTACCTCCCTAGATAGCTAGACAGTTCTAGAAATCGGCATGCAGGTTGAAAACTTGAAAGGGAGGCCTTGCAAAGCACACGAAAAAGGTAAATATATGCTCCAAACTCGATCGTAGCCAGCCAGGCCAGCGGTGTCGTTGCCGCTGAAAGTCTGTGAGAGCTGTGCGTGCCTTACGTCGTTGTTGTTGTGATCAATGTATGTAGGTGTGAGCGCGGGCATCGGGGTCCGGGCGCAAAGATGTGCGTGCTCGATCGCCGTCAGGCTTTGCCGCGGCCGCAGCCGACACCGCCCGGCGCAGCGCACGCCAAGGCCCCACCCCCACACACACACACCATATGCTGAAATGCATTTTTAGCGAGCTGTGTGACAGTGTGATATATGCCATTACCAGCTGGTGATCGATGTGGCAAAAATGTTTGCTGGTTACTGATACAAAGTTCATATTTCTGAGGGGGCCACTGTTCAGCTAGTAGTAGCAGCTTCTTACTTGTGCATATACTACATATATAGTTGATCATATATATATTCATGCAGATTAATGTGTGGTGTGTGCAAAGGTCCCCCCACCGAGAGGGCCAGGGGAATATTTGGATTTGGATCATCATGGTCCCTTTTGGATATGAGTGTTCCTTTTCTTTTCTGTTTGGTTAATTTTGTGTCGATCTTCTGTGTATATGCTATTTGAATCTTGTCAGCATCTTATGCATTGACATGGAAAAGGAAATTGTAGTTGACTGAGTTTTGGATTGATAGAAGACAGCCTTGTAATGCAGGCACGAGCTAGGTGCCCTAGTTTTGATCTCACTTTCATTTTTCATTTACGAGTTATGATCGATACAAAATTTTCTACAGCAAAAGAAAAAGAAAAAGAGAGAGAGAGGCCACATTCACCCCTAATCGAGAAGATGAGGAAGTACGTACTAAAGGAGCTAGTAGAACATGAAAGCTAGCTGTTAATTAACTAGCACCAACCCTTTTGCAGAGATTGTTGGGACCTTTGGTCTTTGCATCCTCGCTAAAATCGTCAAAGAAAAGGCTCCCTATGTCTGACAAACTGGTCAGTATGTTGTTAGAAGCTACACATGCTGATATATCACCCACATAAACTAATAATTCTTACTTCAAAAAAACCTTCATATTACAAATCCAATGTGACTAAATTGAAACATATAGAAGTGCAAAAGAATGTTACTACCACACTTAAAATACTAACACAACTAACTAAAGTATATCATTTGGACCGACAAATTCTAAGAACAAACTAAAGAAACTTTTAGGGCCTCAAGTTCCATTAGAGAGCGTCCTTAGTGGGGTACCTCAGATATGTTTGTTTTATTTAGCACATTGCGTTGGGAGCACTGAGCCCTAGTGTTAGGGGGCAAAGCATGAATGAGCCAAGAAAAAAGTCTGCATCTTTTTCTTGGGCTTTGGTGATGTGCCTTGCATCCAAAGGGATGCCAATTCCACTAAGCCCCACAAATGCAGGCTTTAGCTCATGATCACATATTGTGCCCGTGGAAAAGAGGATAAAAAGTTTTCGGCGGAAAATGTGTGTGGAAAGGTGAGAATTTAAGGTGTTAAGGAAACACTCATCGAAATATGATGTGTTCATGCCTGCTGATCATCATTTAAAAGAACATTTAATTTCCCCCAGTTTATATAGGTCGGTGAGAAGTTCATTCACTTTCAAAGATTGTGAGCCTTGGATTGATATTGCCAACATTGCTCTAAATTAAACAGTAAAATACTTCAGATGAAGTTTCAGACTGTAAACAGGCATTTTTTTTTACTCTTTACTGCTTATTTAATCTTGATGTTGTGCATCTGCACAGATATATATTAGACGTCCATGCTGAAACTCTAGACAGTAAAAGACATCATCCAACTAGCAAAATAGATAATTGAGATATATATGTGCAAGTAGCTTATAATAGATCTATTTGGGAAGAACTCCGTTTGTGCTGGCTTGGACACGGCATTAGTTAATAAAACTTCCACCAGACATTTCTCATACAAACACTACATATGTAGTTGCTGAATTTGAATTTGGGCATCAATTACCACAATCATATATAGTTTAGCTTGTATATTTTCTGTAGCAGATTTATATATCCAAGCTTGCATTAGAAGCGATGTAAGAGAAATAGTTAATTCAAGGCCAAAATATGTGATATTTTCAATCAGATTTCTCCCCAACAAAGAAAGACTTGCAATGTGTCATCTTTCACCTTTGACATCCCTTAGAAAAGGATTTCTAGGAACAGAAACGATCGATGCATCAAAGACGAAATAATTCAGGGAAAAGTGCGTCATGCCTTCATGCTCGTGTCTTTGTTGCTTCAGAGCTGCAGGCAGGGGGATTGCACAAAGGCCGACAGGACGCAAGATCTTGCATTAATTAGATTAGCAATTGGATGAATGAAATGAATGGAGGCGGTGCAGCGCATATGTTCAATGCAATTAAGTGCTGCCCCTCTGCATGCTGGGTTAGCAAATGCAAAACTTGGTTGAGGCTTGAGAGGAATAGATATATATTGATCGACCTGACAGGTTACATGCATTGAGTAGTTGGCCTGCTGCCTGCACGTACTGCTCTACCGCTACTTTTGGTTGGTTGTAATTGCTAGCTGAAAGCATTGAATCATGCATGTACTATTATTAGGAGTTAATCACGCTAATATATGGAAGTTAATTCTATGGTCCAAACTATCTATAAAAGTTTAGGTTTGATTCATGATCTTGACCATGCAAGCCGTTCAGTAACTTCAGTTGAATTGCTTAGCCACTTATTGCTAGTCAAAAGGTAATCATATGTATATATAGCTGAATAGAATGGAGTAGCTTAAGAACTTAGGTTTAGAATAAACAAGATATGAGCCAATCATTTAGTGTTTACATGATAAAAAATGATGCGGTAGTTCGATGGTTAACATTTTTTTTCTGCAAGGAGTTCGGTGGTTAACAGGAGGTCAAATTTGATTTATGACAAGAGCTTTCAATTATGATATTGTAGTATCGGTATGACAAGTAAGAGGAGATAAATGGTCTTCAATACTCATATGCTACACGTACATACTCTCTGTTATATGAGATACTTCCTACGTTATGAGATACGACATAGTAATTACACCAGGAGTAGAAAAGAGGCTTCCTCTACACACACAAAATATCTTTCCTTGTTTGAGGAGCCAGCCATTACAATGGTCCATCAGATGCCACCTAAGATTTTACTAAGGTGGAACAGATAGAAGGATGAGATATCATGCAATAATCGGCTGTAACATAAAAAACAAGACAAATTATATATAAAAGAGTTGTTTATAGAGATATGTAAATAGATAACTTATTGTATAAACTGTCTTTAGTACTATTTACAGATAGTATAAAGGGATACTATAAACAATCATTGTCTATACATTGTACATGTCCTCAGCGTGAATGCATGCATGTCCCTAGCTAGCTTGAACGTGAGAAGAGAGCACCAAATGCAAATTAAGGAGATAGGAAGAAAGACTCTTGTGTGTAGGCCTAAGCCATGACAGTGATGAGTGCGTGTAGATCGAGACGCATGTATGGGTCCGAACGAACGAAAGGCGCCGCTATTTGTGCGCGCGCTAGAGCATTATGCAGGGAGCCGCAATAAAGTTACTATCTCATACATATACATCTAAAGTTATCAATATATATATATATATATATATATATATATATATATATATATATATATATATATATATATATATATATATAAGTCACTCGATCTCTTGCGTGGATACCGCAGATCAGATCGAAAATGTTTGTTCTTTCTTTCTTGAGTTCTGATGCGGCCGTCTGGATCGACCGAGGAAATTAATGCTCTACTCCTCGCAGAAACTAGCATGATCGATCGTACGTACGTGCATCATCCATGCATCGATCCATGGTTCGTTGATAGCTAGGGCTGTCAAAATATATAGCTCCAGTCGTTCGACAAGCCGCTTGAACTCGATCGGCTAGCTCATCTCGACACTCACCCTAATCGTTGCTCTGGGGGCATTCAATTTGACTTAAATAAATTACTTTATAATTTATCTTATATTATAGTAGGTCTATTTTTTTATTATAATTAATAATAGCTTATTTATCGTAATTAAATTTAAAAAAATAAAAACAAAAATATAGATTAACCCATCATAAATAATACAAACAAAAACAGAAAAAGAAAAAACAAAAAAACTAAAACATAAAAAATTAGAAATAATAAAATTTAAAAATAATTAATTAAAAATTTAAAACTAAAGTTGAAACAAACGAAGCCTTAATTATTGGATCGTGTACGTGCGTGCGTTCTAAGTTTGTTGTGGCACACGGACAACAGTACTCTGGATTTGTCATTCATATGTCCCTGGATCAGTGGCATGGTCGCGACCAGGACAAAAGATCAGTGGATCAGTGCATGTGATCAGAGTACGTGTTGCTTGCGAGATGCAACTTACTTTCGACCCGCTCACTGCTTTCATATGTCCTCTCGCGGACGCCCGGAATCTTAATTACCCTACCAGTCATAAAAAAAGATTATTTTAAAATACATATAGTCAAACCTTTTACATTTTTACTATCGATATCTTTTTCAAAATTTAGCTTAAACACATAAAAATAACATACATAAATTTATCTTGAATCATAAAAGTATAATTATATTAGATTTTATAAATATGTTATAATAGAAATTAATGGTCAAAGTTGTATTTTGGGGACTGTCTGATGAGTATATAGTAATTCTCAAATTATTATGTCATTATATTCTTTGTGTATACTCTTTATCGATAAGGGAGAGATTTTCACAGGGTAGTTTTAAGTTCTCCTACGACCACTTATTGGTTATAACTCCTTCTAGGACCACATAGTTATAAGTCCTTCTAGGACCATATAGTCGTAAATTCTTCTACGACCACTCAGTTGTAAGTTGGCGTACGATCACCTCATGGTCGTGGACTTTCCTGCGACCGGTGTATCTTCGACTGGCTTGTCTACAACGGTTTACCACGTCGTGAGTCTATCTAACAGGACGGTTAGAATATGCGCTTATTCTTAATAAACGTACATAATCTCTCTCTAACAACAACCACCACACGACAAACAGGCTATCACGCCTCTCTGACAATAACTCCTGTCAGACAGTTATCACCCGAAGCGTTGAGGTGTCTCTTGGCGTAGGACAATGGTCGCTGCTTTGCAGTCTATTTAAGGGTTGACGTCAGGAGGAGAATGGGATCCTAGATAGAATCCAGTGGAAGCAATACATAGTGTAAGGTATTTCGCATTACTCACTCAGTTGTAATCACTTCTCTGAGCAATAGCCACGCAGAAAGTAGGGTTATTATTTTCCCAGAAGAAAACCTGAACCTGTATAAAAATTCTCGTAACTCTTGTGTGTGGGAAATTTTCTTCCAAGATTCCGGTAATCTCCTTGTCGACAAGTTCTTTTTCTTCTAATGTCCTCATGGCAGGAGAGTGAAACAAGGAGAACTGGTTCGACCAGGCTGAGTACGCAGATCTCGACATGGATGCTTGCTATGAGTACGAGCAGACCATGCTCCCTTCTAACGATGCAGCTGTCTCTGGAGATCCATCCCGAGACTCTGCAGGCCACACCGCAGGAAAGGATGAGGAGGGATCCTCATTCCCCCACAGCACTACGTCGAATGGAGGAACCAATTTTACCAAATAGCAAGGGTCAATCCGACCACGAACAGACTTGCAACACGACAACGGGTCTGCCCTCAAGTGTTCGAGTCCCCCAGCAACCATCCGATCTGGCTCGATGAGTCCTGGAATTCGTTATTCCGGGAATTCATCAACACCTAATGATCGTGACTTTCTAGTTGTCCTCGTATAGAACGTGGGTGGCCTCCTTGCGAGTTTGTCGACACTCTTGCATGGTTCAATTCCGGTCGGAGATGGTTATAACACAGACTTCCCTTTCTAGAGGGGCTTATTCCTGGCTGCAAGGCTCTGTCGTTGGACAATTCTTCAAGCCAGGAGGCGTCCGACATAAATGGAGATTCTGTTCGGGAGGTCTTTGCCCACCCCACATATACTTATCACTCTCCTAGAGGAAGCCCTCAAAATGCTCTCCACCAATCACACTCTACCGCCTCTCATGAGGATGGTGAGGAGGGTTCTGATGATGAACCAGGTGAGTTTTCTGATGAGCGTGGGAGAAATCCAAAAAATAATCTCACTCCATTAAGGCAGCCTCAACTGGCCACAGACGTTGAGGGCCCAGAGACCATTCGAAGGAGGCAATTGGCTGCCCAAAGGTCTTTGCCTGAGCATACCCAGTACCAGTCCGACAAGACTCAAGAGCTCCAACGCATCAACAATTTGCTCGAGATCTCAACTCAAGAGCTTGCTTGGGGGCTAGGCTATGACCACTTTGTCGAAGGGATCTTGTGAAGACTCTGTAGTATTATGGCCAGACTCGAGAAGCCTCGTCGACATGACTCTAGGAGTCGGACAGGTACGACCACGTCTAGTCGTTCACATAACTCACTCCATGGGAACGACATGATGGCAGATCACGTTGGTCTCCTAACCACAACTCTAGCTGGAGGAGAGTTCCTTGAATGACTCCAGATCGACGGGTTTACCGAGGAGTTGATCGATCACCACTTCGAGCAAGGAATCTACAACAGCAAATGGAGTACGAGTAGTACTACCCTCATATGGATGAGGCCTACGACAAGTCAGGCCCATCAACTACCAGGTATCATCGTGTACAATTATTTGGCGACACCAATCACCCATTCCCGCAAAGGAGGTGTCATGAACTTGTTATCAGATGTCGGGCGTTCACGCCCAAACTTCGAGAAGTATGCTGGCCACTGCTGTTTCGGCTGGTAAACATGGAGGAATTTAATGGATCCAAAAATTCCATCGAGTTCCTTCAAATTTACATGACCACGGTATGAGCAGTAGGAGGAGGCGAGCATGTCATGATAAATTATCTCTCGACGGTGCTCGAGGGTTCTACTCGATCGTGGTTGCTCAATCAACCACTCGAGTCGATCCACTCATGGCAATATCTCTGTGAACTTCTATTGGCTAACTTCCAAGGCATATACAATGGCCCTAGGAAAGAGGATAACCTACAACGGATGCGGCAGAATAGCAACAAAACCCTCCAACAGTTCATCAAACACTTTAGTCAGGTTTGTAATTTGATTCCAGAGGTCTCTGACGCTTTTGTTATTAGGGCATTTAAGCAGAGGGTCTACAATAGGAGGTTCACAGAGGACATCGCTTGAATCCTCCGACTACTATTGCCAAGCTCTTTGAGATGGCTGACCATTACGCAACTGCTGCTAAAAGCAGTCGAATAGACTAAAACCATTGATCAGGTAAAGAGGAAGGCGAAGGTAGTATGAGGAAGGAGAAGGGCAGGAAGTCCAAGAACAATGCCAAGGGTCAGAAGCCTCACATCGGAAGTTCAAAGGAAGTCTTATCTATGGGAAATACTTTAATCGAGGCAAAGGCACAGCACCTATACAGAAATACAACAAGCTGAGGTGGTGTCCTCTCCACAAGAAGGGGCACGACCTTCGCAATTCCCTAGTTTGTCAATGAAAACTCGAGGATTATTACTCTAGTAAAAGGCCACTCCCTACACTCGCAGACGTAGGACAATCAAGTGGTCGGAAGCAATCGGAGGATGATGATGAGCAGATGTCGTTCTAGGTTCTGACGCACACCATCGAGCACATATATGGAGGATCTTTGACATGCGAGTCAAAACGACAATACAAAGTTGTCGAACGTGAAGTAAACTCTATTGACCCTCCTCTCATCAATAATCTTCCAAAATGGTTAGAAGTCACCATCTCTTTTAAGAAGGACAATGGCCGCCGCTTCGCAGGCTATTTAAGGGTTAACGTCAGAAGGAGAATGAGATCCTGTATTGAATCCAGTGGAAGCAATACGTAGTGCAAGGCATTTTGCATTACTCACTCAGTTGTAATCACTTATCTAAACAATAGCCACATAGGTAGTAGGGTTGTTATTCTCTCAGGAGAAGGACTAAACCTGTATAAAAATTTGCATGTCTCCTCTCTATGTGATCGTAGCCAGGTCCTTACGAGTTTTCCCCAAATCCAAATAAATCATACGTAACATTGGTATTAAAATACCGATAATGTCAATGTTTAAAATAACATTCTTTTGTGTGATTGGAGGGACCGAGGGAGTAGCATAATTCTCATGCATTTTTCCTATCTTCGTGAATACGTGGTTCTCACACTTTTTCAGGAAAAAATTGAAATTAAGAGATTACGGCTAGTTCGCTTCATGTTATAAGAACCAAAATTAAAGGCTTGGCGATTAATTGCTTTAAGATCCGTGTGTTGTTTCAGATTTCCTTTTCTTTTTTGTCAGAGAGAACAGGCACACGTACTGATCCTCAAACAGTACTCAACAACTCTTTACTACTTGTGAAAATCAACTTTGAAGAAACAGATATCAATTGTGCAAACTTGCTAGACTCATAATTGTCATGCAAAATTGGTTTTCAAGTAGCATATGTGGTGATGGATGGATGGATCTATCAGATCTGCATGGAGACTTGCATGCAATTACATGATTGATGAACGAGTTCAATTAATCAGTCAGCTTGGGCTAGCCTAAATATATATTTCATTCATGCTAACTAGGGTGGGTGCATGCATGTATGCATGGTTCAGCAGTGCCGGTACGTGAAGGGCGCTCACCATAATAATGTTATAATATATATATGTGTGTGTGTGAAACTGTAGATAGAAAGAAATATTCATGGTACTAGCAGCTAGCTATCTTGCGTAACGTAGGCAGGCATGCTTCACTCATAATTCAGGGGCAGGGCCCAATTAAACACTCTATTAGTTTCGCTTTCTGCATGTATAGACCAGCCGAGAATGATATGTTTTCCGTACAAAATAAGAAATCTATTATGGAAGATGTTTCTATGCTTTTCTCAACAATGATTTGCTTAATTTTTAAATCATGATGAATGGTGGATAGATGTTACTTACCTCTTCATGTGCTTTGATATTAGTGTTACTTTTATTAGAAGCGAAAGTATAAAAGCACTTCTCATTATTATATAATAAAGGATCATGGAATTTTTTACATAATCTATTTTTTATTTTGAATTACATATGTTGCCCAACGGTTAGACGACCTGGCCCTCTAGTCACCCAGCCGTTGGGCGACTAGTATTAGTCATTCAACAGTAGAGTGACTACTTGCTGCCAGCCTATCCATCTTCATTTCACCTAACCCCCTTACAGTATCCCTCAGCATTTCTCTTGGAAGAGAACGAGAGAGCTTGAAAGATGAGAAAAAAGGAAGAGAAGGAGAGAGGAAGTGAAGAAGGGGAGAAGGTCACGAGAGGAGAAGCAGAGAAGCTCGGGAGAGGGAGAGAAGGAGAGGGGGAGAAGATTGTGAGAGGGGGAGAAGCAGAGGAGTTCAAGAGAGGGAGTGAAGGAGAGGAGCTCGAGAGAGGGGGGAGAAGGAGATAAGAGGAGCTCGTGAGGCAAGAGAGAAAAGTTTGCTGAGAAGGAGAGAAAGTTTTTATGTGAAGGTAATAGTCTCATCCGTTCTGTTCTCATCCCAATATAATGAATGTATGTTGAAGCGACTAGGTTGGGCGACTAAGGGCTGTCACCCAACCGTTGGATGACAGGAACTAGACGCCCTACGGTTGGGCAACTTGGCCACTAGTCACCATAAGGTTGGGCGATTAGCTTAGTCGCTCAATTATGGAGTGATAGATGATAAAAACTGTAAAGAAAAAATAAAATACATGTATAATACTGTAATTCAGAATAAAAAAATAGATTATTAAAAAAAATCAAAGCTCATGACAGTCGGTTTATAACCGCTAAGAAAAAAAGATAAATATTCTAAAAATTCTCATAAAAAGAAAAAAATTTGGCTCTTAATTAGATGGTCATAATTAAAGTTAAACCACAAAGGTCACTAGATGTTATTAAAAAAAAGAGCTAGTTAATCTTGTGATATAAAGGAAATCTTTATCTCTTCCCAAATACTTATCAACGTGGAAAAAAAGGAGCACGTACGACAGAAAAAAGAAAGAAAGCAACGTACGTACCGGAAAAGAGGGGGAGCCTAGCCGTTGCTTCGTTCTGTAGCCGCGTCTCACCGGAGGGCGTGTTCACCGGCCACTACGGGACGGAGCTGTACCACTGCCTGACGGTGGTTCAGTACGGCGAGAGAGAGAGGATAAAATATGCATGCTTACGTTACGTGCATGGCTGACGGTGGTTGCATGTTTGTGTATCCTAAATAATCTTGCTATTTTTGTAAACAAATAATCTTGCGATGATGAGTCCCAGATGAGGCGGATAGTACCTTACTATTTCTAATAAGACGTTTGTGTATTCAAGTGTATTTAATAGGAAGAAAATTTAGTAAACAGCGCGTAAATACATGGACAACTCGGCTAGTTTGATAAATATTAGGAAAAATAGTCAAGGTTTTAGCCCTAGGATCATGTCGAGGCATTCATTCTCTGGCTAGCTAGGTTTTGTAGGTTCATTAGGCATCCAAGAAGCTGAGAGAGACAACTAGGGTTGTAAATGAGTTGAGCTCGAGTGAACCTGGTCTTTCAGGCTCGAGTTCGATAGAAGCATGAGCTGAGCTTAAGTTGAGATCCAAGCTTGAACCTGGGCTCGACCTCGCTCGGCCGAAACTCGAGTAGGCTCGAGCTCAGCTCGTTGAAGCTCGATAATAATTAAAATAATTTATTATGCACTAATTTTCAACAATAAGAAAAGCTTGAGTTCGAGCTCGGCTCAAGTAAGCTCGATAACGGTCAAAATAATTTAAATATGCACTAATTTTCAACAATAAAAAAAGTTCAACCTCGAGTTCGGCTCGGGTAAGCTTGGTAAGAGTTAATATGTATTACTATCTAAACTCGAATCGAGACTCGCAAACTATTCGAGTTCGGCTCGGTAAAACTCGCAAGTTTAAGATCAAGCTCGAGTTCAGCTCATTTAAAACTCGAGTCGAACTCAAATCGAGCTTAGAGTAAGCTGAGTTTGAGTAGCTCGCGAGCCTCGGTCTTTTTACAGCCTTAGAGACAACGATGGCGATCAAAGCAGAAGGCTATGGTGGTGCTGGCGATGGTGAGTCAATGGAAATCGTCGGCGTGGATGTCTGGATAGGGAAGGGTGGGGGGAGGTGGGGGTTTTAGATACTTTCTTTGTTTCACTATGTTTGTCTATGACTTTAACTGTCTTTGTTTCAAAATATTTGTTTATTGATGGAATAAAGAGTGTAGTTATTAAAATATTTTTATTCTCTGCCTTTACTTAAATACTTTGAAAGAGGTTAAGCGATTGTAGTATGTTATTTAATAGAGATATGTATAATCGTTTCTTATTAATTTTTTCTTAGATTTAGTGCTTCCTTAGCCTATATGCATGATGAGTTGTAGATGCATATTGTGAAATAGAGGAAGTGTTGTTTTTATTGCACGAATGTCAGAGCTATCGAATGGTTCAAAATTGAAGTCGATATTTTGTAGGAAAACATTTGATTGATGCCTAGACACAACAACATGAAAAAAAATTGTTTGATTTGCTCAAACTGAAGGATATACACACGATAAATACATATGGGTGGGTTCGGAAAGATTATGGGTGGGTTTTTGTAGGCTGTAGTTTTAGCTTTTGGTTTATAATTTTAAAATTTTGGTTGTTCGTAAGTGGTAATAAGTTAAAGCCTGAACCTAAAAGAACTCAACCTTTGGATTTAGATTTTTGACTTTTTGCTATAGAAACTAAATTTTAAATGGTGTACATTTTAAAACGAGCTCTATAAGTAAATTATAGTAAACATTGTATTGAGTTTAGCTATACCGGTCAAAATCATATATAACTATTTCTCTTTATATACTATCTCTTATAAATAGTTAGAATTTAAAAAAATTATAAGCTAAAATCATAACCCCAGTCCAAAAGAAGTACCCATGATCTGTGGATGACATATGACTGACTAGGTAGCTAGCTTTGCACTCTCTCTCTCTCTCTCTCTTTTGAGCTTTGCTAGCTCATGCACGCTTGCTCAGCATTCCGCCCGATCCTTTCTTTCCTTTCTGCACGCGTATAACTGGCTTGGCCCTATGCGTCGTTTGATTGTACCATTTTAGGCTCAAAATATTGAGCTCATATCTTGTCCTTTCCTTTTCAAGCTTTCTTTACCGGCCGAGAAACCACAACCGGCCTACGGTTTTTAGGACCCCGTAGACGCATGGACGTTTACCTCCTACCCGCTTCCTTTTAAATCAACTTTTTACGGAATTCTTCTAGTGTACGCCCCAAACCTCAATTTGCAATAACCAAAATTTGCAAAAAAAAAAAAAAATCGCCATGCACCCCGCTTGGGGTGAAGGGTAGATACAACTTTAATTGGATCCATGACAATCAGCAATAACCCACAAAACACATGGGGTGTATGTTTATACATTGGCATTCAGTAACCAAACAACCACACGCCAAATTGGTTGAGATCGAGTCATTTCCTTGCAAAAGGGGAAAAGAAAACAAGCTAGGTTGAACCATGTATGCATGCATCATTCACCAATTGGCCATATGCAGATTTAGTTGACTAGCCTATATATTTGTCCCTCTCTGTCATGAAAACTAATTAACAAGTTTATATCAATGAGTTAATTTTGACTTTTGGCCGGGCCAACACAGTGTTAAGCTTATATATATATATATGTGCTTTATTTCAAAGTTCACCAAGCGCATGCCTACAAACGGCCACAGTTACTCATATTTCTTTCTAACATTGCAAGGTCATGTATATATTATAAAAAGTATCTTTCCAATGTCCTCCATTGCTCTAGGCGGGAAATCATTCGGGACAAAATAATAACAGACGTCAGCTTGGAGGATCGTGTTTGCACCACAATGTACACAACACAAGTAGTCACGAGGAATTTAATTACGAGAAGTAGTGGTAGATATGATTTGCTTTTCAGTAACTTGCGAGCTAAGGGAAAGGTACTGTTGGGCAGGGTATGCCATGTGTGGCAGTGTGTCTCATCCTTGGTGAACACTCCACATGATTAATCGCAGTCCTCTGCAGCTCTTATATAACATAATACACTGGGTCACTGTATGCCTGGATAATCTTGGGAGCAACTCACGATTAAAATTATTTGATCATGCTAAATTCTCAGGAGAATCCTAAGCTGGCAGATCGAAAGGTATGCAGTAGCTGTTTGTACTTACGTGATTGCAACTAAGTTCTAGCTTTACTTCGCTTCAGTCCTGCAAAACTTATGTGGAATTCTTGCGTTCTAGGTATATTTGTGAGCCCTAATAGCCATGGAGGCACGACTTTTGTCGTTCCAAGAGGCTATGATGCTAACCTCTTTTTTCCCCCCAACCATTATGTTGGTTTTTATTTTATGCGGAACGTATCCATGGCCGGCCGCCGTGAGCAATTCGCGAGGTGTGCTTGTGTTGGTGCGAGCAAACAAGGAGAACACGCTCGTGTTGTTCCCAAGAAAGGAGGAAAGAGATATATATATATTCTCCTTGGTAATGGTTGCTCTTGTTAATCCATGGCTGTCCAATCTACAACAGTGACGGACCTAGAAAAAATTATAGCTAGAACGAAGTCAAAAGCATGAAACAAACAGTATTACCCAAAAGTAAAATAATCTATCATCAAACTACGTTGTAATTGTACTAATAAGAGTATATGATACAAAATAAAAGCAATAACTACAATTCGTATGTTAACATATGTAGATAATGGTAGTACATTGAAAAATACCTCACTAATAAAACTTAATCCACAGTTGTAGATAAGTCGTAAAAGAAGTAACTTGTCAATTGTAAAATATATATATCAGTGGACACTGGACAGTGGGTATCTTTGGCAATTGGCATCATCATATTCATATCACTCATGACATATTCACATTCAAATGGCATCTATCCATTTTATCAGATTACATGAGTGAGACTTCTGAGTTCTGACAGAGCAGTAGAGGTCCAGAGCACCAATCACATATTCACGTTCAAATGGTATCTATCCATTTTATCAAATTATATGAGTGAGACTTCTGAAAGAGCGGTATGCAATCATGCACTAATCACTTATCACAATTTCACATAATCACATATTTTGAATTCTGATTGACTGATTCAATGATTCTCAACATTCAACTATTCCCAAATTGCATTGAAGATTTGAAGTTGAAGAAGACAGAAAACTAGTACCTTGATCTTGAGAGAATGAGAGTTGAGACAATAGATAATAGCCCCTGGCCGACGGTTGCCACCACGCCCCCTATCCACCACACCCACCGCCGCGCCATGCTCCGCCTCCTCAGGCCAATAGCTGCCTCGGCGCCTCACACTCGCAGGTCACAGCCTTCACCCCTTCGCAGGTAGTTGAATAGTTCGTTACTGGATCTAGAGGAGCACGGGGAGAGGGTGGGAGGTGGCGGTCGCTGGATTTGGAAGAGCACGGGGAAGGCAACGGCCGGGGAGACCGGATCTGGATCGGGGACGGCCGATCTGCAGGGGAGGGCGACGGAAGGAAGGCGGTGGGGGGCGGGGGGGCAGCTGGAAGGGAGGCGACCGAGGGGGAGCTGGGGGCCGAGCTGAAGGGCGGCGGCGGTGGCGTGGGGGGCGCGGAAGGGAGGCGGCGGGGGGGAGGCGAGGGTGGGGGCCGAGCGAAAGGGAGGCGCAGGGGGGTGGGAGCCGGAAGGGAGGCGGCTGCGGGGGGGAACCGGAAGGGAGGCGGGGGCTCGAGCGAAAGGGAGGCGCCGGGGGTGGGAGGGGGATCCGCCGGCGACGGAGCTCGGGCGGCCGCCCGAGCATGCCCGAAGGGCGGGTTCGCCCCTGATCTACAGCCAGCATCTGATCGATGCTAGAAGGCACAAACGCACGCTATGATACGTGCACACCTTGATCGTTGCTTTTGAGCAAAACAAAACTAAAGATTATGAACCTTGCCGCCATGGCAAGAGTTTCAAAGATTATTTATAATACATTTCTTTATTAATGTTATAAAAATAAATAGTCAAAAAAATTACAAAAATAATCGTCTCTCACCAAATGAGTTAATGATAGGATTCTGTCGTCAAATGAGTCATCGACAGGCTGACATGGCATCTCCTGTAGCCGATTCATTTGGCAATAGGGGCTATTCGTCAGTTTATTTGATGACAGCTTTGTTCAGCCTACATCGTTAATTGATTGACAGCCTTTGTCGCCAATTCATTTAACGACAGAGCGATAAGCCGACAGGTTTGGCCTATATCGCTCAATTGATTGACATGCCTCTGTCGATGATTCATTTGCACGTTGGCAATGGCGACAGAGTATTATTTTTATAATTTTTTACTATTTATTTTTGAGAGGCTCTTCAATGTTTTTCTCTTTAACAAAGGTAACACTAATCTCAAAGTAAATGAAGAGGTAAGTAACATCTATTCATCATTTATCATGATTTAAAAATTATACAAATCACTGTTAAGGAAAGCATTGAATTGTAATATTAATAAAACAGTCGGTTATTTCAAAAAAAAATCGAGTTTCAACCTGAAGCCAGGCTTCTGCATGAATGGAGGAATGGACTGAAACGGTACTACTAGCTGTAGCTAGATCAAGCTTAAGATTTATACATGCCTGGGCCAAGTGTACTTCTCTTTGATGGGAGTAAGACATCAAGGCCTACGAACCGGAGCATCGGGGAAGCCCATGGCAGCTTTCATGGTTGCCATGACTTGGCATCACACCCACAAATGCATGCAGGTTACCTTAGTCCTGTACCATATCAACCAACCAGCCGAGCCTGGACAACAAGCATATGAACATTGCAGATGCGCTCGGCACTACCCCGCAGGCCCGCTCTCCTCCCGACCCACCCGCCGCCAAACTGACGAACCGCCAGTGCCAACAAGGCCCACAGGTGTATCGCTGTCCTCCTCTCTCCCATGGCCGCCGCCACCTCTCACCCCTTCCCGCCATCGCCGCGCTTGATTTCGTTTAGCCCCGCCACCTTCTCCTCTCCACACTCGCTTCTCGCCCCTCCTTCCTCCTTTCCTAGCCGTTTGATTCATCACCATATTAGGAAGAATGCTTAGGGTTGTCGCATTCTCATCCCTCCTCGACTAGTACTACTTATGTCTAATCAGAGAAACTGTCAAGTAGATCAAGAACGGAGGATATTAAGGGTCAGTTTTTTTGGGATGTAGCTTATGATTTAAATTTTTGAATTCTGACTATTCGCGAGAGATAGTACGTACAGAAAAATAGTTGCATACGATTTTGGCTGGTACAACTGAACTCAGTACATTTTTTGTTATAATCTTTCTGTTAGCCCCGCCTTAGAAAAACGTACTATTTAAAAGTTAGTTACTATAGTCTATACAAGTATAAGCCGGCTGAAAGTGGTGCTGAACTCAACCTAATGGTTTTTGTGTTTGTACGCTAGGAATTTTTTTACTTGCCTAATGCATTTTTGTGCCAGGAAACCTCATCTATTACTATCCGTGTAGTGATAATAAACAAATTGTAGTGTGAGCGGTGGTAATCGGTGACTAGAAAGAGGAGAATTAGTAAAAGGATGTGGGATTTACTAATTCGATCGTGTAGCTTTCGTTGTGATGCTCTCATCTGTCGTTATTCGTGGGAACCCTTTCGTGAAAAGTAGTTTGTCTAAATTGTTCCTTGGATTGTTTTTATGGATTTGATTGGTGCTGTCCTCTTAAAGTTTCTTGTCGCTGAAAATTGAAGTGCTTGAGGACTGGGTCTAGGAGGAAGGAGCTGAAGTCTAAGCAAAAGCTTGAGAAGAATCTCAGCTTCTACACAAGTAGGTGTTCCTTCCCTGTCGAGGTCCATGATTGTTTTATATGTTCCGGCTTGATAAGGTTTGGTTGTACTGTTCTTTTGATCATTTGCTACCTGTCTCATCTAATGTATTAAGTGGACATGTTGTTGAATGATGAGCAATACAGTTCGAAAATTTTTTGACGATGATGGTATTGGCTCTTAACCGTATGACTTTTGTGCTATTCCTAAAGAAAAGTGTTTTCGTCCTTGTTAAATCGTTTTGGTAAGGAGGATAGCTGATTAAAATGATGTTTTGATTTCCTGAATAGCTGTGAATACCATATCCATGAACTGTAAAAAAACATCTTTTTGTGTGTGCGCGCCTATGATTAGGCAAGTGCAAGAGCGTGGGCATGCCTATGTTTTTCAGTGTTTCGTGATAATAGAAATCGTTTTTTCAACACATAGTTGTAGCCTTTTCTAGTATTTTTTAATTTCAATTTGGGTCTTTATTGCATTTTGCTATTTCCATTTCTGTACCTCAACTCCTTCGCTATAATTGATTTATTTTCTTTGTTATTCCAGAAGTGAAAGATGTGGTTACCCCCCAATGCTAAAAAGACTCAGTAAGGTGCTTCTAACCCCCCCCCCCCCCCCCTCTCCCTTGTTAGCATAGTGTTCTTTTGAGCGTTGTGAATTTGTGTATTCCTTTTATTGAGCACAACCTTACCATTAGTTGAACTGCCATCTAAAAAACTTTATTCTATACTATCTTGCCAGAATAAAAGGCAAGCTATTTTTTAACAATATGATCTGCCAGGTACTACATCCTGTCCTTTCTGTTACAGTTGTTCAAGCGACTTCCTACACCTAGTGGGCATGCTGGTTATTAACCCACGATCACATTTGTTCGGTTAGATTTGGCTAGCGTTGTCATCTATTGCATTTCTCTATTCTGAAGGATCAGTTACGCTTCACAACTAATTACTGGGTAACATGCACATACATTTGCTGAATTGACCTGACCTTGGTGTAACATTTGTAGCCAAGAAAGAAGTAAGGCTTCACAACTAACATTTATTAGGTTTTTGTTGCTGTTGGGTCCCCTATATGCATCTGCAATTGATCCAATACAGAAGCTCGCACGCAGTTCTCATCATTTTAAGATGCTCTGTGATTCATTTTAATTTTCTTATTCTGCAGAAAAAGAAACAGACGAGCCGCCAGAAGAAACTGAAAGCATATGATCTCTCGGCGCGCTCTGAGTTCCTTCCAGAAACGGCTGCCTCGAAGCAGCAGACTGAAGCAAAGCTGAACTGCAAATCAAAGCAGGCTCTAGTGTAATCCTCTCTTTATATCTGCTTCCTTGCTTGCGTTCTTTGCTTTTTCTATCGGTGGTCTTGATACCTGCTGTGTTTTTCAGGCAACGGGAGACTGCTCTACTGAACGCCGTATTGAACAATCGTCAGTTCCAGCTCGACCCATTAGTTGCAATTCATCAGCACCTCGTGTCAACGCAGCCACTTTCAGCTGTGAAGGACAATGACACTGCGAAGCAAGGGAAGAAATCTAGGAATGACAAGAAGAGGACGGCGAAGAAGAATGCTTCGTCGACTTCTCAATCAATAGATATCTGATACTGCGAAGCAAGGTTCAAAATTCTGCTACCGGAGTAAATCCCACCAGAGGACGGTATCGGTTATCGGCCGGTAACCGGAAACCTAGGAAAATCTCGATCAAATTTTGAAAACTGAATTTTGAAGTTTGCTAGATACATGACTGGTAACCGGACCGGTTACCAGTGGAAAACCAGAAAAACAATAGAAAACCCAAAAAAAACGTTAGAAAACCGGAAAAACACTTTTCAAAATCATCTACTATCAATTGAAGCATATTACCTCATACAATAGCTAATCTAGCAAAAAAAACCTAAACAAACCTTAGAACTGTATTATAAAGTCCTAAATTCAAATTCAACTTAAAATTTTCGGATAGTATTTTTAATCCTGATCCTAACTAGGTTTTCATCACCGGCGGTAACCGCTGGGATTTTAAACCTTGCTGCGAAGTAACGATCTAAAAAGATTGCGTGCAATTATTTTCAATCTTGTTTGAAGGCGACACTTGTTATGCGGGAGCTTGAACTTGTCAACTTTTGGTACCAGTGTGTGTATTCTCTGCCAGAGCTTCCAGATCGCTTGTAACGTGGCTCGAAAGGTCCAGATTTAGCTATTGTACAGACGATGGTTGCGTAATGTTCAGCAATTCCTTCTCACCAGTTGCTATTAGATTCTTGTGAATCGTGATAACCAATCATGTGGGCGATGTTGCCATCTCGGATGCAGCCAAAGCCTTGGAAGGAATTGAGTGGCTGTCAGGAAAAAAAAAACTAGTGTGGTTTAGGGCGAGGAGTTTGATTTGTAGCGGTTCTAATAGCTGGAAGGTGTAAATTGTACGGATTTATAGTTAAGGGGTGTAACTACCTATCTTGAACATCTCTTGTACCACAAGCCCCAAAACGTCATGATACGGTAAAGCTTATATGCTCGAGCTTTGCTGTTCCCAAAGTCAACCGTGCACGAGTAAACACATGTCTGCAATTGTTTGTGTGCGCTCAGCACTAGAGAGGAGAAACCACACTCAAGCAGATCGGCATTCGGCAGCCAATAGACAAATATGTAGTAGTGAACAAGATTACGAGAACTCGGGGAACATCAGGCATACCGGATCCTACTTGTTTGATAAACATTAATCTCTCGGTCTTTACTCTTTAGAAGGCAGCAGTGTTACAAAATTACCTCACATAAATCTTACGGTTAGGATATCCAGAAGGACCTTTCCCAAACAGAATACATCTTTTGAGCTCAAATCATCTGTAGCACCCTCCAAATTCCCAGCGCTTGCAAAGATAATTCATTCAGCTTCTCGCATTGAATTTCTTCTGCGGGAATGGTTGCCAAAATGCAGGATGGACGGATGTTATACTGTAATGCTCCTTTTGTAAACTTCTACAACATTCAAAGGGTTTGTCGACGTATCAATCATCTACCCTACAAGTCCTCGTTTTCGTCTTTTAGTCGGATCGGATGGATTGCAACTCCATTTTGAGCTGATCGAACACGGCCCCATCTTCCAAGGCGAGGCTCCTGATGAAAGAAAGATATCGATACCAAAGTTGAGCTTCTGAAACTTGCACTGATAAGAGCATGGTGTTGCAAGAGTAGTGGAGTCTACATAAAGAATGAACAGATACGGTATCTTTGCGCGTTGTTCAGCATGCGGAAGTATCACAGAAACCAAGAACTTGATGCAAAGGACACCTAGTTAATAGGACTTATGAAACAAGTTCACGCTAAACAGGAAGCTATATTGAAAATAAGTTTTTTTCTTTCTTTTTCTATTCTCAAGGACTGTCAAGTATCTGAACTGTAGTAACAAAGGGGGAGTTTGATATACTGACCTGGCCAACACCAGCAACAATAAAGCGTCCAGAATTAGCGATGGCAAGAGAATTAACAAATCCATCCTGGCCATAAGAGAGAACAAGTATATCAATAACTATTTGCATCCCACAGTAAGGCACCAGTATAGTACTCAGCTTTCTATGCAACGGAAGTATGTGTTAGATGTGTATTATTAGTTGTGTATTTTCTCTATTATATAAAAGGTTACCTGCATAAATGTCATATATGTATTTGTATATATATTGGCCTATTAACCTTATGATGAACACAAATGATATTCATAACATGGTATCAAACCAAACCTAGGGCTTATTTTCGTCAAGCCACTGTTGATTCACCTTCCAACCGCCACCTGGCTTTGCCATCTCCGCCGTGCTTGCTGCTCTCTGCCCGTCACCACCCGCTGTCTTCCACTTGTCGCTTGCCCGTGGCCGCCCGTGGGTTCGCCTCCTGCCTCGCCGCTTGCCGGCAACGCCGTCTTCCATCTGGGCCGCTGCTGTCTCGGGCCGCCTGGATCCGTCATGCCTTGCGTCTCCTTTACCTAGTGTCACCCCGATCGGTGCCGCCTTGATCTGTCAACATTCTCTTCACCCCACGTCGCCTCGATCGATACTGCCTCGATTCGCTAACACCTTCCTCACCCGTGAGTTTGCTCGGTGTCGCCTCGATCGTCGCTGCCTCAATCCGAAGTGAGGCCACCTCCTCTTCCGCTTGTCACTTCACGCCCATGGCCACTTTGTCTTCTGTTGTCACCTCCCGATCCGGAGTCGCTCGATGCCATCTAAATCCGCACCACCATCGCTATCGCCGCCACCATCAATGTCGGCAAGCCACCTCCATCGTCCCAAGGTACCAAGACTCTCTCTCAAATAAGGTTGCGATTCAAAGCAAATACACAATAAACCTAGGTATCTGATAAGCAAAGCCTTCGGTTCAAGAAAAAAAGAAAAAGAAAAATATCGTCCTCTTCAGGCACTGTTTCTATTCCTCGTTGCCCAGTGATTTTTGATGGTCTCAATTATCGGGACTGGTTTTAGCACATGCACCTCTATATGCGTGGTCAGCGTCCTTGGGATTTTCTCACTGGCGAGCTGCCTCGTTTGCCTCGCCCTGTTCCATCTGTTGAGCCCGTCTCCCGAAGGATACTTTCGAAGACACTCGTAAAGAGGCATCTCATACTTTTGACGATACCATAGAGACTTTTTAAATTCAGTATGCTATCTACAAGACATAGATTGATGAGGATGCACGTGCCTTATTCTAGTTGCTAGCATGGAAGTGCATCTCATTGGGGATGTGGTTGGCTTGACTTCAGCACAGTTGATGTGAGCACATCTGCGCAAACGCTACAAGCCGTCTGGTTATTCATTATATCATACTGTTGTGCGTTAGGATCAGTCATTGCAGCAGAGTGATGCCATTGTGAACGAGTCTTCCATGCTGGATCTTCGTCAGCTCCGGCTGTCTCCGCCATCTGCTCCGGACATCTCCGCCGAGCTCCACCCGGAACTGGTCGCCACTGCCACTTTGGTTGCCGATACCACCAGCCGCCATTGCCATTTTGGTTGCCGTCTTCATCGAGGTCAGACATGAGGATATCCACGTAAGGTGCTACCATGGTTTCTTCTTCTAAAGAGCTCGTTTGCTCTCATTGCAAGAGGCCTGGCCATAGCGTTCAGCGTTGCTTTAAACTTCATCCTAAGTTACTGAGTTGAGGGCCAAGCGTGATTCATCTCGTCGTAGCACGGCTACTAGTGCCTCTTCTAGTAACACAGCTGTTATTGCTTCTTCTGCTAGCTCTACAGGGCTCATTACTGCTGAGCCTCAACCTTAGTCAAGTGGATCTGTTGTACCCCTCTCTGCATCAGGAACTACTCTTCTTTGGATATTGGATTCAAGGGCCTCTTTTCATATGACTGCTGATAGCTCTCAGTTAGCATCATGCAAACCTGTCACAGATGGTACTCAAGTTCAAACAGCTGATGACACTACCTGTTTGTTTACCCATTAAGGCACTCTTTCCACTTCACAACTTATTGTTCCAAAAGTTTCTCTTGTGCCTCAACTCTCTATGAATCTATTGGCTGTTGGTTAGCTCACTCATATGAATCTCTTTACTGGTTTTGATGATTCTTTGTGCTTTATGCAGGATCGTCGAACCCGAGCTCTCGTTGGTACTGGCCATCGCCATAAAGATTCTCGAGGACTCTACATTCTAGATCGTCCGAGTCTTTCTCCATCTACATCTACTCAAACTCCATGTTTCTGATCCTTCTGATCCACCTTGAGTTTAAGGGGGTGTTACGTATTTTGTATATGGCCCAATAGGCTATAAAGCACCGATACGCCACGTAAGTGTCGTACTCGTACGCGATACGTATCCGATACGATGATATGTTCCGATACACGGCAATACGGTATCGGTGAATTTTAGCCGAAAATAAATTAGAAAATACCCCGATACGTGACCGATACGGCACGATAGGTAAACGATACAACGGCCCAATTAAATTCTAGCCTAACAGAAAGACGGCCCAGCGAGACGGCCCAACGGGAATAAATCCAGCGCTTCTCAATCTCATCGGCCATCGCCTCCCGAAACCTATCCTCCCCGACTCCCCCCAGCAAATCCGCGTCGGCGCCGCGCGTCGCTTCTCCTCATCCTCTGCCGCCACTGGCCGGAGGCCACCAGCCATCCGCCGTCGATCCCGTCGCCTGTCCCAGTGCGTGGTGATCCGCCGCCTCTCCCTCGCTGTAGTCACCTGGAGGTCCGGCGCCTCTCCCTCGCTGCAGCCGCCTGGAGGTCCGCCGCCTCTCCCTCGCTGTAGCCACCGCTCCTGATCCCGTCTCCCTTGTTTATAGCTGTGGTGAGTTAGCTGATCCCGATCCAAACTGTTGCTTCATCTGCTTCAATCGACAATGCTTAGTTGCTTACTGTTGTTGTTGGATGGATGCAACTAATAGATTCAACCCAAACTAATAGTACTACTTGTTGTTCAATGTTTATTACTGTCTTACTTATTACTTGTTGTTTATTTCTGTAATCTGTGTTACTTATTACTTGCTGTAATTCTTCATACATATCAAGCAAATTATTACTTATTACTTGTTGTGTATTACTGTCATATGCTCATTATATATACCTGGTTCAATCAAATTTTCAGTGTTATTTGTTTATCAAGCAATAATGCTTGACTGTAGCTTGTAGTGAGTTAGTGGCAACTGGCAAGCAAGAGGGAAATCTGATCGTTACATTTTGTAATGAATCATTTTACAAGTTTGTAATATATTTCTGATAGGGATGGCAATTGCAAATACTCCAATGGATAGCACTGGTACTTGTGGTAGTAGTGTCAATTCGTCTGCTTCAATAGAGAATGATAACCATAGATTTACCCTATGGAATCATGTTAAAGTAATTGAGAAAACCGGTGGTCGACTTGGAGGAAATGTAAAATCAGAATGCCGATATTGTGGTCACATTATACCTGGGAGCTATTCTAGAGTGAAAACACATTTGTTGAAGATTCCAGGGCAAGGTGTTAAGGTTTTGCCATAAGGTGACAGTTCCTATCTTTGTGCCTTGCAAGTTGTAACCTTAACATATTCCTAACTTCTATCAACCTATGTTATGTTATATTGCAAAGAATGTTATCTAATTGGCTAATTCTCCATGATCTGTTATTTACTTGTTCACTAATATGAGGTCATACTTTTGTTTGCCTAAGTCAAACCATGGATTAAAAAAAGTCTTGCAACCGGGATCAAGAGTTGTTATCAAATATCTTCTTGGCTCTTGCAAGTTGCAACCAATTGGGTATGTGCCAAACTGCCAACTACCAAGTGGTATGCTATTCAAATTTTGCAATTTTTTTTCAGTATTAGCCAAGTATTGATAGAATGATAGTTATACCATTGGAAACCTGTTTACTTGCCGTATCGATGTATCCTTGTTTTTGGAAAATATCGTATCGCCGTATCGGCGTATCCGTATCGCCATACCCGTATCGCGTATCGGAGCATCCTAGCCAACAGGCCTAATAGGGTTAGGGTTTGTGTGTGTGTGTGTTGTCACATTGAGTAAAGAAATAGGTGGAGTGGCTTTATCTCTCACAGTATGTTGGTACAGATGTATCTCACCATCGAACGTGGCAACCATCAGTGGAGAAGAAGGAATGATGTTTGAGATATCTGGAAAAGAGGTGATGACATTCGAGTCACCAAGTTGGATCCTTGGTGCGGTGTGTTTTTGAATCCCTTTGCACTAGGTAGGGGTTTTTGTACAGCCTCTTGTTCTAAAGAGATTTTCCCTCATTAAATAAATAGACAAATTCTGCCAAGGCATCATCTAGGTCTAAAGGAGTCAGAAAATGTTGTTGTTTAAGATGTAATAACCATCTTATAATTACCTTACTAATTATCAGGCCCAAAACGTATCTGCTCTCCTAGGTGTAAGAAGTGCTAAAAGTGCTAGTGAATGGAACTGAAGAAGGATGAACAAAAAAGTTGACTTAATTATATCTGCGTATTGCGCAAGGACTAAGGAGTCCTATTATATCTGCGTATTGCGCAAGGACTAAGGAGTCCTATAAAAATAGCTTTCTAAGACTCCCTTTTGTTTTGACAACTAATTGCCTATATACTAATGCCCCTGTTCACAGATAGTTGACAACCCAAACGAACCATGGCATGGCCTCTGCCAATAGCCAAGCTGCTTGGAAACACCCATAGGACCAACATACACCACATCTATGCACAACTCAACTACAGGCTAAGGCAATTACCCAAAGTAATAAAAAAAATAACAGTTACGACTATAGATTTGTTAAGGAGGCGAAGAGTTGACAATATATCGGCAAGTTCGGAAAAATGTCAGTGCTGAATTACAACCTACAGAATGCCAACTAATCAACATGCTGAAACAACAATTACTACCCATCTGTACAGCTAGTAGAGTAGCTTGCCCTTGGACCTTCAAAAAGCAGAGACCATTTACATACTACGACCAACTCAAAACTCTCAAAGGTCCTAGAACTGAAAGAAATTCCAATAGTGTTGAGTCTCAACAACAGAATGAGAAGCAAGTGCATTCGTTTGCTTATCTACAGTGGATTTTTTTTTTGTTCAGAATTACATTCAAATGATGTTAATTGAGTAGCAAGAGTACCATACCAGTGCCAAGTTAAATAATGGTCGAATTCCCTTAGAATCAGGTTGGATACCCCAAAGACGAACAAAACCATTTGCTGCTCCTGATGCAGCAAGATCAGAACCTTTTCTTGCAGCAACTGCACTAACCCATGACTGGGCTGATGAGACACATTCAGGTTTATGTATCCCATTTTCTGCATAGTGAAATGATGTATAAAGCAATAAATAAGGATTCCATAAATATAAGGAACAAAAAATAGTGCAATCATGACGAGGATTTATATTTAAATCGACTGACATCTCAATGGCAAAAGTTTACATAATAACAAAAAAGAGGAAAAGGTTGAATAGAAAACAGATCCAAATACATTGAGTGGCAAAATTGCATTAAGTAAAGAGACAATTTTTCAGATAGCCTCTTACCTTTAGTTAAATCCTCATCATTATTGCCAAGTGAATTAAGGTTAAGGTTATCACGCAATACTGGATGAGCATTTCTTATTATGTGAGTAGGCTTCTTTCTCATTATGCTCCAAAGCTCAATGCTTCCATCATCAGATCCAGACAAAAATTCCTTGTCATCAATAAAGCAGCAACACTCCAAAGATGCAGCAGCAGGAGCACGGAACACTAACTGTGACTCTTCTGGAATCTGTCCACAGAGCAAGAGAGTTTTCAAAAGGTCAGGGTAAATCTCAGCATCTGCAACATGGCTCACATTACACACCCAATAGTACAGGCAGTCAAAACTATTTTAACTTTGATGGGATGTGTAGATTGAAATGATGAGTAGATTTGCCTGGAAACATACTTACATAATATTTTAGTTAGTTAGCTAGAGAGAACAGAACATTTACCAATATATCTGTTATGAAAAATGCTCTGAGACTGGTGAAGCTTTTGGAGCCACAATCATAACCCACCCACCCACCCCCCAAAAAAAAACTCTTGAACTACCTCCATTCCCACCTCCCTACCCCTAAAAAGTAAAGCACCCCACTCCCAATCTCCTTCCACCTTTCTACTCTGCAGTCACTGTACCCTTCCACCCTTTGCCTGGCTGCAACTGCCTCCCACCCACAGAATGAAATCCTGGTGTCCACCAACAGCAAGAAATGACATCCATTTATCTAAAAATATTTCACTTGAACTATCACTTAGAGCTGGGAGATACAATGACACATCTTCTACAATATTAAAGCATCTTAACGAGTTAATGTGACTAGTCTAGTCACTCTGCTGATGTGTGTCAGGTGATAATATCCCTACCTTTTATTGAACATAGGACAGGGAATTGAAAATTATACTCTGCATTGTTCTATAATGACTAGCTTACATTCATTTAGTAAATATCCCCTTCAATTACCAGTGCAATCAACTTGATCATGTCCGTTGATGATACCAATCTCTTGAATTTACAAAGGCTTACCAAGTTGTTGCCCTTTATGTGCATGGACATTGCAATAGTGCCAAGTCCAGAATTCTAACCACAAAATGGAATACCTAGAAAGAAGCTACATCTGAATTTTGGCAAGTCATGCAATAGAATGAAGAACAACACAAATATTTTAATGTATATTAATATTAGAACAATGTTTTTTAACTAGATAGTTCCTTCCCATTCATCATAAGAAAACTATCTGTTTAAGTGGGGCAGCTAGGTAATCTTATGTTTATGCTTAATTAAAATATTTACCTTCCAAAGATGCATTGTTCGGTCCCGTGCTACAGTCAGAAGCCTATCTTTACTAAGTGCATCCATTGTCAAAATTTCATTCTGATGGCCGTATAGGCAGTTCATGTATGTTCTGTCTTCTGCATTCCACTGCATTATTGAACGATCAAAAGAACCAGAGAATAGCTCTGAGGAGTCCAGCCCAAAAGCAAGGCATGATATCGGTCCTCGGTGGCCGCTAAATGCCTGTGAAAAACAAACAAAACAACAGCCAGTTACAATGTTGACAGGTAGATGGTATAAGGAGCCCAGCTTAACTGCAAGTAAAGTTCCTTTAATCTTCCAGGGTACTCTTTTTATGAATATTTCTAGTGTACATTTCTGGACAATTATGACACATTAAGGAAATTGTCGTGAATCTTAACTGATATACATTGGCCAAGGTGTTCCGTTACAAATTTCACCCAGACACTGACCATAAACAAGCTAGCATTTGGTTCGATAATTTTGCTGTTACAGCTGCTTGCAACAACCCTGGCATCAACTATAATAATCAAAACCAAATGCAAATGTGAAAAATAAGTATATTTAAATAGTCTTTCCATAGTTGATTCGCAATTAGCATTTGATTACAGTTAATATTTGCCTACACTATATTATAGAGACCAGAGAGGCAATATAAGTTTTCAAACCTTTCCGGAGAGAATTAGAAGCAACAATGCATTCAGCAATATACACGCTTAACGCAACCAGATAGTTACATCACACACACAGAATATAGATGATTTATAGCTTCTCTTGACTAGTCCAATAAAATTGCCTTTTTAACTAGTATATCTCAAAATTGCAAAGTGTAACTCAGCTGCTATCATTGACTACCTGTATGTGCTCCCGTGACCGAACATCCCATAAATGGATATGACGGTCCAAGCCACCACTGGCCAAGTAATGACCATCTGAACTGACAGCTAAAGCTAGCACTTGTTTACTTCTTTTAGCAGACAGAGGTGGTTTAGCATGATGAGAAACCAATACATGTTCACTTGGCCATAAATACTTCTCACTTTTTCCAGTTTCAACATCCCAATGTAGAATGACTCCATCTTTTGATGCTGAAAACCCCTTATCACTATCCTTGGATAAAGCAACGGCAGTAACTGGTTGTCGGTGCTTCACAAGAAGCTTAAAGCCATCCTCAGGGTCTGGTGGTAATAGCCTGCAATGATTTTGCAAAGTTTAGTCATATTTACAAGATCAAACTCAATGAAACCATGATCAGCCGTACAAATAGGAGTCAAATATAAATAACACTGACATTCTTATATCACATCCTTTAGAAAAATCTTATGGAACACATGTTGGATTCAATTAAAAGGCTACCATAGCTTAAAAACGCTGGAGACCATTACCATACTCCAGTTCAGATAATTGATGACTCATACTGACAAGTGTAGCACCTTGTATTTTCATGGTGAAAACAGATGCATCTCTGAGCAGTCAAAACGTACATCCTTCAAACCACACCTCCTATTTTCAACATCCTAGTTTTGGACTAGTGTTAAGACAGGCCGATGTGAATAAAAAATATGACCAAATACAAAGGAAATGGATGGGTAGCAAAAGAAAATTCAACAGTGAGTGAAAGAAGGAGATGGGTACCAGGAGTAGCGATGGAGATGGTCTAGTGCATGCGATTGTTACACAGGGGGAGAAAGCAGCACGTGCATGTGTTATCTGTGTGCGACTCAAGCCAAACAAAAGACACGCCCATTGGAAGCCAAATGTGGAACCAGGCCATGCGTGCAAGACAGAAATAATGGGCAGCTTGAGCCAGGAAGAAACTAGCCAGGGGTTCAGCCAAAAAGAAAAGGAGCCAAGAGCATGTGAGCCAGAAAAGGAGAAGGCAATGCACGTCTACATCAGTTCAATTTTGCTTCGAATCAACATCTGAGTCGGCCTAGTAATTGTAGTCCGAATCATATTTAACTTTCTTATCTAAATGAGTTAGTCCAAGTCCTATGTTAGTTTTTGCTTTCCATCAGTTTATTTTCTTCCGAATAGGAATCTTCTTTTGATCCAGATAAGTTTGGTCAGAGTCGGAGTTGTAAACATATTTGAGTCAGAGTTGTGGTCTAGGTGGTCTGCGAGTTGTGGGCCAAGTTGGGTGCATGTATGTTTTGGTGCGCCCATATAAAAGGGGAGGCCAAGTGCCATGTAACCCGAAAATCGCCATGTTAGCTTTGGCGGCTGTGACCACGTAGGATTGGAGGCTTTGGTACTCTAATCTCCATGGATTCTTGAGGTCCCAAGTTGCAACTCGGTCACATCTAGATCGGTTTGCATCTCCCGGTTCTCTGGATTGCATCCACGACTATTTTTGGTCAAGCTGGTTAAACCCAAGATAGTTATCCTTTGTCGCTGCTGGAGATTGTTTGGGGACAAGAAGACTCATTGGCACGTTATAAGGACGAACTAGGGTTACACCCTAACCCTAATTTGCTGCTGTGCTGTTGGCTGATAGCACGCGGAAGGAGGGCAGTGCTGCTGGTCGTTGCAGTACTGTGAAAGATTGGACTATCTACGCATCAACTACTCAGTGGTCCGTAAGGGGAATGGACATGATCCTTCCCCTCCATGCAAACAGTGTTTGCCAACCAGTTTTCTCATGTTATAAGTAAAACCAGTCTCATACGAGTGTACAGCAACAACTTATGGGTGAGGGTGCATGCAAAGATAAAAAACGGATTATGAAAATTTACCGGATCAAGGTCAGTAATCTGTAACCGGGCTGTTATGGCTGGTTTCTGGTCTACTCCAGTTTGCTATTTGTTTTAATCGTTTTCATACTTTTTTCCTCAAAGTATGTATTTGTCTGGTCTTGCATAAGCATTAACATGATGATCCCATTAAAATTAGTGTGAGAACCAGTAGGGCCAACTAGTATTTTTTTATCCATGGGCAGATATGTGATTCCACCGCCACCTTGAATTACCAACATTTGGCAGCATTCTTGTCCCTAATCTTACCACCTGATTTGCAGCCCCCTCCACCTGTCAACACCAAAGCTCATGCCAGAAAAGGGATTTCCTTTGTGAGGAATTAATTAATACATACAGCGCAACAACTGCTCCAATTGCTATCCCAAAACATATGAGGTTCCTCTTGTCTACATTTCAAAAGGGAGTTGATAAACATCACCTGAATATTTTCTTCCAAACTATCATTCAGATTTCTGACCGTTAGACCAAATATCTTCGCCGTGTGTATAATTCATGGCCATAGAGAGCGTCATGGTACTAAACTAGCATAGACGTAGAACCAGCGACAGCTTGGAAACCACGTCCAACATATGGAGAAACAATTGCCAAAAAACGCTGCTCACCTCGCGGCGATCTCCCTCCGCTTCCTGCCGCTCTCCTCGAGCTGCTTTCTCTGCAAGATCTCGGCCACCCGCCTCCCCCCGGCCTCCCCGTCCTCGTCTTCATCCTCCCCCCTCTTCGCCGCCTCCGTCACCCTCTTCAGCCACTCCTTGGCGATCCGCATCTTCTTCTCCCCCGCCGTCTCCTCCTCCTGCTCCCCATCCTCATCGACGCCGCCAGCCGCTACGTCGTCCTCGTCGCTGTCGCCGCTCTCGATGTCCTCATCGCGGCCGCCGCGGCGGCGCTTGGGCTCGGACTCGAAGAAGGGGTCCTCATCGCCGCCGCCGCCGCCGCCGCGGGGGCGGGGGTTCGGGCGCGAGGCCCGCTTGCGGGGGCGCGGCGCCATGGGGGGAGCGCGCGCTAGGGTTAGGGTTTCCCGAGAGGCGAGCGGTGTTTTTGGAGGGGGCTTCGGCGGCGGCGTCGCAGCACGAGGGCTTGGGAAGCGGCGGGAGGAGGAGGGCGAGGGTTTAACAGGAGGGGAGGTGGAGGAGGGCTTAACGGGTCGGCGGCGTCTCCTTGGAGTTTGATTAGGTTTGGATCTCGGCTTGCAAATGGGCTTCACTGGGCTTTTGTCCGGTTGGGTCTCATCTTACTTTTGGGCACGTATGGACGAGGATGCCCAAGTCCCGCGCAGAAAAAAAAAAACATACGAGATCTCATCACACTTCTCTTTTTTTGAAAGTGGAGATCTCATCACATTTCAATCCTCATTAGACCTCATCAAATCTCGTTGCGGATGCAGAGAAGATGCCACTGTCTCAAGGACATAATGGTAACATGTTCATCCAATGTCTTCCGTATAAAAGTTGGATGCTTAGATACTTTAACCTTGTGGTGCATACCCCACTCACCCCTTGGCGTGAGGGCCATTTTAATTCATCATCATGGGAGCAGGAGTCGAATTGGAGATGAAAGTATGAAACAAATTTGATTGATTTCGTAAATTTTCTTATCAAGTGATGAATATATAGAAGAGCAAGCTAAAAGTTGGCTCAAGATGGGAGTATAACACAACAACATGATCTATTATAACGAACAGAACGTACAAACATTAAGGACACCAACAGAAAATCAATGTACAAACTTACTGGGGTACTTATCTCTCTCATAGTCGCATCCTAAACCACTTGACACCCAACACTAACACACTTGCGCATACACACTACACTACACCATCACAATTCACATTACATATATAAAGCTCCACAGATTGATCGAGCCGCGATGAGTTGCATGCAACGAACGGCTCAAATTAATCAATCATTTGCAGTTGGACAGCGCCATCAGCTTGCCGTCTCCGTTCTCCACCTTGCCGGCGTCCGCGTCGGCGGCGAGCGCCTTGGCCGTGTCGTAGGACGCGTGCAGCCCGACGAAGAGGTAGTACACGAGCAGCGCCGCCGTCCATATCCCGAACCGCATGAACGACTTGTAGTCGATGGAGCCCAGCAGGAAGATGTTGATGGCGATGGACGCCGACGGCAGCCACGGCACCAGCGGCACCCCCCACAGCTTCGGTGCCCTTGCCTGCGGCACGAACGCCCACAGGCACGCCGTCGCGGCGAACCACGCCGGCACCGTCACCGCGTACGCCACCCACCCCTTGGCGTTCAGCCCCCAGTACGTCGCCGTCGCCACCGACGATGCCAGGATGGCGGCCAAGCAGGCCACGAGCTTGTTGCGGTTCGCTCTGGTCGTCTCTCCGGAGACGTAGTACCGGCGGACGAGGAGCGCGACGGCGACGAGCATGAAGATGAAGAGCGTGGAGATGGACAGGAGGTTAGAGAGGATGTTGAGGTCGGTGAAGAAGGCGATGACGGCGGTGGCGAAGAGCATGACGACGGTGGCGTTCACCGGCGTGCCCGTCCTGGGGTGCACCTGCGCGAGCCACGGCGGCATCATGTGCGTCCGGGCTATGTGCGTGAGGTACCGCGCCTGGCCGACGGCGCTGACTAGCAGCACGGTGGTCATCCCCTTGAGCGCACCGAAGGCGACGATGTACTTGGCCCAGTCCATGCCCCTGTCGGCGAAGGCGACGGAGAAGGGCGCGTCCGGGTCGATGGCCCCGTAGGGCTGCATGAGGCAGAGCGTGACGGCGAGGACGCAGTAGAGCACGGTGGTGAGCGCCATGGCGCCGACGAGGCCGATGGGGATGTCGCGCGCCGGGTTCTTGGTCTCCTCGGCCATGGTGCTGACGGCGTCGAAACCGATGTAGGCAAAGAAGAGCACCGCCGACGCGGCGAAGATGCCTCGGGGGCCGTAGGGCATGAAGTCGCGCATGTTGGCGGTGTCGGCCTTGGTGAGCCCCGCGACGATGATGAAGATGATGACGGCGATGTGGACGATGGAGAGGACGTAGTTGAAGCGGGAGGAGCCCTTGGTGCTGAGCGCTGCGAAGGCGCAGACGAGCACGATGACGACGACGGCGATGGGGTCGAGCCGCGAGTAGTCGGCGTAGAGGGAGGTGGCGTGGATGCGAAAGTCGTTGGGGTGGTGGTTGAGCAGCGTCGCGAAGTAGGACGTCCACGCGCGCGCCACCGCTGCGCCGCCGATGCAGTACTCGAGGAGGATGTTGCCCGCCGCCACGAATGCCATGAAGTCTCCGAGCTCCACGCGGAGGTACGCAAACGAACCGCCTGCATTGCATCGTCCATGTTTTCATCAGGGATCCATCGATGCCAATTCACATTAATTTCGTCTAGCACTTAATATTATCTCCATTTGGAATGCATAAATTTTACAGTAATCAATACAATTCTAGCAGGATTCCTATCAAATCCCCAGATTCCAAACGGGGCATTAGGAGTACTGTAAAAGATTTAATTTCAACATGCATTTGGCCTTATTGTTCAGTGTCTGAACTCTCTGAAGTGGCTAGAGACAACAAGATGCTACAAGATTTGCAGAAACTAATTATATAATTTGTCAATTTAGCTGCCTAATAACATATAGCCTGTTAAAAGCACTAGTGTACGTGTACTCATGCATATAACCTCAATGCTACTAATTATGCAGTCACAAGTCCGTAACTTTCCTCCATACACACACACAAACTTCAAGAAATACAATATCTAGTCAAAAGAAGAAATTTTTCATCGCAGAACATCTGAGTATTTTTTACCAAACCGAGACTAGATAATTTATTTCATGAGACTAACTTCCTGAAGTGGTGAAGTATGAACCATCCTTCAAAGTTCAAGGACAATTGACGAATAGTCGAATACTAGAAAGATTTTTTATATAAATAATAAAATTAATTTTCAAAGGAGAAAATAAAATAGGCAATAATTATCAGGTTTGCAAGATTCAAGAATCCATGTGGGGGAGTCTCGAGTCTGATCAACTAGATAACGTCATGGAGATAAAGAAGGCTCAACTTGGCTCTCGCCGTTGACTGATCCATAAGAAAACGAACAAGAAGCTGTAGTGTGAAGACTTAGTACAAACTTGTGACATTGTACTGGTAATGACATGTTGTACAGATTCAAGAGAGAAATAGTATAACACATCAATATGTGCAGATTAGATCAACAGCCATAGTCATCCTTAATTAAAACAAATATACTCATCGTTTATTAATTAATTTGGCCATTCATACACACATATGTATACCAGCCGTATCACCTTGTTTTCTTCTGGTATGTGATTGAGATTGGCATCACACTACCCTGCTCCCTGTTTGGACTTCCTTAGAAGTTGCCGCGTATTAATGAAGAGAATATTCACATTTGTTTTTGAGAGACAGAATAATCTTTCCAAAATTTCAGTAGGTGTTTGTCCATATCAAGCTGCTAGGCTCATCAAGTCCATATCAAGCTGCTAGGCTCGTCAAGTCATCATCCTTTTAATCTCCGCCAAAAAGAAAGCACTACTTTTCCATCAAGGAATTAATGAAGATGTATACTGTGATCGATATTGTTGTTCTTAAGAAAAGAGTCATTTAATCTTGAGACAATGAGAGAAATATTGAAATATCTAATGCTCGACCATGAGCAATAGCATACGCTTGTGATCGATTTTTATGTATTTATGCGCACATAGCAGTATGCATGCAGAAGTGAGTATTACGTACCTGCGACGGGGATCTCGACGGCGAACTCGGTGTAGCAGAAGACGGAGAGCATGGCGGAGACGCCGGAGACGATGTAAGAGATGACGACGGCGGGGCCGACGGCTTCCCTGGCCTCCTGGCCGGTGAGCACGAAGATGCCGGCGCCGATGACGGCGCCGACGCCGAACCAGGCGAGGTCCCACCACGTGAGGTCCCGCTTCATGTCGGCGCCGCTCCGGGCGCGCACCTCGTGCAGCTCCGTCGCGTCCAGCGACCGCGACGTCAGCCGGTCGGCCAGGCGCGACCCCGTGCTCCGCAGCGCGCGCCCGTACGCGGCCCAGCTCGAGAACGACTCCTCCGGGAAGAAGTCCGCCTTCGTGCACGAGCACCCGCGCTGCCGCTGCCTCACGCTCCCGTCGCCGTTGATCTCACCGCCGACCGCCATGGCTGTCCTTCCTTGTGCTGTGTACCTGTGGAGAGTAGAGGGGCGAGGGAAAATGGGAGGGAGTGGTCAAAGGACGGGATAAGTCCGGGGTTTAAGACTAGCAATGAGAAAGGGCTGGCTGGCGATTGGATGCCAACTGGCAAGAAGAAAATGCTTCCGTTTTTCAACTGAATGCAAGCCGCACACTTCGTATAGTACACATTGATGGGACAAGAAAACTAAATCATGCTCATATTTCTGAAACCATTTTCTTAAAAAAATATAATCTTTTTTTCTCTAATGCACTTGAGATAGAGACGTTTATATTAGTTTTTACAGATGGCGTTTGATTTTGGTTTATAAATAGTAACAGCTTGTAGAGAAATATTTATGTGCGGTTTTAGTCGATATAAATAAAATCACTCAGTATGTACTATAATCGACTAGTAAACTCTATTTTAAAAAATACTCAATTTGAAAATTAGATACTATAAAAAAACTATTTACTGTATAAAAACAGTTTATAGAAACCTAAGCGAATAAGGCCATAGATTTTATACAAAATTTGTGTGGTAATTCTATGTTCCAAACGTCCTTAGTCATTTACTTGCAACCGTCTATGGTGATGCAGAAGTGTGTATTTAATGCCACTCCATAGTACCTACATCTTTTTTGTACTTACTCCTTAGAATTCGTATTGTTAAATTTTATAAACTTTGATCACCACTAGGTTTAAAGCCCAGCTTATTTTGTCTTCAGTTTCTGACTTTTAGTTTCTAGTTCATTATTCTTTAATTTTGTCTTTTTTTTATTTTTGAATTTTTTTAAAGTTTTTTTACATTTTCTTTTTTTCGTATTATTTTATATTATCTATGATGAGTTAACTTTGTTCTTTTTATTTTTTAAAAAATTAATTACACCAAAAAGCTACTAACAACTACAATATAAAATAAACCAATTACAATGAAAAAAAGAGATAAGACCAAAAAAGGCAAGTTAAGTAGGGTCTAAAACTATTTATATTGATTATACAGAAATTATATCATTAGATTTGTCGTTAAGAATATTTTTATTAATATATTTTAGTGTAAAGTTAAGTTACATATTAAAGACTATATAAAGTAAAAAAACACACACACACACGATACCTAGAGTCTATTGTCCAAACCAGGTCTCAGAGTTTTTGGTTTGTATAAAGAGCATTTGAAACACACGCTACCCGTAATAATGGTAGATCATGATATCTTCTCATGGTAAACACCATTCTTTTAAAGGAAAAAAAATCAGAGAACACCTCATGGAGTCAACGCATCTCCATGGCACGATGCGACCACACTGTTTACGCTTCAGCAAATATAATTTTCTCGGTGAACTGTAAATAAGCCAACATATATAGTGCTAATGGTTAATTAGATGCTAATACACTAATACAAACTAAATACGCCAAATCTAGCCGAAGTAGCTAGAATTAGGTGGGTGAGAAGTCCCTATCCCACTTACGTTGTTTCACAAAGAACCCCCGCGTGATAAAATTTTATCTTGAAAAGGTCCCTATTTTCACCCCCTCCCTCTCCCATCTTTCCTCTCTCTCTCTCTCTCTCTCTCGTTCATCTCTCGATTGTCCAGCGTTGCTGTCGCCCGATCAATTGAGACACCATCTCCCTGGCCTAAAGCCACCAAATCCACATGAGGCATGCCGATGATGACCCCCAGCGAGCGATTCTCGTAGGTGATGGCGAATACGAGCTTGGATCCGATGAGCTGACGAGCGATGGCATCAAATCCAACCTTGATCCAGCTAGGAATGAGCTTGACGACGAGCAACACCGGATCTGGGCATGGCAACAAGGAAGATGACAATAAGATGCAACGTGAATGACAATTCGGTGACGAAAGAGCTGACGACGACAGGATCCCTTGAGGAAGAGCTTAACCTCACCGGAGTTACTGCTCTGTCGTAAGAGGAGTCCGAGGCCGCCGAATTCTCAGACACTACTATAGAAAATGTCATCACAGACAGTTCAAAACCGTTATCACAGACGATTTTTGAACTGTCTGAAGTTATGTGTCAGTGATAATAGGTGATTATCATACTCCCAAACTGTCTGTGATAGATTAAAACACAGCCGATTTTTCAACACAACCGTCTGTGATAGTCGGTATCACATATGGTTTTTTTATATTAACCATCTGTGATAGCAGACATATTATAGACGATTTTTTTAAAAAAACTGTATGTGATATATATGTACACATCACAGACGTTTGTTTTTCAAAACCATCTGTGATATATAAATATCACAGATGGTTTAGTGTTGCAAACAGTTTATGATAGCTATTTAAAAAATTACATTTTTTTATTTTTCGGCTAACCTTAGGAAATGCTAGCCATACCCTTTGAAATAAATAGAAGATCTAACAAATATATAGCACAAAATAATCGTCACACATCTCATAAATGAAGTAAACAACACGATCATATATATAGTACATGACAATTGTTACACAGATCTTACAAATGAATTGAACAACTAAATGAAGTACAATTGAATAAATTGTTTGATTAAACATAATTGAGTGATTACAATTGTATCTAATATTTTAATATTTAATTATCATCGTGGGAATAGAATTTTTCAGTGTTGTTTATGACCTCCGCTTTCAAGAATTGGGAGAGGTTTCATCGAATTTCGGCAAGTTTGTTAAGATTGATTGTACTTGCGTCGAATTCTACACGCTGTCGCTAGTAGTGTTAAGTTAGTAGCATATATATATATATATATATATATATATATATATATAAATTGATAATCCTAAAATAATTATTGACAGGTTGACAAACCACTGGATCATTTGTCTTAGCGTCCATGGTTTCCTCTATATGACGGCAAACGTAGAATCTACATACGTTGTCTTGTGGCTACTGGTGGCACTGCAAAAATAGAATTACATACATAGATATTGTCAGTTCTAGAGGCATTATAACGAAGTATGGTATAGGATCGTTGTGTTGTAGCATGTACCGAAAATCGCGTCTTGTATCGCAGTGTGACGCTAGATTCCTTGTGTCTCCCTCCTTGGACAACGTAAACACTGAACGACCTACGTGATTCTAAAAAGTTAGCATCGGCCATTGCAAATGAAGGGAAGACTACAATAGAGTTATGTATGGAGAAAATAAATTTACCTGTCAATTGCTTGTTGCACATGGGTGGAGTCGTGGTTACTCCTAAGTAAGAAATCAAGATATATTACCTTACTCTAGTTTGGTACAATTGCAATCAAAATCCAATGAGATCTAGTCATATATGTCATCATAGTGATTAATCCTAAGTTTATGTTGCATATAAAGTACAAATGAAACTTGTATGGTAACTAGTGAAGCACTTACCCTTGGTTGAAGAGTACCATGATGTACTCCTTGTCACTGTGAGCAAGCAATCCTCTCATTATGTAATTTGGACGAGAGATGCTTTAGTGTTGATGGATTACTCAGAGACTAAGTGTGGGTCAACGAAACCCACTAGTTCTCGCCGTCATCGGACTTGTTGGATCATAGATCTATACATAAATAATGAGTTATGACATTTATCAGTATTACGTAAATGTAGAATATACCATACACTTATAATGTCCAGCATCGTAGAAGTGAGGCATTGAATTCGTCGAAGTTGAATAATAAGAATAAGTCTTCAAAGATCATGATGAAGTAGCCTGAGTTGTGAAGAAAATGCACCTCTGTGTATCTCACAGTGAATTCACTTTACCAGTTTGGCTTCATGTTGAACCTTTGTATGTACCAGGTATGCAAAGTCCTGCAAACCAGACCAAGGATGGGTAATTGTGACTCGGTTGAGGACCAACGACACTCCGAGAATGAATTTTCATTGCCTGAGAGGCACCTTAATCTTTTTTTGGTTTGTCCTTAGTGCCTCGCTTGCGATACATTTTCAATGACATCTCCACGGGAGCCGATGTGGTGGGCTTCGGAAGTGGAGCTTGAGGTGGAGCCACGGGAGCCGATGTGATGGGTCCAGAGCGATATCCTTCTTGGGCCACTGGATGTGGAGATCGTGGCACAGACAGGTCTAGGACGATGTCCCTCTTGGGCTATTGAATGAATGTGTGGACGACATCCCCTAATATCATAATCTCTTCATTTGGGGACTTCTCAAGAGGGACAGTCCACAGTCGGCATATCGTTGTTTCCATCGACGATGTTATAACTACTTTCTTATATAATCCTTTCTTTACCGTGACTGGTCCAATATGTATACCCCTTTTTAAAACCCATTCGAATCAAGTGAGTTTCGATCTGCGCTGAGCTGGTAAAAATCCTCATATTATCGCAATCAATGAATGGATAATACATATATTCTATTCTCTTCTTCAACATATCCCGCTCAGCCGCTCTTCGAAAATCAGACATACTATTAATGTACTCCTCACTCACACGATTCTCAACGTACATTCAGTTTTGGTCCATCTACGCTATGTATGTAACACATTAGCTAGTGTCAAATTGAATTATTAATACTAATATAGCTAACCAGTCTAGCTACTTACACACATAGTTATCATTCACCTTATAATAAATTGTTCATATTTAAATTAAGTAGCTAACCATGTATTCATGAAGCAATATATATATCAAGCAAGAATATATTAAAGTACATTAGAAGTACTAACACATTCTTGGGCGCGCTCATTGTAGCTGCGTGTTGCGTGTTAAGCGTTAGCTCTAAGTTAGCGTGTCGCTTCCATGCACTGTTCATGTTTTGTCTTTATTCTTTTTTTTGGTATTTTTGTGTTTTATTTTTTTTCTCGTATTCCTTTGCATTGTCCGCTCTAAGTTAGCGTGTCGCTTTTATTTTTATATATTTTTTAAATTTAATTATGTCCAATAAACCAACTCAGTTACAGTAAAAAATAAGCCAGTTATAGTAAAATTTCAGCAAAAACCAAAAGTCATCGCTATTCCGAACGCTCCCTTAAATTAGAGTAAATTATCATCTCTCTCTAAACCTAGGTACGTAGCTAGATCTAAAAACCTAGCTATCGTCTCTCTGTATTACAAGGCATGCAAGTTATCAGAAGCAAATACTAATCTCTAATCACTAAGAATAAATCGATCTACAAGCGGTATATTTTCACTAAACTCCTCAAAATCGGCCGCCTCCTTCAATGCAGCGCAATGAAAACAGATCTATTGAGACCACGTTGGATATATAATAACGTGGCGTATCTCAGACGGTTTTAATCACAAACCATTTGCGATATGAAACTATCATAGTTAGTTTGTATTAATAACCGTTTGTGAATTATCACATACAATTATTTATACAAACCGTCTGTGATGTTTATCATCATCACTGACTTGCAATTAGCACTAGATATGTTATCTATAAATAAATACATTGCACGATCAACGTCACATGCTTTACCTAAAGATGACTTGCAAGTATAATCGTAGTCAACGGCTAACATGGGAATGCCATAATATATATAACAAAAAAAAAAAAACCCGGGTAACTCGGGAATGCACGCGAGAGCTCGCATTGAACTCTGCCTTCATGCGTGTGCGTGACTTCATAATGGAATTGTATGGATGCAGAACATAATATATACTGTTAGATCAACATTGGCGTTGACTCCATTATGTGTAGCAACTGGCAGAATGACAAACACAAAAAGTTGCCTTGATACAGAGACAAAAAGTTTGTCACCTGAATGAAAGGCGGAAAGGGACCTATATTTTCAAATTTTATAAACATGTGGCTGGCCAGCCCAGCTAGGCCACAAATTAAACTCTTTAAAACTACGGTCTCTGTCATTTTAGACATACGCTAAGGAAGCACACTTACCTGTATGCGTGTGTGTTGATGTGTACCTATACATTTTTTAATAGTAAAAAAAAAGAAATGTACTTAACGTGTACATAGAAACCTTGTTGACGCCAAGCCAAAACAGGATCGATCGATGTGCGAATCAGTTACCTTTCTAGCCACCCTCCTTTATGCGCTGATTTTTCTATTTTTTTTCTCGAGAGAGTATAAGACGGTTGCACACACTTGACACACCAGGCCACCACGCACAATCCATAACATATTGCACATGCATCTATCACAGGTAATAACAAAATGTATGTTGTTATAAATTAGGTCCGTGTACAATCCGTTCGGTGTACGCAATGATATATGAATGTACTTATTTGCTTCTCTCTTGCAAGTTACGGCCATGAACTATTAGCAGTGGCGGACCCGGAATCAAAATTTAAGGAGGGTTAATAGGACTTGTTCATCGGTTTACCGAATGCCAAGTTAACGGTTTACGGTAGCCTACCGTATTGTCGATAAGAGGTAGAAAAAAGCTATTATGACTGTAGTGGGCTCAAAAAGCTACAGTTTTTCCGCTAAAAAACAAAAAAAAGGCACAATTTTTGACACAAAATAGCAGTGGCAACTCTGATCTCTATAGTTTCTTTCTGTTTAGCTGTGGATGCCATCGAAAGGCACGACGAGAACTCAAGCGCCTCGACAGGGATGCACTCCCTTCCCTCTCCTTGCCAAGAACTCTACCTCCGCCTCTCCAGCTTTGCGCGCACGTCCCGCTTGATGCTCGCCATCTGTGCGCGCCACTGGCCCGCCAAGCTCCCGCATTCGCTGGAGCCGGCTCTACTCTCTAGGAATCGAGTCGCCTGGGTCGCCGGCAGGTGGTGGTGGCTCCCGTCCATGGCAACGATGCGCCATGGAGTCGCTGCGCGGGCGTCCTTCTTCAATTCTCGGATCGGGCTCGACTCCCAGGCTCGTCGGCTCCCGCGCCATTATTGAGCATTCCGTCGAACAGTTGGGGGCGGCTGTGGACGCACTTGCACGCTGCTTAAAGCCACTAAAGTGTCTTCTTCCCCAAGCCCCACCGGTGATACTCCTTGTTGGTGCTCCTATACGGGGGGCTAGGGGGAGCGGCCAGCGTAGGAGGCGTTAGCCCCACCTGACCCCCCCGGTGGGTCCGCCACTGACGATTAGCGAATGAGACATCGGCAAGATATACAATCGAATGAGCAGTTCCTTTCGTGGAAAAATATAAGAGTAGAATTACGACAACTTAAGGAGCTGAACTAAACTTTTTTTTTGAATATATGGGAATAAAATGATGTGTGTACTTAATTACTTATGCTGCCAATTGATGGGCAGAACAAGAACACAGCAAAACATGTTTTCACCTGTCACTAATTAAGATGGTAAGAGCATCCGGAAAACAACAAATGATGCCACTTTCACCGGGAAAAGAACAGGCAATGCAAAAATATCCCAAGTGCATCAATCAATATGTATCCCCAGGAAACAGCTGGCGATCGATCGAACAGATCAAAGGGGAAAAACTGATATTAAACACGTCGAATCACGGATCAAGTGTGCCTGCGCATCTTGATTATTTCCGTCTATAAATTACACCATCCGATGTGTCTTTGTGCAATTGTAAGAACTAAACTATACAGGGATATGCACACACAAAACCCTATATGATATGCAAGTAAGGAGTTTGTGTTAGCAAATCTTGCGTGTTTATACGGTTTTGGTTTTTGTGTGTCATCTCAACTCTAGCCAACCTTGAGTTCATATTAATCATGTGTTGTGTTCATATTAGTCATGTATTCTCATTAGCCATTTCCGTTTACATTAGTCATGCGTTCCCATTAGCCATATCAGGATATATATATATATATGTGTGTGTGTGTGTGTGTAACCCTTTGTAACTTGAATTATCAATCAATTACGTGATTATCCTAAATATTTCACGCTTACATGGTATCAGAGCGGTGCTGCTCCTGAGCCGCCGTCTCCATAGCTTCCGCCGCGCCGCCCGTGGGACATGACCTCGTCTCCATAATCTCTCCTGAGGGCTACGCAACCCGTAGTTTAAGTCGTATAATTAATCATTCGATCGGCGACTAATTAGAGTTTTTCCTGGTCATCTTTAGATCGGGTTTTCTCTACTTTTTTCCGATCATAGATCGGTTTGCGTCACTCTGCCGACCTGTCAACGTTTCTCAGCTCCGGACTTCACCGTCTTGATTTTGACCTCTCCGGCGCATCTTCTTCTCCAATGACGTCGTGGCGTGATGTGGCGTGCTCGTCGACATGACCTTCCCTCCACGGCCTTCCGAGTGCTTCGTCTCCCGTTGTCATCACGTCGGATCATCATCGTCGGCCCATCGTCCGCGAGCACGAGCCGTCGCACCACCGGAAGCCTGTACTTGTGGTCATGCCATCAACATACACAGGCTGCTGCTACATTGCCCCTTAGGGCTGTTGTGTCGCTACTTGTGGTCATCATTGCCATTGTCGATGCCACCCCGCCAGTGTCGTATTTTTTCTTTTTCTTTTTCTTTTCTTTTTCGTCCACTCCAACGGTAGTTGCCATGTTACACAGCCCTCCTACGCCCCGCACCGCCACCGTCGTGAGTCCCCCCTCTACTGTTGCTGCTGCAACCTTTCAAACATTGGCGAATGATGTGTGTTGGACGTCAACTACCCCGAGCACAACGACGACCTCAACACTAGCTATCTCAACATGGCTTCCTCCTCCACGACTACGATCATAGTCACTGTGTTTTCGGCTACCTCGGTAACAAAGGTCTATCATTCACTGAGTTATGTTCCAGTCTGAATGTTCGATCTTCTCCCGTTCAGACTGCAAGAGAGTGTTAGCAAGTCTTGCGTGTTTACACGGCATCGGCTCCCGTGTGTCGCCTCGACTCTAGCCAATCTTGAATTCACATTAATCATGTATTGTGTTTATATTAGTTATGCGTTTCCATTAGCCATTTCCGTTCATATTAGTCATGCGTTCTCATTAGCCATTTCCGTTCACATTAGTCATGCGTTCCCATTAGCCATATTAGTCTATATATGTAACCTTTTGTGACTTGAATCATCAATCAATTGCGTTATTATCTCAAATATTCCACGCTTACAGTTTGTACACTAGCACATCCTGAATAGCACTGGGCTACTAGTACATTCTTAATGCATAAATTGGCCACCTCTGGAACGCGGCAATTTTACCAGATTACTGTAGGAATTCTTGCGTTAAGCTGACTCTTTGAAAAGGATTAACCGTGTAGCATGTGTAGCCTAGTGAAGTACTGCACAATCTCCAGCTAGTATTGCAATGTAGCATTAGCAAGAGCTCTATTACCTCCAATGTTCTAAAATATTGTTATGTCCAACAAAAAAATGGAATAAAACTATACAAGGTGGATATGTCAACCAATGTTCCTTCTGGAAAAACTCTTCCTTGGTTGACGGAGGTTCAAAGAAACTAATAGCCTGAGAGGCAGTTGAGTCTCTTAAAAATACAATAAAACATGATGGTTTTTTATGAACAATGCGTTCAGATACATAAAAGCGGCTGTCAAGCTTGCAAATACAGCTATTCTGCAAGGTTTCTAACGACGGAAAATGCCAACTTCATTGGCAACTCCAAGAAAGCCAGCCGAGGCCATTCCAAAAACATCGCTGGAACGCATTTGATTAGTCAGCATTTGCATGCTTGAAGCATCAACATGCTTCGGTCAAAGATTCTTTCTTTGCTGTGTGATGGGAGTTCTAGTCAGATCGAAGGTTTGAAGATTTCATGCCCATTTGGATCTCACATTCTCAAATCAGACAACGACGCTACCTTCGGAAGTCAAAGCAAGCAGCTGGATTTCTGCAGTGCTCCTTAGCTTCCTCTTTCTGAAGTTCACACAAGTCATGAATCATGACAGGAACGCTGGACTTTGTGTCTGAACTATTTTTGTTGAATAATCAAACCTTTGGCTCATATCCGGTTCATCACAATCTAATCATAGAAGTTCACAATACAAGAGCTAACAATTCAAATAACCAAAGCTTTGTGCATAAATACTATAGTAGTGGCATATCACAGTAAAACCATAAGTGGCAGAGAAAGTCCTTACAATTATGAAATATGAATTGATCACTTCTACCACTTCAGTCAATAGAAAACATCAAATTCTCATTCTTGCTACACATTTCCATTCTCACTAACACTAACATCAGAAATGTTCACCTCAAGGAACTCAACCACTGCACTCCGCACATTTAACCTAAACAACTACGAACAAGAAATAAGTAAAAACACTTAACACCTGGTTAAAATTACAAGATAAGGGAGTTTCAGATTTCAGGCATCTACAGACAGCTGCTTTTGCTTTGACACCTTTGCTTGCAGCTTGTCGAGCTTTGCGCTCATGCTCTTCTGTTGCTCGCTGACTGAGCCCTCCTGGGCACTGCACATTTGCGACTTCATCTTCAGATTGAACTTCTTGGGGACACGAGAAGTCCAGCCACTCTTGCCGCGCCCCAGCTTCTCGATCTCCTGCCTCATGTTTGAGCACTCCTCCTCGAGTTCAGACAAGCGCATCCTCATGCTGTCCATGCCAACTTTTAGGACCTGGTTCTCCCTGACGGCTGTAGCCCATCCCCCAGCCTCCCCGGATGTTGCAATACCGCTTCTTAGCGGCCTAGATCCTTCAAGGTTGTCAGAGACGAGCAGGCACCCAGCAATTGAGGTTCTTAGCTGCAGCTGCTCAAAGAAGAGGACTTGCACCACGACACGCAGTGGGAGACGCTCATTCTGTGCAGCATGAGTGCATGCTTCTAGGGAGAGCTTCTGGCAGTCCATTAGCCGACAGAGTTGCTCCCGTTCAGCCTCTGATAGCCAGGAATGTGCCTGTGAGCAAGATAAAATGATATTAAACAGCTGCAACAATATATTATGGAGAAGCCAAGAAAATATTACAGTGGTTCAATGTTCGGTTTCCGAAGGCAGAACACTAATGGTTATTGTTACAATACTAAAGTACAGCAATAACAACTCGTGAAAAAAAAGTAGGCTAAAAGATCTACCTTCAAGTATATATCAATGGCACGATAGAGGCCATCATCTAATGGACGCGCGTACTCAGGCACAACAGATGCCAGAGAATGGAATTTTGCAAGTTTCAAATTGATATCTGGTGCAATCTCTGCCAGATAGCCATCAATTAACTTAGCAACAGTAGTGATTGGCATCAAAGAAGAAGGGGATGCCATCACATCATCCAAGCATGGGGAGGCGCCGTCATTAACCTGGTCCATTGCCAAGAAGTGCTCGAGAATCCTGTGCACACACTCAACATTATACAGTGTTTCCATGGTGTAGGAGAAATTTGGCAGCAGTAGGTCTTCCAGAGTGGCCTGGTCTAGTTGCATGCCAATCCGTTTCTCTAAGTTGGAAATGCAAGTGGGGCTGGATTTTAGAATCATGGCTGTGCGAAGCAGCCCGAGCAAAACTTTTGTAGATGCGAAACCCTTCTGAACAGGCAATAGTCCATCGATCTCCTCAAGTAAGTATTTCTGTTCTGCCTCGGACACAGTAGCAGTCAGGGGTACTGTTCCCATGCTATGACGCCTATTGAGTCCTGGGAGATACTTTTTGGCATAGTGTGTCAAAGAACCAGCAATGATCTCAGGTCGGATGCCTCGAGACTCCATAGTAGAAATTAACCTCTTGTACATGGGGAAACTCAATGATGAAGCATCATCATACCACCAATCTGAACTGAAGTTTCTGGGCCTAGCGCCTGTGCTGATCCCATTCCACAGTACACTACCACCAGGGCTTTGCATGATGCCATGTTCCCTTATCGGCCAGCCAAAGAGGTTTGGATCAGTAGTAGCTTTCGATGCTAATGACTCAATGCATCTCTTCACAATGTGAAGGTCTTCAGCATGAGGGAGGAGGTCATCACATGTTTCCAGCGCTTTTAGAGAATCTTTCCAGTTACGGAGGACAACTTGATTAAGGAACATTTCCGACTGTGCAATCAAGTTGTCCTCAGCTATTTCTTCAGTCATCTGGAGATGCTCAGAGGCGCAACGTAGGTAGACAACATTTGAAGGAGAAAGTTCTAATTTTACTCCATAGCAGAACCTTGCCACCAGCTCAAACGATTTTGCACTCCCCGGGATATCACTTAGTTTGATGATACAATCTTCTTGGTCTGACCTCTCCTCGATCAACCATTTGAGAAGGGCACTTTTTGAAAGTAAAGGGAACTGCAAGGGGATAACTAGGCAACCAGAATTAAGGATAAAAACAGCAAACCTATGGAAAGGTGAAGTCAAGGTATACAAGCTAAGAAAATTCAGTAAAAGATGCATGAATGACAAGAGAGAAGAAAGTTTACAAATATCTTGTGCATTCTTCTTACAGATGAAATGCTGCCAGAAGTTAATTCTTCCAAAAAACAGTAGTTAAAAAAATGATAAGTATGCATCCCTTTAAATACAAGTAGATGTTTATCTTTCTGATAAGACTTAGGATGGATAATTTTCGCATGTCATGATTGACTACATTTCATTAGCCCTGTATACAACTTTGAATAATTTTCCTTTTGTTTTCCAAAAAACTTTGATTAATTTCTTCCAGAGCGCTTCAGTAAAACAAGTAGTGCAATAGCTGTAAACTTCCCTTAAAAAAACGTTGCAAACAGCTTCAGTTCTAGAGCCGTAAAGGGGGAGAATGGGAGATAATTTACATACATTCACAGGAAAGGCAGATTAATTACCTTATGAAGGTGGAAAGACATATCCCCAACCTCAACAGTAACATCACTGGGAAGTCCTGTTGTGCATAACCTAGGAGGTTCACAGGCAGAACAAAAGTCAACATCCATACAAATTTAAGTTACATAATTTTACTGAGCAGATTTGAAACAATCACGGTGAGGAATAGGTCCCTCGAGATCACAAGCAGTGATGTATGCACGACCTACTGGATAATGTTGATTTTAACGGAATTTTAATGCTACATCTTATCCACAAACAAAGATAAGGGATAATGTTCCTTTTTTATGTAGCCTGATTATAACCACTTGTACAATTCAATCTATTGCAGAAAGAATCAAAATCTTGCTTCAGGTTGTAAAGCATATAATAATCCATAGTGTGATTCTTACAATATTTTTCTTACCGAAGACACAAAATGAACCAGTCATCCCATTAAGATAAAAAAGGGGCAAGTTTCTGTTATAATGTCCACCTACACAAAATTTTCTCGAACACGCAGATCTTCTGCGTATCTTTGTATTAAGAAAGAAGAAAATAAAGGGGGTATAAAAACCCTCACAAACACAAACACAAACACAACCAAACACACTTAAACTCGCCTAAGGCACAAGAACAAGATCGACTTTTTTTAGAGAAACCCAACTGGAAGGTGATTGATGAAGTTGAAATTTGAAAAGCTTGACTTGTCCATTGAAAATAGTTCAGAACCTGCTCCCACCTAAATAATTACATGATGGTTACATCTTCCTCCATTATGAGGAACCATAGCATCTCCTTGCCAACTAATGTGATGTGGATCCATGAAAAGCTACACGAGACCCTACCCACAAACTAATTGCACAAGCAGTCAACTACCATTAACTACAATCTTTGTGGATAGAATAAGTGAATAACTACACCCCACCATGTTTCAACGGCCACAATGCATTTAGACGTGCACTGAGGCACCAAAGTGGGTAATAAAGAGGAAGTCTTCCCTGATTTCATACGGAGAAATATATACTCTAGTGTGTCATAAAAAAAAAAGAGGAAAAAAAGGAGCAGTGCTCATCGACAAGTGCGTGAGTCCTGCAACACATCAATTTTTCAAAATTTATCAACAACTCATTCATGAAGGATATTGTAACTATTATAACATCTGAAATTCAGGTTTTCACCCCTAATTTTTCTTTTAATCACTCCAATAAGAATAAACAGAAACTTATTCTTGTGCCTGTAAAGATAACATCACAGTATTCATGATAAACAAGTACATAAACCCGCTCTGCTAATACAACATTTTTTGAAATTTCAATTGATTAAAGATGAGAGTGGCCTATACACACAAATAGAACATATTCAAGACACGCATCATGGAAGGAGCGCGTATACAGTGAAAACGTGCAATCCAGCCAAACTAGTTGACTTCTGAATTGTCGCTCTTTCAGACAGAACTCTACCAAATTCGTACCAATTTGAACAGAAACCCAACAATCCGGAGCCCGCCACCCCAAAAATATTCGACCAAATCTTCTCCTAATTTTCCTCCTATAATTATTTAAGGTTTCAGCTAGCAAAAGAACAACAGAAACAAGACAAAGCGGCCTAATTCTTTATCCCGGCCAGGGAGCACACACATACCACAGAAATCAAATCAAAACAAAAAAAAACACAGAGAAACTTAGGATGAATAGGAAATAACTGAATAGAAGGAAAGAACTTTACCAGGCCTGCCCTTGCCTTCTGAAAGCATCAGGCTTTGATCCCAGCTTCATGGATGCTGCCGCCATCTTTGACAGCTAGCTCTCACAGTCACAGCCTCGCTCAAAGAAAGCAGCCTAAGTAGGAGCGAAGCGCACAAGAACCCCAAGCTACAACCACCCAACCAACCACCACTCCAGAGCTCAAGCCATGGCTGGCCTCCAAGAGCTAGCTCTCTCTACCAGAACCTGTCCCCCCAAGAAAGAAAGCCGCCGAGCAGGGTCAGCAATTCATGGCCCCTTTCGGCCACGTACTAGTCCAACCACTACAATAAACCAAGCGGGGATTCAGGAAACCACCAATGCAGGCAGTTAATGGCGGGGGGATCACAGTGGAGAGGGGAGGAGGCCACGTGGGTGGGGGTCTTGCAGAGGGCAGTTTCTATTCTGCTGCCTTCACCCTCCCCTGCCCCTCTCTTTTCTTTTGTGTGGGTCAGTCAACCATCGTCGGGGCTATCTTCATATAATACATCTTCGTATTATCTACAAAAAGAATTAGAGGTATTTCATATAATAAGTTATCTATATAAGTATCTATAATAATCTCATATAATTAATAAATTATCTATTTAATTATCTATATAATAGTATTACAATAGAAAACCATTTATAAAATCGTCTATTGATACTAGACAATATATTTCTTTCTCCTTCACGTAATTTCGAATATTATGTAGCGTAGTCTTACATGTAGCTAACATGTACCATTGTACATATCATCTAGCTTTGGGACTGGAGACTGGAGAGAGGTGTTATTTTGTTTTTTTGAGGATTTTTTGGTGTAAGGACAACACCAAAACTATAGCTGGGTTCGTTTGCACTTCCGGGCTTTTGGCATATATACGGATGAATAGTGATCAGTTCAAAATCGGTGTGTTTTTTAAGGTGAAATCTACAAAAAGAAATTATAGTATAAATTATATTGAGTTCAACTGCACCGATCAAAATTGCATGTGAGTATTTCCTTCTGCGTACTGCCTCTCACGAACAGATTAAAATTTAAAAACTACATTTATAAATCATAAGTCACAAAACCCATCCTATAAAAAAGAAAGCAAATTTTATGGGACAATACCAGCCGTACCAGGTAAGAAAGAAAGAAAAACCAACGAACTAGGTCAATTAAGCAGCAAACGGCCAAACAACAAGCAAAAAAGACAAAGAAAATCCTAAAAGCTAAGGAATCAGGTCAACAGATGGTGAAGTTACTACCATAAATCAACAAAAGGAAAGATTGCAACTTGCAGCAGCAAAAGGGAAGGGGTGCCGAATGCATGAATAATTCCTTACTTATGGCAGAAAAAAAGGACAAGAGAAAATAGGGATCCCCTCAAGAAAATGGATTTTTTAATTATGAAATGTCATAGCGAGTACAAGATTTCAAAGATTAATTTGTGCTTGGGAGCTGGGACAGGGGAGCGGGGGTGCTGGCTGCATGGGAGGTTGGCGCAGTGCAGGGGAGTAATTGCGGACATTAAAAAAGTTATGAAGGTCTGGGGCTGCGTGCACAGAGATACTCTCGGAGAGGGGGAGGGTGCAGTACAGCCCGGCAGCTTTTAGTTTACGCTGCAGTTGGTGCGTGGATTAGCGACCGCTTTGTCCTCTTCGTCAGTGAGTAAAAAAAAAATTCGAGGGTTGCAGTTGGGTGTGCGGTGGTTGGAGAAAGAGGTAAACGTGTGTGATGTCTCAGATTTGCCCCTCTAGTTTGCTGTTACTGATTTTGGAAAAGGAAAAAAAAGGATAGAATGGCGTACGTATTGATTTTTTTTTCAGAACTTGACAATGGTATTCCGAACATATTGTAGCAATTTTTCCCTTTTTTATGGAGGAAAAGATCAAAATTAGAAGGCAATTGCTACAGCCCTTATGTCCAACCTAGACCATTTCGCTCAGACAATCATGATTCAACCCAACTTTTTTTTCTCCTCACAGCTACCCCAGCCACTCATTCCTTGTCCCCATCTCTCTCGGTCTACCTCACGAGCATCCTCCAGTGAGCCGGCGTCCCTCCTCTAGTAAGCTCTAGCGATCATCCTACGGTGATATCTAACTAAGCAATCATTATTAAAGCTTTCTGTTGAGCTTGTGGTTCCATTTAAGTCGCCTCTAGTTACCCCTTCATGCCCCATCACTACCCACGATGAGCTCATGACCATCAATCTCACCGACAAGCTCCTAGGCATTTTGTTGACCTCCTTGTCTACAAGCGACCGTGCCATCGCTGGCTTATATCATGTTGGTTCATGTCTTCGCCTACTAAGATATTTCAATAGGTATGTCCAACGAATGTTGCAGTAGGCTGTTCCAAATGTTGCATCATATGTTTTTATTGTTGTAACAACAACTCCTATGAACTATTTGTGTTTTGTCCTTGAGACGTTTCCCTCGTTTTCTATGAATATTACCACCCTTGTTGCAGGTACTTTTCTAGATTGTTGCCATATTTTTTTCAATTGTTGCATGAGGTGTTTGATTTTGTTGCAACGTCTTCCTGCAAATTTTGACTCAAGAGCTATTTTGTTACATTGATATTTTGATTTGTTGCAATAAAGTTTAATTTTGTTGTAATAAGGATGTCTATTTATTGCATTGGGGAATTCGTATCCTCATCCAAACAACACGAGCTCCACTTATTTTACGCTCTCTCTCTCTCTCCTTTTGAGTTATTGTATGCTACACATATCATCACCCTACGAGGAACCAACAAGCTCTGATAATAGTGGCTCATCTCTCGTCGACCCATCATGGCTCATCCTTGCACTTCTATGTTTCCTCAGTGTGCGTCATTGACACAGACGACGAAGTCTCCCATGCTTGATTGGGAGACAAGAGGTAGTGGTGGAGCTCCAAGACAAGGCCTCTCAAGCTCTTTGGCATGGTGTGGTGGTAGGGTCGTTCTTGATATTTCGGAGGCCCTGGAGCGAGACGGTGGTGGAGGCCTTGGAGTGCTCCTGATATTTCAAAAACCTCACTTCTATTCATGTAGATCAAACATTTTTATGGTCAAAACCTAATGTATACCAATAACAAGTGTAAATATTTCTAAATAACTAATACCCTACTGTATGAGTAAGGTTATACATGTTAAATTTGTCTTACAAGTTGCAAGAGATATATAACTTAATGGCCACATTTGAATCTCGAGAAATTTATGGTGTTTCTTGTGAAATTCATATGTTCCAAATATGCTCTTGATGAATGAAACCACATAAAAAACTATTTTATAAGATTTTTAGTTAGCCAAAACATATAACTAAGTAGTCATCAGCCACACAAAAAGGCAAAAGCACCAACCTTAAAAAAAATTTCAATCCTTCAACTAATGCAGAACTTTCTATTAGTCGCCAAACACAACCACATGCACTGAAAATCTAGAGTTCTAGACTACCAATCTTGAACCAAAATTTTTCTTTGTATATTTGAATTGAAATTTTCAAATATCTAAGAAACCACCAATTGTTAAATTCTTAGTTTAATTAGCAAGTAAATAAAATACAGGCTAGTTGAGCCGAGCTAGGCATCAACCTTATGAGAGATCATTCGTTCGTTTAGTCACCTATGACATGCCAAATGAGATGTTTCCAAATTGAGCTAGACACTTGGGCTGTCTAGATAACTTCTCGGTATAGTTGCTAGTTGTTTTCTTCATGTCGTTGCTAGTGGTTATCTGAAGGTTAACGATATGAATATGTACCCTTATATATTTCGGTTGGTCCTTCTAACTATGAGTCTAAACAAGTTATATATAGGTGTTATACATGGGTTGGGCCTCTGACTTTCATGGGCCCTAGGCGGTCGCCCCTATCGCCTATGCCCAGGACCAGCCCTATGTGGTGGAGCTCCACGATGCGAGACGGTAAGGTCTCCTGAGCTTAAGGAGCAGGAGATGCTAGTAAAAACTCTACAACGAGACACAAGACCTTTTTGAGCTCCGACCTTGCCTAGATTTAAGCCCATCAGTGATGAGATGGTGATGCGACTAGGCCACCTCTTCATACTCCAAGTTTATTGTCAAAATGTTGCGACTTTTAAGTCCATTGTTGCAGCATTGAAATCCAGATATTGCAATATCGTACAGAAATGTTAAGGTGTCCTAATGTTTTTTCATTGTTACAATAATGTTTTGCTTTTATTGCAATTAATATTTGGATTTGTTGCATCAGTGGTTCTTGTTTGTTGCAACTTTTTTGTTTTTGTTTTGGGTTTGTTGCATTGGGAACAAGATTTGTTGTAACCTCAACAACTATTTGTTGCATGTCAGTATTTTTGTTGCGCCAAATTGAATGGCCAAGATCAATCACTTTAAGTAAGATCTAATAGCCAGGGTATATCCAGACGCTAGTACTTCCCCAATTAGAACATCATCACTTCCTTAACAACTCCGCTTCAGCGGTGTTGAAATATGTAGGCAACACAAGAACCATCTCTCTCTATCCTATATTTCGTGAGGAAGATTAAGTAGAGAAAATCCTTGTTTAGGAATTTTATTTATTGTTTCGTACTATGTTTTGGGAGAATCTATCTGTACCTTATGGTCGATATTTTACGGGCCATACGATCCATGTCGAGCATCAACTTCTTTATTTATTGAAATTATCCAAACAACAATAGTTACTAAATGAATAACTAATGGGAACATTGCATTTCGCTATTTTAACATATGGCTTTCTTATTTAAAGTCAGTTTCAATGGTAAAATTTGCTAGCATTGACAAGAGAAAAATGGATAACTGTCGCAAACTATATGTCTACATGCCGATGGACCACACGATAGTGCGACGCAGCTTAACTAGTGTAGTGTTTCATGGCTAATAGATATGTTTTTAAAACTAATTGGTAAGTGTAAGAGGCAAGAAAAATGTTTGTAATCTATAAGTTTTTTTTCTCTTATTTTGCAATATCTACATGCATGGATAAATATATTAGTAAATAGATATCGCACGACGTAGTGTGACATTGCTGTATGACGGAAGACAGAGATTGTGACGCGGAAGGGAAGGTGAGGTAATCCTACGAGACATCCTTAGGGCATCTCCAATGATCCTAGCTAGCAACTAACTAGGAGACTTCCACATCATCAACCAAATAGCTAGCATACAAAGGACTGTCTATAAGGATAGCTATTTTGATACTTACATGCACACACAGTCATTTATAGAGACTGCCTCGTTTTCTGTTATAGCCTAGTGCTTAAGGAAGAGCCGGCTCGATTTTTTTTGCATACTCTCTTTCCTCCACATAGGATTTATGCTGATGTGTACATGCAAATAGCCAGCTGACTCAGACCATTGGAGATGCCCTAATATTTGGATCCTTGTTTGAACCCATTTTAAATCATGATACGTGGACATGAAAAGAGGTGGGTGATTTGTCTTGCCATGTGTCATGAGATTGCAAGGGTCTACTATGGTTCTAAAGGTGATAAGGCCTCCTAGGATTTTCTTCTGGAGGAAAGCTAGAAATGTGGACACAGGCGTGGACTAGGTGCCAACGTCCATCCGATGGACGTGAAGAGCCCAACTAACAGTCCCAACGTCCATCCGACGGATATCGCGCAATAGCCCGAAGCTCCGTGACGACACTGCATGCATGCGTCTCCTTTCTTCTTTTTACTCCTTTATGAAAAACGAAAATCGAGACATATTTAGATGGTTAGTTTAAGTTTTTAACTTTATTTTTTTTATTATTCATTACACTATCCACTAATTTAGCTACAGTAAAATTTCAATCAACTACAGAAAAATTTCAGCCAAAAGTCAGAAATCATCGCTAAAACGATCACCACCTAAGTGGGACGTTTTGCGGTCAGAGCAGTTGACATTTCTTTCTTTTGCCACGATAATACCCACTGAAGCATAAATAATAAAACAAAAGTACAGAAATGATCACCATACAAGACACTATATTTCTTTTCCCGTTTGTCCAATTTTATGCCCTTGCCAATTGACGACGTAGTTTATATTTTCTAAGAAAGGGACGACAAATAGACAGTAGAAACTAAAAGAAATTAATGAAAGCGTTTGTAAATTGCGTATAACGAGCACTCATGTCATACCATTTTAGTAATAAACAACACTCAACGCTCCCTACTTTTGCCCCTTTAGATAAAGCCCTCCGAGGGGATACTTGTCTTTACTAATCTTGTTTCTTTTTACACCAGCAAATCAATCTGGACAATCCCTTGAGCTTTCACCTAAATAGAGAAGAAGATGTAGGGGTATTCTTTTGAACCATATCTTATAGATTTTAGCTACAACTTATTAATATAATAAATAATAATTATAAAAAATTGAAGCAAAAAATAGCTAGAAAGCCAGAAAGGAGGGCGAAGAAGAAAGAGAGTCCTCAGCTCCAGTTCATTCAACCATTTTTATTCATGGCCATCGATCAGTCGCATAGGCACACGGACGGTCAACTCCTTGACTTGTCGCGCCGAGATTGGGAATACTGCTCAAAGAGAGAGAGAGAGAGAGAGAGAGAGAGGACAAATGAGCAGCTATGCTCAGGACGGAGAGCAAGGCGATGGAGGTACGGTGCTAGCTAGTGAAGTAGCAATGCAGTTTGCCTGTCTTAGTTGATTTTTTGGCTGATGATTTATAGTATATGATTTAAATATTTAAATTATATCTGTTTGTAAAAGATAGTACGTATAAAAAATAATTATATATAATTTTAGTTAATATAATTAAACTTAGTATATTTTTTATTATAATTTTCTATTAACTCTATTTTAAAATATACTATTTAAAAATTAATTACTATAAATAATATGAACATAAACCATATATGACCTCAGCCTTAGTCCACCGTGCCCGCCCACTCGCCGCGCCGACAAACCAGGCCTTTCTGCATCTCACTCCCCGCACCGCACACCAACGCCCACAAACCAGGCTTTCCCACGCCGTTCGTTCCCTGCGTGGACGCGGTGCGCCGCATTTGTATACACCAGCTCTTTTTTTCTCTCTGATAGAAGCTTTTCTTTTCTTTGGCACATTAATGGGGTGGATGGTTGGTTATACGTACAAGGGGGGAGGGCCAACCACTTCTGGCCTGGGACATGCCACGCACATGAGTCCCCTCTAGGTAGGCTAGCTTGCTAGCAGTACGCCAGGGATCGACCTGTTTCGTGTGAATTTCTGTGACGCTTCATCTCAGTTTCTCGGTGGACCGATTTTTCATCTAGGCCGTTCCACTGAAACGCATGGATTTTATATGTAACTTATTTTTTGATCTATGCCATCTCACTGAAACATATGGATTTTATACGGGGTCACGTGGGGGGTTATATTGTCTTTTAAAAGAAAAACTAACCTTACATGATTCGTTTATAATTTATACTATATGTTACAAACAGCCCCTTGCAACCTTAAGCATGGTTGCTTAGTCATAGCTCAATTTTCACCGAAAAAACTAAAGTACGGTATACCGTGCGGACTAAAATCAACGGAATAGATTGCTACTATTGGATCTCATCTATCCACAGCCATGCAACCAGAAGACGAGAACCTTCTTCCCCAAATTTCCATTTCCTCCATTCCTCGTCTCTTTCTCTCTCCTCTCCTATCCCCCCCTCCAAAATGGCCGACCATGGTCGGATGGCCTCTCACTCAAGCTCATCTGCATCGTCATCCTTCACCCAAGCTACGTCACTGACTATGTCTACTTCACCGCCATTTGCCACGAGTTGCACGGCTAGTTTCCGTCTCCTAGTGACCTCGTAGCTACGCTCGATGACCGCCTCCAGACCCAGACGGACGCCCAGCTGGATCCGACGGCCTAGAGAGACGCTGCCGCCAGATCTGGCGTCGGATGAGGGAAATCCACCTCCCCACTACGGGTTTACCCTAACCCCCAGTCATAGAAGGAGGTTAGGGGGAGGCGACGGGGGCTATGTGCGGTATAGGAGGGGTGGTGACAGTGACAGCCGTGTCAGTTAAGTTGGGCGAGACAGCACAGTGGGGATGGGTCGAGGGTTGCGTGACAAAGCGACGACAACACTGTCAGGCTCGGGTGGTGGTAGAGGGGGCAAGAGGGCAACGGAGGAGACATGCGGAGTTGCCCGAGGTGGCGCAGCAACGACAGCCGGCAACAAAGTACCATCCTATACCTTTGAAAATGCTCTTAATGATATACCGTTTGCTAGTTGCTCTCATTCTCACCGGACAAAGGTTGTGTGGATTTTCCGCTATGATTCTAACCGAACGCAGTATCTCCGTCACTTTTCTGTGACGATCATTTGGTACCAGAAAGATCTGTATGCAATTTCATGCGACAATGCAACCAAGCAAAGGCTGTTGATAGACAATGCAGCCATGCAAATGCGACGACTGCCACATTGCAGCGAACCATTGACATTGAAAAGGAGTAACATGTTTAAGGTAGTGGAGGGGCCAGCATATGTCAATGAGCTCTGAATTCTGAAACGACGTTGCAAGGGGTGTACCTACCGAAATGATAGGGGTATTGTTGCTGGTGCATTGTGGCTCACATGGTTCCAGTAACATAAGTTGATGCAACTGGGGGACAACTGTTTTTAACTCAACTGCAGTAAGCATGTACATACAGCAAAAGTATAAGGTAGACATCATCAGCATTCTGTAGCAATGCTGGACTGGAACAGCTCTTGAGTAGCATCAAGCTTGGGCCATCTGCACATGTACATGGAAGTGTCAGATTTTGATGGAGCGGCGAACCGCGTTGGTTTCCTATTTGCTAGATCGATATACAAATTGATCTTTCACACAGGAAGGCATGCACTTAAACTCAATATTCACCTTCACCTGAAAGAACTTTGATGTTAAACGTAACATCTTTCCCAAGTAAAAAATGTCAAATAAATAACTTGGGCTGTTCTGATCTATCTGTAGAGAATAGCACATAACAAAGGAGGTTCCCATAGGTAAGATCAAGGTCAAAGAGAAGAAACCATATATAAGCGGATTGGACTTGCTTGATGCTTTTATGGTGGTGGTCATATTTTGGTCAGCTCTTATCTTTTGTTTGTGTATAGCTGTCTAATATGGATCACATGCTCAGTTTTCCTAAGAGTCTGTTCACTGAACATTTTTTCATTGAGATCTAAACATGGTGAGATAAAGATAAAGAATATACGCCAAATGTGTGGAGGTCGCAAGAAAAGTTATAATGGTGTGATAGCAGTTCCCATTAAAGTTTCCCAATGCCAGGTTTCATTTACAGGAGGTTAGTAGAACGTGCAGATCAATTTGCACAGCAATAGTTATTCGAAATAGTTAGCATTGAAAATAAACAGTGAAATCAAAAGCAAGTTCCTTTGACAACTGTCTGAAATTGTTGTTTTGTCCTTGCGTGCACAGCAAAATGCGGAAAAAAAATTCGAAATGGGGGCAGGAGTGCAGCACAAATGTAACAATGAAGACACCAATTACAATGTGCTGGTTGATCATTTTTTTGTGAAGAGTTATATAACAAGCGAGCTTTTTAATTCTAAAGAAAGCAGAAAGCAAATGAAACACCTCAAAATTTTAAAAAGTTTCAAATTCATTTGAATTTTGGCCCAATTTGGTTTTCTTTCCCAATTCGGCAAACCTTCTCGTTTTTTCGCATTCCTTTTTGGTCCCTACCGCCTTTCCTGCATGCTAGCGCATTTTTCCTCCCTGCCTTCTCCCCTGTGCCCTAGCACCACTCAGTTCCATGCCACTTGCCGCCACTGCCACCTCCGCGCACGCCACCTCGGTGTGTAATCCCATTGTCGCTCCGCCAGCTCGCTGACCGCCTCAGCAATGCCCATCACCTCCTCGCCTCTCACGCTCCACCGTTGACCACGCCAGACGAACTGCCCGTGCTTTGTGTAGCTGACACGCCCACCCATGCCTTGCCCACCAGCTTGCCGAAACTCTAGTGAGGTGTAGCAAGACTGACACGCCAACTTCGCACGCCACCTCGCCGCCAAAGCCTCCCGGCTGCTACCGCGCCAACGCCATTAAGACCTCACTATTGCTCCCACCACCTTGCTCGCCTTATAAAGCATGGCCAATCACCTAGGTAGCTGCCGTCGTCCAAGAGGGGGTCCTCCGTGGACAGCTCTCCTCAAGCCGCTAGAGCCAAAAAACCCCCATTGTCATTGCCTTCCCAGCATGCCCTAGATGCTCAAAATGCCTTCGGCCATGCTAAAAAGCCACCGGAGCTCTGCTGTGCCGTGGAGAAGCTCCGGCGAGCCCTCCTCTTCGCCAGCCATCTTCGGTGAACTCCGGTGTTCACAAACCCCAGAAATGGAACCATGTCGCTTCACTGAACCCATGCATACCTCCACTTGCCGTCGGCGACCTTTGCTGGAGCTCGCGTAGGCTCGCCATCGCTGTTGCTCTACTCGGGCACCATAGTGCTGAGCTCTACCGAGTCGAAGACAAACCAAGCCAAAGGCCTGGCAAGTTGTGTTGGGCCAAGCTTGGTTGGCCCAGAAACCAAAACTCAGCCTAGCCAAACCTTTGGATCAAGCCCAATACTATTGGCCCAAACACCGTGCAAGCCCGATCCAAATACTATTCCACACCCAAACCCGACACTGTTCAGATCCGTTATTGTTAACTAGAAACCCGTTTAACACACACGTGCACGCGCGCGCACACACACAGATACACACACACACACACATATCCATTTCGACCGTTTCGAGCATGTTTAAAATATTCCTAGCTCTATTTCGCCAAACCAGATTCCAACAAAACCTAAATCCATCTTTATTCGATTTTTCTTGAATTTTATTCCTTTTTATTTTGCTTTCCTAGCTTGATTTCTTTCAAGCACAGACTTATTTGTTTGCGCTAGCTCCCAAATTCGCCGAGCCAGCCGTCCAAGGACCCAATCAAGACTTTGAAAACTTTGAACCAATTGAATACTTTAAGCAGTAAGGCAAGTCATATATTTTTGATCATATTAAACCTACATTGTTTAAATTATTTAATTACTAGCACTTTCATTATTATTATTTCTAAACTATTATTTATCTAAAATAATTATTCAGAATGACATGATAATTAGTTATGTCCTACCTCTAAAAATGTCATGCTCTACTTGAGGTCATATTCACCTTGACAGCACTAATAATATTAAATTATTGTATAATTAATCATCATCAGACTAGACAACTAAATGTTTTCTACTACTAAGTTACTTCAATGCTTTGTCATAGAATTATAGAATTATAATAGGGTTGACAGCATTACTTCAATGTTTTCATTTTTTTCAAATACTATTCTTAGATACTCCCTCTAGTCACAGAGTGACATTTTTGACTTTTAAAAGTCAATAAAAAACCACTTTGAGCACTAAATTTTATTATCATATATTTGAAAAAAAGTTATAAAAGTGTAATATTATGAAAGTATTTTTATGACAAATTTACTCTACCATTTTCATATATCCAAACTACAATTTCTAGACAATATCTTTGGTCAAAACTAATATGGTTTGACTGGAGGAAGTATCATGCATGATTGAGTGCAAGAGCAACAAGAAAATCAGTTAAAACCAATGCTTTATCTATAGCTTGGCATAAGTGCCTTTGGGAAATCTTAATCTTCATTCCTTAAGCTAATGATTTTATGAAAACTTGCTCAATTTTGCATTTAGTGACCACAGGTAATCAATCACTCAATCAATTACTGAAGTGATTATGAAACCTAGCTCTACATGTGAAACAAGAACATTTTTTGAAAGGAACAACCAATTGGACATATAACTAAAGGATTCATGGACTAGGGCTATTACCAATTTCGCAGCATTTCTGTTCTTTAATGTCAACAATGCTGCTTCAGCGAAGGCTTGTGCAGCTTGGGCATCTGCTTCTGCAGCCTCTGCTTCTCTAGCTGCTGCTTCAGCTTCTGCCATGAGAGCTTCTGCCTCTGCAACTGCACGAGCAGCGGCGGCTGCAGCCTCCTCTGCGGTCATGGTTGCCATACGCGCCAATTCAGCGTCAACTTGAGATTTTGTAAGAGCTTTGCCATCATTGCTCCCTATTTTCTGGGGTTCTCTTTGTACATCTTCTAGCAGCAGTATTTTGGGGCTTCGTCCCTCAGAATATGGTGAACTAGGCGCTATCCTGTACTTCCGATTCACCTGCAATGTTCCATAGGGTCGCATGCTGAACTGGTGTCTAGTTTATATACTCTTCATATGAGTAACCATAATATCTAGAGCCGAGATAACAAACAGCCATTCTCATGGTTTAAGACACTTTACATGCCCACAAAATATGCAGAACTAAGCAGCTTCTAATTGGCTCAAAATAAAAACTTTTAAACATTTAAAGAGAAATCATGAACAACAAAGAGCCCAACAAAAAACGCTCTCAGGAAAATGGCATTTTGCTAAGTACTTGAAATGGAACTGGAAATTAGTGTGCAAAAGTAATTGCTGGTATCTGACAAAACATGTTTGGCAATTGGCATTGTAGTAGTAGTCTAATAGAGTATGGTGCACAGATAAATAAGTGTATGCATATTTTGGCACAAATACATATGTCATTATGCCCAATCATGCAAATATTGGAAAAGCTTCATAGCTTCTATTTTAGCAAATATGGCATGTCGATTGTTCCAGTTGAATGAAAATTAGGCTTCTGAGGGTTTTTATGCAATAGGTGGTACTTATACTTCATTACAAGGTGTAGTTAATTGAACGTTACTCCATGTGGGATCACCAATTAGTTTCACCTCAATCATCGACATTGTATTAGTTTTTTTCCTCTGAAAAGCGTAAATATGCAGTTGAGAACTAAAATGGAGATTACCTTTATTAATTTTCCAGTGGTGGTCATGTTCTTCAGTTTTGTAGATAATATGTGATCAAAATCACTCGGTGGCCAGTATTGCTCCTATATGAACCAGGGAAAGAAAGTTACCACATGCAAAGCAAATTAGAGCAAGTGTAACTCATTTCAACAAGATTTTCTATTAGCAAATAAAAGCAATCGCAAACATGATGATAATTTCAAAATGCCATCGGAGCTCTACACAAGAAGGGATAATGCAACAGTTTGATCCACGTTTACAAAGCCAGAACCAGCCCTAAAACTGGAACCAGGCTGGTTCTGGTTTTTGGCTGGTCTCCTGGCAAAAAATTGGTCCGGTTATTGCTGCATCTTGAATTCAAATTTTTTTTAAAATATAATGATAGGAAGTTTGAAAGTAGGTGCTAATATACACATTCCAACAGAAAATGTGATGAAATACAGGGTTTAGGGGTGAACCGGGCCAAAGTTCAGAAAACCAGAACCATGTCAGTTCTGGTTTACTGGCCAGGTATGGCCTGTTTTCCAAACCCTGGCTGGGGCAGCCAGCAGGTGGGCGATAGTGAAGACAAAGTTACAGTTCATGCACAAAAAGATGCAGGAGATCTTGAGGTACCAGACTTGCTAAATTGTGGGATTCTACTAGTTGCTGTCTGTGATAGCTCATTTTGATAAATCAGATTAGGTGTAGTTTTTGTTTCTGGTAAGAAAACTGTGTTTGCTTAGGTGTTGAGGCATAATGAGCCTTCAAATATATGCTTTATACTCCTCACAATCTTTCTGAGGAAACTAGGCGTTTTTTCCTCTTTGTGGTACTAATGCAGATATGAGTGATGCTGGTACCCATGGGCACCAAATCCTTTCTCCAAGAACTCTCCAAAAGAGTTTTATCAAAGTTGAAACACTGAATCCATATATGAGAAGCTGACTGCTAAGTAAAACCTTTGGTTGACTAAACAAAAAAAGCAAAAATGGACCTTAACAAATGTAAAACACTAGATAAACAAGAAGACAATATGAAAGCTCATTTTCAGACAGATCATAAAATATATACCTCTAGTACTAGAAAGAAATGAAAACAGAGAAGACGCAAACCTCTATGTAATTAGCAATAGTAGTTCTGTGTGACCCTGTAGGCTCATTCAAGTTCTTTATAGCCTCCATTATGATTTTGTCTAGCCTGCATCCATAACAACGGTAGAGCATCCATAAAATCTAGTTGTTTTCCGGATAACACTCTGAGAAAAGAACTAAATGACAGGATTTATGAATTAGACTATTACATGTATATTACTTACCTTGAGTGAGATTTCTTTGTATTCGAATTATTCCACACTTCACTAGATACTGATGCTATAGGCTGTACATCAACAATCTCGTCATCAACATCAGAAGCAACTGTGCTGATTGCCATTGAGTGATCATTATTCTTAGGTGTAGCTCGGTTCTTCTTCACGCTAGTCCTTCCCTTTTCACGAGAACCCGATGCAGTGACAATTACATTGATGTTGCGCCACTTGTCCTAAGTAGTGATTAGTACAAAAAAGGGCATGCACATTAAGAACTGATATCTGGAAATTTAACACCAAATGACACATGATTTCTAGAATAGAAAACTTCACAGACCTTCATTAAAGCAAGTTACCTCAACGAAAGTGGAGTTAAGTGTAATCTGTTCTAACCTTTAGGTCAACATTCGAGCGGTAGCGCAAGGTGGAGCTAAATTCTGGATCTTTCAATATTGTGCGCCAGTTTCCCACTCCATGCTTTGCTACTCCAGCTCTGAGAGCAGCCTCTTCATCTGAATTCCACCTCTGTTTTGGAGCTCCCATGCTTAGGCCTAATCTCCACTGTCAAATACAATTCGAACACAAATGTGCACCTTCTAACCTGAATTCATTCCATCACATCATTGCAAATGCATGTAGAACAAACAACTGCAAGGAATATGAGTATATGACTGATGCTAGACTACATTTAAGTCGCTACCGACTACAAGCATTGAACATTCTTAAATCTAAATTAGGATACTTTGGCAAAAATCCAACATGTAGAGAAAAATACTCAACAGAAATAAGAAATAACATATATTACATCCATCCTTTCTTGGTTAAAGCAACAAACTAGGTTTATACCAACTTCAATACACCAAACAATGGGGGAAAGTATGAAGTACCACTAAAATATGGGCAAATCTAGAGTCAATTAAAGAAAATTTTGTCTTTTTAGATCAAAGACACTTCATTATCATTCATTGTGAAATACAGCCCATCATATCCGTAATTATATATGTTTTGATCCCTTAAAAAAACTATATACATTTTGAGTCACAATGGTACATTGATACTAAACAAAACAATGGCCACTACAATGTGTCCAAATAAAGCTGCAAATTAGGGTCTACTAGACAACTTCAAACTACTTGTTCCACAGAAATAATTCGAGGCGCTAAAACATGACCAGTTGCAAGTTCATTGCATGTCCAGATAAGCTTGTACCCACAGTTTGATACATGAGAATTCCATTGCTAAGGGGTGTTTGGATTAGAGTATTTCATTGGAAAGCTTAAGGATCTAGTTCAAATTTGAACTAAATCCCAAAACCTCCAAGGAGTTACCCCTCATCCAAACAGGGCCTAAGTCAATCATAACAACAAGCACCCTAAGCACCTAAGGGGCTCAAACAAACCAAGAGGAATATCAGTGCAAAACATAAGACGGTGCCATGTTGTTGGCTTGGTGCTGATAAAAGTGCTAAAGGGTAAACAGGAAAACGAATACATCATAATAAAAACATTAACAACGAGCATTTCACAAAGCTAGAATTTGCTTCACCATACTTGTTTTTAACTGAAACTCTTTGTGGCACCATTCTCAAACACATCAAAATATTATTGAAGTACAGGTAAAGTATCATTGCTTCCTAACAGCTTTTGTTAGATGGCTGGTCAAATTCAACAAATTATTCGAGCAGAAGGTGACGAGTATCAGACCTATTTGGCTCATTCATCATCAAAAATAAAAATGTGATCGCTGTATCTGAATGACTAGTCTGGAGTCTGGACTATGACCACACCCTAGCGTCGCATACATTGTGCCAAATGCCAATGTGATTGGTCTATCTTAGTGCATGAGTATCACCCAACCAGTTCAATCTATGTCTTAGATTTGGTGATAAACTGACATGTCAAATGGAGTGTTGAAACACAAAAGGAAATGCTGGGCACTGAAACTGGATACCTATAAAGGCATTACAAACGATTTTTTTTTTTAAGATATCCAGACACTAATGGAATATGGCTTCCGAGGATAGAACTTCACACAGACTTTAGTACTTACAGCTGATGCTGCATAAAAAGTAAAAACCCATGGGAACCGAAAATGCAACACGGTAATGATGAGGACCATACTTCCACACAAAACCATTTTAGGAGTAATACACAGAGCACTGTGTCCACAATCACATTCCTATCACAGTGAAAAATTCCAGAGAAATTCTCCAAGATGCCTGCTTTTGCAGTTTGATCTAAAGCAGCTAACATGGACATACATATCGCATATGTAACATCAAACTTCGTATCGACCTTAGCACAGACAAAGGGGTATTATCCGCTTGTCAGTTCCGATTTCAGAGCACGTTAATCGCGACCAAGAACTACCAAGGAACCTATGCAGATGCTCATCTCGCGATTCCCCAGGCAAGAATCGTATTAGCACAAATGTAATTGATCGAAAGACGATGCTGTCCCAAGAAAAAAAAAAGATGCCCCAAATAGCGTTGGAGAAGCCGGAATGAATTGGGGGGGGGGGGGGGGGTGAAGAAAGGAGTTCTACGAGGGATCGGCGAGCGGTTCGGATCCGAGAAGGAAAGTTAGAAATTTGCTGCAAGAATTGATAAAAAAAAAATACCTTGGCGACTGGTGGCTGTCATTGAGCAAGCTTGATGGCAGGAGCACAAGACGAGGGGGAAGGGACAACACGAGGACAGCAGCCAGCGAGGAGGAATTTTTGCTAGAGACATCTAGTTTCTGTTTCTCCTTTTCCCTTTTTATAGTGTGTTTTCTGTGAATTCTTAACCGGGCGATCATCTGTGAAGCGGCCGCATAAAATGGTAATGGTACCTTGCGGTCTACTCGTACAAGCACATGCACAAACGGATGTGTATCCTCTACGATTAAATGGCAGAGGTACATTGCTTACCATTCTCAACGCGACTGAATTTCAGCGAGGGTGCCGTAGCAAAATCACTATGGGGTGATCGGAATAGCATGGTTTTTGACTTTTAGCTGAAAAAACACTGTAGCTGAGTTAGTGGATAGTGTAATGAATAATGAAAAAAAACTGAAGCTAGAAACTGAAACCGAAACGATCACCCCCTATAGCGGCTTTGTGTACGGTATTACATCACTGTTGCAATTGATTTTGACCATTAGCTTTTCGATCCAATAGTGAGAAATGAGATAATGGTATCGTACTATTAACTTTTCGATCGAATAGTTGAGTATGTCCTCTTGATTTCATATACAGAGTATAGGTGAATTGGGACAGATACACTCAAAAAGGAATCAGTACAGCAACTCCAGATTAAAGCTCCGCTCATTTCAGTTTGACCTTCTGTCTTCTAGTTTATTTTTTCATCATTCTAAATTTTATTTTTTTCTGACTTTTTAGCTTTTTGCCGGTTCTTTTTTTCTTTATACTCATTTGCATTATACGTAATGAGATAATCTATTTTTTTTCTATTTTTAGATTTTTTTTAAATTTAATTATGCTAAATAAACCATCATTAATTATAGTGCAAAATAACCTAACTACAGTGCATATTCAATTATAAACTACCAATTTTCAGCTCAAATAAACGCCCTTTTAACTCTTTTGGGCTAGTAAAGACAGAAGCCCAGGGAATTCGCTATCCACATGGGTGATTTGTTCCACAAGAGGTAGGCTTAAGTGTGTTTGGATATTAGATCATTGTAGGCTCTCCTCTTTTCATCTTTTAGCTTATAGTTTTTTTCGAATAAATAAGTAGGACGATTTTTCCGTCATATTTTTGAAGCAGATTACTAGAACAGTTTTTTTAAAACAGTTTTATTAGCTTGTCAGCATTCGATTTATTCGTATGCGTTTACACTAAAGTTAAAAGTTATCAACTATAACTATAAACCATCAGCAGTAACAAAAAAAAAAAAGAACCCACTGTTAGATTGGAACCAGGCATAAGGACTTGTACTGATGCAGTTTCGGATATGTTATTGGGCATGGAAGTGTGCTGATATGGACGTAAAGTCCTTTGAGTGGAGAGGGTGTATGTGATATCTTGACCGAAGTTGAAGTTGCCCAAGTGACTCGTGTGCTGTTGCGTGTGTGATATTAGGCCACTTCCAATGCTTCGTCATGTATAATGCCTATAAAATTACTTAGCTATATCGTAGACTGGAATATTATGTATCAACGAGTTAAGAAAGAAAGAGTAAAGTGATGTTTTATATGAGATATTGAATGGACATACAATCTAATATCAAGAAACAACTAAAATTTGTTGAGGAGTAGAGTTGTGTCCATAACATTAAATCGATGGATGGATAAAAGAGTAAGAGATGAGAGAAATATTGAAAAATATGTAATTTTATTCATTAGGCTTAGGGGGTGATCGGAATAGCGATGGCTTTTGGCTTTTCTTTGAAAAAACATCAGAATCGGTGAAAAAACATCAGAGTGAATTGGTTTATTGAGTATAATTAAATGTAAAAAATATATAAAAAAACCAAAAACGAAAAACGAAAAAAAGTATAAGTAAATTTAAAAAAAACGAAAAAAATAAATTTTACTGTAGCAGGTGCTGTAGCTACAGTAAAAAAATCGCCACAGCTAGCGATCACAGAAGCTGTATTGAGCGCCCCCTTACTATAGACGACACTGCACATTGGATGAGTAATGTATACATTTATTTCTATGTGATGTGAAATATATAGACATTGCTTTGCAATGTTTTATATTGAGAGTGCCCTGCTCATTTGGGATTAAGGGGGTGATCGGAATAGCGATGGCTTTTGGCTTTGGTGAAAAAACATTGTAGTTGTTGAAAAAAACACATGTATTGAGTTAGTGGATAGTGTAGTGAATAGTGAAAAATAAGCTGAAACTAGAAGCTGAAGCCGAAAAAAGCCGAAATGATCAGGGCCTAAATTTGTGGTTTTGGCTTTTTTTTCACTATTTGAGACTTTTTTTAGCATGTAGCTGCTGACAGCTTTCTCAGCATAATTAAATTTAAAAAATTAAAAATAGAAAAAATAAATTATCCTATCATAAACAATGTAAAGGAATATGAAAAAGAAAGAAAAGTAAAAAAAACTAAAAAGCTAGAAAAGAATAAAACTAAAAAAGTAGAAGTTAGGCCAATAGTCCAAAAATGCGGTACGGACCACGAGCTTCGTGTAATTCACAGTGCTTTGCTAGTTTTTTGGGCTCGTTTGGTATTTTTTTCAAGATGACTGCAAGTTAGGATATGTTGCAATGTGTATGTACATTTTGATTACGCGAAAACTTCAAATTTACTACTGCTTTACAAAGATGGGCTTTCTTTCTCATGGGGTCAAATTGAACTACTGATACAGAACTAGTAGTAATTTGCAAAGGTCCTTTTTTATTCTCTCTTTACATTTTGCTTTGCCATTTCGTCGGCTCTACAATTTTCTCATGGTTTTTCAAGCCTCAAGTTTCCATCAAGATTTAAGATGATAGAACATGTTAGCCTGCAAACTCATGCTTGGCAGAGATCAGATCTCCAGGAAAAATTGCAGAGGTCACATCAACTGCAATGTTCAGTTCTGGCTGTTTCCTATGTTTTGGCTAGGTGCCGATCATGCGTGGTTTCACGATGTATTATGAGGCTTTTGTTGGAACTGATGGAGTATTATACTAGAATGAATCAATTCATTTTATCATGGAGAGAGAACTGATGAACTGTGGGGTTCCAGGGACAGCAGCAACACTCGAGACAGGTAGCAAGTTTTTGAGTCAAATGCACTCTACTCTCTACTAGTAAAGAAACGTGTTTGGCAAACAAGCAAAGAAACGTGTGATGAAACAGATGTAAACGGGGGTATAGTAACAGGAAGCTCATCAGTAGCAGAGCAGCCAGTGTCGCAAGAACCCGTCTGTATTTCTGTCTGCCACTCTTACGAGACACAAGGCCATGGAAGAACAAGGACCAAGCATCAGATACCACATGGCATTGGTTTAGCCTTACAATACTTGTGTTAAGAAAATAAAATTAACAGGGGTGCCAAGCACACGAAGATTGTGATTTTAACAAACACATTGACAAGGGGGGTAAAATTAACAGGGGTGCAATCTCAGCCGAAAGATGGTGATTTTTGTTGCGCGATAATCACAGAGGAACTCAGCACAATTAATCGACTTCATCACCGATTGCAACCAACGAAACCATCATAGAAAATGCGACAAAAATCATTGCATGGCAAACAAAAGAAAGAAAGAAAGAACGAAAGAAAGGGGGAGATCAGATGGTAGTGCATGTAGTTTTAGTTGGCAATCATCATCTGGAGATGCAGAGGATGTGGTTTATGGATTGAGATTCCTCACTTCACCCCCACAGAAATGACTCGTCAAGCAACCACAAAATAGAGAGAGGCAAAAAGGTCAAAAAAGAAGCAAGAACAGAGCTGTATTCCCAGAACTGGAGTTCATCTATTCTCCTTTCGGCGAGACATGTTTGGATGCCGAGCGGCGGCGGAGGAAGGGTTCCTTTTATCGGCGGCGGCTTCTAGGGTTTAGTTTGCAGGGGGAGCTCACCAAACGGCCGAAGTGCGGGCCAAGCGTACGCTCGTGCAACACACTCTCAGGGTATCGTGGGCCGGGCTAAGAGTGCAGGATATGGGCCTATGGAAGTATGGAGTACACAAGTGCTCGGCAAGGTTTGGTATAGGGTTTCTAGCCCTTAGTTGTCAATTCCATTTTGAAGAGCATTTCGGTTTGCCTCTTGGAGTAAAACATCGCCGGTGTCGGTCCATGCCAGTGTACTATTCTAAAATATCTTTACTATTATAAAAGAAGAAGTTGGTGGTTGTCGAAACCTCCATCCAATCTGAACCGTCGGATCTTCCTTTCCCCTCCCGCCACCCGATCAACCCTAAAACCCTCCAACCGCCGCCCCCCCTCCTCCCCCCGCCGGCCCCTGCTCTCCTCCCCATCGCTCCTCCCTCTACCCCCGCCGCCCCCTCCCCCTCCTGGCCTCCGGGTCATACTATCAAAGTGGTGCATACTATCAAAGTGTGTTGCACGGGCACATATTTAATAGTATACACCACTTTTATTTGGTTTTCCGTTGCAACGCACGGACATATAACTAGTATAATAAATATATGTGTTTTTAGAAATTACTAAATAATCAACCCGTGCTTGCATGCAGCCTTTGGGAGGAGTAACAAATAAAGTGTGCATTGGCTTCAGTGGTGCAAACAGGTCAAGATACTGTTTTTAAGCCATGGACCCCACTTCAATTCTTACCTCATACCATGAGAGCACTCTCAGCCACAAGTGCCTTCCGTCTAAGGGTGGAACAAATCGGATACAAATCTAATAATGTCCTTATCATATTGTATTTATATTTTGTAAATAAATATGAATTTGAATTTGAATATTCTTAAATACGAATATAAATCGAATATTGTAATGAATACGGATTTGAATCAAATATCTATTAATTTCGGTTAGATCCGGATATCCTCATAACTTATATAGTACGAAGATATCAATAATATTTTATCTTCGTTTAGTCACACTTAATCATTCTAATTCATTTACTTTACCTAAAGAAATATGAATTCACATTGAATTAAAAAAATTTGTCCAACTAATTAGTTGTATTTCTATAAAATATGTATATTGCTTTATCGAATACAAATAGTCCGGATAAAATAACATTTCGGATGGCGAAAGTTCATACCATATTCGCATCCATATTTTTTATACAAATTCGAATACGAATAGAAGAGAAATTATTAATTGAACAGAAAAAAATATATACCGTATTTGTATCCTATCAAATATAGTAGGCAAATAAGATAGATCCATTTCCCACCCCTAGTTCCGTCTTCATCTCTCTCCGGTGCACCCCCTGTCCCCCTTTCTTCCCTAATACCAGGTGTCCACCACGACCAATATGGGGACTGGAGCTCCAACAGTGAGCCTGCGCCGGCTGCTCTGTGCCAATAATCTGCCAGTGCTTGACTGCTGGAGCCCGTGCCAATTGCTCCGCCCCTCAATCCCTCGACGTGAAGCAGTTTCTTCCCAAAAATTGCCCGCCTCGCTGTCATGAATCCCTCGATATGGTGCAGTTTTCTTGCCTAAAATTGCTCCTCAAAGCGTCAGAAATCCTCTTCCACTTGCTGCGTCGTTCTTCGCCTCCACAAAGCGTCGTTAACTTTTGCTCCATCGTCCAGTGCCAAAATGGGAGGAAAGCTCAATTCCACCCGGAATGGCTGGGACTAACTGGAATCAAGGCCGGCCGGTATGGGACGCATGCCATTTTGGGTGGCGATATGGCATACTCCGGCCAGTACCGGAGCGGATTTGGTTACTTTGTTTCTACCGTATTGGTTCCAGTAAAGTGGTACATTCTTGTGTTGGAAATTCCAAGGCATTCAAAATTTTGAGTTTTGCATGTTTATACCGCTGACTTTATGATATCAAAATCAAACCAATTTAGAATTTTAAAGCATTCAAATTTCATGAGTATACAACAAGGTTTTAAATAGCGGATATCATGTTTCTAGCGTATTGGTTACGGCATTGTCATAAGGGTGGCCCCACCGGGCCCGTCGACCTGACGAAGACACCAAATGTGAGTGCAACCCCTTTGCACAGGGCCAAGGGTACGATATCACCGGTATAAGCACAGACGAATAGCATGGGATTGGTACGATCCAGAGTCATATGATCCTTACAAATACGTCAATACTTCCTATAAATAATCCTAGAGTGTTTCCTAATCCTGTATTACAGAATATGCAGTAATTAATCTTACTACGACACAAGTTTATATCAACGTCCAGTTCAGCTGAAAGAGAGAAATTGGTTGGGCTCAGTTTGTTGTAAGCTTTGTGGGAAGACTAATACATCGGATAAAGGCTCCGCTCAGCTTATCTAGAAGCCAACGTTCGGCGATGGGCGTTGGCTTTCATATCACTATTCATTTTTTAATCTTTTTTTGTTTTTTTGGTGTTTTATTTTCTTTCGTATTCTTTTGCATTGCCTGTGATAGGTTAATATGTCGCTTTTATTTTTATATTTTTTTAAAATTAATTATATATAATAAGTCAGCTTAGCTACAGTAAAAAATTAACCAGGTACAGTAAAATTTCAACCAGAAGCCATACATTGTTATTCCAAACACCCCAAAAATCATTTTATCATTGTCCCTTTGCATATTTTACTTGTGTATACTGAGATGAGCTCTAATATTGGGAAGAACTCCCCTTTGCGTTGGACGATTTATACTCGATTGGTTAGGCCCTAGGAGTAGTAGGAAGGCATGCTGGAATCGAATATGAAACCGCGGGTTTGATTTTTAAATATGAATTCTTCCCAATTAGGGGAGGGGCCAGACACAAAGTGAAAGTGGCACAACATCGTTTGTACAAGATGTGTGTCATAGTTGCTCTTTTAAAGATAAAAATAGAGTAAGAATGCCTCATCAAATGTTTTTAACAACAACTTCACCTCTAGAGCCTGGAAGTGACTGAGTTCTTCTAGTTGAATGTAGCTAGATTCTGTTTGGCTAACGCAAGATAAGCAATCTCAAATCCCAACGAATGTCTTCACTTCTTTCATTTCAAGTGTAATCTCTTCATTGTTTTTCTTTTTGCAAATTTGTGAGGGAGCCCTTTAGAACATTAGGTATTTGGTGCCATTGTAGGAAAATTCATGTTAGTTAAGCATCTTTTAAGTTTATATTTTTAAAAAAATAATGATTCAAATTTCACATGGATGATGAGCCATGGCCAGCCGTAGATTGCCGAACTGCTTTCCTCAGTGCGCAACTAGTGGTCCAAACAATCTAAACCGTTGTTTAAGAATAGTCGTATATGATTAAACTAAATCATCCAATTTATTACGTATACTATAAGCCCCAATCCACCTCTCACTCAGGATGGATTCTGGATACTCTAACGTTAAAAAGCAAAGTTAGTTAAAGAGCATTTGATCTGGTCCGTCCATCTCAGATCGAGCGGTTTATAATCACAAGTCTTAGCACTGTTCACTCCTCTCTCCCTGAGTTCCCTTATCGGGAAAGTTCTTTTGACATGTGGCTTATGGCTTTTGGTTCTAGAGCGAGCACTCGTGCGAATGAACCGGAAGCCGATAAGTCACTTTTAAAAGTCTATTCTAATAAAGCACTTTGAAACAATGACAAAAAAATCATTCTATTTATTTGTTCAAGGGAAAGCACAAGTCATAAGTCAACTTGGAGAAAACCCTCTTCCCCCGTAGGGGTGAAAAATGGATATGAATTATCCATATTATATGGTTACCGTATCGATATAATACAAATATAGTATAGATTTTCTCATCCGATTAACAATTTCTATTATATTCGTATTCGAATTCGTATAAAAATATGGATATGAATATGGTATGAATTTTTATCATTCGAAATGTTATTTTATCTGGACTATCTGTATCCATATTCGACGAATCAATATGCATATTTTATTACAATGAAACCAATTAGTTGAATATTTTTTTAATTGAACATAAATTCATGTTTCTTTAAATGAAATAATTGAATTAGAATGATTAACCGTGACTGTATGATGATAAAATATCATTAATATCTTTCACTACATAAGTTATGAGAATATCCATATCCAATCAAATTGAGTAGATATTCAATTTAAATTTATATTCGATACAATATTTGATTCATATTTAAGAATATTTAGATTTATTTATAAATATAATTATAAATATGGTTTGAACGCTGTCGAATTCGTATGATCTGTTTTCACCCTTATTCCCTCGGGATGGGTCTTGTTTCTACTTCCGTCTCAATCCCAAACTCACCCCAAAGTTTCTCTTTCTCTCGAAAAGAAAGGAAGGAAACCCTCTTTGCCCGCGCCGCCGAAGCCGCCTCTGCAAGTCGTCCTGCCGCCCCGAGGCGAAAGGTTCCTCCTCCTCCTCCTCCCAGCATCATCTACTAGTACTGGACTGGCGTGGAGTGAAGAATCCATACGGACGCTATCCCTTTTGTTGGTAAGGAAGCCCTAGCTTCCTTGGATTGTGGTTCGTTCCGCTGCGAGCAATCGAATCAAACCAAATCTTTCTCCTTCAAGATCGATCTCAACTGGCCCCGTCCCGTTGATAGAATTATCCAACGTGCGGGTGCATCTGCCCATGTATTGTGGCGTCTATTACCCTGCGCTAGTGCTACTAATAGCAGCCACTTTATTTTCCAAAAAAAAGATTGGGGGGGGGGGGGTTCAACTGATTGTGCCCCTGTGCTGTGCCCCGCTTTATTTGAGGATTGGTACTCAAGATCGAAGGTAGAGCTTTGCTGCTAATTTTGTTTTAAGGATTTTTACGTGGGAGTGATGGAGCGAGCGCATGCTAATTGTCGTGTTTCTCTATGAAGAACTAGTTTACATTTTACAGTCTCAACTCTCAAGAATACCAAGCTTGTGCGTGAAATGTCCCTTGCACAATTTCGCCCTCTGATTGCAGCATGTAGACATGGTAGTTTTGTGCTATTGGATATTGAGAACGAATTTCACCCGAACTTAGTGTAGCCTAGACCACGCAAGGGTCCTGCCCTCTAGCATGGTGGAGATATTCTGGACCATTCGCTTCTATTTTCTTTCTATTTCTGCCTGCCAAATCTTAATTAATAGTTAACTCTGTTATCATTCCAAATATGTTCAAGGAAGAAACAGTTAGTGTTAGTGGCGAAGCCAGAAATAAAACTGAGGGTGGGCTAAACTAAGTCGTCATATATGCTAAAAAACTCAATCATAATACTAGTGCAAGGAGAATCAGACATATGAATTCTAGAGCTAGTAAAGAAGGTTACAGCAGCTCAACTATTTTTCACTATATAACTTGATATAACAAAAGACTGATATTCTTCTTAGTGTGGCTACCCTACCATCTCATGCCACTACCTAAGATATGACACCCTAATGGCTCATGGTATGGGGTAGAAGGCACCCCTATTTATATTTATACATGACCATTATATTAGTGACAAGTGGCAACCATACAAAGCCTTCTACTATAAATATATCTTCTCTAGAATTTTTTTTCCAAAATATCTATATCTAGATGTTTCTCACTTTGCCATGAATGATTTGGTTTAGAAACTTCCATGTCAAATATCTGTTTATTCATGCAATCTCCTTAACATTCTAGAGTATTCCACAAGTATGCATTGGAATTCTTAATACACTCTCGATGCATACTTGATTCTGGCATTGTCGGGCGATGCTGCCATTGGGTCTTCTGTGCTCTGTCATTCTTACCTTTTTTTCTTGTCTATTCACTAAGAAGGATTAACACCCTTTAGATAGTTCACCTTATTATTCTTTGAGCGGACATTCCAGCAAATTTGCTACCACTTTGTAGCTCGCTTTTCTTCTTCATTCTTCTCTACACTTGACCCCAAGATGATTCTTTATATAAAGGTAAAATAACTTGAGCAAGTGCAACACATTGATGGGAAGTACAGGGAGCAAAACTTACTTACGTTTCAAAATGTATTGTCTCCTCCGTGCTCTAGTGCGTCGCCGACCAAAGCAGAAAGTAAAAATGCATACCCAGCTCAATGACTACAATGATTCTTAATCCTGCAAACAAGGTAATTAAAATCACATCAAGAATACGTATCATGTTCTAGTAACAGCTACATATAAATATGATATTTTGAACAGAGAATACCGTTAAACTTCTAAATAAGATCTTCTATATCTATATACATTGAATCTAAAAATATAAAATCTAGACTATGGAGACGCTCGTTTTAGCGATGGTTTCTGGTTTCTGGCTAAAATTTCACTGTAACTGGCTTTTTTTACTGTAGCTGATTTTGCTTTTTGGGCATAATTAATTTTAAAAAAATGTAAAAATAGAAAAAACATGTTAACCCATTAGGGACAATACAAAGAAATACGGAGAAAAAAATACAAAAAAACCTAAAATAACTTTAAAAATTCAGAAAAAAAATGAAATACTAAAATAGTAAAAAAAGAAAGCTAGAAACAAAAAAAAAAAAATCGAAACAAGCGAAGTATAAAAGTCTAAACTTCAGTGAGAAATCTCCGCTATTTCTCCGCCCGGGCCGGGCCTGGCCGCTCGCTCCACTCCCCTATTTCTCTCCGCCCGGGCCTCGACCGATCGCTCTGCTCCCCTATCTCTCCTGCCCGGCCGCTCTCCGCTCCGCTCCCCGCCTATCTCTCCGCTCCACCCGGCCGCTCCGCTCCCCACCTCCCCCCTCCGCTTCGCTTCCCTCCTCCGCTCCCCGCCTCGGCGCCTCCGGCCTCCCCCCTCGGCTCCGCTCCCCGCCTCGGCGCCTCCGGCCTCCCGGCCTCCGCTCCGCCTCCCCGCCTCCCGCCTGCGCTCCCCGCCTCCGGCCTCCCCCTCCGCTCCGCTCCCTCGGCGGCGTCGCCGTCAGGCACCAGATCCGGCCTGGTCCGGCTCCCCCTGCCCCGGCTCGGCCCCCCTCGCCGGCGTCGCCCCCAGATCCGGCCGGACCTCCCTGCCGGCTTGCCCCCCTCGGCCCCTCGTCGGCGTCGCCGCCCGCGGTCACCCTTCTGCTATTCGGCACACGCTCGGTCGCCCCCAGCCCCCCTCTCTGTGCGTTGTGTGAATGGAAAATTTTCATCCAATTGCTATTGCTATTTACTATATTTGCTAGGGTTGTGAGTTGATCTCTTGTGTGGGCTTTGTTAGGCCTAAGCCAGTGGTCTTAGCACTCCAGTTATTCCAGTGGGCTTTGTTTGTGAGTTGATCTTCCAGCCTTTCTTCCTCAGGAGGGCCGGGGCGCCGGGGTGAGCTTGGGCCTTGGGGGATTCTACCGGGGGGAGGTGAGGCTCGAGCCTTACTAAGCCTTCCCCCTGGCTTCGCCCTTGGTGCCAAGTATGTTTGGATTAGCAACTCCTCTGTGAGGGCCAGCGGTATGGTACAGTAGTGTCCTGTTTACCAGTACATAACTTTGCGCCAGTCTATGCAGGACTTATATATTGTTTACTGAAAATAACTGATCTTCACATATAACATATCAAGGGGTGAATTCTCTAGTGAACCAGATGGAGAATGTGACTTCATCGTGCAGGATGAAGTAGTTGGTGTAAAAGATCTTGACATCATGAATATTGACCTCTATAAACACCTATCTTAACTATACACGGAAGTATGGAAAGAAAGCCTTTTCTCCATACTAAAAATTTGTAACATTAGTAGATTCACTATCTATTCCCAATGTTGGTGTTAGTTATCTTCATGGCCTCTAGTACATTTTTTAGAATGTAACCAATTAAATTCAGTTCTGTTTGCTTAGTTGCTTATTTGTATGTTTTTGTCAAATCAAATTTTAGGTGGACATGCATTATGCGAATGTCAGGATCTAATCGGATGGGTGCGGATGGCAAGTTTGGAAAAGGTAAGCTTTTTAGTTGCTATTTTAATTGTTCGTCTTCAATGTTTGCTAAGAAAGGAAATCTGTATCCAGACTCTCTTTTGGTGTAGTGTGTTGGACAGATTTCAAAAATATTTGTGTTTTGTTTAAAGAAATTGATAGATACTGAAATAAATGAATAAAAGAAACAGATTGGCTTATCGCCCTTTTGATTTGTAACGACTAAGGCATGAAACTTAGCTACTTCTCATCCATGAGTTTGACTCACTTCCCTTCTACATAGGTATATCTTTTTTTTTTTGCAAATGTTATGGTTAGGACACTCTTGCTAAATGCTAAGGTGATGCCTTGCTAGGTTGTGTTAGCTTCATGCTCTTGCTATTTTCTGTGTTTTTATTGAGTATATCTTGCAATTCATCTAAATGTTCTAATCATAGGAAAAATAATCTAGGTGAGGCCATGTGAAACTTTTCTGAGCTTTTGACTTCAAGTATGATCATCTTTTATTGCTTTGATTTGTGGCCCTGGTACTGTTGAAAGTGGAGTTTGTCCAGGAAACGATGTCAACAATGTGCCCCTTCAATACACTTAAAACCACTACTTCATGTGGCATTATTTGTTGATGTGTCACAGCATACATTTTGTGCCGAGTAGATAAGTTCATGAGTACCATATGCCTAGAACAATATCTAAAGTGGCATGCAGTACTGCAGTATTCCTAGTTTGTTTGACTTCTGCTGTATGGTTCATATGTATTCATTGTTAAATCAAGGATATTTTTGTTATATATGCAAAACATTGCTTTGCGACTTATCTTACCACTTATTGTGCCACAAAGTGTTCACCTTTGCTGCTGGACTGAATTTGTTCATAGGCTCTCATGATGTTATCAGTTTTGCCCCTGAAGGCCTGAACCTTTGTTATTGATTGCAAAAGCTGTTGGCTAAAACAATCCTTGAACCATGATTTCTTTTGGTATTTCAGGTCCTCGGGAGCTCACTGGTGCTGTTGATTTAATTAGCCGTTACAAGCTACTGAGCCATCATAGTTTCTTTTGCAAGAAACCTTTGCCATTAGCTATTTCAGATACACATTATCTTCATAATGTTGTGGGTGACACAGAAATTCGTAAGGGAGAAGGAATGGAGCTAGATCAACTCTTTCATGATGCATACCTGAGGGAGAAGACTGCTTACATTCAGCCCTTCGACATGGAAACACTAGGACAAGCATTTCAGCTGCGAGAGACAGCGCCAGTAGATTTGCCTTCTGTAAGATATTTTCTATCAGAGCTTTTACTTCTGCTGCATTTACTCGTTCTTCTTATTGCAACTCTCCTGCATTCACCAGGCTGAAAAAGGTACACCAACTATATCCGGAAAATCAAAGAACAAGTCCAAAGACAAAGTAAAGAAGCATAAAAGGCACAAGGAGAAAGATAAGGACAAGGAGCAGAAGAAGCACAAACATCGCCATAAAGATCGGAGTAATGATAAAGATAAAGACAAAGAAAAGAAAAAGGATAAGAGTGGGCATCACGATTTGGGAGGTGACCATTCCAAAAAACATCATGAGAAGGTTATTACATCTATCCTATGTGTTAATTATCTTGATTGATTCAGACTTTCCTTATCTAAAATTTTTATAAATTATGTCAGAAGAGGAAGCACGAGGGAATGGCAGATTTGGCAGATGTCCATAACCACAAGAAAAGTATGGTAGCATTCACTCGGTACTTTGTTATTGTCATGACACATTTCCTTCAATAACATTTTTGTCATTGTTAACATTCCTTGTTGGTTTATGACAGCACAAAAGCGCAAAAATTAATGAAATGGACAATGGACTTTGTTAGCTGTGACAAATTTGTTCCATGTTAGTTCTCGTAATGTGACTCCATGTTGTATGCTGTTAAAAGAGTGGCTCTGAAGTTGTTTCTTGTCAATACAATTCCAATAGAGGTATATGCTCTTGAGCTTTGAATCATCTACTGTTTGAATAAATTGTGTGTCCCAAGTCAGTTGCTATACATAATGATGGATGCATAACGTATCTTGTATTATGATTGGATTTGTATACATTTCTTTTGCTAGTGAAGTTATGCCTTATGGGTACATGAATACAAATAATTCCTTTTAATCAAGCCTTTCCACTTTAGAGCTAAGAATTAAGATTACATGCCTTCTGGCTCCCTTAAATATTTATATGCCTCTGATTGCGAGTTTGATTTCATATGATTCTGTGTCGTTCTGAATCTATCATGGTAAAGTTGGTAGATGTTCTCAATATTGGAAACAAGGAATTCAATTTAGAATTTTGGCTAATTTTGTTGTATTTACTGTCAGTACGTAGTAGGGTTAATTACATGTGTTGGTTGATGATTGTATCCTTGAGCTGAGTATGCTGTGCTGGGTTCTGGGAGGGATAAGTTGCTAAATCTCCCATCAGTTGTAATAGACCTACTAAACATCTCGGACCTAATCTCTCATCAGTTGCAATAGAGCAATTTACCTTTTAGTTTGTTTCAGTCGAGGTTTTCAGGTCCTGAAACCAGACTTGCTTTTTAGGGGTTCTTTTGTGTGCATCGGTATAGATCACTTATACATCGTCATAAATTGGTGTAAACAGACCAGAATTTGAGTACATGTACTAGGTGGTTTATAAAATTAGTCAGCCCTGGTTTATTCCACTCTGGTCAAAGCAAGCATCGGAGTGTTTTTAGTTGACTTCATGCAGCTCACTGTTTGTACTGTAACACAGTGACTACTGCAGTACATGCTGTTGTATTCTGAACAAAAAAAAAGAGATGATTATTTCTTTTGTAAATTTCTGTAGAATAAAAAATCACATAGTGGAATGATTAAATGGTATCGTGCAAACTTCCAAAACTTTACAAAGGGGTGACTCTAGGGTACTTTGATCCTTGCTTTAGACTTTCCAGTTTTTTGTAATTATATGTAATCTTCATCTTTCAGGCTTTTAAAAGATTTGTTGCTACCACATCCTTCTCAATTTCAGGCTTTCTAAAGAGTTGTTGCAACCGCATGTCCTCATCCATTATTCAAAAACAGTGCAAAAAATTTATTAAAAAATATTGTAAATTTGTAATGCAGTTCATCTGCTAATTGAGAGGACATTGAGTTCTTGTTAGCATGTTCCATCTGCCTAATTATCTAATGCATACTTTTTTTTGTACAATGCAGTTACTACAGATGTTTCATTTTATACCAACTGCTCCAGTGGGAAAGGGATATCATTAAATTGGATTATGATATGCTATACATCAATTCCGGGGAACTTGAACTTGTCATATGGAAATATTCGACTTATTATTTAAGCCTTATGCCCTTCAGCAATTCTTCAGAGTTGCTACATATGGCCGGTCCTGTAATACAGACAGGAACAGGGTTTGTTGTCAAGCCACGTACAACAGAAAAGTTGGTTGGTACATATCCATGATCCAGCAAATTTACTGCCGGTGATGAAACTGAAAAACTAAGTAGTATTCCGTGTATCAATCATGTGTGGCAATCGAGTTATCTCCGTACTGTTTTTGAGGACCAACTATCATGGACCAAATTGTAGCAGGGGAATTGCGTAATTCGCCAGACACTGTTTCTAGTTGCTCTTAGTAATGTCCATCAGGCACTTCTGCCATGCTTGTGCCTAGTTGTCTCGTAGGTTTCATGCTCCCTTTGGAACTCTTCAGAGATGGAGAGGCTCAAGCTATATGAATCTATCCGGATGTGCAGCACTGTGACTATTTGGTGCCAATTTATGATGCACATGTCACGTGCACTTACAGTGGTGTTCATCCAGGTTAGGTGTAGGAATTTTTTTCGATGTGGGAATTAAATCATTTCCTATAAAATTTCTATGTTCCAAACAGGTCTCGAATGTGAGCGCAACCATCAACGGTCACTCAACAGTACGACTGATTCCTCAGCAGAACCGGGTCTTGTGGTAGCTAAGCTCTCATGCGCGTGACCTATTCGAGTCCTGCGGCAGCTAGTGCTCGCATGCACGCTACACCAAGTGGCACAATCTACTCTTTCTTGCACTCGCAAATTCGGCCTTTGCTGTCATGTTGATGGCGTGGAGCCTCAAGACGACGACTCTGATTAGGTTAAGATGGATCTCATTGTCCTCGGATGGATTTACACCACCATCTCGAAGGAACTTCTCGACATCGTGATGACCTCCAATAACACCGCCTGGCTAGTAAGGGATTTTCCCTAAGCTAGAAAAAAAAATTGATTGCAAGGGATTTTCCCTAAGCTGGAAAAAAGATAGTGCAATATGGCTTTGGTTTGGGGTCACTCATGTCTTCCATAACTTAGGCTTAGGTTGGTGGTTGTAATATAGTACTGGAAGATGCTTTGCATAGGAGAATACCTCTGTTAACAGATTTGCCTACGGTGATCTTTGGAACTGATGTTACCCACCCACTTCCTGGGGAAGATACATCTCCATCTATTGCAATGGTTTGTATTTTGATCGGGCTCAATTTGTTTTCTGGTGATGTTTTTTTCATTTAGGTTTTAGACGCCCCTGTTATGTAAAAAAAAAAACAATGGTTTTAGCAATTTTATGTACCACATTTTTCTTTTTCTACTTTGTAAATACACGTACGTAACTCTGAAATGATCCACCAAATCGCTCCAATGAAAAATGCACTAATTAAGAATATATTTATCGACCAAATGGCCTCTTAAGAGCCTCTCCTTTCTTCTGAAAAAAGTGCCTCCCTTTAAATCTTATAATATAAGTCTAAATCAAAGAGATAATGATGGATAATATCGCTACTTATAATATAATATCAAGAGTGGCTACATTACTCTCATGCAATCGAAAACCTGGCAGTGCAAACAAACACTCCAGGCCGGTTTAGAAAACAAGAATTTTACAAAAAAATTCATGGAATGCCTCAACACACACACACACACACATATATATATATCCATGTAAAATGTATTTGTTCATGGTACTTAAGGGTCTATTTGAAATGCATGAGTTTTACAAAAAAAAAAAAATCGTCCAAAATACTTCGAAAATTTCTCCGTTGCGGACAATCCCCAAGGTCTCCGTATATTATCAGCCATGAAAGAACTAAACAACTAGAACATCCCTCAACACAAGCGCTTCCTGTCCTTTCCTTTTCTACTTAGGGTCCGTTCAAGAATTCTACAGGATTTTCCCAGGAGAACATCACTAGTCACCATCTTATACACAGCCACTGCAGATGGACGGGAAGGCCTGTGCATATGTGCTCCAAAAGGAAGGATACATAAGAACACTGAGAAATGGGTACGTACTTTATCAATAGGCTATACATGGGTGTCTCCATGCAATCTGCATATACGCATGTCTCGGACTAATCGGTCACAGCAGATAATCTGAAAGGGAAAGGCTAAACAATCAGCTAGATCAGTTTAATTAATCGCTATGTAGGTAATGGCATTTGCAGGGCTAGCTGGTTACAACGGCATGGACGATGCAGAAGCTATTTGGATTTGACTGGTAGCTTGTGCGCCCCATCCCAAGTATTTTCGATGTTCTAGCCAAGTATTTTCGAGTCAGCGTTCGTGTCTGTGTTGTTTGATGTTCTAGCCAAGAACTGGTGATGAGTTGTTCAGGAGGCCAGGCTAGGTTATTTGATCTTCTCATACTTTCCACAAGAATCAGCACGCCCTGAACCATAAGGTTCCACCGTGGTTTTCAATCTTGCCGAAATTTGGCGTGAAAATGGATACAAATTTATATACTTGATTATTGAATTTCACAACAAATGGGTTTGGATAGGAAATAGTATGCGACAGGGGCGGAGCTGGTTAAGGGGGTGTTTGCAACAGTCAGAGCTTCTATACCAGGTGTAGTTACTTCCATATATGATATATCACCTAAACAAATTTAACATAGTTCTTTATTACCCTAAGTATACTCATATACTAATTTTAAGATACTCCAATGTCAACCACATAAAAAATTATATCAATCATACACGTGTATCGTACGGTTCCTGATGTAGGTGCTTAGGCACCCAGGTGCCTTAGTAACTTTCCTACTTATATATATATATATATATATATATATATATATATGAAAAAATATCTTTTACTCCGGGTATAATTATCTCATTTTTACCAATTATATATCCAATGTGATAAATTGGTTTATCTGAGAGTTCACGTGGACACGGCCCAATCGAACGAGAGCCCGAGAAGATTCGATCCACAAACTCCTGCTAGCTCAATACGAGCCCAGAACATGATGGGTCAGAGAATACATCGCCCCACCGCCCCTAAAACGAAAACCCTAGCTCCACCCCACCCCACCCCACACCTCACCGCGCGCACGCCGCCTCCGCCACCTCTCTCCAGTCCCTGCATCTCCCCTCGCCGCGGTCTCTCTCTCTCGCTCGCCGTCGCGGAGGATTTGAAGGTGTATGTAAGAGAGGATGGCGCTGGCAATCTCGATGGAAGGCATTGATGCGCGGGCGCGGGAGCTCGGGGTCGACCTCTCCTCCGTTGATCTCGATGCCATCAACGTCCCCGCCGGCGAGGACTTCGGTATCCTCAGGTAGGCCACCCCGCGCCGCCTCTTCCTGCTTCCCGATCCGTGCCGCGAACGGTAGCTCATGCTGTTACGCGCTCGTGGTATAAGATGGCCTTGCTTAGCCTGTTCTTGTTTCATCCAGATGCAAGCTCCTGCTGTAGGATTGTTAGATTTCGTGCAATATTGATTTGTTTTGTGTCGCAGATTCTAGTGGTAGTTTGATTTGAGCAATATTTTTTGCTTAGCTTAACGGACTGGATTGATATGTTAAGTAGTTTCTGCGGTGGTGTCATAGGCGCAAAATTTCTGTTGAATTTATATTTGTTGCGGTGCTAATCTATCTACATGTATACATAAGTGCATATAATCCTAAAAAGAATCTAATACCATGTCTAACTAGGTTCAGATATGGTTAGCTGTTAAACTTCCTTAGTTGTACCCAGCTGCAAGCATGCGTGTCCGTTTTGGCAGATGTAATTGGTTTTTTGCTGGTTTGATGCGGTGCTGATATTGTTATATGCCACTGGTTTTGTGGAGTATGGTATAGTCGGCTAAATATTAGGCTAGCTACATCAAAGATTAAGCAAGTTTGAGCTGAAAGACTATAATACCTGTCTTGCTCAACTAGTTCCATTTTTTGCAACATGGAGTGAAACTACATCTGAGGGGCTGTGAGATGGCCAATCTTAATTAACCCATAGTTTACCTGGTTTGGAGTATTTCTTTATTTTGTTTTCTATGTTGCTGATCGATTATAATTTGCAGTGATGACGAGGAGGTACTTCAGAACGAGGAACCTCCAGAGATTGAAATGGGTTTTGCAAACATTATTGTTGTGGACAATCTGCCGGTTGTTCCCCCAGAGAAGTTTGAGAAGCTGGAGAATGTTGTACGCAAGATCTATAGTCAAATTGGTGTGATCAAAGAAGGTGGTCTTTGGATGCCTGTAAACCCAGAGACAAAGAAGACCTATGGCTTCTGCTTCATTGAGTATAATACCCCACAGGTATTTTGCTTAGTAGCCTTTCTTTTCTTATTTTCATGATATCAAGAACCAATGACTTGATTCTGTTTCCTTTAAAGTCATTTGTATTCCATCTATAAATATAAAGTCATCCTTATTCCATGGTAGCTCTACCCTGGTGAATGTTTGTATGTGCAAGCGAGGTCGATCCATCAAAATTTGCAAGTGATACTTTTCTGTGTTGGAAAACTGTCCTTTGGAATGAAGTTCATATGCTTTGAGAACACCATACAACCAAAAATTTATGAAAATGTTCTGATAGTTTGAGCCACCTTTTTCTTTTTCTTTGTTACTGGTTCACTGTCCATTTTAGCTCTCTCTCTCTCTTTAATTTTTCGATTTCCATCAAATTATTCATGCCCATGTTGGAAGACTGACTGAAAGAGATAATTGTTTGACATTGTGCCAGGAAGCCGAACTTGCTAGGGAGAAAACAAATGGGTACAAACTTGACAAGTCTCACATCTTCTCAGTTAATATGTTTGATGACTTTGAGAAGTACATGAAAGTTCCTGATGAGTGGACACCAGCTGAAATTAAGCCATACACTCCTGGAGTAAGTCTTTTGCTTCTCTACTCCCTAGAAGTCTGTTTCTTCTCAGCAATTTCATTTTCTACATAACCAGATTTGTCATGTAACATTGCCTAATGTTGTGATATTGCATCTGTGTATTGCAGGAAAATCTGCAAAAGTGGCTAACTGATGAGAAGGCCAGAGATCAATTTGTCATTCGTGCTGGTACATTCACAGAAGTCTACTGGAATGATGTAAGGCAATTGATGCCTGAGCTTGTGTACCAAAAGCAGGTACCTGTTTTTCTTGGATTTACTTCTTGCTTACAGTTTGACTGAAAATTGAAGTTCATGGCCTGCCACTTCTGTAAGTAGAACTGATATGTATGCTTATCTTTTTTTACCAATTTTATTTCTTGCCAGTACTGGACGGATAGTTTTATTCAGTGGTCCCCTCTTGGGACGTACTTGGCGACGGTGCATAGGCAGGGCTCACAGGTGTGGGGCGGTGATGATAAGTTTGAGCGTCTAATGCGCTTTGCTCATGCACAGGTACTGGTTTGTGCTACACTGAATTCTACCCATTACTTAATGTTGTTCTAGCTAACAGTGGCTTGTGACAGGTCAAACTGATTGACTTCTCTCCTGGTGAGAGATATTTGGTTACATATAGCAGCCATGAGCCCAGCAACCCCAGGGATACACATGTAAGAGACTGCTATATATTTATTTTTCTTGTCATACCTTTTCCTGTCTGACTTTCATTCTTAAAATTGTAGAGGGTTGTCCTAAATATCTTTGATGTAAGGACGGGGAAAGTGATGCGGGACTTCAAGGGAAGCGCTGATGAGTTTACTACTGGTGGAAGTATTGGTGTTTCTGGGGTTTCATGGCCAATCTTTAGGTGAAAACACCAGTGTTGTACTTTTTAATGAATGCACAAATTTTAATTAAGTTGTCATAGTCGGATGCTTACTATAGTT